>JAOWBP010002392.1:44196443-44255438 GCA_028571105.1 Tragopan temminckii
ACAGCAGGTACCATGAAGGCAAAGGAAAACAGCAAGAAAAAGGATACGAGCTGGTACCCAACTTGGAATTACCAACTGTCAACCCAGTGGCCATTAAGCCTGGTGCAGGTCAGTATGTGCAATTGGGTAGGCTACATCTGCAGGATGGGAGGAATGTGGAGGTGGCAGGAGAGCCCCTGCTCTGAGACCATGGTCCAGGGCCAGCCCATGTGGCAACCTTCCTCTCTCCAAGTTTCTAAACTGCTAGTTTCACCCTGGGCAATTTCCCAACCCAAATTTCCAGAGCTCTCCCCAGCTCAGTTTGTGTTTCTCTACAAGGCTGGGAAGAGGAGCAGGTGCTTTCCTATTGCAGGAAAGTCCCTGGCTAAGGACAGCTCCTCCACCACCAGCAGCAGTGTGGGGAGCAATGTGAGTGTCTTACTTAGAGTCACACAGCAGAGCTACAAACTGTGCTCTGCTGGGCTACAAGGAGCAGGCCCAGGGTCCAGTAAATTTTAACTGCACACCTAAGCAGCACTGAATACTAAAGTTGCAGTGGTTTACCAGAATAAGTTCCATACTGTCAGTAGAAATTACAACAGTCATCTAACGAGGGCTATGAAGAGTTCTTCATAACAGAAGGATGAGATAATGTGAGAAGAAGCATTGAGAAGGAGTGCTGTTAAAAGATTAGAGCCAAATCTTCAAAGGGAGATCTCAGGCTTCCTGAGAAAGCTACCCACTCACAAACAGAAAATATTACCATTATCCATGTTTGTAAAGATAATTCAGCTATTACTGATGGATGACTGAAAAGTTGTCAGTTTTTTCCTTGAAACACACACTTGATTTTACCCTAGTATTTATCAGTGATGTCCATGTAGTTTGTCTGATTACCAAACAAAAGTCTGATTCTCAAGACTAAGTGTTTCTACATTTCCAGCGCATTCAGATTCAGATGTCTTCATCTGGTCTTCCTCTCTACCACAGCTCCAGCATAGGCCCTGAATGCTGAAGCACCTAGCCTCTTTTTCCCAGCCAGATGAGCTGATCAGTTAAAAAGGCCCTGTGCAAGACTTACCTCTGTTATCAAAAGGAAACTACTCTGAGATCACCTATCAGAATGGAAAAGTAGAGGTGTACCAACTCTGGAAACTTCTATCTCTTCAGAAATATCTCAAAGCTCAATTCCTTGCAAATGGTTAGGAAACTTCTGAGACATCACCCCAACACCACAGCTGTCTGATTCTGCTTTTCTGCCAGAAGGTACTGCAGAATGGAGCGTGCCACTCTGCCTTTGCATCAGTGGGCATTACCCAGGTTATTTAAAGCAGTGAAAAAATTGGTTTGAGCTGACCAGGTGGAATTGATCTATTAGTTACCCTATCTTCCTTGTGAACAACTATCCTGCTGAAAGACTTAAGAACTGAAAGCTGAACTGCACGTTATGAAGCAACAACAGAATTACAAATGTGATTACTGGGAATGTTCTGCAAAGCATATTTCTTCCCTAAACTGTGCAGTGAAACTCTGTGTAAGAACCATGTACAATCATACTACATATTGGGCAGCTTGATACATCCTCGCTAGATCTCTGATACACACTCTGATTGGAGCATTTACCCTTTACCTGGAAGACAATAGCTCTATGTATTTTGGATTGTCCAACTTTGGCACAAGGGAGAACTATCTTAAGAGTAATTTCTTTTTTAGTGCTGTTCAACAGATTGATACTGAAACAGAAAGATAGGATAAAATGTATTAAGCCAATTTAGGCCTGGGAAATGTATAATAATACATTAGCTGGTATTTCACACTGTTGGCCAAAGGGCAGCATATAGACTGGCCCAGTTCCTGGCTGCTACTTCTGCAGTAAAAACCACACCTTTTTTTCCTGAAGCAGCCCCATGTCCTTTGATATCAGCAGCTAAAGCAGAGACCTTGCCAGGACAGTAGGTGCTTCTGGCCAGGGAGAGAGTGGTGATGGTCAGAAGAGGCTGCTTAAATCCAGAGCAAGGCCCTAGCCCTGGGACAGCCATGCCCATCACCACACACAGAGCAGACAGCACCAAGCCCACCACCACGCACAGTTCAAGAGCATTGGCTGTGGTTCTTCAACCGGCAGGGAGGGCAGACTTACCGCAGGTCCCCAACTAGCTCTTGAGGCTGCCTATTGTGGTGGGATCTGGCAGAGCCAAGAGGAAGGCTGTGTGTTCTTTGAGATAAGGCTCTGAAAACTCTTTCCCACTATGCCTGATGTGTCTGGTCTCTCCTAGTGGCCATCCCTGCAATCGGTGCCCAGTACTCCATGTTTCCAGCTGCACCACCAGCCAAGATGATGGAAGATGGCAAAATCCACACAGTGGAGCACATCATCAACCCTATTGCCGTCCAGCAGGACCCAGCCAGTGCAGCAGCTGCTGCAGCAGCCGCAGCCGCAGCAGTAATACCAGCTGTGTCAACGCCTCCCCCCTTCCAGGTGAGTTCAGTGCAGACACCCCAATTCCATATGTTCTGCTCTGTATACCCAGTGCAGGGAAAAAGCAGCCTGCAGCACTCTCTGACTGATGCTCTTGCTTGATGCCTGCTTCTGTGGGACTGGGCAGTTGCTCAAGCATGACTCCACTGAGCTCCTCACATCCCACTGCAGCTCTTGGATTGATTTCTACTCCCATTACTTTGTCCCTTCTTTCCAACATGCAGAGAAATTCATCTCACATAACCAGAGACTTTCCCCCAGTGGTTATGTCTGGCACCTGAGCCATACACCTGCCTTTACATGGAAACCTTCCCAAACCACTCTATGTGTCAAAGGAGAAGAGCAGGCACCCCAAAAGTGCTGTTCATTTGACCTGTCTTAGACATCTGCACTTTGGAGAGCAGCTTTTCCTCTATGGAGGACCCAAATTTGGTAGGAAGAGGAGAGTCCCCAAGAGGACATCTCACTGCAAACACACTAAACAAGGACAGGGAGATAGTGCATGCCCTGTTGAGTGAGAAAGATGAATGAGACATACAGAGTAGTCTGGATTGGGTGCGCATGAAGGGTATCCAGTCCAACTGGTGCCATGACACTGGGGAGCCTGTTACAGTGCCTGTCCATATTCTGGTGAAGAACCTTTTCCTAATCCCCAACCTGACCCTGGCACTAGGCCTGCTTGTGCTCAAGGAGTTTGGCTGTGAGGTTGCCCAGTGTGGAGTCAGGAGTTGGACTGGATATCCCTCATAGAGTCCCCTCCAACTCAAGACGTATGCAATTCTCTGATTCCAGGGCCGCCCCATAACCCCAGTGTACACCATGGCCCCCAACGTGCAGAGGATCCCCGCTGCCGGCATTTACGGGACAAGTTACGTGCCGTTTGCAGCACCCGCTGCAGCAACAGCAACGATAGCCACGCTACAGAAGAATGCCGCTGCCGCCGCCGCCGCTGCTGCTGCCTACGGGGGCTATGCAGGCTACATACCTCCGGCCTTCCCAGCTGCCACCATCCAGGTGCCCATCCACGACGTCTACCAGACGTACTGAGACTGTCGGCGGAGAAACAAACACTGAAGGAACACTTTACTATTTATGAAGAATGCGCCTGCTGCAGGAGAGTAATGTCAGGACTCAGTAAACTGACGCAGAACCTGAAAGTGAAGAATGTCACAGAAAAACATGTTCAAAATGTTTTCTACGCTTGAAGTTTTCACTAACTTTTTTTAGGCTATTTTTAAAATTTAACACGCCTGTATTCATACATTTCTAAACGACTTTGATGCAGCCACCCATCACCTACGTGCCTTTATACGCATCACAGTGGGGTTGCACAGGGTCCTTTTTTTTTAGCAGTTATATTTTCAATATATTTGTGGTATGAAGGTTATTTTTAGTAACTTCTGCACTCCAGAGATGTCTATTTTGTAGTGCCTTTAATAATATATCAGCTATATACTAAGAAGCACACCCGAGCAGCTAGGGAAAGTTTAAGCGATATATTTTGAAGAATATATTCAATATTTAAAGAATACATACCTTAGATTTTTTTTTAAGAAAAGAAAAAAACAACAAGTATCTTATTTAAGAAATGTTATACTGGAAAGTGCAATTTGAAAAACGTGCAAGACCTCTGCGTTTTTGTGCTGGCATTAATACAGTCTGTTGGTTACTGTTCGAAATCAAAAGTAATTCATATTGCCTTTGTAGGAGGAACAGAAAGAAGAAAGCCTCCTCACACGAAGCCCTTCGCAGCGTGATTAGCAGGCTTATGATGCTCAAAGGAAAGGCTCAGAGTTTTCCTCAACAACTGGAATTTCTATTTATTGAAGCTACCTGTAGTTCAGCCTTGGAGCACGCGCAGATACGCGCACCTCATATTTTGTGTAAGGCGTCTCGACTTCGATCTTCATCCAGTATAAAACCTAGGCTCTTTTTAAATGCTCTTTATTTTATTCTTTGAAGTATATGCTGTAGTGACTGAGAATGTATGCTGTTGTAGGCAAGAGCACGCCTATTCCTGGCAGCAGGATGCGCGGTGCTACTTACTCATAGATTCATCACGTCCCATGAGAAATTTCCGAGGTACTGGGGGTAGTGGTGATACTGGAATTGACACAGCAAGGCTGGCGTCCCTCCCGGCCTCCCTTTCACACCGAATCCAGCTCCCGCACCTGGAGCTCTGTGTGCACATCAGGGATGGAAAGGATTGGACCCAGCCATTTTAAGACGTAGAGCTTGTAAATACCTTTTAATATACTTTTTAAAAGTCATTTTATGTTGCAAATTTACATGGTATGTGGTTTGCCACAAAACAAACATGGTTTATTTTGATGTTGTTAAAAAAAAAAGTTTGTTATATTAAGGAGTAAATATATTATTGCAGTGTTTTGTGGCCTGTTTAAAGGCTTTTATTTAGTAGTGCAGTGAATGTAAAATATGGTAAAACGTTAAAGAAATATCTCACCCATTTTATGAAGTGTATCAGCTCTGCAATCACAGCTCCAGTGAAGGGAGGTGTGGAGCAGGGAGTGAGTAAACAATTTTGCTTTGCTTTTAGTGGTATAAATACCAGCTGAAGGGGTTTCATATAAAGTATATTTTGACAACAGAACCACTTTCGGATCATCTCCAGCTTAGTAAAGTGACCTTTTAATGCGTATTTTTCTTGCCTCAAAATGGAGCGGTTGTTTTTAGGTGCTCTTACTCAGCAAAGCTGAGCTCTATTTAAACCTGTCCAACTGCTATCAAAAGCACTGTGAGGAAGTTAACCATTAAGTCGGACTCTGACCCTCCATGCCCCTTCCCTGGAGGCTTTTGCCATCTGTCCCACCGCTTCTGAAAACAAAATCCTTAGCCCCCAAACCCTCATTCCGAACACCGTGCCTGTTTTTAGGGTGAGGGGAGGTGAAGCAGGCAAAGCCTTGCCGGAAGACCCTGGCGAGAGTACCCAAAAAGTGCTGGGGGCTCCAGCTAAGGCTTTGTACAGCTCAGTGCTAACTGCCACCATGGATCACAGCCGACCTCAATGTCATCCAGGCACTGCAGGCTCTGCTATCCCCTTTCCAACCCCTCCACCACAACCATGGCCAACCCAGAAGAGTGTCAAAGGGCAATGGTTGCTCTCCCAACCATCCTCTCCCCACTGGCCCCTGTTGCTTGCATCAGGGACAGAAAGGAACCCAAAGAGGTGAGCCCCCAGGCCACCATGGTAGGGCAGGAGCAGGCAGGACGTGGGGACACAGCCTCCCACCCCCATCTTTTTCACTTGCTTCTAAACCATTTCATGTACACTACTACTGAGGTAAGTCTGATAACTTGAAATGTGAACATCTTTAGGTTAAGAACAAACTACTCAAAGAAATATATATATATATATATATATTAAAAAAAACTAGTGTGCCTTATTCTTGAAAGAGCTGATATTTTAAGTGTTTTATTGTATCTCTGTTTTCTGTATTGTCAGAAGCCTCTGAATTTATTTAGGTTTTGCTCCATTTACGGTACATTTCTAGGACATAGTGAATAAAGCATTCTATAAAAACAGAGACTGTTAATTTATTGTAACATCCTACTGCCAGGTGGGCTTCCCCATGGGCAATGTGCCCCCCCCTGGCTGGGCAGGTTCTTGGGGCAGGGGGGAGCAGGGAGCCATGGCCAGCATCCCCACAGGCTCCTTGGGAGCAGAGATGGGCTGGAGGACAGTGCTTACCCCAGCACATGCACTGGGCACCTCCTCAATTATCCAGCAGTTGTGGATCAGCCTAAATCTCTTTTGAAATCCAATTTAGAGTCCATGCCTGGATGCAGATAGAAGAGCTGAAGCTGCTGTTTCTCTGTGCTTTCCACTCACTCACTGCACAAGACCACTACAACCCTGGGCAGAAGCACTGGGAGCTGGCAATGGGGTGCCCTGCTGAGAGAAAGCCCAACATTATTAACCTCTCAGCATGCTTCAGCCCGCAAACACAGCTCTTCCATGATCAGATCGCAGGACTGCACCTCCTGGAAGCAGTCCTACAGACTACCTGTTTGTTTCTTTGCTGTAAGCCCATCTGAAGATTGTTGGGTGCATATACCAAGCCTTGGGAGAAGGGCAGTGTGAGGAAGAAGAGCTAAACCCTAAGGCAGAGCAGAAAGAAGGTGACTAAAGCAGGAATTACCACTAGTGAATAATCCTAAAAAGGAGACCAGAACAAATACTGCACAAGCTTCTATATCCTTCATTAGGACTAAAGTGTATTTGTAACTTCCTGTCTTTAAGCATTACTTCTCATGATGCAATTAGGTCAAGACATCCCACGTTAATGCCTTGGTTTTCCTGGAAGATACTAATAATGAGACATTTCCCTACTGTTTGTTTGTACTAGGAAAGTGAAAGTGTTTTTTGTTTGTGGGTTTTTTTATTTTGGTAGGACTTGGGAATGGGTAGAAAGACCCCTAATTTTGCTTGCTATGTCTAAACACTGTAAGTTTGGTTTAGGAAGTCTGTACATCCCATTAAAAATCACCAGTAGCAGGTCTTCATATCTTACTTAGTAAAGGGGTAATCATCATAACGCTAAAAGCAGCTTTCAAGGAGACACAGCCTCATCAGAACTTTACCTGTCAGGCAAACAGGTCAAACAGGAAGACTAATGCCTTTCCTGCAGCTCCTTGTTGGCCGCTCCACTCACCACCCCTGTGGGCATTCAGCTAAGCCATGCACTTCACAAACATCAGCTTTTTACAAGTCAGATGAAGGACTGACTGTGCCTCACTAACACATGGGTCTGGTTCTCTCATGGAAGTTTCCCTTTTCCCTTTATCTATCCTAAACTAAAAGGAATCTACACAGCATGCTCTGACTTTTTCTGAACAGACATTTCACAAGAGAATTCATTATTTTCCTAGATTTATGGTTTCTTATTTCAGTTTTGTAAGATCATAATTAATGATTAACCCACGAAAAGCTCAAACATGCAAGTCATTCTGGAGATATTAACATAAATAACACCAGAGAAATGCAATCATGCTTTTAAAATGACCTTGCTGCCTCAGGAATGCCAGGAGCTCTAGCGAGGCCTTGGGCACTGTGACAACTCAAAATGTTGCCGAGTTGATCCCATTCCCTTTCTGACCATATTTCTTGATGGTCTTGAAGAACAGATACACACTGCTCTAGCTGGTGTCAACTGCAAGTGCTAAAAGCAGCTTTGAATTTTTTTCAGGAAACAGCACACATTAATATCACTGTGACACAGCAACTGTATAGACAGATTAACTAGAAATTTGAGTGGATTTACATCTCTCTGATATTGCAACATCTTATATATAAGCGCTGGAGCTCAAAGCATATGCAAAATGCATTTTTAGTGCCTCTAAAAGGCATACACAGGACCCCATGTCCTGCTTTGTGACTGGTGCTACTCGTGTGGCATCTCTGTTCCCGGTCCTCAGCAGCTACTGGCAGAGCTCGCTGCTCTCGATGCCTATCAGCCTCAAAAGTGGCCCATCATGCTGATCTGTAAAAAAAATAAATCCTAGACCTACCTCGTAGCAGGGGAAACTACCTCTGCTGTGCATCTGAAAGTCAGCAGAGCCAGGTTTTATGCTCCAGTGTGTCAGTGAAATGCTGAATCACACTTGACTGAGTTTCAGTGCTATGCTCTGCTTAGAAATGAAACAGCACAAGGGAAGTTACAGGGAGAAGCTGTAAGCAAGGAAATGAAAAAAAGCAAGTTTATGACACACAGTCGTTCTCTCTTAACACAAAGACAGGCTGCACCATCATACACCACTCCAAAGAGCAAAGAGAGTATGAAATTTTTTTAGGAATTTGGTACAGACCAGACTGTAGAAGTACTTCTGTATAAAATATTCCCTGTCAAGCTGATTTATTAGATCCATTTTTTTTTCCTCCAGACAGAAGGCCAGGAGATTAATGGTTTTCTGATACAAGATCACAATCTGAAGAGGCTGCATTGGGAGCCCCATGATGCAGGAAGATTCTGCTCCTCACAGCCCCCTTCTACCAAAAGGGAAGACCAATGGCCTGTGTCCACCCCTGCTAAAAAGTCCTGGTATCAATCCCATGGGTGATTATGGAGGCAAGATCACAAACTCAGCTCTGAGTTGTAGGTTCTGTGCCTCTCCATGTGACCAGACTGTATGGTGGTCACCAGTCAGAAATGGTGGTCTGCCTGTCCACAGCTGTACTTTTACTTTGAACCATGGTATGCTTTTGTTCCTTTTTTCTAAGCTCTTTCCAACAAACACATTCGAATTTTGTCAAAGGTGAAAGAGTCGAGCTGCACTTTGAGCCTTGTACATGTTTGTAATGTCACTGAGGATCTGTGTCAGCTCGGCCGCTGCCTGCAGTCTGCTTGCTTATGGGAAGTGGGATGCCACAGTTAACCAAAAGATCTCACTGAAGCATGAAAAAATCTGCAAACAGCCTACACAAGCCATGGGAGTGACCTCAAGCCAGCTAGCTGAGAAAGAGACACATGTTTAAATCAGCCAGAAGCAAAACAGCCAACACTTACTAGCAGTTCCTTTGTTCCAAAGCTTTGAAACAATACCTGCAACAAGCAATTATCACTCCTGTAACGAATCTGCAGGATATGGACCAGGGTATCTTGCACTCACTCAACAAGGCATGCGATAACAAGGGATTATTTACTAAACTTGTACACAGGGCATCCTTAGTTCCTCCAGTCTTTGACTTTTTGGTTGCTGTCCCTTACTGGAGGGTTTTCCAGCCACATGGATAAGTGAAGGATTCCCTTAAGGCCTGAATTCATGACAGACACTCTGGCTGACCAGCTTTTATGCAGGATGCAGAGGGACGCATCACAGCCAGCAGCTGCCAGCTGGTCTCCAGTCTCACTGCAGAGGTACCTACAGCCCCCCAGGCAAGTATTACCCAGACTGACCGTGAAAGTCGTTGATGGGGCCTCAGCCTGGGGGAGAGCTGCTCAGATGAGGGTGGGTCAGACTGTGGCAGGGCAGAAATCATTCCACACCCTCAGTCTGGGCACACATCCCTCCCCACTGAAGCTGCCCCAACACGGAGGGTGTGCAGGGCAGGGCTGCCCACCCATGCACCCGACTGCACCAGGGCTTTCCAGACAACTGGCCTGCCAAACTCAGGAGTTTGGCTGGGTAAGTAGGTGACATCCACAAAGGGCAGCAAAACACCTTCATCTGTCTTGTCTGCTTCTCTCTCCTGAGCATTGAGTAGGGCAGCGATATGAGTGCATTGGCTACAGATCTCTCTTTCCTCCTAGCAGCCCAAAGGGAGATGCACAGGAAGGCCAGTTTCATTTCTGCCAACACATCTCATACCAGTATTCATGTCAACCCTCCCCAGAGACCTCCTGCTCCATCTCAAGCACAATTTTTTTCCTCATGGTCCCACAAAATAGAAATGCATGCAAAAAATCATTCTATTTCTATGCCCAACAGCTTACTTCTCTTTTGCCAGAGAATATACTGAACATGACATACAGCAAAGAAAATCTGGTTTCCTCTAGGAGATGGGAATAGCCAAATACACATGCAAAGCAACTGAAATTCAAATGAGGAATTATATTCACCAGTGAAGTAAGAGGGATGTTTTTCCAACAGCTTTGTTACTGAGCAGTGCTGTATCCGCAAGGTGATTGACACCACCAACAGGGGTACAATCATTACAGATATCATTACCGTAGGCATCAAAAGTGCAATATGAAGAGCATCACAGTTTAAGAAATGGTTCCTTCTTACCCATAGGCACCATCAGAGGCTCATTCAGAGCCCATCACATGTTTTCCCTAGAACCAGACAGTGTCCATACCCTATCCACAAAGGTGCTGTCAATCAAACAGCACTTTAAGTAGTTAAACACACTGCAATTAGCAATGTGCTTTTCCTGCTAGTTCCACTTTTCCCATATGAGGGTTTCAGTGGAGTATAGACACCAGGCTGGGTCCCATACCAGGGTTGTCCCATGAGTGCTTCAGCTCAGACTTTACCTGTAATAACAAAGACTTCAGCTGCGCACAGTGTCAGCCTATCTTCAGCACTCACAAGCATCACTACCACTCAGAAGCAATGAATAAACACTCGCCAGCTGCTGGGCCTGGCTTCAGTGAGTTCCAGCCACAGAGCCCAGAGTAACAAAGCCCCAGGACCTGCTTCCAGTGTGACAGACATGAGCCTGCTGCCTTTCCCGTGGGGTCAGACAGCACTTTCTACATATTCCGGTATCTCTTTGGAAGCACCAATGAAAAAGGCTCTTTGTAAGAAAAGCTAAATAGCTTACAGTCTAATGCAGGAGCCCCACAGGGACAAAAGAATCATTGAAATGAGCCTGCTGCAATTTGTAACTGGCAAGAAGAATCAAGTCCTTTTCAGCACCACATGGTCTCAGAGCCCCAGACTCCCTTTAACCCAGCACACCTCACCAGCCCAATCCCCAAAGGCCAGCCCTGGCCTGCCAACATCACCCCCACCCCCAGGGCAGAGCTGATGGGTCTTTCATTAATTGGTGAGATCAGGATTCCACCTGTCTGGCTCCCAAGGCAGCTTGGTATGCTCTCTGACGGCTTTGTTACAAGCTGGGCATCTGATTGTGTTCCACAATTTTGCTTTTGTATGACTGAGCAGGAGTTTTTCTCAAGTTGTTTCTTTTTCAGGTTTGGACTAGGACAGCACCGAGGTCTTAAAGGATTAGATTTAAGAATAATAAATGATGCAATACGTTAAAAAAAAAAATCCACTCCCTGAGAAAGCAAACTTCCTTGTCTTTCTGTGGTGTCTTTGTGAGCGATACGCAGGGCAGAGAGAATAGGGAAATGTACAGCACTTGGCACTTGGCACACCTCAAACCCGTTTTTCCACATTTTACAACCAGCTCTGGCCATGTGACCTATGTGGAAAGATAAACTGAGACATTTAATCCTTTTTTTTTTTTTTTTTAAACCACAAGGAAGTGGAATTTATGTGGTTGTGATCATTAAATTACAGTAAATGATTTGCCCACAAGAGAGAAAGAGCTATGGTTTAAAGTGGAAAAGCTGAGGAAGGGGAGCTGCTCACAGCCAGATGCAGTAGCCTGAAAACCCTTTCAGGGAGCTTCACTTTCACCCTGGCTGTGGCATTTAGGGAATCAGCCCTGTAACCTTCCTGCAGGTGAGGGTTGCCACTGTTTGCTTTTGCAACCAGAGTATTAACAACCGCTTTCCAAAAGTCTAGCTTTCCCATCTGCCCTGCTGCAGCAATTACCCACAGGTAGAAAACTGGGAAGTAACAACATATTGTTCCTCCAAGCAGCAGCCTTCACAATTTTGGCTTTGTCTCCAGAACACCACCAACTTTCAAAAGCAAAGCTCAGCACTGTGGCAGGAGAGCCAGCTCAGTGCAGGCTGGGTGAGGAGCAGCCATATTCCTGTTAGCACGCAGAACTGCTCTGCAGATGATCCACAGGTGCAAAGGGCAGGTGCAAGAGTGCCTGTCACCGGAGATTGTCCCCTTCAGTACCCAAGGCTTGCACGCTCTGTGATTTCTGACAACTGTGGCTCTTTGCTTTTGTTTTTCCTGTTTGGCTGTTGTCCCACACACTAACATGTACCAATATTTCCTTTACGGCAACGTTAGTTCAACTGTTTAAACAGCTTTTTGCTACAAGCTTGTCATGTCAGGATGCAAGGAAGCCTTGGTCTAACCAAGATAACAACCAAGTTTGAAAAGTTCCTTTTCACTGCTGCCATGGGACATGCCTGTCAAGCACCCACAGAGGCAAAGCAGAGTTCTTCATCTCAGATGCTATAGGAGCATGATGCCCACATTTGCAAACCAGAACAAGAGCAGGTGAGCCATGCATCCCAAGCACCTACAGATGTATGATCACCACCAGGAGAAAAAACACTGCCATCAGCACTGCTGCTGGCTCAGTCAACCCTGGGACAGGGCTCAGGGGAGAAGCAAGGGCTTGCATTTGGTCAGGCTCAGCTTCCTGGTGTGGTCTGCCACATCCCTGTGCAAACCATTGCCCTTGCACAGGGAGGGGGCAGGAGCAGAACCACAGAATCACAGAATCATTAAGGCTGAAAAAGACCACCATGATCTCCGAGTCCAGCCATCAGCCCATCCCCACCATGCTCACTAACCATGCCCCTCAGCACTACATCTACACAGTTCTTGAACACCTCCAGGGACAGCGACTCCACCACCTCCCTGGGCAGCCTGTTCCAATGCCTCACTACTCTTTCTGAGAAAAAAACCTGAACCTGAACCTCCTTAGTACAACTTGGGGCCATTCCATCTCATCCTATTACTAGTTACAAAGGGGCTGAACCCCACCCTGCTACAACCTCCCTTCAGGTAGTTGTAGAGAGCAGTGTCTCCCTTGAGTCTCCTCAAATGGATGGTTAAGTCAATCTCTAAGCCTTAAAAGGTTTAAATCTCATAGTGAGTAGAAGGGAGGCTACCAGCTGTCTCACAAAACTGTATCTATATGCAATTCCAGAACATTTTCCCTTGGAGTTGCATGGGCAGGGTGACTGCGTGGGCTTGGAACTAGGCTTGGAGGTCTCAGATCTTGTCTCCCAAAAGTTCTCCGCCTCTGTCACATTGGAAGGGAAGGCACAAGGAAAGAGCGTGTGTAAGTGAACGTGGGAACTCACCTCCCAAAACAAAAGATGAAAGCTACTCTTTTAATGAAATAAGAAGGGGGAAAAAAATGAAGGCAAAGTAGAAAAACCTGCAAGAGGTCAACAAAGGAAACAAAGGGCAGCTTTATGTAACCACCTAGTTCACTCCAGAAACTGTAGGGCTGGCTAAGGAACTGCTGCCCGGGATTTTTAACAGAAATTCTGGACAACACATACATACAAAGAAGATAATGACAAAGAACCCAAAAGGTAAATATAAGATTTAATAGTAGATGAGGCTTGGAAGGATGGAAGAAGAGAGAAACAGGCCCCTTACCTCTCAAAATGCAAGGAACCACTAAGGAAAATGGAGAGGATTCTCTTAATTTTAATTTTATGCTTGGATCACATAAAACAAAAAGCTTTTGATAATTCTTACAGGATGTACTGATCAAAAATGAAAGCCAGGTTCAAATGAGCTAATATCTATAATACAAGGGTAAATAGATTACAGTGTTCTACTAAGAAAGCAACTTTTGGATAACTAGTGACTGACAAAACCAAACATTTCTTTCAGTAATGTGAGGTTTAAAATGATGAAATCTTACTTATGTTTAAATGGACCTGAAAGGATGGACCAGTGTCATCACAAAACGATACAGGAACTAGCAAACAGTAAAGCCAGGCTTATATAAGATTTTTGCCAAAAGCCTGTTTGTATGCACCCACTGGAGCTGTAGTGCCCACCACCTCACCCTTCACTCTTGCTCCTTCAGAATTGGTCCCACGAGTCTGAATTGCCAACACCTCCTGCTAGTAGGATGACTTGCTCTGGCAGCTTGCTGGGTGACAATTTGCTATCTGTCTTCTGCCAAAGTGACTGCAGTGAAATTTTGATGTGGGTTGGACACTCCCAGCATAATGAGCCTCATATGATGGCTGTTTTGGTCTAACGCAGCAGGCATTTTTTTTTTTTTTTTTTTGACAAAAGAGAGACAACTCCACCTGCTTGAACCTCTCGTGTTTCCTCACTTGTTAAGCCCCAACTGCAAAGCAACTTGATTGTAGCTAACCTGCTTGCTCCTGCAAGGAATGCAAGGAGCAAAGATGGTCCAAAGTAGCCCAAGAATAAAAACAGAGGAGATGCAGAATCACAGTACTCATCTGGTTCCACACCATTTACAGCCTGACACAGAATTTGTCACCCCAGGAAAAGCTTTCATTTGCTTTAGCAGCTGCACACCCAGAATGTACAGGCAGCTGTGCTGACTGGGATGCAGGATCCAGTATTTTGTCTCTAGCAATGGCAGATGTTAATGGCTAGGAAAGAGTAAGAACACTGCAAGTTTACTTACTACTATGCCCTAGCATTCCCCCCACCACAGGAGATTTTTGGAGATAAACATATTTTCTGGTTATTTAGTAACTATCAACAGATCTCTCTTCCAAAGATTTTTCTCAAGTCATACAGAAGGCAGCCCAATCGAACATCCTATCATTTTCATTCACAACCTAATTCTTATGTTTCCATTACTTTTAACCATATGATTGCTTCCCTTTAAAGCATACATGACTTTCTTGTGCCTGAAACACAGGATGAGAATAAATTCATTTTCCTCAACACACAGAAGCAAGTTAACTGAAAAGGTGGGACAGCATTCATCTCTGGGGACAGCAGGACAGACAGTCAGTGCTTCACTTCAGCATGCCGATCCCAGCCTGCAGTAGCTGTTCAGCAGCTTTGAACATTCAGACCCCATCTCAGTGCTTAAGCAAAACCACTTTTTAAGGTCAGATCTTAAACTCAGTTCACAGTAACGTCCTTAAAAATCTTCATTGCTTTTTAAAATGCTGATATTGGTTGTTATTGATTTTAAGGAGAGAATTATGGATGAAAGAGCTACTTTCCACTAAGCAATTCAAGATTAGCATATGAAGAAATAGCATCCATACTCTGCCCACAGGAGCAATTAAAACTTACAACATACCTAATATTGCAGCAAGCTGTTTGTATTGGCAGTGAGACTGCATCTTCAGGGGCAAAGGTTACCCTAGGTGTCCAAGCTATACAGATCATGCCTGGGCACTGTACTGGCTAAGAATATAGTCCACAAGCTGGCAGAAATGGAGCAGACGTAATGGCTGTACAACGTATCGCAGTGCTCATGTGTCCAGTATGCCAAGTGTACTGTTCACAAGGTTGGCTTCAAATGGGAATCTCACCTATCCAGGATTAAGTACCTAGGACATGCTGCAAGATGGGAGATGGTGGAGCAGCTGAAAAGTCGGATTTTGGAAAAATGATGTCCACTGGGAGCATACAGGTGGAGAATAGGGTTGGAGGGACTCCTTTAGAAATGTTCTAGAAAAGGAGGACAGACAAATACATATTTAAGAATAATTATGAATGTTGCCTCTAGATATTGTTTGGGGACCATTTTTTAATAAATCTATCCTAGCTACCACCATGTGCTGCCAGAAAAGCTGCTCTAAGGCACATCTGATCATTGTGTTCATGCTCTGTGCTAAAAGCAATTCAGCAAAGGGACTAACAGACACACACTCCAGAGAGATCACTGAAGCCAGCATTCCCCAGTACAACAGGACACAGGTTTGCAGTATGCGTTCCTCCCCCACACGCTCTGCATAACCCCCTGCAGGCCTGGACCTGCAGAGATGCACCTGGAGACTCTTGGCGCTGGGCAGCAAGTACAGCAGCCTGGCTGAGGCACATGCAGTGCACTACGGCTGCAATAACACATCCACGCAGTCTTGAGCAATTCACACTACTCGTACCACACAGCTCTAACACAGGGATACAGATTAGCAAGCTGCTAATTCATTAGTGCAAGTATGTAAACACCTACACACACAGTGCTTTGAAAAACTACACATGCATTAATAGTTGCTTATCTTCAGTGAACTCTCGTAAACATTTCAGGACTCTCCCATTCAATGCAATGGATTGAATCTTGCCTCTTGATTTCAACAGATATAAAAGCACTATGCAGCCTAGTTCTAAACTCATAAGCTACACTTTACAGGCAGTGTGGTGGCTTTGCAGCAGCTGCCTCACACGGACACATCCGCCAAATGGCAGCACTCCTGGTAGGAAAAACAAGACTGAGAGAGGCTGCTAATCATCAGAGACCCCAGAGCAAAAAGCAGAGATCACTGAGTGCGCAACTCTGGGCTGACTGCTTGTGCAAGTAGTGGTCCCCTCCAGTACAGCTGCCCTAGAGAGCTTTCTAAACTTCGGTAAGTCTCCAACTATCCTTCAAGAGCTCCAGAAAAGCAGTAATGCTATCCTGGTGATGCTGTCTCAGAGAGAAAACACAACACAACCACCTTGTAAAGATAAGCTGAAGGGGACAATGTGCAGAAAGGGCGGGGACAAACATCAATTTTTGCACATCCTCACCCAAACATGCACCAAACAGCTCACAAAACACATGATCACAGTATGGACCTCTGGAATTCATCTGGTTCAACCCCTGCTCAAGCACAGCTGCCTGTAGCAGGCCTAGTAGCTTTTGGAGATCTCCAGGGAAGAAGACTGTACAAGTTCTGTCAGTGCTCCATCACATGTGTAAGGAATGTTTAGACAGAACCTCTTGTGCTCCACTTTGTGCCCATTGCCTCTTGTGCTGGCACAGGGAACCACTGAAAGGAGCCTTGCTGGTTTCCTTTGTGCCCTCCCTTCAGGTACTTATGGCCATTGATGAGACCTCTTCCCCTAAGCCTCCCCTTCTCCAGGCTGAAAAGTCCCCAGGCTGAGCAGACAAAGCTCTCTGCTTCTCCTCACAGCAAAGGAGTTCCAGGCCTATCATCATCGTGGTAGTCCTTCACTGAACTCTTTCCAGGATGACCATGTCTCTCATACTGGTGACCCAAAATTGGACTCAGCACTCCAGATGTGGCCTCAGCAGTGGTAAGCAGAGGGGAAGGATCACATATCTTGACCTTCTGGTGATACTTCGATGATACAAGAATATCATCAGTCTTAGCAGGAGGGTCACACTGCTGACTCACTGCTTGCTGCCCACCAGGCCACTTCTCCAGAGCTGCTCCCATCTGGGTGACCCCAACATGTCCTGGTGCTGTTTCTCTCCAGGTGCAGCACTCCGCACTTCTCCCTGCTGAACTCCAGGAGGTTCCTGTCAGCCACCTCCCCAGCCTGCGTCCCTCTGGATAACTGCATGGCCCTCTGGTGCATCAGCCGCTCCCTCCAGTTTTGTGTCATCCACAGATTTACTGAAGTGCACTCTGCTCCGTCGTCAGATCATTAATGAAGATGTTAAACAGAACTTGACCAACTACTGACCCTGGGGTACTCCACTGGCTAGGGTCTCCAACTAGACTTTGCACTGACCACTAGCCTCTCGGCCTGGCTGTTCAGCCTGCTTTTGATTCACCTCACTCTCTGCTCATCCAGCCCATATTTCAACTGCTTCTCTGTGAGGATCTTGTAAGGGACAGTGTCAAAGGCCTTACTGTAGCCCAGGAAGACGATCTCCACTGCTCCCCCCTCATCTGTTATGTTATAGAAGCTTATCCGGTTGGCTTTCTGCAGGATTTGGGGTTAACTCGGCATTACCTGGCTGGACTCTGCCAGCGTGGTGCCCAAGAACAGCAGTGGGGACAGCCCTGGGCAGAAGAGCACATGGGAGCAAAAACCAAGCAGGAGTGCCAGGTGGAAGCAGTAGGGTGACCTGAGGTTTCTGTGAGGATACTCTGCTGCCAGCTGCTCCTGCTTGCCTCAAAGTTGGTTTGGGGCACTGAATTCCTTGTTTGTAAATAAGTAGGGTTTTGGAAAGCAAACCTGACTCTCACAAAGGCCCGCTTTCACAAAGAGCTGGAGCAAATCCTCAACACTAACTGGTGCCACATTGAAACACCACTGTCTTGTTTTCAAGCTTTCATCAGTCTGGACATGTTCCATGCTCCCCATAAAGTAGGATAAGGATCCCACCACCCTCCAGACAGTTCAGGCACAGGTTCACATCTGATGTAAAGTTGTTTCTACCATTCAATTATGCTTCACTGAAATTACAGGTTTCCAACCTGAGTTTGAGATGTCATGAAAAATTAGATGGAAGTGAACTACAAAGGCAAAATAGCCTTTCTTTTTGATAAAATCTCAAAAGAATAATGCATTTAATCAGCAGACTGCTGCACTGCCTTTCATAGCCTGAGAGGTACCACACGTTTAAGCCATAGAGGCCAAGTTATCTTTGTGACCTTTACCACCAGGAAAATTTACAAATGGCAATTAGTAGATCCAGAGGCCAAAATAATTAACCTAGATAGAAAGCATGTAATAAACCTTTAGTATTCATCTCAAGGAAGCTGAAATGGAAGAACCAAGACAGAAATTAGGCTATATAACAGCTGTGCTATGCTACAGTCACTGATCGCAGCAAAAGGAACAAGAATTTGTCTCTTTGTAGGAGTTTTGCAAAATGTCATCCACTTGTTACAGGATCTCGAATTACTGGACAGTATTTAAGGCAACAAGAGCAAACTATGAAAGACTGTATAGATCCCTGATAAGATACTTTTTCACCCTGTTTTACAGTGAACCTTGGAACTTACAGCTCCATCTGAGAATGAAACCCTTTTCTCTCAATAGCATGCAATTAGGTAAATTACTTGTTATAGATAAAGTTGCTCTTTGGAGAGATATTACTCGCAGTAAGACACTATAACCCATAGGAGTGATAAAAACAGAGAAGGTTCTTGTACCAGGTAAACAGTAACGAAATTCTAACAAAGCTAGGGATTGTTGAGCACTGACCTCCCTCGCAAACTCTTCCTAGATTAAAGTAACTCTCTGTTCCCTTTTCCTGCAGATTTCACTCATTTTAAGATAAATCCTAATCTCTGTAATGCAAATTGCCCGTGTCTGGTTGTTCAGCAATAACAACCAAGTTATAAAAACAGCACAGCCCTATACACCTTTGGGAGACCTCTGAAGCAGTGGTGGCACTCCTAGGGCACCAAGAACCCACTGGTGCCAGCAGCTTTGACTGGATCCAGATTTAAATGACTAACTGTAAGCAGCCTGTTTGCAGGCTCCTGAGCTTAGTCAAAGCAGCTGCCCTAGCACAATGCTATATTTCTGTAAGTGCCAACTTGCCAAACGTGTCCAAAAGTACTTTTGGGAAAAAATAAATAAATATTAATCTTCAGTAGCTAAGTAGAAGAAATAGGGAAATCACTAACAGGTTACGCAGTGGTCCTGGCTAAGCATCCTACAAAACATATCAGGCAATAAAACAAACAAACAAACAAAACCAACAATACCATTGTGCTGTGTCTTGTATTTACTCCCACCTAGAGTGATTATCCACACACACAAGAAAATCACGGGGTGCTTACCACAAGGCAAACCACAACAGTGGCCTCAGTCCCAGCCAGACCACAGCAGCAGGACCACAGCCCAGAGCTATAATGATACTCAGGTGTATCCTTTTTAATATTCTAAAGCATCTCATTGAAACTAGATGCCAAACCACTGTAAATCTTCTCCAAGGCCATCACCAGTCTGTGACAAAGCCCCACTACTCAGGTACAAAGCCCACAATTTTAGGTACCCTTTATTTTGAGTTCACCTCTTGTAATATTTCAAATGTCCTGTATGAAAAGGAACATCTGAAATCAGTAATTGTCCCGTGTTCCTTTACCACGGGACGGGTTTAGCATATGCAATGGATTTTAGCCAATACTCATACCAATCTGGTTAATATTTAGCTTTTTGTTCTGGCTGGATGTCTTTTGTATTTGGGGTTTTTACTCATTTGTTTTTAAAGAAAATACATGCCATAAAACTGCAATTCAGCAGCTGTGGTACTACAGAAATAAACGGAAACGAATGGTGACTTACATTTTGCTGCTGCACAAATATGAAGTTCTGTCCCCCAAGCCGACCTGCCAGCAGCAGCTCCCATTTGAGTTAGTACCCATGAACATTTCCAGGTCTGGGCTGTACTAATAATCACTAAGCCAACTAGTGCAAAACACTATTTGTAACCTAGTGTGCTGGGCTTCACATTTCATTGTGCTGAACAGACAAGCTATTTTGTACTGCGCTTATCACAATAGGTTTCTGCAAGCTGAATCAATCACACAGTAGATTCACATCCCTCATTCCGTTCATATCTGTAACACCTTACAGTAGAACCTTCAGCTGTTCTGTCTTCTCCGCAACATGCCTCCACCTTCTGCCACAGGAAGGGGACTTCAGGTCTGAGTGCCCATGGGACAGAGGAAGAGGAAGAAGCCAACTGCCAACCTGGGTTCAGGAGGATCACCTCCAGGGAACAGCTGGAAACAGTGTCCTGGGGCAAGGTTGAAGCACAGGCAAGGACCAGGTTGTGATTTAAAGAAGTGTATCATTTGAACTGGACCAAATTACCACCAGTCCTATTACACCTGCTACCCCACTTGAGTTGTAGTCTCTACTCTCCAGTTGTCTTCCAACAGGGGATTGCAATCTGATGCAAAAGCAGAAGATTTAATTGGCTTTTTGTGAAGAACCACCATCTCTGGGAATAAGCACAGGCTCTGATTTTCACAGCGAGACAATGAGAACAAGCAAGAAAGTCCATATGGTACACTCCACTTCTGCCTTCCAAAAGTTACAAATAGTATATATATATCAGTGTGTCAGTCTCTTAAAATGAAAGCTATCTATTGAACTGCCTCTATTATTTCCCCCTTCCTCAGCCTAGCTGTTTGTAGAGATGGTCTCATCAAAAACCTCTTTTCATATCAATACATTTGCAGTGAGTGAAGTATGAGATCAGTTGCAAATCAACAGCAAGAGCAAATAATCCCTCCTTCTTCCGTATCAGTAACGTTGCCCTACCCAGTCGACATTTACAGCTACTGAACTCAAAGAGACACATTTACAGGGCACAGGGAACGGTACCATGATGCTAAAGGAATTGCCCTAGATTATGACTATAACCCGTCATAACACTATTCTTCCTACTTCCAGAAGAGAGTATAAAGACTAAAGAAAAAGGGCTGACGAATGAAAAACAAGAGTGAGATGGTCCAGTCAAGAAAGATCAGAAGAAAGCCATTTGCACAAACCTGTTTTTCTAAGCTATTTGGTCAGAAGCTGTAGCATATCACTGTTGCAAGGCTCCTGTTGCTCTCATTGCCTTCAGCAGGCATTTTCTCTCAATCTCAGCAACTGATCACGCTGACCAGTCTTGACTGTTCATGAAGCCTTAATTCCCTAGTACTTCGCAGACTTGCAGATTACATAAAATTATATTTGCTCAAAAGACTACTAGCCCACAGTTAATTGAAGCATATCTTTGGAGGAGATGAAGCTGCCTTTCGGAACAGTAGCCTTTGCAGTGGCCCACAGGACGCACTCCTTTATTTACCTAGACCTTAACAAAAAGCAGTCAGCAGAAGAAATCATGCTAATAAGGCACCAAGTCTACATTGCTTATTGCTCCTTGAGGAAAAGAAAACATCAAGAGCAGGTTTCTTTACTTTTCTTTTTTAAACACTTTAAATAATTGCCCACTAGCACTGCCTAGAAGCACCCAGGCAAGAACAGCACTTCTATGACCCCTAGAGGTCTCAGGATTGAGGTGAGGAAAGAGCACAAGGAAACTGTGCAAGGTGCTCACTTCCTTGGCATACAGCTTAGTTCCAGACACACTGCCACCCTTTGCCACTACCCTTATCCCAGCTGTCCCCAGTTTTATAGTTCTTCTTAACCTTGTTATCAACCCTTTTTAGGCCTCACAGATTGCTGAAGCCATACAGTCAAGAGAGTGGGGACAATCTCAAGCACACAGGGCAGGAACCAAGGCCCCCAGTGTAACACTCCTTGTGTGACAAAGCTACTGAGCATTATGTGTGGGTTAAACAGTGCTGTGCTCAATAAATGCATGTCCAATCCATTCCACTTTGAACTATGGTGTTTAGAAGTGCTCTTTGTTCTGATTGAAAGAGCTTCTGCAGAGTACTGAGCATGGCATTCAAATACAGAACTAAGGCAGTGCACCTGAGAGTGGGTGAATACATGAAGTTTTGCCCAAATGAGTGAAATCTTAAGCAGTTGGGAACTGGTTTTAGTTTTCTCACTCCGTTTTTATTTTTCACTTTCTTCTCTTGTCTCTCTAGAAGAACAAAAACAACAACAGTTATCATTAGTTTTACCAAACTAGAAACATGAAAATTTTCATTTCCAGGAAGACTTAATCTTCCTAACTTTCCAAATAAGTAACACTCCCCAGATCAACTCCAGCTCTCTGTGCCAAACAGCATGAAGTGGAAAAACTGTCCATACCCAATGGCTTCTCCATCCAAGCACACAGCAAAGCAGGCACAGAAAGAGAAAGAAGCTAGAATCATACACTCAGCACTTCTGGAAGAAATGCACAGAATGTCAGATTTGCAAACTCAACGAACTAACACAACAGCATGAGCAACATCACCAGAAAACAAAGACAGTGTCTCAGCATATCCCTGAGCTCACTCACACCACATTACTGATTAACACTGGAAGGGGATGAGGGACCAGTTTACTTCTGGTTTGCAATGCTAATTTTAAGTCTTTTTGAAAAATTCCTGTCCTTTAAGCTAGGAGGAAACAAAGGATTATTTGTTTTGTGATCATTATTCTGTTTCCAGTTATAGCGAGTACAGTAGATAAAAGCAACACAAGTTTCACTCAGCACTCTTACTGGCAGTTACCTAAAGAATTAACAGGCTGAATAAAAACAGACACAATCCACAGGATGTGACAACACATTTGAACAGCTCTGAACCCTGTCAGGCATCCTTCAGAGCAAACATTTCTATCAAATGTCTGCAGAGAGATCAGTGAGCTGGATTTGTACACCCACAGATGCTAGAGGGAACTTACCATGTGAAGTATTCTCAGAGGAAGACAACCTTCCTGGTCGTACAAATGACAGTCCTCACACAACTGAGGGCCCCTGGACACTTCTATTTGGGAACAGAACAGAGGAGCAAGGCGGGACTCGTTTACCAGCAGACAGTGACAGTAGCTCCTCAGAGTTCCACCTTTCCATCACTAGCTGGTACAAGCCTGGACACACAAGCATGACTTGAAGTACACTGAAAACCTTACCACTGACTGAGAGAGTAACCCACTAACCTGAGTAGACCCACTGTTGCAACACAGCTCCAGGTGGGAGCACATCTGGCCTGCTGACAGCCCAGGCCTAGATGCAGGCTGGCCAGCAAATGGGTGGTCTAAAGGATGCTAAAAGGAAAAAAGGAGCACCACAGCAAGAAGCAGAACAAGGGTCTTGCTAATTTTACACCTTTCACTTCATCTTTATATACCTTTTCCCCCCCCTTTCCTTACTCTGATTTCACAAACCCCATATACTGTTTTGCAACACAGATCTGCCTGCTGCCTTCCTCTAACCAATTTCAGTCCTACAGAGACCATAGCATCCCTTCCATCAGCACTGAGCATGAACTCCAAAAGGACTCCAACATTTCATCCATGGGGGGCTTTTCCAACCTCTGAAGGCTACACCGGCGGACATTAACATCTATTTAACTTTATCACAATTGTTCACTTTTGTTGCAGCGGAACACTAACAAAAGCATCTCCTCTGTCACAGAAATGAAGTGAGCAACTTTGTACCATTTGGTCAGAACTGAATACAGAATGAATATAAGAGTCAGATCTACTGTTTACCTATGATACACTAACGACAGAACCATACAGATGTGTGCATAATCACAATATCATTCTTTATTTGTTCATATTATACTGGCTCAATAATTTCCTGCTAGCATGCTCTTAAGCATGTTAATGGAGAATGTGCAAGCAAACAAAACAGAATCCAATGTTGTTATACAGTATTTAAGACCACTATCAATCAAATTTATTAGCGGTGACACATAGCAAGCAAATACACAATGGATTCTAATTTACTCATTTTATTCACTGAAGCTCTGCCTACAATTATCCAGGTTAGGTCTGAGCAATTTTAAAAACCATGTTATTTTTTGCTCCAATGCTTTTCCTTCCTTTGCCAGGTCTGTCATAGTGTTCAGAGTAACTGAAACCACTGCATTCATTAAATCCAAAGGGAACACAGTCAAATCTTTGGCATAAAGTCCCCATGCAACTCCCATCACCATAGATAAAATCCTGTTCAGTGAACACTAATAAAAATAATGGCATATAAAAAACTCTTTCAAGTTCTTTTGCAATAGAGATGAGCATTTATTGCAAGTAGATGTATGAATATCATAAAGCACAGAACCTGGTAAAGAATTAGTGCTCAGAAAGGCAGAAGAAGCAAACAACAATACTTGTTTTCCAAAGAAAAACAAAACAAAACACCAGAAAAACAACAACCATAATATTAGGTGGATTACTTAGAAGGTAGTAGTACTGAGTCAAATTTAAAATAAATGTTTTCAGGAACTGTAGTGAAAAACCCTCTGCTCTTCATACTGTAGCTGCCTTTTTTTTTTTTTTTAATCTTGATTTGTGCTTTCCAGATGTTCACTAGACCTGTTTTCTCCTCTGAAGAAGTGTCCAAGAACAGACCAAGACACAACAGTTCTATACATCTGGAATTAAACACAAACCATGTTTTCCACTCTGCTATGCTCCCCATCAACTGACATCTGTCCCTCCACAGTTGTAAGCAATTTTGTCCTGTTGCAAGACTACCCCGAATTGTCTTCTCTATCTCAATGGCTGGAACCACACCTGCAGATGCAGCACAGCCATGGGCAGCCAAAGGAACACCATGTGGCCAAGAAAACACATGATTTACTGCACCACTAGCCTGCTGCAAGGTCAGTCCCTGCACCTGGATAACCAGAAGACACACTGCATGGCCTGAGACTTACCTTTGTGGTAGACGAACTTGAAAACACATTATATCCTGACAGACCCCAAGGGTTGATATGAAAATTAAAATGGCCTGTAAAATCCAAAGGAGTACTAGTACAATAAATGGTTTGACAGGTGCACTGCCCATTGCCATCAAGTGGTTCCCAAGTGGCTGAACAGCTTGTGGAACTCAGGCTCACAAATCCCTAAGTGCAGCCAAAGGGGTTAAAACAGCACAGCTTAACAGAGCAGTTAGAATACACTCCCATCAGCCCTGCAGACCTTCAGTGGCCCATGAACAAGAGATAAGAATCAAACGCTCAAAAGCATTTAGAAAGAAGATGCCCGAGCTGGGGTACCTGCAACCTCACTTGCCCACTGCAAGCAATGTATAAACAGTACTGTTCACCGCCACTTTGTAGAAAGGAGTTCTTAGAAAGGATAGAATCGTTCTCTTGGAAGGGGTTTTCAAGGATCATTCAGACCAACTGCCTGACCACTTCAGGGCTAGCTGAAAGTTACAGCATACTCATGAGGGCACTGTCCATGCGCCTCTTGTACACTGACAGCCACAGACTCTGGACAAAATGAAGTTTCAGTTTGCACAATACAAAGGAAATAAACCCCTTCTGCTACCTCTACCCACTGCTGGATTTGTCTCTAGCAAAAAATAAATATTCCTCCTTCATAGTGGACTCCAGAATTAGTTAGAAAAGAGATATTTGTTCTGCTCCTCTAACTGATCTCCAAGCTATTCATGATGCTTGCAAGTACAAAAGAGATGGTTGCACAGAAACCACAGAGCCCATCTTTGAGTTTATATCCTGTTGCTGATGAAAAGATTTTAAGAACGAAAACAAGAGTCTACATATTTCTCTATACAACAGTTTTTAAATGGGAGAATAGATGGATTCTTCCTGGCTTTCAACAGAATAAAAGGAATTCTCTCTCACCCTATGCTCTCTTCCCATCTCCTAAACCTGTATAGACATTACAGGTCTTCCATTTCTCAAACTGGCACAGAGCTGCACTCTCAAGAGTTCTTGCCATACTCTTGCATTTCTTGAGAAACAACTCTCAGACATTTCCTATACTTCTAGCATGGTTAGAACAAAGCTTTGTTAACCAGAGGGTGAAACCTGCAGATAGCTTATAACGTCACAGAATAACACTTCGAGGTTTAGCCTGAATCCTCAGGATGCAGTTTCCACAGATTTCTTGGCATTGCTAAGGGCATCTCCTACTTTTCTGCACTGCAACCCAACATCCCACCACACTTCAGTTCTGCGGTCCTGAACATGGAAGAGAGTACAGAGAGGGCAGCACAGGAGATAGTTCATATTTCTCCTCATTTTAACACTGTGGTGACTCAGTACAAGAGGGGACGGGTGACCTCTGCCAAGACATTGGACAAAAAAAAAAAAGTGTGAGCTAGTTCCATTCCTTCAAAGCCTCTGTAGCACACAGACCTCACAGATGTAAATAGTATTTACAGCATCCTTGCCTTCTTCAGTAAATATAAAGTCACTCGATGCCTTCATGTTAAGTTCCACAGTTACTCAGACAAGTGCATAAAGCACTGCTTTTCTGTTACTATAATCCTAGTCATTCATCATCTCTAGGTTTAATCTTCCTCCAAGATTACTGAATCTAAGCATGAAACACAAAAAGGAAAGAGGAACAGACCAAGACAGGCAGAATTAAGTTCTCCTGCCTCCACTCAGCATTATAGATGCCACCTGAAGTTCTGATTGCTAACACAGTTGGCTTCAAAGAAAAAATTGCTCTAACAATATCACTAGCTACAGTTATACAGAATAAATACAAGAGCACAGAGAGATACTTAAACTGCGTTCTCCCCAGTTTAACTAGAAACTCCCAAGGCAGCTTTAAACGAGATAGCCCTTGTAAAGCTGGCAAAACAGCTGCTGCAGCATGGCCCTTGGCTCAGTCTTGTCATCAGAAGCATGGCCATGCAGTTACACATTATGGTTTTACTCTGGAAAATGATTAAGTCCAAATATGTGAATCTGAGGGACTTTGGATGGAGCTTCACAAAAATAATACAGGTACAGACATCTACCTACACGCATCACTACTGCTCATATTCTTTATCTGAATTTCTTTATTTATCTCTTATGGATTAAGAACAAAAAAAGAGTTCTCAGATTGTTGCAAAAGAAGATGAAGATTAACCAGTTGTGAGTAAAGGAACAGAAACACTTGAGAATGCACGGAGATCCAAAGAAAAGGTTAAAAAGAAAATAATTTTTAAAAGCAAATATAATAGTTTTTAGAATAAAAAATAGACATTCATTATATTCTTGTAAGGAATAAAATTCTTTAGCAGCATCAGTTCTTCACAGAAAACATACTGGAGAGAAGTGCAAAGTATGATTTCAACATCCAAGCATGCAGCATGCTGAAGAGCATAAGCAGAAGAAGGTCCAGGATCCACCACGATTGCTAATTTTCCCTTGCAGATGTGAAATCCATAACTATATGCACACAAGCTGCAATTTATTTGAACAGAATGGCTTGCGCATGATCTGAATTTCCAAAATATTCCTAGTCAGAATAAAAGTCTGTCTAAACCTAGAAGCTGCCTCCAACGAATGCCACAAACAGGATGAAGAGCACAAAAGAATAACATGCAGTAAAGAATCCCTAAAAACATTGATCTAGCTTTCAGCACCTCACAGCTGCATTTAGTTGTACCCTGACAGACTTGAATTCCATTTTCCCCCTCATCTCTTTACACCCATATGATCTTTTAGCATTCAAAAATTCTACCGCAAGGATTTTCTCAGCCTTCTCACACATTTTATGATGTCTCCTCCACTGTCACACGCTGTATATTTGATGCACCTGGTTTCAAAATTGGAAGAGACAGTGAACAGTAACTCTCTGCTTTCTTTATGCCACCCATAAGTCTTGGACAAACACTCCCTCAGCCATTTGTTTTCCATGCTGAAGATTCATGTTCTGAATATATTACTTTCATCTTTAAATACTTTACTCTCCAGACTTTTGGGACAATATCTTTTTTCCACAACAAAGAAGAAATCAGTTTCCTTGAAGAGACAGTATAAATGTCAAACCTTGAACTCCATGGCAAATGGCTGTGACCGTTCTTCTGCGTAGTGAAAATAAACAGCCTGGTTTCTAAAAGAGAGATTCAAAGTTATCCCAGTTGACTGGGAGCTGATAATAGATAGGGAACACACTTGAGACTGTTTTTCACATACTGAGTTTATTTTTGGCTACCCACCCAGTTTATCTTTACATTAGAACCTGGACTTCAAAGTTTGCATTATGTATGAGATTCCAGATAAACTTACAGCATTAATTATTCCACAGAAAAGAAAACCCAGCATTAAGAATTCAATGCATTGTTTACATAATAATAATAAATACAAATCTCTTTCTTCCAGTAAGTTTGGGCATGACAACTGCATCACTTTGCCACTTTGACTTCTCACTCTTAAGTTACAGCTTCACAGGTATGCTCCTATTAATTGCAACAATTACGAAAACTCATTTTATCACATGAACTTTTGACTGGGATCCATTACAGAGTCCTTCTGCCTCTCCCACTGCATCTAGAATATCATGGTTTCAAAGTTCAGGGTGCTTTGTAAAAGCAATTTATTTGCTGAGGGCAAGCCTAGGGCATTAAGCTTCTCGCTTTACCATGAGACATCTTTCAGAACTCCGTTAGTCTGAGAGGGTTAACAGAAATTAACACAGAGGGCTTTTGGTGTCGTCAGCAACAAACACATTCATGTACACCTAAGTACCAAGGTGTTGAACAAGGAGTTGATTATGGCACTACATTAATGACTGTGCTGTAAGATCATGCTTTTGTGCTAAGTAATGCACAAAGCAACCCTGCCATTCCTCTAGAAGCTTATAATTTAAGTATTAAAGAGGATGTAAAATTGGATAAGGGGATGGAATGAGCATTGGTGAAGGTTAGTAAAATGACCAGAGACAAAACAGAGTCACAGCCTGTTTTAGCAGCCTCGTAACTAAAATTTAAAAGCCCATCTTGCACAAATGTCCAGGGCATGAAATATCCAGGGAGGACAGAAGAAGCCCTTCTTACTATTAGACTCAGGAAGAAGGGAATGGAAGAGAGGCCCCATGACCTGCTGTGGAAGAAGTCCTGGCAATCTGGCTTACTGGACCTGTCAGGACAAATATGGAGCAGCAGAAAATGATTAAAAGGAAGACCAAGGTAACCATCATATTTGGTAAACCAAATGGCATCAGAAGCAAAAGGCACACCAAAGAGCAGAGAGACAAGTGGAGCTATAAGCAGATATGAGCAGTGACCAGAAAAAAGCCATTAAATTAAAAAAAAAAGAAGAGCAAAAAAAGTTAAGCTAGGAAAATAAGCTAGATAAGGGTAAAAATTAAGGCAATGCCACATAGGGATAAATTCCAGGAATTGCCATGATCTTGCAAATACCCCAACTTTGTTCTGGCAGAGAGAAAAGGTCAGCTAAGTTTCAAGGTGCAGAGATGCAGCTCTCTGAATACAGCGTACCCTGATAGGCTGTCTGCTCCTTCACTGCAATGCTCCACCTGATCAGCTTGCAGCCATGGCCACCATTCATCAAGACAGAGCACAGACTGCTTATCCAACAGCCTCATCTGGGCTGCACTCCATTATTAATAGCAATGAAGTCACTAGTAAAACCCTCAGTTGAGCAATGTCTTAACATGTGTTGCAGCCTACTGAAATAGTTTATTGTTACAGAATGGAAGACACAAAGACCTCAGAAGCACACCTATCCCACAGCTCCACTGAAAGGAGCTAACAGTACATTCATACCTACACAACACGTTCATCTGCAGCTAAGCTGCTTTCCCAATGATAAGCACGCTCATAAAAAACACCATGATAAAAAAAATCCACATGAAAAACCTGTCCATCACCTTTGCCACTTTTTTCCACTCAATTCCTTTGGCCCGGTTTGCTTTATGGTCTCGAACACAATTAGCAATATACTCAATATTTTTAATCAGCATTTTGTAACAGGAACAGCAATTAACATTCTCCCTAACATTTTCACCATGAACTCCAAAGCTTTTATTCAAATTTCCATTCAGATTTTCCTTGAGATCACTGTCATCGTTTCTATTGGAAATGTGACTCTTTCTGTCTGCCCCCCGACACATGTCACCGCCCTCTAACCTGTGTTCTTGCTCCTTCTCCTTTCGTGGACTTGTACAGTTTTCACCCACATCATAAACAAAAAAAATTTTTGACATATAATCCAAGATTACCACTCTGGCCCACTGTGGAACAGGCTTTGCTTCTGAGCCACAGTGATGGACGTTCATTATAATGATTGTCAGCGCAGTGGAGGCTGTGATCATGGTCATAGTTGCTATGTAATACTTGCCTGGAACACAAAATAAAATTATATTAAAGATGCTATCCACATTAAAAAAAAAAAAAAATATTGCAGAAATAGCAATGTGACAAAGGGGTTGGAAAGGACAGTGAGGGACAGCAAGAGAAAGCAGACCAAGGCTAGGTCCTGTCTACTTAGAGTGATAGATGGGTAAGGAAGGTACTCAAAAACAGCAAGTCATAAATGTGGGTGGGAATTAATTCTGGTGAGAAAGTTAGCATAAATAAAAATAAGTACCATGTAAATGTAAAGAGCTTCAGTTTAACTGTACAAATACCACGCATACTTCAAGTATTTCACTAGATTTTTTTTTTTTTTTTTTTTAACAAATGCAGCCAACATTTATCTTCTGAAAAGCCATAGATGACACACAGTCAATCTGACATACAGCCCTGATTTCAATAAGCCATGTTTAAGGACAAAACATGTAAAGCTCACCTATCAAAGGTACGTTTTCAGAGGGAGGCATAATCTCTGCAACCATCAGCTGGAACACAGTCAGAGCAAGAAGAACTGTAACACCTAGAGACACTTTTTCTCCAGAGTCTGCGGGGAGATAGAATCCCAGTGGAGCAAGGAAAGAGATCAAAATGCAAGGAAGCAGAAGATTAAATATGTAGAAAGATGACTTCCTTTTCAAAATCAGCGTAAACGTTACATCTGGATAAGGCTCAGAGCAGCAGCCGTAAGTGATTACGTTCTTAACTGCTGGCATACCATGAATCTCCCATTCCACGTCTTCTACAAAGTCAGAAAGGTCACCACTATCAAGAGAATTGATGATGTCTACCTGATTACCATTATAGGTCCAGGAACCAAATGTGAGGTTGCACTGCTGGCTGTCAAAAGGAAAATAAGATACATCCACTACACACGAGCTTTTTGTGATAGCAGGTGCATCCCAAGTGATTTTTCCATCATATCTCAACACAACATTAGTATTCACGGGTTCTGAAAAGTCATCATCAGCCCTAAAAGACAGAAAAGCAACAGTCAAGATTGATATGCAGCAATTCAGGGCATGGGTTGGGGAAAGCTGGGGGGAGATCCTGGCTTTACAGCATTAAAAGCATGCTTCTGGAAATGTGTTATTTATTCATATTGATTTTTACTAAAAACTTACTATATTACTTACTATATTATTTACAAGTACCAGTCCCCATTAGTGCCAAACATCAGTGAAACTAAATTATACTGTATTTCTTGGCCATTGCTTCTTCAAACTTGACCTCAAACAGGACACAGTGAAATACCAGATTCATTCAAAAATTATGATAATCTACTGTTCATTACTGGCCAGGGAGACCAGACAAGATATGGAGCCTTTGCATACCACCTTTCTGTAGGCACCATCTCCCAGAGCTCTTCAGCAGCCTCTGCAGAAAGCATATAAGATTAACAATGTTCAAAACTCAGTGCAACCAAGAAATTCATAACAGCTCTGCTGTGTAGCTGGATCAATTGCCAAGCTATCCTATCTATGGCTTTAGGGATGATCAATAATAAATATTAAGACAACAAATATATTCCCTGCTAAGGTAAAATGAAGTTCAGGCTCCATGAGTCATTTCTTCTTCTACCCTCTCCCTTACACCCATTCAAGATGATTCTCTCCGGCCTCACTCACTTGTTATAGAGGACAATATCTGGCCTCCAGACCAAATTGCTTGGAATTCTGATAGAATCCAATCCATCATATTTATCCTTATCCCATTTGAGGTATGCATCATACCAGCTTTGTCGAATCCATAAGTAAGCTGTTAAAATTTGGTTCCTTTCATCCTGCATAAAAAATACAAAAATGTTTCTTGGTGAAGGTGAAAAAATTACATTCTAGGTGCTGACAGGATTTGTTGTACAGCTTTAAAGCAGTGCCCAAAGCGGGCCCGAATACTGACAGGCCACAGCACTTCCCACACAGGTACATACATACAGTGCATGGGGAGCTTCTCCATTCAGTCCTCTTCGATTCTCTTGTTCAAACCTTCCTCTCAAAAGGAGGATTATTTTCCTTGCACCCTCCCTAGCTTTAAATACAGTTACCTAAGGTTCTTGTATCTCTAAAAAGTTCCTTTTTCCAGGGTCAGAATGACAGCAGATTTAGCTTAAAACTCTCTGAAAGCTTGAGGTCTAGAAGTGGTAATTCACAAGTCAGAAGTGATTTTCCTTTTCCCTTCCCGACAAATTTTCTTTTGCCTTAGCAGAGTATCTGGTTGAACCAAGTTTATAAGAAGTTACTAGAAGCTAAAATAGGGGGTTTAAGGAAAAATTAATTGTTTCTTAGAAAAAAACACTCCCTCTTTAGTTGTAAAAGTTGCCTGTAAGCTGCAATACAAACACTTAACTGATCCTACCAAAAAAAAGTCTGAACAATTCAGCAGCTGTAAGTTTGTAGACACATAATGAAAGTTGTACAATTGCAATCAGATAAGACTATTAAGAACTGCAGCACATGATCCTTGTGAGGAATCATTACCGAAGTTGTCACAGCAGTATGCAAGCTGCTTTCCTACTTCAAACAAGTTAGCAGTTGGTACACTTCTGCACATTTACAGAAAAATAGAACTGTATTTTTACTCACCATGTCTTTAATTTGGGACAATGTTATCTGAAGGGTAACATTCAGCACTTTATCTGTGTCTTCCACTGGTCTTAGAGCATTTGAATAGTCTTCAAACAGTTCATTGAACAGCATCTGAGCATATATCCCTTTGGCTGATTCTACAGCTAGATAATAGATTTGTTCAGTACAGATTAAGCACCGAGCAATATCAGAAGCCATCCCCTTCCAATAGCTTCAAATAGCATTTGCTATATTTATCATTCACATACTGTAGAATATAATTTAGTGCAGAAACAGAGCAAACCTGATAAAGTTATTCAAATAAAGACAGCATTCACCTGTAGTAAATGAATAGCTAGCCCTAGCTTTTCACATCTACTTGAAAAAACAAAAAAATCTCTGTATCCAGAGATTCTTGCCATTTTTGAAAGTAAATATCATTACATTTATTTTACTCACCTCTTTCATAGACCTGGAGATTATTGACTTAGACACATCTGCCAAGCTAAAATTATAAGCAAAGTCTGAAGTCAAACCTGCTCCCAAGCTAATAACTTGTGACATCTCCCTAAACACAGCACTGTTAGATTCATGATACTTTCAGAATTTACCTCATCCCCTACGCCCCCTTTTTTTTTTTTTTTAAGCAGCACTTGGAAATATTCCGAGCTGCTTTTCTTCACAGTTTAACAATTACATGAAACACGAGCACATCCTTGAACCAACACATTTCCCAGAGCATATATTTGGAGACATTTATTGCTATCCACATGCCACGGATAATACACCAAAACTTCAAGTTTTAAACACTTCTGCTGTTCTGTACTACTTTATGCATCATAGTCTCTGAAGACAGGGTCTCTATTATCTTTAGGTTCATATATTTTTGCAAGCAAAGGACGAGGATAGTGGCATTCACAAGGTTTGTACAAATGCCAGCTGGCATAAGGTAGGAAGTAAGCATTCTGGAACGCACCGCTCTTTGGTGACTCACAGTCACTTCCTGGGCTAACCAGAGTTCAAAGAAAAACCTCTTGATTAAAAAGAAATCTTAACAAAAGCTTCATAAGGAGCGTTTAGATCTATCTGGTTATACATAATCCTTCATTTTGTCGATACATCAGAAAGATGAAGAATAAAGCCAAAAAAAACACACACACATGAAGGGGACTTCTGGAGCTCAGCCAAGTACGACACATCAGGACACCAACTCCTATACGAGTAGAATAAACCTCAATGCAATATTTAGCTACCAAGAAGTGTTTTCTCACCTTGAAGCATCGCGGCTGTGAACAGCAACCAGAGAGAGACATAAAAGGATGACAGGTTATTTCTCTTCATTTCTGGACCTTAAATAAAACTGTTCACCCAGAAGCATGACAATTTTTATCACTATCTTAAACTGTAACAAAAGATGAGTTACTGTGGTACTGAAGCACAGCTAGAAGCAACTCAGTCCTACTTCTGCAGCTGTCAGTGTCCTGGAGCGACGGCCTCTGTTCCTACAATGCCTGGGGCTCTGCTGAACCCTCCCTCTCTCCGTAACCTGAGAGCTGCCTCCTTGAATCTAATGCTGTGCAAGACAACAAACGGATGGGATATCAGTAGGAAAACTGTTTTCCATTGCTTTACTCCCTACAAACATAAGATTATGTTTCTTCATAGATCAGACATTTTTCATTTCTCCAGTGGGTCAAGATTTACTGACCTTACATTCAGGAATATCTTGCTCAAAACCAGTCCAGTGAAGCCTGTGAACCCTCATCAAAATAAATAGATAAATTCAATAACCATGGACTCGCTAAGATCATCTAGTCCAACCATACACCTGCTACTAATATTGTCCTCTAAACCATGTCCATTAAGTAATACATCTGCCCTTTTCTTGAAAACCTCCAGGGACAGTGACTCCATCATTCCAAGCAGCTCTTCCATCACCTGGCCAGTCCTTCTAAGAATAAATTTTTCATAATATCCAACCTGAACACCCCCCTGGTGCAACTTGAGGCCATTCCCTCTAGTCGTATGCCTAGTTACGCAGTAGAGACTGATGCCCACCTTGCCAGAGTCTCCTTTCAGGCAGCTGTAGAGAGCAGTAAGATCTGCCCCAAACCTTCTCTTCTCTGGACTGAACAATCCCACTTCCCTCAGCTGCTCCCCATAAGGCCTGTGCTCCAGACCCCTCACCAGCTTCACTGCTCTTCTCTGAACGTGCTCCAGGGCCTCAATGTCTTTCCCATAGTGAGGGGCCCAAAACTGCACACAGTACTCAAGTTGCAGCCTCATCACAGCTGAGTACAGGGGAGATGATCACCTCTCTGTTCCTGTTGGCTACACTATTTCTGATACAAGCCAGGATGCTGCTGGCCACCTGGGCACACTGCAGGCCCATGTTCAGCTGAGCATCAACAACGCCCCCAGATCCCTTTTCTCCACACAGCTTTCCAGCCACTCCGCCACAAGCCTGTAGCATTGCACGGGGATAATAATATCCTCCTCAACATTTAGTTGGTGTGGTTACACCTGAACATCCCACATCCAATATGTCACACAGCAAAAACTACAACCCACCTACTTGTATACTGACAAAACAAAGTTTTGACCTATCAAAGTGATGCCATGGGGAAGAGATGTAGCTTCACCAAGAACTACTGATAACAGAGGCAACAATTGCCGGGGGTCACTGAGCACTGCTAGAACCAAGAGTCATATTTCTTCACCACATGTTGGAGACAATCTTGTAAACAGTTACACTAGAAATACAGACCTGCTGAGACATGCAGACTGATGCTGTAATTAGCATATAACCCCATATATTAAAGAACCATGCTACTTTAAAACACTACAAGGGCTGCTCCAAAAGCAATGCTACCTGAGGTGGATGGTGGTGGTACGGCAGCAGAGGTTGAACCTTCCCACCAATATTCTGTTACTTTTAGTTGCTGTACAGCAGATAGCAGCAGAGGGCACTCTGACAAAATGGCAACTGACACAGAAGTGAATATGAAGCAAAGAGCATCTCTGAATTTCTCCATGCAAGAAAAATTGCACCCCTTGACATTCTTCCATGCTTGCTGAACATTTATGAAGAGCAGACAATGGTTGGGAGCACAGAGAGTGGTGCATTTCAGCAGTAACAATAATAATGTGAAGGGCAAGCCATGTTCAAGACAGCCATGTAGGTCTTTATGAGCATGGCACACAGACTCTTGTTCATCGCTGGCAAAAGTGTATGGCCACTGATGGTGACTGGGTTGAAAAAACAGTGTTTTATAGTTCAGAATTTGCTCCATCAAATGGTGTTATTGCACTCCTTGTACCTACTGTATTTTTCATGGAAATAAATAGGAGGCATTTCTTTCAGAATAATCAATATGATATTTCCAAAGGAAACTGTAGGTTCTCAAAATAAGTACACAAGAAACATGTTTGTATATGTTGATTATTCAGTTTACTCCTACATGTGTATAAACTTCATGTTATTCACTATAAATGTGTAACCAGTACATTCTTGTCAAACATACCCAGAAGCTGTTGCATACATGATATACAGACAGTGAGCATGCATATCATTGAATGCTGAGTCAGAAGAAACCTTCAAGATCATCTTCCAACCCCCAGCCAATGGGCAGGGCTGCCACTCATCAGACCAGGCTGTCTAGGATCCCATTCAGCCTGGCTGTGAGCACCTCCAGGGATGGAGCATCTACAGCTTCTCTAGGCGACCTCTGCCAGCACCTCACGAGTCTCTGAATAAAAAGGATTCCCTTTAAGACCAAACACAGATCTCCCCTCTTCTCATTTGAAACCATTTCCCCCTTCTCCTATCACTATCAGACCCCATAAATTGTTGGTCTCTCTCCCATTTATAAGCTCCCTTTAAGTACTGGAAGGCCACAATGAGGTCTCCCCAGAGCCCTCTCTTCTCCAGATTCAACAAGCCCAAGTCCCTCAGTCTGTCATAATAAAAGAGGTGCTTCAGCCCTCTGATCATCTTCATGGCCCCTCCTCTGAGCCCACTGTAACAGCTCCATGTCTTTCTTGTGGAGGTCCCTAGGCCTGGATGCAGTACTCCAGCTGGGGCTTCATGAGGGCAGAGCAGAATGGGACAGTCACCTCACTCGCCCCGCTGGTCCCCTCCTCTTCTGATGCAACCCAGAATCCAGTCAGCCTTCCAGACTGCAAGTCCACATTACTAAAACAAGGAATACTTGTTATGCTTGAGCTGCTACATTAACTACATAGTATTAACAAAAAAAAATATAAAATACATCCAAAAGCCTTTTCTATTTTAAAGACTTAAGAACTTTAACAATCTTAGTACGTCAGACCATTTGTCTCCTCTAGCTTTTTTCCCCAATAAATCTGATTTGTGATTTTAAACCAAACATCCCTAAAGTAGACATTTGTGTGAAGGCTGAATATTAAGATTTGTTATTTAATGATCTGAGATTCATCTAGACACCCACGCTTCCTTGGAATATAGTTTAAAATTGTGGCTTAGTCTATAGTGATACTATTCCCAGATGAAATATTCCATTTAACAGTTGAACAGAGTATAAATTTATTGTCAAACAGTTGTTTTTCAGCAACATGTTCTTCTGTGAAGTCAGGAATATAAGTACAAAGCAGATTACAGAGATAATTTCAGAGTCACAGGTGTTTGCAAGTTAGGTTCAAGTCATTAACTTCTCCTAAAACTAAACTTCAGAACTCAGTGGAAACAAGCCATCTTGCTAGAGTGCATCTACCAGCAGATGGCCCTGTTAGCCAGCCCACCAGTTTACCCAGACATTGAAGATGATTTTTGTTTATCTTGTTTATAATTCCATCACTTTTTTATATACTTGGATTAACTTTGCTGATTATTTACCTTCCCTTTAAATAGAAGATGAGCAAAGACAAGATATTCTTTCAAAGAAGGTAAGCAGAAAGAACAGAACTATTTAATGGCTAACTGTGGCTCCAGGTCTGCCTAAATTACATATATGAGGTTAATCACAGGAAGGTCTCAGGAAAGCAAATATAAATCATTGTCAAAAGCTGTTACCATATGAAACCATATTTAGAGCACTGACTGCTTCTAGTGATGCAGAGAGAAATTAAGGCACAATATCCAGCCCCATTTCCTTATGATTTTATTCAAACATTTGACTTTGCTCTGTTTTTTTTATAACCAGTACACATTTTGACATTGTGCTTGCATTCACATTCAATGGGACAACATTGTACCATTCATCCCACAGCGCACTGAGTCTGTATGATACTCTCATTACAAGTAACTTTACTGTTCTAGGCAAACACATGAGCTGCAGTGTAGAAACCTGCAAAATACAAATGCGGTGTAACACCATGCAAGGTACGTTTAACTTTGCATACATTTTATGGAGAGACTGAAGGTGAGGAGGAGCATTTCTTATATTAAGTATCTAGAATCTGGAAGTTTTTATCTTGGACAAACTACAAACAAAGCAAGAAAGTTTTAAAACTTTTTTTATTGAAACAACAAATAGTAAAATCTTTCCTGCCTAAAATAATCCTTTATCCCTGAGGCTAAGGTTTTGACACGTATGTTTTCAGGGTTTGTCTTTTTTTTTAAAACATATTCTCATCCTTTTTTGCATGATACACAAGAGTTTTTAAGCCTCCAACTGGAAAAGCTACAGATACTGTATTATCACAGACCTCAAGGCCGTCTGTACCATTTATAATCCATTCCTTCATCGGAGAACAATAAAGAAGAACAGATTGGTTTCTAAGCACAGTTTGTAAGAAGCGTCTCACAGTCTGCTTCTACTTGCCTTCCTGCCAATTTTTCTTCCCAGAAGCTGTTGTGTTCACATTCTCCTCAGCATTTGCTACAGAATATTATCTTGTGATAGGGTCAAGCAGCACACTATCTTCAGAGTCAAACTTCTATTAAGACTGGTTATTCTGAGGAGGAAGTAACAACAGCTATTCTTGCCAGCAGAATAGCTTAGCTGTGCCTGCCCCAGAGAAGCAGACTAGAGCTCCTCACTTAAATGCAGCATGTTTCTCTCCGCCCCATTGTCTCACCCACCTACTGCCTCCTCCTTCCTTCTCTCTAAAAATCCCCTACCACCTGAAACCAGCATACTCATTCATATTTTCTTCTGTTGTACGCGCAGAAGACAGGAAATACATTAGGAAGTGTTCAGCATGTTAGGTCATGAGATAATGTGGAATATTAGCCATATTTTCCAGAAACAGTAAATCCTGTTAAATGTTAGTCATGAGCTCTGAAAATAAATTTTATTCGGGTCCACTTACATATACAGCTCTACTGGATCATCTTGCAGCATTTGAAGAGGAGGAACCTTTTGTTCTAAGAAGCCTTGTATTGTTTAATACGATCTAAGATGCAGCACGTTCATCCTTTTTCACTAGGACATGCTGCCTAGGATTTTATCTGTCCTTGAGAAACAACCAGTATCTGGCAGGGTGAAGAACAAAGCTATTTCATAGCTTGAGCTGTCAAAAAGCTATTTTATATACAGCTCTTTATCACTGGGATCATTTCCAGCTTTGCATCATGCCTTTGACTGACTGATCACAGGATCTACACTTTGCAGAAAGACAACCTCTGGGCCTAAACACTGTTCCAAATCAGAGATTTGCTCTGACAAGCAGCCTCATGCTCTAAACCAAAACAGATTACTACAGAAATTTTTACCCTGATACAAGGATATATACAGAAAGACTCAATATTTTCCACTGCCTGAACACTCTTGAGCCATGGAAGACACTACCTCAGATTTCCAAAGCAGCAGGGAGTTCCCAGCGACTGGTACAGGCTGAAAACAAATCTAGGTTCCCCAGAAGGAGATTCCTTCAGACTGAGGTGGACAGCACAAAAACAGCAAACTGCTATCTGAAGAAATAGGACTAAAGGGTGAGGAACATTAGTTCTGAGGTAGTATCTGAAGTTTCATTTCTACAATTCAAAGGGGGCAGAGACCAGAAATAGCATTTTTAAAGGAGTATCGGAACTCATCACATACACAAGGGAACCTGCATAGAGAATCTAGTATCCTCTGAAAGTGTCTGCTTTCCTGATAAGTTCACATCTAACTTGCTTCACAAAATAACTTACATCCAAACATTTGTGTCCTTATCCGAGTTCCCCACAAAGACTAATATTGTGTACTAATATAGAGCAGCCGGCTGTAAAGGCAGGATGCCAAAAGATAAAGACACAGAACAATTCCACACCATAATGTATCAATCTAAAGTAATTGTTTTCAAAGGACTCACAGAACTCTAATTGCAAGATGCCTGCCACAGCAATACTCACACTGCTACTTAGCTAGTGTCATATACAATTTTGCTTTCATTATAATACATATCTCCTAAAGAGAGACACTAAGTAGATATTTATGTGACAAACTGTCATTACCTTATTGTTTCTGCTCCATCTAATCATACAAAACAGTCCACCCAGGGAATTTCTCCACATTCGCAGAATTTAGAACAACAAAACTGCTTTACTCAGAGTATAAAATATTCTCCTCGACAAACCACTCCAAGAGTACTTTTCTAAGCCCATAAAAATAACTTCCAAGCCCACACTTGCTGCAAAGCTGCCTGCTTTAAAAAAAATATACATGTACATATATCATAGCAACTTCTTAATCATCCCAAAATAAAAACATTATGTATGCCTGACAAACCTCATCATAGCATAAGCCAGCTAGTAACTACTCATCTCTGAGGGAAAATAACTTTTTGCAAGTTTTAGCTGTTAAAGCATCTTACATGGTACATGGGTACTTACATTCTTTAGACTTCCCCTCCCCAGGCTGCATCTGAGGGTAGGAAAAAATCTGTTGGCTCTTTCTCTCTTGACTACTTCTCTGAAAATTAAGTTCTGATAGTAAGAATGCTGGCAGAAATCCAGCGCAACTCTGCCTTCAAATTATTCTGAATTTACACTCAATGTGACCATAAAAGATCTCTTCAAGATTTCTCTTGAAAGCACCATGACAGGACAGAAAAGGTTAAAAAAAAAATAGAAGTACCCAGAGAACAGAGATACAGATCTCCCAGCCACACTTACATAGCTGGGGATTCTGCATTACTAAGCCATTGGTATTACACATCAGGTTGATCTCAAAAAAGTTCTGGCTTCACCCAACAGCAAGGCACCTGCAGCTTCTCATAACAGAGAGATGGTAACTAGAGGTACTCCATTTCCTTGAGGATTCTTGCAGTTTTCACATAATAGAATCTGACCAAGCTGCATCAACAAGAGTACACTGCCATATGTGGTGTTGCTTGGTCATGCCCAGCTCAGGTTGCCCAGATGCTGGCTCAAAACCAGATGCCCATGACAGCACTCCATCAAACACACCAGGCCTAGACACTACAACCTGTGAGTGAAACAACAGACAAGCCAGCAATTAGAGCAGACTTTATCTCTTGTATCTCTCATTTGTAGATCCATGCTCCAATTAGTGGTGTACTAGTCAGAAAGGTGGTACAGGCAGCAGATTCCCAGGCAGACCAGTTTTAGGCTTCACTTATTTTCTCAGCTTTTTACTGGTTTAAGAATAGCTGTATGCAATCCTAGCAAAGCGCTTTCTAGTATGAACACAGCTACTTTACACAACGCAGCTAAAAAAAATTTCCCTTGAGAGAAATGTAGTAAACACACAGTTTTACTCAAAGCCTCTAACTGTGTTCACTCTGGCACAACACAGTCATTTACACCTTGGGGTCAAAGCATCACAAGGAGCTGAAGACAGTATCTCTTGTCTTAAGGTCTGATGAACACAGTGGCTCCAGGACAGATTTGAGAGGCTGTATTCATATCTTTGGTTTTCATCTACAAAGTTCTAAGTGATAGTCTAAAGCCAAGGTGGTGTTTCACCCAACACTAAATGCACTGAAATGAATGCTCACTACTTCTTTAGTTGACTGCACTGAAAAACATTATCTTGCCCATAAATCAAAGAATCTGCTATCTAGAAAAGTTAACCAACAACACTAATCTGAGTCTCAGAGGCTTAACAGCTTATTCTGTAGCTCTGCAAAAGGAGATATGAGGTTATAAAAACAGTTAAGATAAAGCAAATGTGTGGTCTAACATCAAAATGTTATAACCATGCACTATACCTGGTTGGTTTGCATGCTTTGGAAAACTTTTGTTGCTTGCCTGCCAACAACTGGCAGGGGACTTTGCCAGAGGTGTATTTGCCAATTGCTCAGCTATCTTGTAGCTTGATGAAGGGGTGTTCTACTCTGAGACAGAATCTAAAACAGAATCAATACATTACAGAAAAAGCATGAGGGATTAATACAGGTAGCTAGTTGAGCTGCAGTGGACAGACAATCCTACGATGATCCTGCAGGTACAGCTTTTGGAAAATCTACATGAAACTGCAAAAGCCAGTTCCTCAAACTTGAATAAAAAAATAGCATAAAAACAGTTATAAGTAGGAACAGTCCTAGCAACAGAGTTGTTATTGGCTGTACTCCTGGACACTAGCAAAAGCAGCATATTAAGAGTACTACTTCAGAGAGCTGCTCTCATCCAGATGTATTACTGATAGAGACATGTGCAGTTCTATACTCCAATAGTTGATTTGCTCCTGATGGGAAGCTACACATAGGGAAGAAAGTATGGGTTTTGTGGTACATGTTCTCTAATTCTTTCTCTTCTGCCAGAGTTGTGTCACAGTATTACAACACAAACCAGAGCCCCCTTTATTCATCTTGATCAAAAACCCACTGCTTTTCCTTTAGTACCACTTACTGCTTCCAAGGTCACAGCCTTTGCAATTACAAACCTCTGAAGAGGTAATATGTGAGAATACAAAATGAAATACCTTCTACAGAAAGCCAGAGCAGGGAAAATAAAGCAGAGTGCTGGCATGACATGCCCTACATGCTGGCACTAGAGCTACCTCACGATGTCTGGTGTCCTTCTTGCTATGAAGAAAAATAATCAAGTCTTTACAGTGAAGTAAACATTTCAACCACTGGATATACATATGTTATGGTCATAAATATATCTTCCTTCTACATTATAGAAGGAAGTTACAGTGACAGAAAAGATTCCTAGGTATGTCAAAGGCACTTTTAGGCTATTTCAGACAACAACTTAATGGAAAGTTTTTTCCTTCTACATTATTCTCAAGGTCTTCTTTTGTCAGTCACTTACCATTCAGGTGCTGATTGCAGACAATAACTATATGGGTCTGCAGATGCAATTGATTGCGCATCCACCTTAAAACTCTTCAGCAGTTCCTATAACAGGAATAATTCTCTATATAAAGCCAACATACGAAGCCTAAAAAGAAAACCCTAACCTAAGTTGAAAGGCATTTGCTGTCTTTAGCTTTCTGGACTTGGGTTTTGGAATCAGATGATACTGAATGCTGCAGTCAGACTAGCAGGGGATGTTTTCATTCTACAAGCAAGAACAAGATGTACTGTGGATCCTGGTGTGAAACCAGCAAACATTAACTTAATTGCCTCGTTTACTTTTGGTAGATACGCAAAGGCACCGTTTCTAGCAAATTGCATCTACTCGGAGAACACAAATGAACTATGAAGTATAATTCAACAGCACAAAATGTAACCAGTGACATAAGCTTGATACTCGATTAACTAGTGCTGTAGTAATTAAAGGGTAACTTTACTTCTTTAGTCATTCTCTAAGGAAGATATGTTTTATATAAGGATCAAAATCAGAATCAAATCAAAGGCATACCAACCAGACATACAAAGAATGGTTCTAAAACCCAAAAATCTATGACTACTTTTATTCTTAAATAGAGTCTAAACATGGCAATTAAAAATTGTAGAAATTGTAAGAGTTCAGGTTTTTACATGAATACTGACTCATCAGTCTCTGAACAGTAACTCACAGTGTAGCACAGTAAATTCCCCCAGCAGACAGCGATCAGTAGTACAAGAGTAATACGGCTCTTTCTGGAGTCTGTATGCTTAGTCTTTCAGCCTTACTATGAGAAAAAGTGAAATCATTAACTAACATAAGAAAGAATCATGACTTGAAGTCATTCTCCATTTTGCTTCTTAAATAAAGTATCTTGTATCCCTCAGCTTCTATTCAGGATTATTTAGAACAGTAAAAAACAAAAACAACCAAAAAACCACAACACTTCCAAATATTAATATATTAACTGAAAAAAAAAAAACACTTTAGGATTCTAACCTGATGAGTTGTCAAACTCCTAAAATATTCAGAAGAAAACATGTTTTGTCATAAAAGCAGCCCTACAGCTCCAGCAAGTACAGATCAAGCACTACATTTATAACTCTGCTCTTTCAAAAAATAAGCCAGCCTATCAAAAAAGGGGCTTTTTAAATATGCAAGAATAGCTAATTACCTCTACAAGAACTGTTCCTTAAACAGATTTTTACTCATTTCAGTGCTAAGACCATAGAACTGAGTGAAGTTGAGCCACCATCACCTCTCCAGCTACCTCCTAGATTTCACTTCCATTGTAGGGGTACTAAATGAAAAAATCTGTGGTGACAACTACAGAATGTAGACAAAAATAAGAACAAAGGTAATTTCTCCTCTTCTGCCTCATGTATCACACCAAAGACAGATACTACATATAAAACAGAACTATTTGCAAGGCTACCTGGTCTCCCCTTTTTGGCAAGGACAACTTACTGCTGAAATCACTGAGGCAGTATTACCAACACATCTTCAATCTCTCCTGTCACCTTGAAGGAGTAAACCTAAAATACCAGTTTAGCTCCCTATTGAAGCCTCATCAACATGAAGATGAATACCAAACTAGCTTTTCTATTGCCAATGTCAGTTTGGCTGAAGACAATCCTTTGGCAAGTCTTCCCTTCTTCCAGGGAAAAGGAGATGGCTTCCTAATCACAATTTTCAGTTACAGTTACTAACAAGCTCACAGCAGCCTTTGTATTCTGGAACTTGACTATTCAGCTATATATTTATCAATGTTTTGGTTCTGGGATTTTGGTTTGGTTAGAAAGATTATCTTGAATGTCTTTTCCAACCTCAGTGATTTGCATCCTTCTGTGTCATCATCTCACATACAATTTCAGCAAATGCATCACCCATCAGGGCTACCATTCATACTAAACACCCTTGTCAACTCTTGCAGGAAAAGCATTGACGTAACCAGACTCCCATTGTCCAACACAGACCCTCCACAGCATGACAACACAGTACTACGGAGCTGGCACATCTGGGTACAGCACAAGGAGCTAGGGAAAACCTGGGTAAAGCCAAGGAGCAGACATCACATATACCAAAGGCAGCAAAACATATTAAAGCCTGCCCAGAACAGAGTTCTGCTCCGAGTCTCTGCTCAGTGGGTACCTCCAGATAAGTCCTGCCAAATGCCACATTTGCATCACCTCAGCTTTACTTAGATTCTATGCAGAAATCACTATGCAAACAAGCATTTCAGTGAACAAAGCCAGGCAGTGAAACACAAATAGCTTTTAACTGAAATGCAGTTAAAACAAAGATCTCAGATATGATAGCAATCACTGAAGATGCCTCACTACAGTAAATCCCACGCTGAACACAATGCTACTCAGGGTAAAGAGTAGCAGAGTGGTGGTATCCTGTAGAGTGATCAGAAGACCTGGGAAACCCTGCCTAATTACTTATATGGAAATCACACCAGCATTAAATTTCAGACAGCTCCCTTACTTGTGTAACCCAGACTGTTGCTAGAAAAAGGACATAGAACAGAAAATGTCAGAACTCTCAATTTGTCAACACCTTTGTTCCAGGTTTGGAGCAGTGATAGCAGGAAGGAACATCAGTAGGCTTGCTCACTGTAGTCCTCAGGCAGGGCACCATCAGATCCACCATCTCCCTTTCTTGTCCTGCCACATGGTGAAAAAAATATTCCATCACATATCCCCTAAGTGCTGCAACCACAAAATTGGAAGCACTCAAGCCATTATATTTCATGATTACAGTTGAAGGCTCCTCAGTGTAAGCAAGTATCTTCAAATTCACAAAAATGAAAGAGCAGACTGAATAATGAACAAGTAATATAACCTAAGGATATCATTACCCATTAAGTGAACTTTGTACTATTTCAGTTGTTTAAAATTCTAATCAGGCTAATTATGCTCAGAGGAAATTGGGATTAACAGACGAAGAAATACTTTTGAAGCCAGTATTTCCTGAATAAAGATATTGGTTTGAACAGATCTTATGAGTACCAACATGGGTTGTTGTTGTGTTTTTTTTTTTAAAAAAAAAAAAGAAAACTCAGCCTTTGGTGTCTGTTCTTAGGCTAATAACATGGCTTGTTTCCCTTTTGACCTCAGCAACATCTTTTACCATAGCTTGACATCTAACACCAACATATGTTATAGTTAACTACAATATCTTACAATGCCTACTGTAAAGTCCTGAGGTGATTATTTTTCAAAACTTTAGAATCATTTATTGCTCCAAAAAAAAAAGTAAAAGTCTACAACTTCTTCAAATAAAGAATAATATTACCAGTAAGTATAGACTGCATTTTTAAAAAGGAAGCATTTATTAACTGAAGTTATACAAGATAAAAGCATCTGCGGGAACAGCAAGTTTGACAGTCCCCCACCCTCAACAGTACAAGTGAAAACAAATACAAGTGAACTTCACAGACCATATCCACAGTGAGGTAGAACATTCATTACAGATGGTAATGTTAGTTTATAGTCCTTGGCAGTAATTTATGTTGCTAAAACTCCTACAGGAAGAAACCACTAGCTTCTTTTGCCCGCTGTCTCCATGGCTATGACTTCTCTGGGAACACATATGGCCACCTTGCCAGGCGAGTGACATCTTCCCTGGGATATCCGCAATGTGCAGCAGTGATGATAGTCCCCAGCCAGAAGGAGTGCACACCATACTGCTCCAGGGGCAGCCCCAGCAGCCTAAGGGCCCATCTGAGAACAGTCAGAAATCCCCTCTTTGTGCACAGGGACAACGTACCTGTAACAAAGAGCAGCCCTGCCAGCCTTGAACGCACAGCCACAAAGCTCCGGAGGGCCAGGACAGGGCACACCCACAGCTCTCCTGACAGAGCAAGGCTGATGATGGGTCTCTCCCAGTCGGCAGGAGAGTTATGCAGGCAAAACGCCACCCTGCTTTCTGTCACCTGCACGTCCCTCAGGTAGAGCAGTTCAGGCTGCAGTACATTACAGTGCTTTGCCACCACCTCTCCTATTTGAAGTGCACTAAAAATAAGCCACAGTGAACAATGCACAGAACAGTAAGCATTCATAATGGGATACACACAGATTCTAGAACTTCTAAGAGAAATTGTAGCATCTCAATTGTTATAGGAGCATATTTTTCCCTCAGGATGCCCACTTGCCATCTCAACCTCATCACCATCCAACAGGTTATAGCATCTTCCAGAGGGTCAGGGTTACCAGACAGTCTTGATAAGTAAGACAATACTGCCACATACATCAATGTTTTTGAGGACAAGTAAAGAGACTCCACAGCTAAAAAAACCTCTAACTGGAATGGCCATGCTGCAGGCATTCCCATGTCCTTCCTAAAGGTAAGAAATTTTTTCAGCCCCTCAAGGTAGGCTTGCCAAAGCCCATCATCCCCCGAGCACTCCAACAACAATGCCTTCAGAGGCTGAGGTCCCAGCAAGTGTTCCCAAGGAGGATCAGCCTCCCCTCCTACAAGACAGGACTCACATTAGCACAGCCAGCACAAGCACACCACTCAAACTGCAATAAAGACTGCACCCCCCAGCGCGAGGCACACCTGAGCGAGGCCCAGCAGTTTACCTGGCTACAGACACCGAGCTCACACACAGCTACACCCTGAGCTGTTAACATTTGTCAGGTGAGAGGAATTACGAGTAACGCCTGACCCATCTCAGGCACAACGTCGGGCAGTGCTCCAGTAATTCAGAGCAGTACAGAGAAAGTAAACAAGAGCTCAGCTAAAACCAAGCCTCGCTAGCACGGTCTGCAGACCTTCTAACCAAGAAGGGCACGCAGTACCTTCCTGCCAGAAGGCAGAGCGCTTCTCAGCCTGGAAATAAGGCTCGAGGCCTCCCAGAACTCCGGCCTCACACAAGACTTTGAGCAAAACGAAGGCGAGAGCCGCAGCAGGCAGAGCACAGCGGGTGCTTCGCCGCTGCCACACGTGCTCACCTACCCACCGCCGCACCGAGCTCCCCGCACCGCCCGGGTCCTGCACGCCGTCCACTGCCCCGTTCTGCACGGCAGTGCAACAGCCACCCCTCCGGCGAGGCCCAGCTTCAGCCACTCCACGTCCGGCTCCTGGACCAACAGGGTCAGCCTCCCCCAGAAAGGCGAGGCAGCCGCAGTCCCACTGCACGACATCAAGAGCGCTGCGCCTCGACTATAGCTGCGCGAAGTCGGGGCAGCCACTCAGCGCGGGCTCTTTTATAGCCGCGGAGCAGCCCGCGGTGCCCGCCGATTGGGTACTCGCAGCAGAGCGGGGAGCGCACAGTGCTGCCATTGGCTGTCCGTCCGGAGTGGGCGGGACGGAAGGTGCGAAGGGGCTGTGAGCCGACTCCGGTACTCAGATGGGCGTTCCTCGTTAGCCCTTAATTTGCGGTCTAACGAGGTGATAAATAGCAGATAACACCTCCTGGGCGCTTCCCACGGGATGAGGCCCGCCCGGCGGTAGGAAGCGGCCCGAGGTGCGAACTGCCCTCCGCGCCGAGACAGCCCCGGCGTCCTCCCCCAGCACGGACTCCGCGATTGGCTGAGAGAAGGGCACGGCTGAGAGACGGTGCTTCTCATTGGCCGGGAGTTTGGGTCAGGGTACAAGACGGTGGAACGGGGACGTCGTTGTGGTGCTGCCTCGCGCTCGTGGCGTTCGGGGCATCGCTTTGTTGGCGATGTGGCGCTCTGAGAGCGGAGTCGGGCCGGCTGCCAACAGCCCTTCGGCGTTCTGGGAGCTCCTCGCCTTGCTGGGGAGAGAACCTGGCAGGGAGTGGCTGCTGCGTTGTCCAAATGGCTGCACTGGATCGCTGGGTTCGAGCGGACAGGAGCCCGGTGGTGGGGACAGAGTGGGTATGTGTAGCTCTGAGGGGTTTGGGCATGGGGAGCTGCACGGGGTGGCCAAGTTTAGTGGGAGATTGGCATGCTCTTTCCTTGGGCTCTGACCCCTGTGTAGGAAGCCTGTTGCGAGCTGCATGCACTAAGAATTTATTTGTAATATGTGTTTCTGTCACTTCCAGACCCTTGTGTATGTTCATCTTGGCCTGGGGTTGCAGAACGTTGGGGTGTTGTTCTGGGTCCCTCACCAGGCTTGGGCATTGCCCTAAGGAGAAAAGTCATGGGGTGTTCTTACACTTAACCCTTCATCCTTATGACTCTACACATGAGAGTCATAAAAATGCAAGGGACATTCTTGTAGAGTTTTTGTGGTTTTGTTTTGTTTTGTTTTCTCCAGAGAAGCTCAAGCAGTAACTGCGGGGTGTTGCAAGGAAAGAAGCTTTTGTCTGTTTGTCAGTGAGACTGCCTTGCTTACCATTGCTAATGTCGGTTTCATTCTGCAGATGAACTCAGCCATATTTCTGAGAAGCATCCCTTGGGTCCTTGGCCCCTGAAGACTCTTATGTTACTGGAGGGTTCAGGAAATAACCACCAATGGCAGCTCTACTGTGAGGGCCTGAAGAATTTTCTTGCCTTTAAAGAATGCGTGACACTGCCTGCAATTTGGCCAGTTCCAGTGGGTCAAGTGAGACGGTTCTTGGTCAACATGGAGTGCCAGGATCTGCCTCCCACAAAAACAATAACGTACATGGAAGGGCTATCCTTCATCTCCAAAATGGTAGATCATCCTGATCCTCTTCAAGACTGCTGTCACGTGATGTCAAGATTGAAATGTAGGACTGCTCTTTCAAAAGAGAAATACTCTCCTGTAACAACTGAAGTGTTAAGATTTCTCCTGGGAACTCTGGAATCTGTGTGTAGCTCTCCTTATGAGTGTATATTGTTCCATGCCTTATTTACTGTGGCTTTCCGGGGGGCACTACACACAGAAGAAATAGTGGCAAATCACAGAAATGTAGTGCAGTCAAAACTCTGTACTTGAGTGATCTCCAGCTGACTGACTGGAGTGCAAACCTTTGCTTGCATACATCTCAAATAGGTCAAGAAAGGTCTTTGGTCCAACTGACACTTTCTAGAAAGATGTGGGTATGTCCTATTGAAGCTCTCTGTGTCTATGTGGCAGCACGGCCACAAGGAGAGGGTCCTCTCTTTGTGCATTTGGTTAGTAGACCTGTCACAAAGAGGGAGTTCCTAACAGTCTTCCAACATGCTCTTGGACTTGCTGGACGTGCTCCGAATCAGTACAGTGTGCATTCCTTCTGGCTGGGGGCTCTTGTAACAGCATGTTCTTCACTGGTATTCTGATGAAGCCATTGACAGAATAGCAAGGTGGTGATGAGTTAGTTGGAAGAGGACATAATTACAGCTTTCTGTTGGATGTCCACGGTAATGGATATCTTCTGCAATGCGGAGATGTTTTCTACTGAATATAGTTTCAGTACCCTACTAAGTTGTAGAAAAGAAGGAGCAACTACTACTTTTCTCTCCCAAGATGGTTTTGAAACTGTCTTGGTTTTAAAACTATCGTGATCTGTGGGTCTGTTGGTATGTATGCATACAGCATATTTGTGCTGCCTGTATTTTGACCTTATATAATTTTTTATTAAACTGCATTTTCTTTTAATAAACTCTTCAGGTCTTTTTGTTGTGTGCTGGTCAAAGGCTGTGATTCTGCACAACAGTGACATGTTAACTTGGTACAGGCATGCATCCCATTTACAGTCTGATGGAATGAGAAATAAAGCTAGCTGATGACTGACAATTTGAAGCTAAGCTGTGGATATGAAGAGAGTTCAGCTGCTAACTGAATGTGACAGTAACAGAGAAACTGATGTTGTCCAGGCTGCAGTTGCATAGCAGCTGCACCCAACCTGCTGCTGTTGTCTCAGTCTCTATGTACGTGGACCTGCCCCTTGACAATTAGATCCTTCACTGAGCCCTTTTCAAAAACTGTATCAGACTGAGATACCGAGTAAAAGAAGCCTTTAATTGAAAAGAAGCTAAGCTATCAAAGGTGACCTTGCTGAATTCAAAGGATGCCTTGTAGCAGAGAACATTTGTTAAGAGATGGCTAACATAAATAACCCACATCTGCTAATTAGGATACTTCTTAGGTTTGTCAGTGATTAAATCACGTATCTGAGAAGCACCTTCATAATGCTGAGTGTCACCTTCTATTATACCAAGGGCATTTGAAGTAATGGCATCCCCTGCAGTATTTCACATCAGCGTGTTCAGGACCTACCCAGGTTGGCTTCTCTGTGTACCTACTTACTATTGCATTTTTCAGTACTCCAAGAGGAATTTTAACTACAGCAAACTGTTGCTCTGCTTTACATGCAGAGCACATCACAAAGATGTGTATAATAGAAAACCATAATTTAATAATTCCTGTTGTGTATCTGGTAGATCCCCTGCTACAGCTTTACTACAACCTGTAGCAGAATGAGCATGGTGTGGTGCTGACCCCGTATTCCAGTCATCTTGTCTGTATTTATGAATAGTAAGTTGTGTGTCAGACTTCTCCAGATCTCCCTGTTGGACTGCAAGGTAATGAGATAAAATACGCAGTGCTCCCAAAGAACACATCTTTCATGTTGTTCCCATATTTGTACTATCCCTGGGAACCATCACTTAGGAAATTTGCTGCCTTACCAACTGACAACTGACGAGGCATGTGCAGTGACTGCTACAGCTCCCACAGCCTGTTGGGAGGTGCTCCGGTGGCCAGAGGGGTGGGTAGGAGGTGACGTTGGAGGGTTAGGAGCTGTCAGACCTAGCTGGGCTTGAAAGACTGGAGGGAAGGCTTTCATGGGCTACAGGGATTGTCACCACCAGAGTCTCCAGCACTGAGTTAGATCTGCCTAATGGACAAAGCAGTACACACAGAAAATGTACCAGATTAAAGCCGTTTGCTGAAAGGCCAAGTATCATCTCACAGCCTACTACCGTATGGATGAAGTTTGATTTGGGGCTTTTCTTCATACAACCCTGTTGAAGCCTTTTGGCAGGTGTTTCCGGTGCAGAAAGAAAACAGGTCCCTGTGGTTAAGCTGGTTGGTTTATCTCGGCTCGCTCACCAACCAGCACTGTACATGAGCGGCTCTGCCACATTATCTTAACCCTTGTGGAAAACTCCAGAGTCAGGAGAGTATTTTAACACCCAACCTAACTTCACAACTTAATGTTACCCAGAAAAAGTGACTTTAAAATAATAGTAATAGTAATAGTAATAATAATAGTATTAATAATAGTAATAATAATAATGCTTTTTTGTTTGTTTGTTTAGCTGCAAGAGCTGGGTTAAGGCATTGCTGCTGGGTTTGCTTCCAGCAGCTCCTGAGCTGACCCTTTCTGTGCGCTGTAATTGCTGTATTTATTCATCCTCACCAGACTGAAAGGGATGCTGCCCTTGTCCTTCCAGCAAAGGAATCTAAAGAACACTGCAAACATGAGAAGTTTCTGGAAAAGCAGCACACGGGAGGTCCAGGTCACTATGTGTCTCATCTAAGCGTTGAGATGTTATGGCTGTGAAAGAGCACCCACAGGCACCACAGAAAGGGTCTGTGCAGTCCTCATAGACTTTTAAAGGAAAACTAAACAGCAAAATTAAGCTGAAAAATCCAGAGATGGATTGCATGGTAATATTCCCACAGAAAGGACACACCCAAGCTTGTGGTAGGTATGGGACACAAGACTATCTGGGGGCATGCCTATTCCTCCAACACCTCCAACAACACAATGAATACTTAAGTAAGCTCAGAATTTATTTACTGATTGATTGTCTCCACAAAATCTTCCTGCAGAATCAAGCAAAACCATTTTATTTTGTCCCTTTTGTGGGTACAAGAACACTCAGGAAAGGGTTTGGGTGTCTACCAATTAGAATGGGAGTGTTGGCACCTGTGTTGAAGATGCTACCTTGCCCACTTTGGCTCGTGCTTCTGTAGGTGATCCCTAACCATGCTGTTCTCCAGGGCAGAGCTGGCATGATGTTGGTGATGCCTTGAGTCAGCCTGAGACAGCCAGGACGGCAGGGAAGTCTACACACAAAGTCTGTGGCCGTAAGGCTTCTCAGCCACTTGCTTTTCATACAACATATGTGCAGAAGCAGCTTTGTTTTGACAAAATATCCTCCTCACAGCTCTTCTCACCCACCCACCATCCCAAAACAGGGTGTTCCTCTGTCTCAGAGCATGGGCACATGAAGAAATTAATTGATGGTGTGAATTTACAGTGTGTCGTTTATTCCATGGTAACTGCCCGTGCCTACACACTCCTACTCAGCAAAATGAAAGGTAAAAAGGTGTAAATGACTTCACACTTCATTAACAAGCAAGAGCATTCATCCAGGCAGAGGTTTTTTAACCAAGTAGCTTACTCCAAAGCAAGATTTGCTTTCTATGTGGCTTAATCCAGATGCCATTAAAATCCATGGGTGTATCTCTCAATTTCAGCAAATCGTCTTGCTGGCAAAGATAAAGCTGTAGTCAAATAATCCATTCTTATTTCAGGGTATCACACATATCCTGTGATGTAGGATTTCAAGTGCTTTTAAATGGAAACTCGGTCAGGCTCCCACTCAGTGGGATCTGTTATCTCCCACTGACATATTAGCCAAATCCTTGTTACTTCAGGACTCACACTTTCACAGAATTATATAGTGATTTTATTTATATTATGGTGTTTCTCTTCATCATAGGTGGGACTCAGCATTTAAAATTCAGAAGAGTTAGAGAGTTAGGCCAAGAGTTCTCAGCATATCTTCAGATTTGGAGTTCTACACTTGCAGTTGATCAGGCTAAATTGAGAACATTCCCATCAATTTAACTTATGGAAAACAGCCAATTCATGTCACTTTGAGCCCAATGGCATCTCACTAGTTTCCCACTGTCATTTGTTTTGTTTTGTTTTGTTTTGTTTTTTGTGGATGCTGAAGTGGATAACAATGTTGTGAATGTAGATGACCAACTTCCTTGCCTAAGGAATACTCCAGGTGAAAAGACTAATGAAAGCCAAATGAAGAAAGCAGTGTTTTCTGTTACCAACACAAAGCTGTGTGGCAACCTCACCTGGAGACAGGGCTGGAGACCACAAAATAGAGGAGATGTCCTGTAGGCAAAACCCAGTGATTCTTATCATTAATGCCATTAGCACCTTCACACTGGAAAGGCACTGACACTCTTTGTGATTAAAAACATGTCTAAATGACAACAGTAGCACAGTGCAGTGATTTTCAGTTGCACACAGTACGGGAGAGGGAGTGTTCTCCAATGCTGAATGAGGGATTGTGCATCTGAAAGCTTCACCAACTCATTACGTCACGGCAATAAAGGATGGGAGCACTCCCTCATCTCACCACATATTATACAGCGTTGTCTGACATGCAGACAACGCAGGCCTCTTTTACTTCACTGCAGTCTCCTTGACAAGTTTCTCACATGTGCAGACCTGAGAGGAGGAGACCCAGTCCTTCCTGCGTGCATCTCCCTTTTCTCCTCCATGAAGGTGATAGGGTGGGTGTCAGGGCCCAGCTCCTCCCCGAAGGCACTAATGACAGGATTATCACTTGGACGGTGAGTACAATGCCCACTGTAGCAGCTTCATCTCTCTTCCCCCAGAACAAAGAACTAAAATTACCAGGAGGAATGAATAGAATTTCATCGTGATAATTCAGCTGGCATATGCTTCTGTAAGGAGACCACATCAAAAAGTGAAACTGCAGTCTCATGCGGTTGTTTGCAGAGTCGATGAGTCAGAGCCCTCTCTCTTCCCATGCAGCAGCTCACTAAACCCGTGCCTACTTTCATAATTTCCATTCCCTTCGGGAGAGAGGGCTGTGTTCATGCTGTGTGGTCACGTGAATACTCTCCACCACTTAAGGAGAGATTTTAAGGTCTCAACCTTACCATGGAATTGATGAATGGTCATTTATTTAAATTGTTAGATTTAACCCAGGAAAATCCAAGAGTTAATGAGCTTCACCATTATTTCTACGGCCATTTCCATTTCTGGATTCCCTATGGATTTAATTCCAGTTGGTGGGGACAGTTTTATGAGTGATAATGGTCGAAGAAGGGGGGTTCAGCCCCTCATTCACAATGCGTGGCTCTTACACCACATCGGTGTCCATCTCCATCTCAATGAATCCCATCAACTAGTTACAGCTGATCTTGTACCCTATCCATTGGGAAGCCTCTGAAGTGGCCAGAGTTGGATTCAACGCTTCAAATCTTCAGGGTGAAACACATTCGTCTTGGTCTCAATGCAGAAGCTTAGCTTCAGGCATTTCAGCTGTGAGCTTATTCTTGTCTCTGTTTCCTCTGAGCTTAATTTGATCTTGATGTCAATGATTGTACATTTGTGTCACTTTGTTGCAAAGTTGATCATGGCAATTTCTAGTTCTGTTTCTAGTATGACAGGTGGAGGGAATACACCTTTAAAGGGCAATTAACTTCATAAAAAGAAACAGTAACTGTGACAAGTGCATCCATCCCTCTCCAAGGAGTGACAACATAAAAGGCTGAAATGCAAGAAATCTGTTTTGTTGCATCTGCACCCACCATTTCAACAGCAGCACCTAAACCATGTGCATGATGTAGCTGAATATGCTGTTTGAAAAATATGTTTTCCCTAGGGATTAGACTATCCAGAGGCATAAGGTGATCATTCTCGTAGCCTGAATTCCTAAGAAAACAAGGATTGCTTGTTTCTCTCGGATAACTATATCAGATGTAGCTATCTGTGCTATGACCCTGCCTGCTTGCAGTTCAGAGGTGGAGAAGCTGGCTCCTGCTCACGCCACTGCATATCTGCAAATGGCTGGTGCCGATGGAGTCTGCAAGCATGCTCTCATAAGGCGAGGAGAGAAGAGCATGACCCTCGACCGCAGCACTGGGGCTGCTGATTACTGATCTTTTGCCTTCCGTCAGTTCTGTGAATTCTGTCTTCAGGCCAGCTCTTCTGAAGTGCTGTGTAAATGGGTATGCAGAGATGAAACACTTTGAAACATCAGCTACCAGGCCAGGAGTTACGCTTTAAGCTATGCTCAGAGTAGTTGTGTTGTTCTAAAAGCAAACCCTACCAAAACCTCAGTATGTATTGCTGGTATCCCAAGGGAGCTACATGTCACCACGAGCCAGCCTGTCTCTGTAGCATCTGTCCACCTGCGTGCAGGATGTCATTTATCTGCTTCAGAGCAAACAAGCTCGCACACAAGATGATTTTTACCGCAGTTACTCAAGTGGCAAGTGAGATCATTTGTGCAAAGTGCTGCATACTCCGCAACTCCTCTCCAGCAGTCTGAAGCTGGGCAGCATCAGGGCCACAGCTGGAGGCCCAGCAGTGACAAGTTCCTAAGACTCATGCAAAGCTTGTTTAGGGTGAGCCCATCTCTTGGAAACCGTTTCTATAGAACCTCCACACACAGTTCACACAGCCTTGGGTTTCCTTACCAGTGTTGTGATGTCTGTAGTAAACATGCAGGCTGAAGAGCACCAAGGAAAGTATTGGACCAAGGATTCATTGACACAAATACTGCTGCACCCTTGGCTGCAGCCACTTGGTGTCCCTGGTTGTCACAGATCTGCTGCCATACTGCACCCAGGGCATTCACTTGATGTGCTATCCTCTCCCATGCTCTGTGCAGCAGCGCCTCTGAAATAGGTGCTGCACACCTCTGAGCTCAGGCTCCTTCTTCTGGCCAAAGCACAGCCTCTCCCCATCCCCTGTGGGACAGCCATCCTCTGCTCAGCTTTCCCCCAAGCCAAGGACATGTGCTCCAGCCCCATGAGGCCTAGGGTTGGCTGGGAGGTGAACAGGCATAGGTGTCACAGCCTGCTGCAGCACAGAAACAAAGCAAATCTGCTTTCTTTGGGGAACATATTACACTTTGCTTTTAAGAGTGCGTGATGGCAAATGGTCTCAGCCACCTTCCACAATTTACTGCATAGCATAAGCTCACAAAAGAACCCTTTGCTCTAAGCACCAAATGCAGAGCATTCCTCATATTTTCTGTTGATCAGTTAATTTCTGGTCTGGGAAGTCATGTTTGTAGGCAAAAGAATCAGTACAAATTGTCCAAATAACCTCTAGTGCTGCTAGATGTTCACGCAGAGTGAACAACTGCAGAAACCAGAAGCAAGAAGCTTGGGCAGTGCTCCATTCAGCCACATTATCTCATCTCTGATTTCTTCAGTTCTCAGTAACCTTTTTCACTTTTTACAGCCTCAGCTATTTCCTTTCACTACGCTTTAGCTCCTACTGTTCTGCATACCAGCAGCCCACCTCTCCTTCTTCCCCCTCCTACCTTCTTTCTAACCTTCTCGAGAGCAAACCACATCCTTACATTCCCCTCATTGTTAGCGCCGCCATCAGTGCTGTTCTCACAGCTCCTCACTACTTTTAGATCAAGTGGTCTCCGAACCTCAACAGCTCTTCAGATGTTCTTCTCTGCAGGTGTTCAGACTACCCCAGCAAGCTACATCTTACACGTTTGAACTAAGATCCCCTTCACTGCACCATATACACCTCAAAAACCTAAATTAGTCCTTGCAGTAAGTGGGAGCTTGCTGTGAATTGGAAACTTAGGGCAGATTTGTGATCCCTTGAAAATATTTTGCTGAACAAATGGACTCCAGACACTTCAGAGAAAGAAATAAGGTGATTCCTATTTGTGACATTTACTGTGGGCTTAATGTGACCATTAATGCTAAATGTGCACATTGTTCAGTCACTCAGTGACTGACTCAGACTTCAGCTAACTGAGGTACCAAATCAGGAGGTGACACTTGCCATTCCTTCAGGTCTTGTCCCAAAAAATAATAAAAATCATACAGAATCACAGAAGGGCTTGTGTTGAAAGGGATCTTAAAGCCCGCCCAGTTCCAACCCCTTTTCATGTGCAGGGCTGCCACTAGTAAATGAGGTTGCCCAGGGTCCCATCCAACCTGGCCCTGAAGGGCTCCAGGTGTGGGGCATCCATCTCTGGGCAACGTGTTCCAGTGCCTCACCACCCTGGGAATTTCTGCTTTACATCTAATCTAAATCTCCCTTTAAACATTAAAAAGCTGCAGTGAGGTCTCCACAAGCCTTCTCTTTTGTTAACATAGAGGGCAACACTCCCACTCTCCTTCCTTGCCTATGTCTTCTGAAAATCTTCTAGCCCTTGACTGAAGTGTGTGACTCCAGTTGTGTGATTAATCCTACCATGTTTCTGTGATAGCAATTAGGTCATCCAAAACATGGACTCAGGGAGATTCACAAGGGATTTTTGCTCCCCAGGCACCTGGCATCATCAGTGAAATGCATTCTCCTGCAGGCTGACTCCCTTGTCCAAGCTCAGTTCCTAATGGGGATGCAGAAATATGACAATTGTCAAATACCATGAATGCTTTACACCTCCATTGGGTCAGATGTGACATGTGACCAAATGTTCTTTGGCAAGAGACAGCTGTACTTTTCACATCTCCTTCCACTCTGATGACTCCCAGCAGGTCTGAGTCTGGCCTCTGATCCTCAGCCCATGGAGAAAAATGCAGTCCCTGCAATGTTCTCCCTACATGGCTGTCCTGCCTCCCTAGCTGATGTCCTGAATCCATTACTAGACCTTTTCAATCACTTCTGTATGGCCAGTGAATGTTCATAAGAAATACTGCCAGAAAACCTGTTTGTTCAGTCTTGAGTCTGACTCTGCTTGACTCTCCTGTTTGCCCAGCATGTCCTGTGTGATAACCATGAGATCAAGGAGCATCACAGTCACTGCCTGCTCCAGCTGTGACTCATTTACTCACACCCCACTGGGATCACCAAATCATGAGATGCTTGCTGGGAAGCAAAGTCCCTCACAGCTGCCTGCTGTCATGTAGAGTTGTGTACATGCTTTTCTTTCTTTCTTTCTTTATTTTTTTTATCTCCTCCTTCAAGCTGCTGTATTGCCCTGGCACGTTTCTCTTTTGAATTCTGTCTTTCCAACAA
>JAOWBP010002392.1:44255538-44301125 GCA_028571105.1 Tragopan temminckii
CAACAACTCAGTGTCTCGCAGCCCAGTCCTGAAGCCCATTGCACTCCACCAAACTCAGGTCAAAGTGGGAGCTGGTCTGCAGCCCCAGAGCATGCATTTATTCAGCATGGCACCAGGAATGGCCTGCAACTCATTGCCTCACCAAGGCAGGTGGTGCTATAAATGACCTTGTTATGGCCAAGAAGGGACTGTGCGTGGGAAGGTCTGTGGACAAGCATAGGGAAATGTAATTAAACTACCACATAGGGAGAGGAACTGAAGTTGCCGTCTGGAAATCTGTCAGAACAAAGACAATCCCCTAATTTTTTGAAGCCACTTTCCGTATTAGTTTACATCAAAGTGAGTTTATAATGGTGGTTTACCTGTCTTAGTGACAACTGCCACATCAACACAGGCATGGGCTGTGTATTTTGGGACAAGTGGCTTTAGCTCAGGCATCTCTGTACAGTGCTTCCCACCCAGACTAAGGAGATCCCATCTCCTGCATCTCCCAGCCCAGACATCCTGGGTCTCTCTGAGACCTTTTCATCAATATGATTGATTCACCACCTCCATCCATTTGGGCTTCAGGGAAGGGGGTGCTTGATTCTCTCCAACATGGACCTGCAGGGGACTGCACTACAGAGGCACTACTGACCACGAGCACTGTTTTCCATCAGAAAAGTACAGCATCACCTCCCTTTCCTCTCTTTTAGTACACCTGCAAGCCCTTAGAGACCCTGGCACATCTTTTTTTCCACAGCCTGGAGTTGTTTTTAAGCATTACTTCATTATCTTGAGCAGTGCAGCTGCCTGCAAGCCCCTGTCCTGTACAGAAATGAGTGCAATTTCCACTCACGTTCATACTGCCTTCTCTGTTCATCTCCTGCAGCTGCTTTGTCCACTGCTCTCATGAAGAGCGCCTCTGAGCTCCACAGTTTCTGTCTTTTCTTCCTGCCCCAGTGTGTTCTCCTGGTGCTTGTGGGCTCCTGTGAAATTACAGGGCCCGCTGCTCCTCCTGCAGCTCATGCCTCACATCTGGCATACAGCTTCTCTCATTAGTCATAGCATACACAGATCTGCAGACTGATTCAGTGGAATTAAAGGTAGACGTTCTCACGAAGGTAGATACTCCCAGGTTTTGCACTACTTTTTTTCTTCTGTCACATGCACAGAACACATGGTAGTGCTACATTTTAAGGGGGCGAAGGTCACAGTTGCTCATCTCCTGACTGCTTTCCCCAGTCTTGATAAACCTACATCTTTGTTCAGGTTGCATTCAATCACTCCTGTTCACCCATAAAGGAAACCAAAGCATTTTCAAGGTGATGAGACTCTGGCAAGAGCTTATCAGTTAGCCACTAATTCCTTTCCGTAAGACTGTCCCTGTAAGTCCATGAAGATCAACCTAGCTCAGAGCCCAGCCTTCAGCAGCAGCCACTATAGGAATGGAAAGTAGCGGTAAGTATCAGTGACCTTCCCTCTGTTTTATGCTCCCAGTGCTCAGCATTGCTCCCTCCAATACAGTCCGATTTTTTAACACAAGAGTGATGAATGAGATGACAGCTCAGCCCATTGCTTGTGCTTTATACAATTAAGAAGAGCATTATGTTGACAGATGTGACTACAATCCGGAAGAATAGTAAAGGGATCAGTGCACTGTAAGTATTCTCCTTTCTCTTTCGGTCCTTTGTGCTTACCTCCTCCCAACCCCTGCAGTTAACTGAGGCACTACAGAGCCCCAATCCTGTACAGCTGTGGCACTGATCTGTTCAGAGCAAACCCTGCAGGTCAAAGCAATCACCAGAACCATTTCTCAGAAGGTGAACAAGGACCTGGTCAAGCTGATCCTGAACTAACCCCCAGTTTAGGACAGCTGCACCAGCAGTCAGTTCAGATTTGCATTTCAAGTTACTTGTTCAAGCTTGCATGGGTTTGGTTGAAAGCTGGGTTAGCTTAAAAACTTTCCAGTGACTGAACTGGATTTGGCCTGGTTTAACGGCAGAGAGGTTTCATAGCAATTGCCTAATCCAGTGCCCTAACCATGAGCCAAAGCTGCAGCTCTGGTTTAGTTGGTCAGCATCTCCATGATGGATCAGATACCAGTACAAATTCCACCTACCATATCATAATTAAATATGTGTATATATTTTAAGATTCAGTTGAAATCCTAAGCCTGTCACTTATAAAATCTTGTGACCTCCAGCCCTTGCTCAGATGCTGTGTTGACACTGGCTTGTAAGCAGCAGAACTAGTGCCAGGGTGGCAGCTAAATGAAAGCCAAGAAGTCAATTAGCATCCCATAGATAAAAAAAACAGTTTCAGGGAAAAAAAGAAAATTCAGCAGTCGCTTGTTTGTTACCAGAGTATTGCAGTGTAAGAGACACAGCCTCTCTCCAGTTGCTTCTACATAATGAATGCACCTGAGAAGCTGACAGGCATCCTCCCCTGACTGGAACACAGCTGAGAGGAGGCAAAGTTGGCGAGGAACTCAGAGCAGCGCTGCCTGCATCTCATTCCAAAACCTCAGCCCTTTTGGTACAGAAATGGCAGTGGAGTTTTGGGGACACAGCCTCAGTCAAGGGGGAGGAAACGCCTGGGCCTGGTGAGAGCCCTCCTGTAAGCTGGTGCCCAGGAGCAACTGCACTGCTCTGTGGAGCCAGGGCAGCAGGCAGGCTGCAGGCTTCTTCTAAAAGCAAGTGAGCACCTTGTGCTGCGTGGAGGCATCAGCCGTTGTTTTCTTCCCCCTTTCCAGAGACAGAAACAACCACTGAGATGCATGTGCCTGTGCCCTCCTGCTCCACCCCAACATGAATCACACTGACTTCTGCCTAGGGTGAGAGAAACATCAGCCAGAACCCCGCTGAGCCTCACAGAGGCTTTGTGGGAGGTGTAAGGCATTGCTCACTTGCTTTTTCATGACTACAAAGGCAGCAACAACTTCAATTTTTTACTAATTACTAACTCAGGGCTCTGCCAGAAAGGGATGTGCCATGGAAAAGAGGGGATTTGAGCCAGGGCCACCTTCCTCCTAGGGCTGTCCCATGGTGATGCTGCTCATCCACAATCCTTGGGCCCCAGGCAGCATGACCATGCTGGCTGCCACAGCTGCAGTAAGTGCTTACAGCAACATCAGCACCCGAATGTGCAGAAGGGTTGTTCACAGAATCATAGAACTATTTGGTTTGGAAGGGATCTCACAGCCCACCCAGCTCCATGGCCATGGACAGGGTTGCCACCCACTGGATGGGCCCCATCTAACCTGGCCTTGAAAGCCTCCAGGGTTGTCTTCTGCATGTCGCTATGAGCACCACTGCTCAGAGCACAGTAGGAGGGATGTGCAGGAGTTCACCTGGAGCAGGCACATGGTGATAGCTCATCGGGACTTTTTGCACTTCCAGATGTGAAGGAGAGCTCTGAGAGGTAACACATGTTTCCTCACACCCAGAGGCAAAAGTTCATGGCAGCTGCTTCGGAGCACCTGCTATCAAGGGTGTTCGGCTGACCCAGTTGTGCCTATAGCTGTTATTTTTTCACAGGCTGAACTGACTTAATTAAGTCAAAGTAGTTAACTTGCTCACAAAGGCAGGAATGGACGGGCCATTGTGATCTTGTGAAAAGGAGCTTTTTATCCTTTGTCTGCTAACTGAGCCCTGTGTCAGAGAGGCATTAGGAGAAAGTGCTAGGAGACATGAATTGCCCCCATTTATTTGAAATTATTGTAATGGCTGTATTCACTTGAATGCAGTGGTAATATAGGAAAGGCTGAGATGTCAGAGTGCTGACATTTCTTTTTTCTTCATGGCTGAATCCCGTGGTGATTGATTTCATCGTGGTACCACGTATAAGAAGACTGCATTAAATGCATTTTCTTCAGGAACACGAGCATTGGCCAGTGTGTGGTCAGACACCTGAGCAACTGCAGAGTATGCACAACAGTTACACAACTACTTGCAAACTGTTAACTGCACATATTGGTCTGCCAAACAACAGCAATTACGTCTGCCAAACTTGAATAATGTCCCATACGATTTTTTGGGAGGTGAGGGGGAAGCTGAAACATCTCTACGACTTATTCTTAGAAAATACTATATGCTGTATATCAAGTAAGTCCAAAAAGGTTGTGAGATCAGATTTAAGATAATGTAAGGTGTGCTCACCACGTTTTGCAAGACAATAGTTTCCAGTTTTAATCACAGCTGCACAGCTATTCAACATTTTATCCAGCTTGCAGAATTCATCAAAAAAATTAGTGACTGAAATTGATTTTTTCTGTCAAAAAGAAAAGTCAAATCATGACAAAAATCATTGTGTTGTTTCAAATATTTCTCCTTTTTTTTTTTTTTCTCCTTTCAAGCTCTTTTAAGAGTTAAAGCAAAATAATTTTAGTGACAAAGTAATAAAGTGAGAGGTTTGAAAATACAGAAAGAGAACATGTGGGCAAGGTTCCTCCTGTTAGCTGAAACTGTTCAGCCCAACTGACACCAGGTGGTGCCTCTTTTCGGAAGCTCAACATTTTTGCCCAGCTGTCATCTGAATGTGTTTTGAATACTGGAGTTGGATTTTTACCACAGAGCTGAACCCAGTGACCTCGTTCCCCAAGTGACACCGGCTAAACAACACCAATATGGTTCTAGGGCAGTGTAAGCTGTCTGTCACTGCCTCCACTTGTCACCCATGCTGTGTGCTCACCTCAGTGAGCTGAGGAGAGGAGAGGAGAGGAGAGGAGAGGAGAGGAGTTTCCTATCAGTGTCCACAATGTTCAGCCTTCACTCTTGCAACACATTTTGAGCATGTCAGTTACACAGCCCAGAGAAAGCCACATAATTACAGACACGAAAATAGCGTGTCTCACTGTTCCTGATGAAAAGTGCCTTTTAGCTTTGAGAGCCTGAAAATAAGCAGGCTGTGAAAACTGGAAGCAGTTTTTTCTCACATAGCACCAGCCCCCCACCCCTTGCTTTATCTTCTCCCTGATCTGATTTCACCAAGCAGTCAGTGCTCAGTGTGCTCAGCCCTGCATGGGCTCCAGGACACACAATGAAAAGTACAGCAAGCCACCCCCAGATCCCCTGCATGGCCCATATTGCCAGCTCGTGCATCTCCGGGGAGCCATTTTGCTTCAGCAAGTTGCAAGCAAACCTTCAGTTCATCATTTTGTAATATATCATCACAAGTCTTGTGAAGCAAATACAGACAAAATGAGGTTTTCAGTTACAGCGTGTATATTTTCATCTGGCTTCTTTTGAAGCAACTACTCTTCAGAGCTTTCTGGTCCCTAAATCCCAGCATCTCGCAGCAGATACCACAGCAGGGCTTCGTAGCCTAGCAGTCACTGTGCTTTAACGCATAAAAACAGCAACATTAACTGTCATAACCAAAGCTTATCCCACAAAGAGGGAAAAAAAAAGAAAAAAAAAAAAGCAATAGAACTTGCTGGCAAAAAATGTTTCACTTTAATGAAACCAGATATTAAACCAGTGAGGTGGAGACCATAATAAAAATGCCTACAAATGTAACAGACGTTAAGACTGACAATGCAAAATTTTGTATGTGATCTTTAATGTTCAAACAGCAACAATGGCTACTTTTAAATTAGGGGGTGCAAGAAACAATACTTTCATTGACAACACATTACAAGAGTTGGGATATTGGAACTTACTTCTTCTAAAAGCCAAAAGATTTTTAACTGAGGAATGAAAATACCTAACATCTGTGTAACTCCATGTAAGTATCAGGCAGTTCAGGTTCTTTTACAAATATGCCAGTTTTAGTGTTTGAGGGGGCAAGGGATTTCCAATGTACACCAGAAATTTTACAAAGAGGAAGAGAGATGTAAAGAGAAGAGCGCAGGAAAAATGTATGCTCAGGTGCAGAAGCATGTGAGGATTTGAAGCCAATAATAAAACCTCACATGAGACCAGCATGTTTTTATGACCTCACTTGGAATAAGGCTGATCAGTGGTAAATATTCACCAGCCTGGGAGTTTTGGGGATTGTTACAATAACAAGTGTCCCATCCCATGCACTACTGCTGCTCAAGTAATGCTATTACTTGTTCACCTACATCATAAGTGAGACCATTCCTAGGATGCATAGGAGGAGAATTGTTCCATTTGGAATTTCTCCTCATGAAGAAGCTCAGAGGTAGAACAGAGCATGGAGAAGGGCACTCAACTGATATTTCTGGTATAAACTATCAGTAGGTTAGATCTGAGCTATAAATTATATGCTTAGTAGGATAACTCCCAAAGTCCCACCTTGGATTTGAATCAGACAAGCTTTTGCATCAATTCCAGTCGGAATGCATGAGTCAGGCTTAGTCAGAACAGACACAGATAATTCTCTTGGGATTGTCACGGAGAGAGAATCACCCTACTGCTTTGTGTAACACCTTCCATGGCAGCATGCTATAAGCCTCAGTTCTGAGCTCACTGAAGGATAGGGAGAGCAGTAGAAACCTTGGGATGAGACCAGTCTGCAAGATCTGAGGGATGGTGTGGGGCAGAGGGTTTGGCATAGGTAACCTCAGGAGTGGGGCCACCACAGCTTACAGGGAATGCACAGTGTGGTATGTGTTGACCCCACTCTGTCTTCCAGCAGGATGCACTTACACATCTAGAGGTGCCACTTCTTTAGCCTGACTCTCTGCAGAAGGGTAACTTGACCCAAGCAGGTATGTCAGAACTTGGTGCTCAGACTTGCCAAGCTCCCCAAGGCACAATGCCTGCTACAGTCTTTGTTTTATAGAATCCAGGATGTTATGCTTAGCATGCAAACTCAAAAAAATTTATTATTTAGCCATTGTAAATATGCACATTCAACACTGCCATGTACTTAATTTTTTTACTATAGTAGAATCATAGATTCACAGAATGCCTCAAGTTGGAAGAGACCCATAAGGATCGTCAAGTCCACCTCCTGACTCCACACAGGACCACTCAAAAATTAGATCGTCTGAGAGCATTGTCCAGACATTTCTTGCACTCCAGCAAGTAGGATACTTGTTTCATGAGAACCACTGTTCATAATCAAAATGTGCTAAAAATATGTGAGGATTTTAGTGCTCATGGAAAAAAAAAATACCTTTCATCCCTAGGGAATGAAGTCTTTTGCTTCCAGAATTGTGGCAGGGACATGAGAAGTGATGATAGCACAGATTTGTCTCTATCACCCTACCTACATGATTAGCCTTGACTACAAGCCAGCCCTTCTGGGGTTGTAACTAGGTCAAGTCTAGGAAGAGTCAGGTTAAGTTCCTCCTGCTTCAGCACATCTCTGACCACATTGTTGCAGCAGTCTCTATTTTCCCAGGAACAGGACTAAGATAAGAAAATAAATCTCACAAAGCCAACTATCAAATGTCACTACGTTTTGATCACTCCTATGCTGGACACAGTGTGTTTGATCACTGTTGCAGTAACTCAGGCATGTGTAAGAAGTGCTAGGCTTGCCTGCAGGCCATTTATTATATGGATAGAATTATTTGCATCGGTAGTTAGATAGAAATATGAAAACAAATTGTCAGGATTTTACAACAACATATACAAGAATCTTTTAAATAGATACACGGTGGTCAGATTTTATACATTAGGTTCTTAGAGTAAAAAAAAACCAAACACACGGACAGATATGTCAAGAGGGGAAGTTGATCCAGGTGAAGTTTGTCATGAAATAAATGCAGACAAACCAACAGCTGAGGAACACCGATAACAAAATCTGCACAACTATAATCTGTAAATCTCCAGGCTAGGTCTGCTTCAGTCCAGGATGGCAAATTACAAACACAGGGTTGTGAACAAAGGCCCCTGCCTGCATCTGTCATTTTTAAAGATAGTGCCCATGTGTGTTGGGTAGGGGAACAGAACTGACAGAGTGCACATCTGTTTTACTGGGGCCACCTGTACCGTGATACAGGAGTCCTCCTGTCTTTGATTTGCTCCCATTATCTCTGCCACAGCATCTTTGCGCAAAGGCAGAAACAACGAACATAGGCAAAACCACTGCTGGCAGTCCTCAGAAGATCTTGCACTCGTTAATGGAGAAGAGTTTCCGCCTGTTCTGCCTCTTGGCTTGATTGACTGCTGTCCGCACAGCATACTCAAACACCTGCTGCACACCGCGGTTGCTGAGGGCTGAGCACTCCAAGTAGCCTTTTGCTCGCACATCCTGGGCGAGCCGCTTGCCGTCCATCGAGCTGATGCAGGAGGAGCGGTAGGGCCCCGATTCACGCTGGTCGGTCTGCGTGGCCACTACCAAAACAGGGACGCGGGGCAGATGGTTGCGGATCTCACCAATCCATTTGCTCCTCAGGTTTAGAAAGGAGTTGTGGTTTGCCACAGAGTAGCACATTAACACCACATCTGCCTGTTGGTAGGAGAGGGGGCGAATGCCTTTGAAGGCATCGCTTCCAGATGTGTCCCAAAGGCCTAGGCTAATCTGTACGCCATCCATGAAGACATCCACTCCAGTGTTCTCATACACAGTGGGTCTGTAGTTGTCTGGAAAAGTGTCAGAGATGAAACGTACCAAGAGAGATGTTTTTCCCACTGCAGAGTCTCCCACCAGCACGCACTTGATAGAATCCAACATTTTATTTAAGACCAGGGCCAAGAACACCGTCCCGGTGCGGCAGAAGCAGGATGCAGAGAGGTCTCAGAGGCTGTCTAGATAACTTCCATCTAGGGAGAAGCTGTTCCAAATGTCTTTACTTCTGAAGACTTGATTGTGCCACTTGAGTCTAAAATCCCCTTCTCTCCCACGCGGCTCTGCAGTGCTGTTGGATTAATTCTTCAGTGAGTCAAATGATGTTTCTGAAAGAGAAAAAATAAAATGTCACATTTATAACCCACAGAGAACAGATTGTTCTTCGTCAAGACAAACTTTTCTGGTCAAATTTCTGGCCAGCCATGGGGAGTACCCCACACGGAGGATGCTGAACCTTGCCATTCCCTCCCAGCTGGCGGTGTGTGCAGCAGCCATTCACATAAATAACTTTCTTGCTGCTCCACAGGGGCTAGCAGTCTTATCACCTCTGCCGTTCTGCACAAAGACCAGCTTTTCTTTTTTTCCCTAATTGTCTAAAGAACTGATGAAATAATGCTCGCTTTGGTGTAACCGTTCCTGACCTGCTTTCAGTGAGACATTTCCTATCTCTGACTTTAACAAAGGCTGCCAAAATCCTGAATCCCCCTTAATCAGTCAGTATAGATTCCCTTGAAAACATACTCTTGTCCGCTAGAAGTAGCCACAAGAAAAAAAATCACTTCACAAACTGATTAGACAGTTTAAGCTATTCAGTGACAAGCAGCAATGCCAAACTGCTTGTGACAATAAGGAAGCAAAGACTTCAGATGTGAATCTTGACTGGCACGAACCTGAACAGTTTTCAAAAGCAATGTAGGATTCGCAGCAAAAATACAAAAAAAAAAAATTCCAAATGTTTCTAACGAATCAGTTCCAACAAGCAAGAAGCACAAGCCAAAGAAGATCACACCAGTAATGCTGGCCTAGTCAGGCAATTTTATCAGAAGGGGATGCGGCTGCCCTGACATTTATTGTAAAACTGAACTGAGAGTACCTATGCAATTGGTACATATGGAATTGCTTTTGAGCTCCTGCCAGCATTCAGTCAAATTTTCTTATTTTGAAAGTATTTGTCTCTTTCCCACTATGTGCAAGACTCACCACTCACATATGGCTGCATAAAAATGCTACGGAAGTCACCAACTACAAAACCAAAGGAAAATAAGCTCTGCAAACTGGTTAAAAACTGGTTAAAAAATATCACTGGCTAATGTCCTGCATATGTTACACAGATAATGTATTTCTGTCTCCTTCGCATACGAAAAGAGAAGCCTCACCATGAGGTTACTTGCTCAGAAATGAACGATGGCCACAAAAAGTACATTCTGGATATTACAGTAACACTTTCACTACACTAACTCCACCATCACCCCACATTTCTAGGACACTCAAAGCTTTGGCTTATCTCACAGAGGAAAAAAAAGCAAAGGAAAAGAAAAGCAGTAGGTGAGCCTAGATAGAACATTTTTATATGCATTGTCAACTGCTGCTGGCAACGCCCCTCCTTCCATTTTGCAACGAGGCATCCTACTACCTCCTCACCTACCTCTTCTCACGCTGCCAGCATGCCTGCGTTTCTCCCACCTGACACATCAGCTGGAGGAAGATGTGCCAGAGCTCAGATGGGGCATGTTGCTTTATAGCAGTGGCACCGGGGCTATGGGGCAGGTTTGTGTTTCCCTGAGTGACGGGTGTCTGCAAGAGCCACTGCGACAGACGTCACTTCCTGGTTGGTGTGCTCACCATCGCGGCCACTTCTAGGAAGTGGGATGGAGGCCGAGACTGGCACTGCTGCCTGCCGGGAACCGAATGGGCTGCTCTGCCAGACCGAGTGCTGGTGGCAGCAGCTGGACGCTGGCCTTTAAGGCTTCAACAGGGATAACTTTACTGTTGTTCCTTTGTTCCCCAAACAAACACGCAAGGGAATGAAACAAGATATTTGCAGAAGGTAACTACGAACATTCAAAAAGCAGGCACAGGATACGTGGTATAATTACTTAGGTGCATCACTGTCTTTCCTTCAGGGTGTTCTACTTCAATATTGTGTCAGCAGTACAGTTTTAAAACACTGCTGTTCACCACAAGCCAGTAGCGCATGATTCAGACAGAAGTGTGTGCTCCCTCCCAGGAGAAATACAGCACGTACCAGGTCTTTTCCTCAGAACAAACATTTCCCTGATGTAAGAACTCTTAAACACCTTTAGTTTCACTATTTTGTGTATATTTGAATGTGGGGAAAAATTAGAATGCTCAAGCACAACTTCTGCTATTCCACAAACACCAAAGCAGAGAAAGATGGATAAAAGGACTGCTGAGCTACACAGCTTGGCAATAACCAGGTCTAATTTTACTGGTAGTTTTATAAAGAAAATACACAAATGGTTAAAGCCCAGAAAAGGCTAGTCAACACACAGTAATAAAAGACAAAGTAGTCCACTGTGGCAGTGCAAGAGACATTTAAAGCAAATAGAATCATAGAATATCCCAAATTGAAAGGGATCAGTAAGGATATAATTCACAGATACACAACTGGGCCCATGTCCTGGTCCCAGGGGCAAACTGAAGTCCGTCCTGATCTTGCCTTTCTTTGCAGTCAGCTGGAGTTCACATGTTATCGTGTATAGCAGGGACTATGTAAGTGCATATTGGAGAGGTGTGTTAAAGCACACGTGTAGCCTGTCATTGACGTGGCCTCAGGATAGGAGAAGTAGTAATGTACTAAAATGATTACATAAGCTCATCTTAATTAATGGAAAAACCTTTAGATGAAACATCAGTAGAAAACAATGTCCTTTAAAGGACAGGTCAGTACAGGGCACCAATCAGTATACCAATCAGTATACAGACAGTTGTGTAAATAACTGCAAAAGCTTTGGTTCCCTTCTCTAATACTATGTTACAGTCTTGGTCTGACACTACACCAGTTAAAATCTTGCCGTGCCTGCAAAAAAGCTTGGAATCACATGTGGCTGAGTTTCAGCTGCTGAAGGGTTCCTTTCCAACAATTTGTTTCCCTAATTTTACTAATTCTATCAAATCCATTTTGTATCTGGAGTTCCAGATATAAACATGTTACTTATTTTTACACTATTTTGGCTGTATTTCTCCACTAATAAAAACAACAAAATGTATTCACATAACACGGTGAAGGCTTTTATAGTATTATTAAGTATAAGAATATATATCTCATTCTGATGCAGTCATTACAAAAAGGGACTGAATCAAAGTTTATCAGCTGAACCAAATGGGATTTTCATTTATGCCAGGACAGTTCCTGGCATCTTCCGTAAGGTCACTGTGAATGTGGTTCAATGTGGTGAAACATCTGCAGGGGATGGACAGTATCTTGTGATGGGAGGAAAGAAGAAGGGTTGGGAAGCCCTGATTTTAAACCCTACCTTGTATATTGATTGTGCAGCCAAGTAGACACGGATTCAGAAGAGATTAATTCATATATAAACAAAACCATGTAGTCAAGACAACAGGCTTTTTAGACATTACCCTGATCTGGCAGTCACAAAACGCTTCAGAGATCTAAGGCAATTAACATGCTAACTATTATTGTCCTTATCCGGTTCCTACCACAATTACACCTTACTGCAGTTCCTGTTGATATCAGGATAAGAGCAGGCTAATTTTTCAGCTTGAACGCTATGTACAGTAGCTCCTGAAGAGAACTGATGCTGAGAGGAAGCAAAAACATTTGTACTAATAAAAAAAAGAAGAAGTTGAAAACCCCTGGAGAGACTTCCAGTTTCTATGAAATGCTTGATTGCACATTGTCTTTGCCAGCACGTATTCCTCCTTAAGTCTCACTTCAAGCAGAGATGAGGTCTGCAAAGCAGTGTCTACAACATATTTCCACCAGTTGGTTATAATCACAGCTCATTCCAGCTGTGCTGCAGATGCACAAAAACTGTCATCATGTCTCTTATTTAGAGACCCTCAGGGACAGGAAGGAGATGCGGAGACTACTGATACTGACCAGACAGCACAGAGCTTTATGCCTTCACCTCTACAAGTACACCAAGTGGGGGTTTGAGAGCACCTCCTATGAGCAGGAGAAAGAGGAGGAAGAAGAAAGAGAAGGAGGAGGAGGAGGGCTGGCAGAAAATCAAGAGAGGGTAGAGAAGCCACTGCCTGGGTAGGGGCAACACCCAGAATATGCAGCAGGGAGACTGATGCCTCCCTGACACTGTAGATCCAGTCTGCGTGATCTGCTAGATCACCGGGTCACCAATGTCATGTCACCCTGTTTTCAGCTCCGTGAGCAAATCATACCCACTCTGTTCAGACACTGCTCCCACAGCATGGGGCTCCTGAAAACCTGTGCATTGACTGCAGTCTGTCTGGAAATTGCCTCTGGTCTGCAAGCAAATGGCCCCTTGCCGCCAAGTCTCCTGTCTCATAATCATTAATCTGCTGCTCTGACATTTGCATTAGCTGCCTCCTGTTTTTTAATCCTATTTTAAGATTATTTTGATCTATCACACCAAGTAGCCCTGGTCTTGCTGGTCTAGGAAACTGCCTCCCTTTCTTTTCAGTGTTGCCGTTGCAGTCCATCCTGCCATTCAGTGGTTGTACTGCTGCCACTACAGGGAATTGGCACACAGACTATACCTTTGCAAGGTGCTGCATCTTTTCCCCAAAATAATCCACCAAAAAAATCTGAATTCACTTTCCAAGCAAGCTATCACAGGCTCCATCGTTATTTCCCAGCCCGAGAGCAAGACGGCAGGTTATTGGCCAGCTGCTGCTTCAGCCCTCCAGTGTGTTTATGACAATCTCTCAATGTCTTTTGCTACTTTAAAGAATTGTGAGGATGCCTAGAAGCTTGTAGGAGAACTTTTATACAGATATTTTAGCCTTAAATACAATGATACCTGCAATGGCTTCCTAAAGTTGGAAGTGCAAGCAACACCCAACGAACCCACATTTTCAAAGTCAAGATGTCTTGCATTCTCAAAAAAAAATTTTTTCCAGAATTAAATAAAATTGCAGTCATAACAACTTAGAAATTTTTCAATCATTACCTTATTCACTAAACTGAAAATCTGCTTCTGTTTTACAATTTGAGCACTTCATTTTGAAAAAAATGCAAAACTAAAATTAAAAAAAAAAACAACAGTTCCTTAAATTTGTAGAAAATGGATGGATGCTTCCCTAAGAACTCCTAAGAAAATTACTGTCGGATAAATACAATGCCTGAAAATTTAAACCTCAGTTGCTTTGTTTGGCAGTTTTAACAACTGAAGCTGAAGGAGAGGATTAGATATGATCAGATATTCAGTCATCTTGCTAACTTTATTATTAGTAAGTGAGCACAAGTAATCAGATTTAAAATAAAAACCCTCATTTTGAGACTGGGAAGTCTTGCTATAAAACAAAGACAAATACAGATCAGTGTTATTTGTAATGAGATAAGAATCCTAGTAAAGGGTTGAAAGCTTTCCTCATAAGAGAATGTACATAGATCACTCACTCCGAAATCATTGCCTCCTTTTTCTTTCCATGAAACCATGGAAAATACAACAGATACAAAGAGTACAATAATACTATTAGACTGAGCAAATTCATGGCTACGAAACACTATTTCTTAACATAGTCACCACCATTAGTTATGCACTTTCACCAGTGATGAACAAGAACTGATACTCCATCCCTATAAAAATTGGTAACAGCGTAGGTGACCTACTGTTGCTACTGTTGGAACACACCAGCCAGTGTTTCACTGTGCTCACGTCCACTCTTTGGTCCCCATTAATGTTCAGCAAGCATCAGTGAATGTTAATGGGTACCATTTTTTCTGCATGAAGGGAATTCAGTTACACACCTTTGCTTCATATGCAATTCCACGTCGGACACCATTTTGTCAGAGAGCCCCTCTGCTGCCATCTGTAACGGTGGGAAGATCCAACCTCTACTGCCATACCACCAATGTCCACTTCTGACATCGTGGGCCAAAATAATAAAATAGGAGGCACTGCCTTCGGAGCAGCCCTCATATATGTTTACACACATGCTTACACAGGTGTGTCATTGTTTATATATATATATATAAGTACTATATTGACAAACCTGAAGATCTATTCAGTTTTTTATAGACACTAAGAAAAACTATTCAACAAATCTTTTAATTAACCAATTAAATAACAGAAATATTTATTTCTCTTCAAGAACACTTCATACGCGATTAATCACACTTCGATTCAGCGACTTATAAATTAAGCATGAACACAAATAATTAGAACCACTCTAAAAATTAGCAAAAAGACTTGTGTATTGATTTGAGATCTTAAATTCAATAGACATCAATTCTGCAGCACTAAGTACCTGCTTCAAAATTCAAGCCATGAGTCTAAAGCCATTCTTTGTCCAAGTTTACGGCAGAGTAAACTACAGACTTATAGTATTCAAAGACCTGGAGGACATTTTAAAAACGGACACATTTTCAGGCTAAATTTTGCATCCTCTCCAAATACAACATGGGTAAGCCTGATGCAGGGGGTAAGGCCCTTCACAGAGGACTGGCCCATTTTCTGCTCTCAGCCTGGTCCAACTGCCTCCAAAGCCAGCAGCACATTGTGCCCAAAGTGTTGCATGTGCCCTTGCACTTACCAAGCCTTTCCCATCTTCAAGATAACGAGTATGTCACTTTCTTTTCCCACTCTTCTCTGCAACAACATTTCTTTCCAGCTCTTAAACAGTGAAGAAATCCTTCTCGAGTCTCAGCATACACACAGCCTTAAATAGGACAACTAATGTGCAAATGTCACGCACGTCTATGCTCAAGCACTGACATGCTCCAACCATCTGCCTGTCTACATCCCCTCATAGGCACTGCTTCTGTACACACATATATCTGTATATACATTCACCACCGACTACACCGCAGAACTACTTTTGTGTCCAGATGGGGATATAGACACGCTTGCAGATGAGCATGGACGAAGCGCTGTGCACTGACTACTGCACTACCAGACGTCCCAAATGGCCCAATATCAGAATGAACTCCAGTCCTAAGGCAGAGCTCCACACACCCCTAACAAGCTGCATCGCAGCCAAACTGAAGGACTGGCGCTACAGGTGGTGCAGTATTTGATATTTGACTTCAATGAGAATACTCTGTGTGTAGAGTTATTCACAAGTGGAAAGGTTTGCAGCTTTGGGCCCCAAACCACTTCAAATTTTTCATGTCACATCCTCTTTTTAACACAGTTCACCTTTCTTGAAGTTTGAGGCAAATCAAAAGAACGCTCACAACATATTTTTGTAGGTATTTTTACAGGTTTAATTCTTCAAAAAAAAAAAATTTTTTTTTTTTTTTGAGTTTAAATGAGAAGAACTCTTTTATTTCCAACCTCCAACAAGGATGTGCTCTCTTTCCAGCAAGCCTACCCCTTTCCCTGCTTCTGCCTGAGTCGTTTGACCCCCTGCAGGCACATGCATAATGTACACAAAGAGTCCATTTTTATCTCACACACAACTAATATCCATTACTTTCATATACGCACAATTTCTTGTAGAATAAAGCACTATCTGCTACCTGAATGTATGGAATGTATGTGCACACGTATGGAAAATAAATCAAAATAAATCAGTATATTTTTTAAAACATAAATATTGCAATAATTAATCTATGCATATATGTAGAAAAATTTGACATCCACATATATATGTATGTATATATAGATACATATGTATACATACACTGAAACATTTGCAGATGACTTTGCTATCGATTGCTATATGAAACATATTAAGATATTTCGTCTTCATTTTAAAGTCTACATGCAGATTTTGCATCAAACAATGGATACGTTACTGAAATGACTTTTTTTTTTTTTTTTTAATTGAAATGTAATAGTCACGGTCTTCACATTATTTTATTTCTATGTATAGGTGTGCACATGTGTTTGTATCCACACAAGCAGCAATGACCACTCAGCTAGATCTGGAATTGCAATAGCATAGGTATATGACTGATAGATCAGAATATTATATAAGGAAATAAACACACATTCATACATCTTAAACAATTACTTTTCTACCGTACACACAGCCACTGCAGTTTTAGTTACATCATTATAATACACGATGATAAGTTGTTGTTAAGGAGATACATGAATTCACATTAAATCCCCCAGATGTGCAGCATGGTAAAATGCTAGAACTAATGACCCGGCACCGCACAGACACACCTGTGTTCCCAGAGAAGAGGCTCTCTCTCAGGCCCATGCCGAGCCCACAGCCGCAGAGGGCTGCCTGCAGTGTGGTTTGGCTCTGACCTGGGCAGCACCACGCTCCTGTCCTGTGCTTACACAGCACCCAACCTTCTTGACCACGTCCCTTAAATGCTACCAAGTGATCAACATTAACAGAACAGCTAGCAGCTAATACAGAACAATACAGCTGACATAATGCCCTCCTCAGTGTTGAAAAAAAATTGGAAAATATTCATTCTACTGTTTCTAACCTCTGTGGATCCCTCACAAGATCACCAAGGTTACTGTTAGACGTCTATTTGGATGTAACTTTGCTCTGTGTTTATGAAATGTCTATCACAGTAAGTAGGCTCTCATCCCGCGTCTTCTCCCCTAACCCTGGGAGGTTCTCCATGTTCATTAAATTAAGCATTTACCAAAGTTTGATTTCAGTGAGAGGTAAAGGCAGAGAAGGAAAACATTAGAACAGAATTATCATGTTTGACAGAAGATTATTTTTGCATATTTTGTGATAAGAATAAAAAGTGTTAAATCTATATGTGTTTTGAGCAGCAAATTATAACTTGTCATTTGATGTAACAATTCAGAATAACGACTTCTTGCTGAGATGTGTAGTGGTAGGTTTTATTTTTTGCTTCAGGAAGAATGTCCCAGATCACTCAGTGCGTCTCATGGTTCTGTTTGTTCTGTTCTGATGAATGTTAAACTGCAAGTTAATGAGCAAAGCCAAAGTAAGTAACAACAATTTGATTGGTTATTAATTTTATAACACTGAGAAACTGGCTGACAATTTTAGGTTTTCTCCTTAGAATAGCCAGCAAGAAAAAGGGTTTAAAATCTATTTAAAATCTTCACCTAGATTTCACCCAGAAGGAAACAGCCAAACATCAAAATTCATCTTGAAATTTTGTGTATGTGTACGTCGATTAAAATCTACGCACAAATGTAAAAAGGGCTGACTCAGAAACAATGTCAGTCACTGTGCAAGTAGAAAGTGCAGTACAAAACACACAGTTATCACAACCTTTCCCACTTCTGTTGATTTAAGGTCTTGTTTTATAAATTAAAAAAGGCGTTGGCATCCATAGTCTAGCCCACAACTCAGTATTCCTGCCCTGCAGCAGGCACAACAATAAAATCAGAGTTTATGTTATAGGTAGAAACCGTTGTTTTAGTGTTTCTTTTTGTTGTTGTTTTGTTTTTTGTTTGTTTTTTCTTTTTTTTTTTTTTTGCTGTATAGCCTCCCCAGAATTCCTTAACTGTAGTGAACTAAATTAAACTCAATAAATGAGTAAGCTCCCTTCACTTTTCCCCAAACCCAATACTAAATTTCATATCACTTTTATATAAGATAATAAAACGTAACATTGCAGATGGCAGCGAGTCACATGGAATAGGTTAAGAGGAGAAAAGGCTCTGCTCTACCACCAGAAATAATATATAAATCCTTCTCACTTATTCTTCAGTTCAGTACTTTGAGAAGCCACTTCAGATACTGAAAGCTGACGTCTATTTGGTTTAAACATCATGCAAATCCCCGTGCTATGGTAAACCTTACTGAAGAGTTTCTCTTTTTCAGTGGGAAGCTTAGAAAACGACATGCTACCTTTTTCCTTGATTTTTACATACTTTGCATGAGAATGATCACATGTGAAAAAAAATGAGAGAGATTTTAGGAGAGCTACATTTGAACATTATGCAAACATTTTCTGTGCTTTATTTTTGAATCCTGGGAGACTTGATTTAAACTCAGACATTTTACACATCAGTTTTTCATCCAGAATTAAGACTCCACTTGAAAGAGACGTGAAATTTAAAACTAGCACTTAGACTAATGAGGACAAAAGAAATTACATGAGGGATTATAAAGACATACGTTTTATAACATATTTTTGTGAAAAAATCGTAAGCACACCAAGGAGCCTAACAGATGTTCAAATGTATCGCTAATTCAATAACTGAATTTTAGAGAATTTACCAGTTTTTAAGTACAGTTACTCAGTTTTAAAAAGCATGTTGCAAATAAACTGTTTGTCCCCTGGCATGTCTTTCAGCAAATAAGGAAAGCTGGATGGAAAGATTTTGTATTTCAGTGACAGTGCGCACAGCAGATAATCAAACCGGCTAAACTGTGTAGGGGTCTTGTACTCACACAGGAGAAGCAGTGTTATCCGTAGTTTGACTTAAACTACGATAACCTTCAAAAGCAAACGCTTGGCACTCATGAGGAGAAGAGGTATCGCCAGCTGGTCAAACATCCCCAAATGGGTTGGTTGTATCAACTCTCGAGACTGCTACTCCGTGCTCGTGTGCGACAAATGGCACGGTACTCTGCGCTCAACCACAGCCCTTCGTGCTGAGTTCTGCTGGGCAAGGTGTTCTTACCCTTTCCGGCACATGTTGGGTCTTTCCTACATGATATGTCACTGCAGCCCCTTTGGGGAAACCCCCGAGCCATAGCAGATGAACCTGTGGTTTCCAGCAAATTCCTACAGCTGGTAATTTCATCCAATAGATGCCAGCATGCCAGGTCAACACCACACTCACCGATAAGAAATCTGCACTTCATAGCATCTGAGAGAGAGGACCAAATACAATTCCTTGCGCAAAAGGATCTTGGTTCTCCCTGCAATGGGAGGAATATCACCACACAGCTGCGCTCCCAGCTGTCCTTCAGCCAGCCTCCAGCACTGCCTCCAGATCTGCAGCAACCGTCACTCCACACTCCTCTAGCACCCGTTCATCTTAGACCCAACACACCAAGGCAGCCTACTAGTGAATTCCACTGCTCACGTCCACTGCTGCGTTGCAGAGGTTTTTCTGCCTCCCAATGCTTCTCCTTCTACTGGTATCAAAGCTTTGGGAAGGTGAGGAATGTTTTCCTCATTTCTTTACTGACATCAGAAATGAAGCACAATATAATTCTGCTAAACAGATTATGAAACCATGTTTGGTTTTGTGGAGAAGTGTTGCAGAGAAGACCACAGATTGTGTTGTTACATTGCAGTATTTCTTATATCTGTGTGATCCTGCGCAGGATTTGTGTATTGCTTTAATAGTGGGCTTGAGACAGCGGCAGCCAATTTCCATTCTAGACTACCACCGCTTGGGTTATCCCAGGACTGTGCGGCTGTTAACATTTTCTGTGTCATGGAAACGGTTAAAAACAGCTGAATTACTAAAATCACACACCACTGGCCAGGGTAAGAACCTAATTTGGAAATGATGTTACACTGTGTGGAGTGATGCCTGAAACTCAAGACTTTGAAACAGGCAAGTTTCATGGTTATTCATTTTATTTCTTTCCAAACAAAGCTCAAAAGTATTATAAAAAAATACTGTAATTTTTTCAGTGTATAAGCACTGCCAAATTGAATTAATCACTTGAACAATGCCCGTTTCTTAATTAAAACTGTAGAATGACAGCGCCAACATTTTACAAAGAAAATGGAAGCATTCAATTTAGAGAGATGTTCTTCAGTGAAAATCCTTCTCATTTGCAGCTCTTAACTCAGCTGCTGCTATGTATCAGAATGGCACAGAAATAACAGGAAGAGAAACAGCAGACACTCATCTCTCTGCCTCAATGTCCTCCTAATAGGTTATGAGAAATAACATGGAGGAAAGGCCACAAGTTCTTCCGCTGATGCTGTACAGGATGGGCCAGTGGCTCAGCCTACAAATCTGCCACCACAAACTCTGCTCATTTCCTGCAAGTACATTGCAAAGTGCCCACTTGCACTGCTGGGGATCTGTATGGTTTGCTCCTAGCTGTGCAAGAGATTGCCTCCTGATACCACTGGCAGCTGTGATCGGGCGATGCAGCTTTAGTGCCAGCCGCTGCTGTGGGTCCATGCAGCAGGCAGATGGCTTCTGTTTCATTCTCAAACTGAGCCACAATCTGTTAAATCCCTGTGTGCAAACATTTGCTTGTGAAAGCAGGTTATCAGGTGGGAAAAGTATCTTTAGTAACTTTCTATAAGTGAGGTCCCAGTTTCATGGTTTTATCATGCTGCACGGTATAGGGACTGTTCTCTGCCACAGCTGGCCATGGGGGGACTCATCCTTTTCTACAGGCCCATCTTACACTTCTTTGGAACAGCAGCATTCCCTTAACATGGGATTAAGTGTCAATAATTTACAGCCACTTTTCCCTGCTGATGGACTACAAATTTAGGTCTTGCTATATCCCAGAGTCAAGCCCATTTTTTCTGTTTTAATTCTTTGCTCTGGACCTTAGACAGCAAGCAGAGCTTACTTATGAAAACACATCTTTTCTGTAAATACAAAGCTACTGCTTTTCCTGGTTTCTGACACCTAATCTAGTGGTTATATACCTGGGCATCATGCCCCACCAAGGCCCAGTCTCTCAGTGCAGCAGCAAGCAAGCAAATGTGGAGCTTTTTTACTCAGCAGAAGCTGCCAAAGGCCCAGACATGGTATCCTCATCAAGTCTGTGCCCACCTTTACCTGTGTGATACCTCTGCAGATCTGCATTTGAAAACTGTTTTTATATCTAAAGTCAAGTGAGTATATTCATATGGTCTTTTCTATTCAAATATTTGCAAACACCCATTGATCAAAATGGCATATTTTAGAGGTATCAAACACAAAGATGTATGGCACAATGCAAAATCCCACCATTTTCTGACAGCAGCAGCAGAAAGCACATGCTGACACCAAACAAACGTTGGTAGATCTGCCTGATAACAACCAGATAATCCCACTTATCCTACCTTTCCCCCACAACTGTTTCCTTCAAGGTAAATCCTGTGTTCAAGACGTCCTCCTGCAGATGCCACAGCTTCACTCCTGTCCCATTCACAGGTGAAATCTCAGCTGAAAGAAGTGGACAAGTCTTAAGTCAGGTTCAAATTTTGCATGGGGACCTGTGCCAGAGGGTTGGTGCTGGCTCTGTATGCTCACTCTTCATTCACCTGTAAGCAGGACGCAGAAACATGTGTGCACAGATCTGCACACGTGTGCAAGTACAGGCTGCTCTCAAAAGTAATCCCACAGGGCACAGCCAGCTCAGAAGCAGACAAGAAGCGGCTATGGGGTGAGATGAAGGCAGGCAGCTATGCCTGCAGCCATGCAGACAGCAGCACAGCCCTTCCACTGCTGCACCCAGTGGGCCAGCTGCTGGGGAACCAGAGCCAGTGATGGAGATCTCGGCAAATTAAATGTACTTCCAATCTCACTTCAGTCCTAAGAACCTAAATTTCACCTTTCTCAAATCCTCACAATGATACTTTCATCTAAATTTGCTCTGAAACTTTTAAGGCAAGGCAGAATGCTTTTCTCATTGCCACGGTGTACTCCACACTGAGGAAGAAAGCCATACCTGGAGATAAAGATGCCCATTGCTCCTGGCTTCATGCTCCTTACAGCAGCAGTGGGGTCTGAATCAGACCCACCATTTTCAGAATAATTCACGTTTTCTCTGTTTTTTCATACATTAGTGAGCATTTCAAACAGTTGTATGGCAATGCCCATCATGCCAGTTTTCCTCATTTATACAGGGCCTTTTTGTGCTGAAGTAGGAACAAACTCAGCAACAAACAGAAATCCCAAAGATAGATGGGGTGGGATGAGACCGGCACTTCACAGAGTATCACGGTGCTGGCGACGAAACAGATGGTATAAAGTAGAACCAATCACATAAATCCATTTCACAAATTTATTAATAAAAGTACATGCAAAGATATTGAATTTGATCCAGAATCCAAATTCAAGTTATGACATTTAGAAGAAAGAGAAAAAACTTACCAGAGGCAGGAAGCGGAGCGCGGCTGTTAAAATAGACGTTACGGAAGTCAGCTACTGGGAGCAAGGGGGGAGAGAAAACAAAGAGCGGAGACCTGTGCTCTTGGGTTTTCAGATGGGCTTCTTTTTTTAGCAGATTTGAAAATTTATATTACAAAGATAGAAGGGGGAAAAAAGCAAGCGGTAAGCAGGGACCGCTGCACGTACAAGGCCACATTAGCCGGGGCTGGGCCGGCAGAGAGCAGTCCCAGATGTGCTGTGACGAGGAGCAGCGCAGGGGTGAGGGTACGTCAACTTCCTGGTGAGCTCCTCGCTGCCTGTGTGGGTTTGGTTGCGGGCTGATGTGCGAGCGTCCCGCCGCTGAGGGCTGAGGCAGCACGGCTGCGGCCTGCAGCACGCTTACTCTTTGCAGGCTGCTGCTCCCAGGGCTGCTCGGGGCACAGTACAGCCTAGCAAGCAGCGTACATCCAGCTGACCCTCTGCAAGCTGAGGGCAGGCACTTTCAGGTTGGCTGTAGGGCTTTGCCTGAATTCAGTGAGGATTGCCCCATACCGTATGCCAGAACAAGTACTCTGACCTGCAGCAGCAGTGAGGGATCGCGGGCATGGAGAAACCTGCCCAGCACAGGCAGCTTGAGCAGGCTAGGCTCTCATGGCATCCAGCATTCCTGCTACAGCACTCCAAGGAGAGTTTCAGGATTTCCAGTGCCTGGCCCACAGTCCATAGTGCAGAAGCCATGAGCATTTCCCACTTCCAAGCTCCCTGCATGCTCTTTCCTGCCTCAACTCCTGTGTGTGCAAGGATCCTTGCTGTCTTTCCCACAGAGACAGTATCTGGCTGCAGCGAGCAAGAGGTGGCACAGGACACTACACGGCTGCCCCCGAGCCAAATGTGAGGAGCCCTGACCCTGCCTGGAGTGGGGGCCGGCTGCTCCTCAGCCACACACAGCAGTGGATCTCCTGGCAGCCTCAAGACCAGCCTCTAAGACAGAACCTGAGACCCTCCCAGAAAATATTCTTGCCCCTTTTTGGGGACAGCTCACTCCTGACCATTTCTTGCCACATTGCAGGAATAAGTGCCAGATCCAGGACTAAAGCCATGCGTTTTGTGTTCACTACACATGGGAATGCTCTGATGAAGAGAGCAAACGAATTTCTCCACAACAGCTTTATCCTGGTATAATGTATTCCCATATAAAGTTATACTGCTTCCAAGAATGATTAAAAAAATAAAATAATTAAAATTCAGAGCAAACCATTAGATAAAGCAGAAAGAAAAAAAATTGATCATTTATGCACAGATGAAACGTAGTTTGTGCCAAAAATATAAATAGCTGCTAAACTAACATTACCTGCATAGAAACACTGTAAAAGTGCTGACATGAGGCTTGCAGAGCAGTGCTGCACAGTTAGGCTTGGGAATCTGTTTGTTGCTTTTCCCTATGTAAAGAAACAAATTCAGTTAAATATCAGAAGGGATGAAGACAAGGCAGCTCACAGAGGGCAGGTTTTGAATAGTCTCTTCCTAAAAATACTAATATTCCTTTCCTTTGAGATTTCGGATAAGGAGCTTCAACACCTTATGAGAAAACTTGCATCACTTACTTCTCACACTGAACACCTGTTCTTCCATTTTTCACTAGGTTTGGGTTACCCAATACAAGCACAAGCAATCAGGCAAAAAGTTTCCATTGCAATCATGATAAAGAAAGTCAGACACCCAAACATTTTGAGATGTTTCCACTAGAATGCTGTGGCTCAGAAGTAGAGAAATAACTACCATTTGCAAATAATATTGATAGTAGCGCCCTAGGTGATCATCACTCATTTTAGGTCTGCTACAGATAGCAGCTGCTCAAAAAAATCAACTTTTTTTTTCTGTTTTGTACTGCAGACTAATCCAGATGTGAGGCCATCTGGGTAAGCAGCTTGCATATTAGATAAAGAGCCCATCCATCTGTAAAATATTTCATAAACAGCATTTGAATTGAGTGAACTCTGTGAAAAAAACCAAGGTTGTATGATGAATGTGATCTGATGTCTCAATTTTCACCATGTTCTTCCATTGTGCTTCCTGGAGCATCTTGACCCAATAATTTCCTAACTGTATGTGACTGTCATAGGGGGATTTTTTAGTTTTTCTGTTCTTTGTGGAGTTTTTGAATAAAAATTGGAGAGTTTCATAGCGATGCACATGTTCCACATAGCCTTGTTCTATGACTTGACTTTCTAGTGACCTGGAATGCTGCACGTCACCTCCAGCTCCACACTCACTGCTCAACACTCAGGCACCAAAGGCAGGTTCAATATTGCAGCCTAAATAATATCTTTTCCTTGAAACTTTTTTTGTTGTTGTTCTTGCCTTTCCTGCTTCAGCTTTTCTGCTGCTATTCACCTCCTCATGCTGTGCAATGAAGGGGAACATCTGGCTATAAGAGAATATTACATCCAAAAATACCTTGCTTCTCCTTTTTTTTAAACTCAGTATGAGTCATGAAGTGGGACTTTCAGAAACAAACACCTCGTTGTGGAAAATATTTATGGGGGTGGAGTGGAGGGTTGCAAATATATATGTCTTTATTGAAAACTAAGTTGACAGCAAAAAATGCAGTCTTAAAACTCAAGTAACTGAGGGTTTCAATTATGTACAGTAATACACCCAGAGTTTTATCATGTTAGAGTTGGGCTGGTTTTCAGTGAAAGGTCACATTTGTCCCTTAATCCATTGATCTATTTTTCACTTGGAGAAGGCGGCGGGATGCAGATTTTGGGAATGGAGCTAAGCAAGCTGCCCTGTCACCTCTGCCTGATTTCATTTTTGTTCTTAGATTTGCTCAGGAAGTAAACCACAACACACTTGATACCTGCTGTATTTACCCCTACAAGCCTTTCTCATGTCCTAGGTGGCCATTAGATTAAACAAAATAAAGATAATTTTTTTCTTATATCTATGCATTTCACCAACACTGTAAACAACATACAAGGAGTGTGTTTACTTGATAAAAGGGGTTTTATTATTATTGTTCTTGTTTTTTAAGTAATCATTTTCAAAGGGGAGCATGAAAAATGTGTATGGTCAAGATGCCAGTAACATGTTTGAAAACCAGCATGCTGCTGCATCCCTTGCATTCCTGGGCAGTACAGGGGAGGTCAGATACGTTGCCCACACCCATTTTAACATGGGCATGAGCACAATTCCTTCCCAGGGACAGGCACGCCAAACAAAGGGGAACCTCCTTGCAGCATGGAGGAGTATTTGCAAAGGTCTCTCAAATAGATCTGGCAAAGAAGTATCTGCAGAATTACTCACTGTCAGGGAACTCCTTCTGAAAGAGGAAATGAAAATGCAGTTTCACAAGAAGTTCCTACATGGATTTAGGTAAGACATACCATGTCATCCATCACCTTGCCTTGATGAGTTTAAGCTTTAGTTTCTACGGAAGCTAACACAGTTTTTAAACACTCCTAAGATTTGTGCTATAGTGACACAGTTTGAAGCATATGACAATGAAACAGAACCCAAACTCAAGCACGATGCTCTCAGTTCATCTCTCAACTCCTTCCAAGGTTCTGCCTCTTCCTTGAGATATTGATAGATACAATGCAGATCTGGTGCAGAGGGCAGGTCATTGTGCTGCTAGGAAGGGAGCCTGGGCTATGGCCACCACTGCTAGGCTGGGCCAAGGAGCACTTCCATCTGTCCTACAAAAGCACATCTGTCCCTGTAGTGGCATGGAAACAGAGCATCCTTCAGTGCAAGGCCTGCCCTGGGTTTCAGGTGGCTGTGGAGCAGCCCTCAAGCTATCCCAGTTCCAGGGATCAGGCCTGAGCCAACGAGTGACTGGGTGCAGTAGCACTGAGACGGGGACAAGGCACTGAGCAGCTTAGAAAATGTCACAGACCAAACAGGCCCAACACAGAGTACCCTGGCTTGTGCAAATGGAAATCAGCCTTGGGTTTGGTTTTAAAACATCTACATTATCATCCAGCCTGTTTTCAGGGTGAACACATACACTTGTGTAGCTGCAGCAAACAGACATTACCCTGCTTCTTGAGGCCTCTGTTTCTGGCAGTCCTAACAGGCTTATACTTCGTTACCTTTACATCTTTTTCCTTTGAACAGATTTGTTATTTCTCTGGAATACTTACCTTGAGACCCAGCTGTCAGCAGCACGCACCACTAATATTTACACCCTTTCCTTTCTTGTTATCTGACAAGCAGAAACAGTGCAATAACTTCCTAGAACTATTATTCCCGTGGCAGCAGCAGGGAAGTGGTGATCAGGACGATGTATGAGAAGTGCTTTCATTTAGAGTAACTTGAAAATGCACTTCCCCTTTCTTAGAACTGAAGCCTGCTTAGGTACCGAGCTAAGGGTTTCTTAATAGTACCAGCTCTCACCCTGAGACAGCCTAGCATAAAAGCAATCACATCACTTCCCCAAAACCCAATATTCTTCCCCAAAATCAGGTACGCATTCTAATTCCCCAGACAGCCATCAGCCTGACTAAGAGAACAAGGCATCTCCTATGTGTGACACACAACTCACAACTGCATTTTCCTGTTGTTGCTTTTGGGGGTTCATATGAGGTACTTGCAGCCCACAGAAGTGCAAAGCAGTGGCCATGAGCTGCAGGACTGGAGGACAATCCTGGCTCAAGCCAGTTGGCAAACTCTTCCACATACAATGTGGTGTGAGAGCCCCCATCTGTTTCCGTAGACTATCCAACTTCTGTAATACTCCGTCTCCCCAGGGACGTCTCAACTTCCTTCCTCTCTGCCTGGATTTAGCATAAGAATGATCCCAGTGGCTCTGATGAAACCACAGGGGAAACTTCCTTGTGAAATCACACCCAGCCTGAGGGATTTTGAGGCCTCAGGGCCAAGTTAGCTTCCTGCCCTCTCCACCCTGAAACTGGCCTAAGGGCTACTCAGCTCAGGTGCTTCCCTGACAAGAAAAGCAGTCAGAGGTCAAAAGTTCTGAGGAAACACTGGTTCCTCCTTTCATTCTTCTTGGAAAGAAGAAGAGGTCTGTCATGCCTGGGAGCTCCCCAGCCTCTACACTGCAGGGGCACCCAGCAGAATGTAGCACAGGGCAGCTGTGAGACAGAGCTAGCATCCTGCAAGACGAGTACATTTTGCACGCATGAAGTATTTTGGCATCAAGTTCCTAATGCCTGGCCTAGGTTGAAAGCACCCATTTCCCTCCCGCCCTCTCCTTGCTGGGGTCATCTCATTTTTGTGCCTCTCATTTTGGAGGAGGCTGGTATCCATATTAGCCTCCAGTGTGCTCTTCCCACATAGAAGGCAAATGGTCTCCTGGTGTGCATTAGGCAGAGCACAGCCAGCAGGCTGAGGAAAGGAATCCTTTCCCTCTGCTCAGCACTGATGAGACCACACCTGCATTGCTGGGTTCAGCTCTGGGCTCCACAGAACAAGAGAGATATGGACATACTGGACAGATCCCAGCAAAGGGCCACAAAGATGATGAAGGTATGGGACAAGAGGCATGTATGACGAGAAGCTCAGAAAACTGGAACTGTTCAGCTTGGAACAGAGAATGCTCAGGGGAGATCTCATCAATGTCTGTACATACCTGAAGGGTGAGTGCAGAGAGAATGGTGCCAGGCTCTTTTCAGTGGTGCAGTGGGCACAAACTGGAACAACAGGAAGCACTCCTGTACTCTGCAGATAGATGACCAAGGACTGTCGTGAGTTGTCTAGAGAAATGGTGAAGTTTCTTCCTTCAAAAGGTCTTCAAAAGCTGCCTAGATGTGGTCCTGGGCAACCTGCTGTTAGTAGGGTTGGACTACATGACCTCCAGAGGTCCCTTCTAACCTCAGCTGTTCTTTGATTCTGGAGGAAAAGTGCCCTTCTATGAGTCAGGGTGTGCTACTCCAGCAAGGTCATTGTTTACTTGCTGCAGTATAGACTTTGCATGGTTATCTCAATAAATGATGAGAAGCTGGAATTCTCGATCTCCTGAGGCCTGCCTATGTGGCACTGCAGGCACTGCAAAAGAGGATAACCTGAAATGAAAAGAATGGCACACAATTGAGGAAGACAACTTTTAGACACAGGAGTCAGGCAGCACTTTCTGAATTAGCTGAAGTCAAGCCTGCGCCATAAGGCAGATCACCCACCTGACAAATTACCTTTCCTCCTGTTTACAAACCAAACTTAACTGATTAAATTTGTGGTTCATGCTGAGGATTTCCATTGCTCACTCTCCTGTCCAGCATTTCCTACCAGGTCATATAGCTGTCTCATGGGGTGTAGGTAGAAGAGTCTTATTTCTAAAACCTTTGTAAGCAACAGAAACAACTGTTACACTGTCCTACCACTGTCCTACAGCCCAATGACATATCAGCCATCACACTCTAATGAGACGGAGGAAATGCATCAGCACTTAATAATTTACTATTATTTTAACACATTTCAAATCAGGTCAAGTGCTTCTTGAGCATTTGAAAAGCATTCCTGCTCACAAGGAGCACACAAGCCTGGTTTTAAGCCCAACACCATTACAGACGATACAAAGCAGTGTAGGGAGGAAAGCAAGATGGTGGCTTTTATCCTGAGCTCACCAGCCTGCTCAGTCCTTTCCGTTTTCGCAGCCGGGGTTAAAAGTTCACACAGCATAACAGCACAAGGGTCTCAGGCCACGGGGACCTCTGGTGGCGCTGGGGATACATGGTGCCTTTACCAAACTCTGAAAGAGGCAGAGAGCACCTAACTTTTCACCTCTGAACGGATGCCAAAAGCCTCATTTGACTGTCAACACGCTAACGAAAACTGCAATTTCTTCCCCCCCCTTCAAACTCTGCAGCAGAGTTTTTGTCTCAGTCAAGAGAAAGATATGTAGCACTCTTAAAAAATGCAAGATACATAAATAAAGCTAGAAGAAAAGAAAAACAGAACCTGACCACCTGACCACAGGATTAAACTAGTTACAGGATGTCAAGCCCCACCTACAACGTGAATTTAATTCAGCAAGATCCCTGAATGATGCATCCCAGCAGCGGTCTGCTTTGAGATGATGGTTTGGGTACATCATGGACACCATGTTACCCATCTGCCATATGTCTTTCCCTATCTGTTCCTGCAGATCTCTTCCAGCATTTGCATTCCTCCCAGCTCACCTGCATTGGTAAGGAAGGCCCTTTGTGAATGCAATTAATCATGAGACCAGAGAGAGGACAAATGCCAAGCTCCTAAAAGGCCAAGTTTCCAAACTGGCATTCTGGACAAACACAGGCCCTGTTTGTGGGAAAGGTAATCCTCAAAAAACTGCATGTCCCAGCTCCATGCCTTGTGGACCAAGTCAACCAAGCTGTAAGAAAAGGTGAACTTCTATCTGGCAGTAACTGGTTAGAAGCCACAGTCAGCCCAGCCAGGCTCCAGAAAGTCAAACAAAATCAAGAGGGCTCTTCTCCGTGACAGTTTTCAAGAGGCCTCTGCCACCAGCAGCACCCACAGCGACACAGGGCTGCACCAAACAGCAAAAGTTATTTTCATGTCAGTCTGAGCAGACTGATAGCTGTTTGTCCAAGCAGTCGGACAACCTTCAAAGAGCAACTTCTGGCAGCAGAAGGAGAAAACCCCATGTTATCTCTTTCAAGTCTAAGTGCAAAATGCACTTTTGTCTTGCCTGACTTTAGCACAGAGTAGCAGTAACATTTTGAAAACAAACCCTACCCCACCCATATGGAAAGAAAGAAAAAAGTCACCAACACTGAATACTGTAGTCTCCTTCTGAGGGGAAAAAAAAAAAAAGAATAGCACGTGATGTGTGGTAACATCCTCTTGCACACTCCACAGAAAGAAACAACAGTCCTGGTAGGGGCACAGTAACGATGCCACCACCACTAAATGTTGTTGGCAAGGGCACCACCTATTGTCAAGATCCCCTACGTGTTCCACCATCAGACACCACCTTTCATCACAGTTTAATGATCTGGGGTGACATTTTCTGTTTGCCTCAAAAAATGCATTTTTTACTAGATTCCAACTGTTAGCTACAGTGTTCAATCACTTCCATAAGTTAGGACAAGTTAAAATATGGCACCTCTCACATTTAAAAAGGGAGAAGGCTTTCCAGAATCCCAAGAGTGCAAAAAAGGAGAAAACACCCAGCTTTAAGCAGAGGAGCCCAGGGTTGGCCCAGCACACCAAGGAAATAAAAGCACAACCAAAGCAGGAGCTGTCGGATCAGCGCAGACTGTTGTAGCAAGGATAGGAGTCAAGCTGTGTGTCCACATTGGGCACTGCAAAAAAAAAAACTGTCCTTCCTCCAGAAAAAGCGAGTCCAGGATCAACTCCCACTTTAAAACGCTGCAGCTTGAGGGACTACTCTCCAAGATGGATCTTGGTGCCAGGAAAAGGAGTCTGTAAGTAATGACCAAAACCCAATCAGACATTCACTCCTCAGGCTGTGGTGCAGTGACTATGGCTCAGAATCAGCTATTAGAGCTAAGCTAGCATCTACCAAGTTTTCACGTTTCCAAATCCTGCTTTTTGCTGTTCTCTTCAGTTTATTAGGGCTTTCTGTGCAAATGCACAAAGCTGGCTTGTTCCAGCACTGTACCCAGGCTATAAGACGACAAAGTCATAGGACTGACTCCGCAGGAGTTAACTCAAAGTCAGTTTTCCCCACCTCAGGTAATAAAATATGCAGGACTCGAGCCAGCACTTCGCTCTCAGGTGTCTTTCCACTCTTCCAGAAGCATGATATAGCAATATCTGCACAAAATGGCCCTGGGAAAAGCCAGGCTTATGAGCTTAGAATTCATGATTACACAGCAATTGTTTTCCTCAGGATTTGACCAATGATTACCTGTGACCGAAGTGTTCTCATCAAATGAGGTCTATCCAGAACACCGTCCTCCACTAATAACCCATCTGTACAGCACTCAGACCTGCCCCTCTCCTTTGACTTAGACCACTGCCTTCGTCTCTCACAAAATAGTCCCATCTCTTCAGCTACTTCAGGCAAAATAAATAAATAAATAAATCCTAAAACCACAACCCTTATTTTCAGTAATGTGAGCATTCAGCTCCCACTCACATCACTTAAAATCAGGCCACAAATCTGTTCCTTTCTGTGCCTGCAGATGGTTGCTTTCTCTCTCTACAGATGGCATCCTGAAGTTGGGATAAGTGGCTTCCATGCAGAACTCCAAGTCTATTATTTGACAAAATCTGATTAAAGCCAAAAAGCGTTCTTCCAAGGAAAGACAGAAGGCTATACTTGTGGTAAAAATCCTTTATTAAACTAGATTTTGTAAATTCCTTTTCACATTAGAAATTCTAAATGCGATTACAAAATTGTGTTTCAGTAAAAAAAAAGTTATAGTTAACAGCAAAATTACAACTTTATACAAATAAAAAAAATTAATTTCAATTTAAAAATAGACATTGCTTTCTTCCAATGTACTGGTCCTGAAAGCTTTGACACCTGGTAGCTACCAGAATACTCAGTCTTTTCACATGCATATTCACATAGAGTCATGTAGTACTCAGCATACTTCATTTAGTTGAAGTAGCATTCAAATAGCATTATCAGTTGGGTTTTCACTGTTTTTTTTTTTTTTAATTAAAAATATTTTTATTTAAAAAAAAAAAAACCCTAATTTTGATACACAGGTATCGTGGTAACAAACATTTCTTTTTCAGTGTTCGTACTCTGTCCTCTTCCTCGCTCTGTGAAGAGGGCAGTACTACTCTGTAAACGTGAAATGCATTTGAAGACATGACCATGAGCAACGTAAAGTCCACATACGATTTATCACAGTACATTTATGATGATCTTTCATTGCTATCATCAATAAAAACTGTCCTCTTATTTACCAGACATATTTTGTGGCAAGATTAAGTAACGATTTAGTTACTCTTCATCTGCTCATGTACTTGTTTAGAATACATGTTCTGCTAAACATGTGAAGATCTTTCCTGACATTCTACGTACAACCAACCACGTTAAACAAGGGCATCTGCATTGCTTCAATGAAGACTCCCAAGTCACAATGGATCCCAACAGCCACAAAAAATGCCAGTTACACGTTGCCTGAGGTGTCCCTCAGCAGGCTATAAAAAACACTAAGTTTAAACAAGATTATACCACATATGATTAAAAACAAAACCCAGGTTAATCCAAGCATTATCAAGGTATTGTTTAAAAATTACTTCTGCCTCATTGCTTTCATGGCCAATAGAAATGTGTTTCCAAACACTTGCACCACTTTGGAGAATAACTATCGCCATTGCACTTAGGAACTTTTTATTCCTTTCTTTCTTCCTTCTTTTCTTTCTTTACTGTAGGGCTACAAATCAGTGCTACAGTGTTGAACTGAATTTTGCATGAACAATTTGAGAATCTTCCTATGTTAAAAATTGAAGTGAACATTAAAATGTTTCATAGAAGAAGAAACCAAAAGTCACATTAGGAGTGAGCAGCCATTGCAACCACATGTTGTCAAATAGATTAAGAAGTGGCATACAATACAGGCATTTGAAAAGTCACACGTTGTTTCAGAGTGCTGGTGGCCATACTAAGTGCTAACTTGGATTAAAAACATCAAATGCAGAATTTTCACAATATGCCTCATGACTCACACTGATGTAACTGCAAAAGACATCAAATGTCATTTTCAAACAATTCTATTTTAAATAATTCATCTCACTATAAAATACTTATCCTATTATAAAAACAATTGAAGAAACACAAGAATTCTGGTGTGTTTTTCTGTATAGTTTGGCAAGAATTAAGAAACTTCATGCTTTCAAATAATAGAACCCTACTTTCTTTCTCTGCGCTGATCTTCTGCTCCATTCCATATCCCACTCAGTAAAGATTCTAAGCACACACAAACTCCTACAGGTGAAAACAGCTGAGCTCATCATCTCTTCTCTGAATTGGAAGGGCAATGCCTCAGGTCAAGCTGCTGAAGCTGATAGAGGTTTTGTCTATAATTTCAATAAAAGCAAGACTGCTTCTGCCCATTACAATGTTAAACCATAACTTTCATCTAAATTCAGCCCACAATCAACAAATTATAACCAGGCAAACAACCAGCTTGTAGGAAGGTATGGTATCCAAAGTACCTCAGTGAGCCCAGGCCTGTACCCAAAGGCACAAGGGACAGAGAAAGAGAAGTATTCCAAACTGCTGCAGCTCTGCACTTCTCCACTGCCTAACAGATGGGAAAAAAGCTCTTCTAGTAGGGCATGGAGCTGAGGTTTTGCCCTGAACATTTTTAGCCCTATTTGGTTAAACGCAAAGAGAGAAAATAATGAGATGAGGGACACTGAAAATCTGTGGGTGCAGCTTCCATAGACTGTTTTTGCACATTTTTTTTTTTATTTTTATTTTAACCTCTTTCACACCCTTGATTTTTTTTTTTTTTTTTTTTAAATCTTACAGCACCAGGCTCAAGGAAGGCTAAGAAAGTGGCACTTCAGGAGGACCCCCAGCCCACTAGGTAGGGGATTTTCTGCAGAAGTGAGAGCTGGGTACAGTCGTTCCTCACTTAGCCAGCAGAAGGAGAAAAGCTGTGCTTCTCACCTCCAGGCTAAGATGAACAGATGGACAAGGCAACAACGCCTGCTCATCTTCTGAACTGAAATCTAAGCTGTCTTTGTCCATGTCAGAATGGTGTGAATGTGCTGAGTGAATCAGGCCCCCCTCCCAACACACCCAGAAGTGTAGGCATTTCTCTGGGTACAAGCTCACTAGCATTACAACTTTGGCACCCAGCAGCTCTATACTGACATTTCCAAGTATAAACTGAGACCTTTGCTGGGCAACCCAAGCCAACCAGCAGGGACTATGCTGCAAAGAAGTCACAAAGAGCCACATCTCCACTCAGTGTAAAAAGCAGCAGTAAGGAAAATTTGCTCAAAAACAGAAGGAACTATCTTTGTGCAGAAGAATGATCCTAGCTCCGTTTAGGCATTTCAGATGTCTACAGCCCCAATGCCTGAAAGACACATCAGTCTTTCATTCTAGGCAGTCACAGAGGATGGAGCATGGGCTTCACCCCACAGGTACAGTAGCATAAACAACCCTGCTAGTGCTGCTTGGAGAGCCCAAATATTTTATATTTCAAACACTGCTTAACAGTGCAGCTCAACAAGGAGAAAAAGGGGCGTGAATTAATCAAGTATCCCCCAAAAATATAAAATTTATTACTTAAAACAATTATTCCAGTAAGAGTCCGTTTGATTAAATATTATTCAAGCTATTCCTGCATTTAAAATCACCAAAAAAGATTACTGTATCTGTTAAAGCATGACAAACTCATTTTTTGATCTATCGTACACTGCATTCACTGTGTATCTATTACAGTAAATACAGTAGTAAATTCAGTAAACTTCATGTCTTTCCATTTGTCAGCAACACATTTGCAATGAAACCTACTTCTGTGCACAGCTTTTCTCACAGAAGTTCCTTGCTTATACTGCCCATGCACACAAATGGCAGAACTTGTACACACATATGGATTCATACAGAAACTCCATGTGCATGAAGTTCCTGGATAAGATTTACTGAGAAAGTATTTTAAAAAATGAAAAACTCTCCTATTAATCCTTAACCTATTAATACTATTCCTAATACACAACTCCTATCCGTTCTTAAAAACAAAGCTTTACATTAGAAAACAAAAAAAAAAGCAAACAAAAAAACAACTGGTTTAATGAATTCATGAATTCCTATGGCCTTCAGGAAGCAAAGGTGTAAGATGTAATTCATTGTAGAAGGTGAAATGAAAAAGGGTTCTGATTGCTTACTGAAAATCCATGCCAAAGTACAGGTGTTTCTATTTATTGGGTTTTTTAGTCTTTGTTTTTTTCCTGTTGTTTTTTTTTTTGTGGCTCGGTTTTGTGTTTCTGTTTTTAAAACATAGGTATATTCAGATGCAAAACCACCGTGAACAGAGTACCTTTCATATCTTCTTCAAGATGGGTGATTACTACTGTAATATTCACATTTAAAATGTATTTTTAACATCAAATTAAATGTCTCAAATATAAACAGATTTTCTACAAGGAAATTACCAAAGTTAATACGCACAGAATGAAGACATCACTATTAAATACCTGTAAAATGATACAGTACTCATTTCACGCCATTCAAAAAGTCATAAAAGGTATACTCTTCATTCAATAGTTTTTGTGGGTTTTTTTTTTTTTTTTTTTTTTTTAAATGAGTGCATTTCCCATTAGCTATGTGTAAGTAGATGTTTTATTTTATCCTTTAACAGACTGCTAAATCTATAAAAAATTACCTAACACGCAGCTGGTCTTAGCATACAGTCCCTTCCATTTGTTTCAAGAGTAATTTGGAATAGAATAAGAACAACAGAACTGGTCGAGTTGTCACAAAATGACCACTAAAAAGAACACCTCTGACTCTTGAAGAAATCTGGAAGTACTTTAACATTCAATGGTAACAGGATTTGAAATAGCAATAGTTGCTGAGTTCCCATCTCTCCCTTGCTCTTCAGAAGGATTTAGCACAAAGCTCTGAATCACAAAATAGCTGTACAGGGTTCTACGTTCCAAGAACACTGAAATCACTGAAATTTAAATAGGTGAAGTGAGAGTTATGGATTGAGTAAGCTGAGAAGACTGCTGTATCTAAAAATTGTACCTCAACTTCCCTTGAAAACATTATAAAATTCTCCTCAGAATTCTTATTCTGCATTACTAAGACTTCAAATCCTGTTTTTTTTTTTTATTTCTTTTTTTTTGTAGATTAAAAAAAAGATTTATCCCACAAGAAAATGTTCTTAGAAACATACTGACAAGACCATTTGCTGCAAATTGAGACCACTTCTAATAAATACCATCCTTTAAAACAGATTAGAAAATATTATTGCAGCTGTTCAAAAAGTTTTTAGCTGTAATCCAATATCTCATTTTTTTACGTTCTTCTTCTCATAAACCCTTCAATTCAGCATGACTTTCAGGCAGCCTGGCTTTATTTCTGCAAACCTGTGAAATAAGAAAAGATGAAATTTCAACATGAAAGCAACATTCAATGTCATATCTCTAAGCCACCACCAAACACACGGAAAGCATTAATGTTCTCAGTCAAGTAAGTGTGCATGCAAGAGTCAGGAGATCACCAACACATCCTCTGGATGTGACAGTAAAGGTGGATTTTATAGTGTCTGGAGAAGAAAAAAAAAAAAAAAAAAAGGAAAAAAAGAAAAGGTTGCCCAGTATTCTTGGTTATATTCATTCTGCCTCTCTTTTCATATTTCTTTCAAAATACATTTTCTCTCTTGTGTTCTGTAGAAAATGAGAGGGAAATGGGAAGAGAAGTCTCTGCTCTGAGTCCCACCTTCACAGTCACCTTCATATATACCCCCATAAAGAAAAGACAGCAAACACATTGATGCCAACACCAGATCTGCTAAATTGCTGTCCCATATAAGAAGCCATATAAGAAGTTGAGAGCTGAAGCATACATTCGAGACCAATAAAAAAGATGATTAACTCTTCACATTAAAAAGCTAGTGACCTTAAATGGAAAGAGGCAATTAAGCTACGTTTAGATAACTTTAACTCATAGTGTTTTCACTTATGTCAGATGAAAGGATCTCAGATTTAATAGGTATATATTATATCAGTTTTGAGTCATAAAATTGTACAAGTCTTATGAAACAGCAGACGGGCATCAATAAATTTAGTAGCTTAGAAGTATGATAAAATAAATCAATTTTCAGTTAGTTAAATGCAGGATAAGTAACAAAAAGTCCCACTAACAAAAATGTAAACTCACCTGAAGTTGTGGCTTGTGAGGTATCTGATAGCTGCTGGTTTGATGCGAGCAACTCCTCCCTGACTATGGCTTCCTCTTCCCGTGATAACACAGAGATAAGGTTTACCACCAGACTGTTGGTACTCTGTAATAGCAGGCACAGTAATAGTTAAAATTCACTCTCTGCGAAGGCTTGGCATTCAGCACAACCTTCTCATCTCCATTTTTCTGAAAACTTTCACCAGTGATTTAGAACTTTGTTTTCTCATGCTGGCCAATGCATCTTTCATATAAAAGTAATTTCCCTTCTTCTGAAAAAGATACTCAGGAAAAAAAAAATACAGCAAAGCTTTTTAAGTCTAGATTGCTTGCAATATGCAATGCGATCATCAGAAAATCCTTCAAAATTCCACAGCAGCTTTACTGGTTTTATCATCTATTCTTTACTCGGGATTTATACCCTTTGGGAATATAATTAATTTAAAAAAAAAGGATGTTATATACTTGTTTTTTAAGTGACAATACATGAATAAAGAAATTACGTGTTAATGGATATATAAAGGAAGAAGAAGGAAAACATAACATATATCCACGCAGTTTTTTGACAATTATATCACACTAATTTCTGCTACATGGCAGCACATGATGTAATAGATCAGCACACGACCCTTGTTAGGTGTTGTTCATATCCTACAGATAACATCAGCCCAAGATGATGGAAGTTTGTAAAAGAGGAAATAAAATATAAATGAAGTTGTATTCTCACAACCACCAAGATCCATCAGTTAAAGATGATCACAGGATATTTTTCCTAAAATCTTTTCTCTCTCGCTTTCTGTATTAGTTCGCAGTTCATTGTGTTAGCACTAAGTATCCTGCATTGATCCCTCTTCTATGTATGTAAGCAAACATGATTTTTTTTCAATAACGAGGTGAATGGAGTGAACAAGGAGCTCCTCCCACCATTCCTAAACTCCTGATGTCAGTGTAGCTTCAGGAAATTAAACTTATAGATCAGACTGTAACTTAAAGCAGACAAATGTTCTACTCCTAAAACAAGATAATGTAATTTGATTAGCTCTGACTGAACATCTTACTGCCTGTTGAACACTTGGTTTTTTGTTACCACTGTGTGGAGTAGCTATCACGAAAAAGTTTTGAGCACTGGTAACCTGCACAAGAAATAGTTCATACAAAAACAATCCCAATGCGCTTAAATTCATAGGATAAACTAATAATGCAGAAAATGTCCTTTTACAGTAAGAACACCCAGGAAGTACATCTCTTCACTGGGAGACAAAACAAGCCCTCAAGCAAAACTACACATGGCATTTATGAAAGCAGCATTATCTCAATATCCTGCTGACAAATTTATACAACACTTATCAAAAGATAGCTTAAACTACACACCATCATGTGAAAGATGAAGACAGTATAATCACGGTGCTTAGAATTGCAGCATAGTGATTTATTTATTTATTAAGATTTTTAAAAAGCAAGAAAGTTCCAACAAAGCAATGCAAGTACGACACAAACATTTGCATTATCATCTCTCTTAAGAACGCCATAAGGAATAGATCAAATCTTTGACAGATCAAGTCTTCAATAAAAAAAATAACAGAGGATAAAACAGAAGCAAAAGATTTACAAACAAGTACAAAAGTGTTAGGATAAAAAAAGGATAGCACCACTGAGCAAAAATAATCATTGCCTTGCCAAAGAAAACAATTTCCATGGGGAAATTTTGAAAATAAAACTACACAAAAGGCAGCTGCTTTCACATGTTGCTGAATTACAACTGGACTCTCTGCTATTGTTGTATATAGTGATTTCTTAGTAGAGACCATGGAGAATAATTTTTAGGAAACAAGAATTATTAGCGTTTGCCTACCGTTGCTTTTTTCCTGCAGCACTCTGGACAACTGATTCACAGCTTCATCCACATGGAGACCATGCAGATCCAACACATTCAGAGGCAGCAAGGAAGTATTTACTCTTTCAAAGATTTGCGCAGCAGCAGCATGGTTGGCTTCTTTCATCTTCTGCTCATGAAGGCGACCCTTTATTCAAACGTAATGGAATATTACAGTCTGAAACACGATTTAAGCTCTACATCAGTTGCTGGGTTCAAAATGACAGTACTGACAGGGTGCTTTTAATCTCACAGTTTGAAGTATTGACGTTTATAAGCACAACACAATTTCTAGAAGAAGCTCAGTGAAATCTACCCACAAGGAGATTTCATGAAATTTGTTTGCAGGAAACTACTCAAGCTGGCAAAAAGAAGAAACCATAAACAGAAGCTTCATGAGAAAGGGAAAAAGCTAGAGAAGGCACAAGAATATACAATCATTACATGAGCTAAAAAGTTACACTTCGTGCCAACTGTCAGATTTATTATCCTAATAATTTTACTTTTTAAACCACATTTTACTTTTTGAAAGTATTTAACAAAAGCTAATGAAACAGTACCAAAGAAATGGCCTAATTGCCCAGGAAAACCCTGCTGAGTTATATTTGAGGCTAGTTCTTCTGAATGCATTTCTAAAAATCAGACTAACCAAGAAGTGCAAAAGCTTGACAAGTTGACTACTGTAACTCCCAATATTTTTGACATCTCTCATGACTAATGATATCAGTACAGCCTTAATTGGAATTAAGGGCAAGGAGTGGTACAGAACTATTAACACTACATCGTGAACAAGTACCATCTGTTTCCCAAAAACCTTGCAGTGATCATATCTGAGAGACTAAAGTTAACAAATTATGTCTTTGATGATCTGTAAGCACAACCTGAAATGAAATGAAAGACTTAACTCCAGGTACTGGACTGACGAGGGCTCAAGAGATCTGAACTGACGGTCTGTCTTACACTTTCTAAAAATGGATCAGCTGAAGTACATTAGTGTCAGACCAGAGATAACAGCCCTATAATTCTCACTTTCAGAGAACTACCAGAACAGGACAAGGCCACCAAACATAAGTATTTTTTCATGAATAAAGGTATTTTGGTTTGCCTTCTTATTACCTAAAAGAAAACACATTATAAACTTCCAGGCTGTATTTATAATTGCGTTTAAGAACAAAAACAAAGGAAAGACTTTAAATTACAGAGTGCTCCAAAAGTTATGCCTCCTATTTATTTCCATAGAAACTACAACAGATACAAAGAACACAATAATACTATTTAATAGAAAAAATTCTCAGCTACAGAACGCTACTCTTCAACATAGTCACCACCATTAGCTGTACATTTTTGCCAGCTGTAGGCAAAAGTCTGCATGCCGCACTTACAAAAATCTGCATGGCTGTCCAGAATGTGGCTTGCCCTTCACGTTGCTGTTGCCACTGCTGAAGAGCACCACCCACTGCCTTACTGCGTTCACATCCACTGTTTGGTCTCCATTAAAGCTCAGCAAGTGTTGACGAATGACAGTGAGTGCAATTTTTTCCACTCGGAAAAATTCAAAGACACACCTTTGCTTCACGTGCACCTCCATGTCAGAGGCCCTTCTGTCAGACCTCCTCTCTGCTGCCATCTGTTGCACAGCATCAAAATGTAACAGAATACTGGTGAGAAGGTTCAGCCTCTACTGCCATACCACCACCATCTATCTGCCTCTGATACTGTGAGCCAAGACTATAAAATAGGAGGCATTACTTTTGGAGCAGTCCTAGTCATTTATGCTGAGAATTGTGGTTGAATCAAGACTAGATTGCTTGTGCTCCACAGCCAGAGTTTACAAGACTGATCAGCAGAAGATCTACGCTCCAAAAAACAGATGAATGGCAAAAAGCATGGCATACCACACCACATTACCCTGATAGGAAAACAGCTTGTACCCATACAGACATACAAAATCAGGACACAAAGACAGCTGACAGTAATCTTCCAAAGACCTATGAAGGATGAAATAAGCACAATTCTGAGGCAAAAGATCACATGCTAATAATTTTTTGATTCCTAAAAAATACAAGAGACCTATCTAGAAACCTCTAGTTTCTAGGAACCTGTCTAGTTCTTCATCAGTTAAGAGGAGCTCCAGGAACATGCAGAGAATTCAACAGCTAATGTTTATTGCATTCTATGTCATGCATTAGTGAACCTGGAAAGACCACTCTGACACAAATCTTGGTGCTTACGAGTATGCAGATGAGAGAGTGCACTCTATGGGATATTTAGCATACCTAAGCACTTGCATATGACCTTTCACGAAGTTTCACACTGAATTTGGTTACATCAGTTTCACGTGTCAGCATCATTACTAATGAATGCAAGTTTAAGTGTAAGGTGATTCTCAAAATACCACAGTAACTGAACAAATCTATCAGCTACAGCAGGCACAACTTTGTTATCACTTCCATTCTAGTATTTACTTATGTCTCTAAACGCAGAAAGAAAGTACCATACTTAAGTTTACCTGACGTGCATAAAATGCTGCCACAGGCTTCATTCCCATGTGATAGGCCTCCCCAGCCTTTTTCAAACACTCCTGCCTCTTTTGCTGGTGATGAAAAGCTTCTGCTCTAAAGTCATCATACTGTGGATACTCATATTCGTGAAATATTTCACTCAAAACATCATCATCTTCCTTAGCTTTTCTTGCCTGTAAAAATTTGCAATGTTGAAGCTAAGAATGTTTTCTAAGGTTTTTACTTACATGGCTTTGGATATACTTGTAACTACTATTTGAAATAATAATAATGATAATAATACCACCTTGTCCCGATTCTTTGCAGCACTGTATGAAGAAACAATTTCATTTCGCTGAACACTTTCTTGAGCTATAACTGTTTTTACAGGATCTGCCTCCAGAACACAGTTCAGAAATTGTTCGGTCTGCTCTAAAGAATAGCTGTAAATGATAAGTAAAATCTGTGACTTTCCAAAGATATTATTAGCCAGTACTTCTATTAAAATACACATTACAGACCTTCATAGTGTTATAGATACAAATGCCTATGAATATAAAGCACTAGAATAGAATTTTCCAGCTTATTACAAAAAGACTTTGTCAACTTTGTCAAACGTATTGCATTACTGACATCAATGCACAAGCAGTCTTACTCATCTGAGATGTAATTGAGGGGCACTGAAACACAAAAAGGACAATTAAATAGTAAAGTAAATTGCATCATATCTTAATAAAACAGACATCCGTTTAGAAATAAATGCTGCTGTCTGGGCTGCATAAGTTACTTTATCTTAAATCTCCTCTGGACTGTGTTAGATAGTACAATCTAGCTTAAAACTAGCAACTTATGCAGGAAAATCCTCATATTTCCAGTCAACTTCTTGTTAAGAAATTTAACACAAGTAAGAATAGAAGATCAGCAGCCATTACATTTCTAGTAAGCCCTTTTTCTTAATATTTTTCTTGCTGTTCAGTAAGCAGACGAGGAACATTGGTCAGAAGTAGATTTAAGGAAAAACAACACTATGATAAAGAATTTCATATGTGAAAAACAAGAGAAATATTTAAGCTGTAAAGGTGGATAAACAATTCATTTTAAACATTTCACAAGGAAAAATTTTGATAATAACCTGGGCAAGTGGAAAGACTGATAAATAGGTATGCAAATCTGTGTGGAGAGACAGACATTCAACTGGCCAAGGAGGAAAAAAGGGAAGTTTCTCATGAAAAGAAGTTCAGAGACTTTAAGAAGGTTGCCACATACACCAGAAATAGAATGCAGAAAAGAGAAACAGAATGCAAGCAAGAAGAAACAGCGAGGGCTAATTCCTTCATTGCTGTTACAGTAACCAGGAAACTACTAGCAGGTAACATCAGGCAATAGCAGCTTCCCTCTTGGTCTGGATGCTATCTGCTCTGTACCCACTGTCACATCCTTCAGCAAATTATCCCACTTAATTTACACCTCAACTCTAGAGCAAATACACAGTTCTACTAACTGCAGTCAACAGCCAGATACGTACTTCTCCTGCTGAGTGAAGCTGTCTATTCTTCAAATGAAAAATCAAGTGTAACATAATTCCAGTATTCTTTTTTTGAGACCAGTTACTTTTGCCATATTTAAATATACAAAAAATCATGAAATGCCAGTTCAAAAAAAAAAAAAGGCATTAATGTGGAGAACCTTAACTCTTGATATTTAAGACAATAAATGTGCACTATGAAGTAATACTGAATAGCAGTTTTACAAAGAACTTTAAAGACTTCTTACTTATTGTCCTTGAAGATATCCATTAAGAAATTTTGATTAATAGTTGGAAACATCTCAAAAAGTTGCTTCTCCTTCAGTTTAGCAGCACAATCTTTTCTAGCCACAGAAGGAACACGTTTCTATCCAGAAGACAAAGGAATAATATTGCAAGCTCATGATTAGAACAAAATACAGTAACAGTGGAACCAACTACACTGCTATTTATTAGGATTTCAAACAAAATATTCACTCAGTAGTTACACACCCACAGCATGTCAGTATCAGCCTGTCACACTGATTTGATGAGAAAAAAGGACAAGTGAGTTTTACTGCACACCACTGCAGTTCTCTGCAGTCATTTGAAGTGACTCAATTGGAGCTGCCTCATAACTTGGAAGATGTAAAAGGGCTACCTTTAGAAGGAGTTTCAGTTTAGGAATGCATCTGATGCTAGCCTATCCGGTTCAAATTAAACTTTTAGGAAGTTCACCTCTACTCAGGTATCTGCAGAAAGTGATACTGAGAGGTTGGGATTGAAGCCCTGTTTTCTTATCAAACAGAGGAAACAATGCTGTCCTAGTATAAGTTATCTGAAGTTACAGTGTATTAAATATATCTGTAAAGTTGCATGAAAAATAATCATACATACATTATAATTACGCTAATTACAGCCCAATATAAATTGATTGTTCTGATCAGCCCAATACTTAAACTGCAGAAAAAAAAAAATTTGTCAAGAAAAAAAAGCTAAGCTTCATGAATCCCAACCTGTGGACATCGCATTACCGTTATCAGTAAGCCACATGCATGTAGTTTAAAGAAAGAATCCACAAGCCATTCTTTCAAACTACAGGCTAATAACATCCAAATTTCCTTACTGGAAGGAAAAAAATTCTCTTTTTCTAGGACAGCTGTGTATCAGAGACAACTACCAACAGATCTGTCTGTTCTGAACCGCCCCGCAGTAGAGGGCATATTACACATACACAAACAAGGCAGCGTATGGGAACTGTGTGAAAAATGCAAAACAAAAATCTCTTCAAATATACTGTTATTTTCTGACAAATCAGTACAGAAAACCGCTTGAGATTATCCTCAAATACTTTAAAATGTAAGTCTCATTTGTTAGGAATGTTGTGGGTTCTCCTTAGAAAAAATATTAACAGATTCAATTTCTAAATAAACTATGCAAGAAGCTAATTAAGAAATTGCTGATATTTCTTTCCTATTAAAAAGTACAGGAAGTCACACCAATCACCTCTCTCTTTTTAAATGAGCCATGAAAAAAACAATTCAATCAAATGCAAATGCTAACCTGTATAGTGAAAAGCACCATGATCTGTTTGTGAAACAACCAAAATGTTACATTTTAAAAAGGAATTTAAAAAAAATAAATAAATCAACAAACATTTACCACAAGCAAATGTATCACTGCAGTTGATAACACTAATAGGCATGCATTTATTTCTCGAATTCTGGCTGTAATAAGCAGCACAAAGATGAGTCACTGCATAAGACATTCCATTTTACTAATGGTAATGAATCATATAATCTGTATAAAAACTGTGATATTCATACCAGGTCCTCTTTCTCCTGCATAGCTATTTCTTCAGATATTATTTGTCTGAGAGAAACTTTCTGAGTTCGAGCATTCCAGTGATCCATAAAAGGAAAAACTTCTGATGTTGCTGCTTTTTTAGTCTGCGTTTCGTTAGATGAGCTTGAAACCCAGTTCATTCCTTTCTTCTGCATTTTATTGTCTGCATTTTGAGATAATAGCATTTTTGAGTCATTCATATCTATCTGCTGAATCAACGTAGAACTTCCAAAAGCAGTAAAAATGAGGTGACAAGTAAAACAATTAGTTTATTTACACAAGCAAAGTCAAAATCATTAAGATGCTTTCCAGCCTAGACAGAATCATAGAACCACAGAATTGATCAGGCTGGAAAAGACCTTTAAGATCAAGTCCAACCTCAACCTAACCATACTACCCTAACAACCCACCACTAAATCATGTCCCCCTGAGCACCACATCCAAACAGTTTTTAAACACATCCAGGGATGGTGACTCAACCACCTCCCTGGAGAGCCTATTC
>JAOWBP010002392.1:44301502-44314998 GCA_028571105.1 Tragopan temminckii
CCTGCTCACCACAACATTTCTGATACAAGCCAGGATGCCATTGGCCTTCTTGGCCACCTGGGCACACTACTGGCTCATATTGAGCCAACCGTCCATCAGTACACTAAGCTCCCTGTCTGTCAGGCAGCTTTCCAGCCACTCCTCCCCAAGCCTGTAGGGTTGCCTGGGGTTGTTGTGTCAACATGTAGGACCCAACATTTTACCCTATTGAAACTAATACAGTAGGTCTGTGCCCATCAATCTAGTCTATCCAGGTCCCTCTTTAGTGCCTTACTATCCTCCAGCAGATCAACACTCCCTCCCAATTTGGGGCTGTCTGCTTACTGAGAGTGCACTCAATCCCCTCATTAAGATAATTGATAAAGACGTTAAATAGGAGTAGCCCCAGTTCTGAGCCTTGGGGGACATCACTCATGACTGGCTGCCAACTGGATTTAATTCCATTGACCACAACTCTTTGGGCCCAGATATCCAGCGTTTCACTCAGCAGAGTGTATGTCCATCTAATCCATGGGCAACCAGCTTCTCCACGAGAATGTTGTGGGGGACAGTGTCAAAGGCTTTAATGAAGTCCAGGTAGACCACATCGACAGCATTACCTTCATCCACTAAGTGGATTGCTTTGTCTTAGAATGATATCAAGTTTGTCAAGCAGGATCTACCATTCATGAACCCATGCTGACTGGGCCTGATCCCCTGGTTGACCTTTAATTGATCTCTGGTGGCTCTCAAGATTATCTATTCCATAACTTTCCCTGGCACCGATGTGAGACTGATAGGTCTGTAGCTACTGGGATCATCTTTCCGGCTCTTTCTGAAGATGGGCTTCACATCTGCCAGTCTCCAGTCCACTGGGACACCCCTAGTTAGCAGGACTGTTGAAGGATGATGGAGCTTGGCTTGGCAACCACATCCGTCTACTCCCTCAGCACTCTAGGGCGCAATCCATCTGGTCTCACAGACACAGACACTTGTGAGTGTCCAGCTTTTGAAGCAGATCCCAAACCATTTCCTCGTGGATTATGCAGGGCCTGTTCTGCTCCCCATCACTATCTTCCAGCGCAAGAGGTTGTGTGCCCAGAGATCAATTAGTCTTAGTATTAAAGACTGAGGCAAAGAAGGTGTTAAGTACCTCAGCCTTACCCTGATCCTTGGTCACTGTGTTCCCTTCTGTGTCCAACAAGGGATGGAGATTCTCCCTAGCTCTCCTCTTCCCGTTAATGTATTTACAGAAATATTTATTGTTGTCTTTCACCTTAGTGGTCAAGTTCAGTTCTAGTTGGGTTTTGGCCTTTTCAATTTTCTCCCTGCGCAGCTTCACTGCATATTTGTAATCCTCATAAGTTTCTTGCCTCCTCTTCCAAAGACCATAAATACTTTGGTCATTGTTAAAAAAGGACACTATTATTGTAGAAAACAACCTTTCTTATTTCTATTTTCCAAAGACAGCCTGATCATCTTCACCTACTTCCTAAAAGAAAAGCCACCAGATTTCCCAGATTCATCAAAGTTTCAATGTACCTTGCACACACATAAGGATATGCTTTCACAAGATAATTATTGACTTACCTATTTATATGCTTACAATGTTTATAACATAATGACAGATGCCTTCTAGGAAGTTAGGCTAACAACACTGTTTGGCCATTCAAGTGGGGATTTTGCACCCACACTGCAGTCCAAATCTCTACCCCAATTGCATGTAAGAGGGCTGAGACGTAGACGAACATTTTTTCTTAGGAAGCTGAGTGACTGGAAACTAGATTGACAGATTTTAACACTACCTGAACAATGACATGCATCTTCCTGCAATAAACAAGTAATCTGAAAAGGACAACAGTGTGTGCATGTTGTAGTTTTGACCTCCTTTCCTCATCAGCTGCAGAAATATTCCTCTGCTAGTAATTATCTGGCTGCATCTTTTCTTCCCACAGAGATAAGGGATGTCCTATCAAACAGCTGTTTAATCCAGCCAAAGCTTCTCTAAATTCTTGCCAGTACACAAAATTATTTGTGTTTCCCTACCTAGGATCAGTGATGCTGTACACAATTATTATTTTTTTCTACAACTCTGCAAAATAGTGGTAAATAAGAGTCAAGGTCAATAAATTAAAGCTTGACTTAATTATCTGTCCATCATTCTTTAATAATGAAAGTATTTGAAACCTTACTGAAGTTTAAAATAATTAAACGCATTTACAATGTTTTTTTTTGTTTTTTTTTTTGTTTTTTTGTTTTTTTGTTTTTTACAATGAATATGTAGCATACCTTCTGCAGACAACTTCCATGATTCATCTCTCCTCTGACGCTTCTAAATGAAAACAGTAAAAACATCACTGCTAATAAGCTAATAAGTTAATAACATAGAAATTCACATTGGAACTATGCAAGTTTTTGCTTCTAGGCAAATCAGCTGTAAAATAATGTTTCACAGTATTTCTCAAAGACTAAATATTTTTAAAAGAAATGCATTTAAGAAAAGTATTTTAAAAGTGAAATTTAAAAGATAAAGATATTTGCAAAAGCACAAGCTTTAGAAACATTCCCCACCACTAACGTTTCACAACTGTGTTATCCCAATGTGTAACTAAATAAACCAAACAAAAGCATGTCTGAACAGAAATCCAAGTTTCATGTGTTTATGTTGAAATGGAGATTAGTGAACTCTTCAACCAACATACACATAGATGTTTTCTACACACAATAATTCATAAAATAACTTTTCCTAGATGTGATTCCTAGCGTATATTTTATCAATCTTTAATCAATCAAACGTGATTTCACACTATGGCCCTTCATTTTCAAAGCTCCTGTTTCATGATGACACACTGGTAACTTGTAGTCCACCCCTTCAATTGTCTTTCTACAGCTCTACCCATTACAACGTATCCACATACTCCACACAGTTCACAAAATACAATTGTATTTTATCACCGATCTCACAAAGATATTTACATCTTACACACACCTTTAGGCCAAGACATACAGACAAATGTTCTGACACAGCATTTCACATCAAAATAAATCTACCTACCAGAATAGATTCTTTCCATTTTTCATGAATCACTTTTGCCAAATTCAGATCAATATGAACCACACAATCCTCAGCAGTTAGTGATCCTTGTGGAAGAAAGAAAGTACATCCATCAGAGCATTCTAGAAAACCTTATCCAAGCACTGAAAGTACAGTAGCCTAGTACTTACTAAACTGAGTTCTGGAGGTTTTGCACAAATTGTCATTAACAACAACAACAAAAAAAACACCTTCAGTAACTATACCAAGTTTCAAAAGCCAAGGTGTATCATTGAATTCCTCTACACAGAAAAAGTTTGCACCCATTGACATTCATTGATACTTGCTGAACGTTTATCAAAGAATATATATATATTCTATTTTTTTTTGAGTGGATATGCAAGGCAGAAGCAGCCAAACCCACCAATAAGTCAGGTATCTAGGGTTTCACATCAAGTAAACTTTAGGATAAAGGAAAAAAAGGGAAAGAAAATAAGTTATATCCCTCATGTTTTCATTCCTTCCCTTTTCTATCAGTCTATGATTTTTGTATTTTGATGCATGTTCAAACTGCTTATGGCTTTCTTCACCATAATAAATCAAACTACTTTTTTTTCTCCCGTTTTATTTTCATTTAAATATAGATTTACTTTATTTTCTCTCTAAACTATTCATATTCACCACTTTAGCTGATACCTAAAGTCTTCTTCCCCTTCTTTGTTTTTTCCTAACCAGTAATCATGTGCATCTTCCTCACAATCTCAATATTCCTCAAAGGCCTGTGGCTCAAAAGGCAAATAAGCCAATGTATTTTCTTAGACTTTTAAAGTATGTGTATAAAAAGACACAATTAGAATGTAACACTATTGGATTTATGTTTTACATCATGCATGGCTCAGTTTCATTTTCAGGTCAACAAAAGCTAACATGAATATTGTGAGAAATTGTGCAAATACATTCTAAAACAATTAAAAAAAAAAGCACAATGAAAATATGAAAATAATTACGCCCATACCTGCATCAATGCCAACAGGCCCAAATATTTCTTTCAACTGGAGAGCCAGTTCAGGAGGCAACGTTAGTTCTAGGCTATCTATATCAAAGGCTGCAGACGATACTGGTGAAGGGCTTTGTATCTTGGCCTTATCTTCGTTCCTGCTCAAAGTTCCACTTTCCTCTTTACCACTGATCTCCCTGGAACTCTCCAGATTTTCTCTATCAGTTTCCAGTTCTTTACCATTCCTAGGATCTATCAGAGGTACATCGCCCATATCCAGTAACAAAGGCATCCCTCTGGCATTCTCCACATTGCTTTCTGAAGAGTTACTGTCACTTTCATTAGTTAATTTTGAATTGGCAGTTGTTTTAAGAGCATGAGATAAAGTTACGGGTACGTATAAATCTACATCAACTTGTGAGACTGAGAGCTTATTCATCACTTCTTCAACAGGACTCTCAGATTCCATCTTTTGCATTCCAGAAATGGACTCATTGACATCTGCTGCTGAGCTGCCTGCATAGCCTCTAGGAGCTGTATCACTGGAATTTTTCAGTTCCGCTGAATCATTCAACAAGATAGCAGTAAATGAGTCAGATACACCAGCGTCTGTCACAAGTGTCTTGGTAGCTCTACTTTCCTCAGTGCTGACTGATGAGTTCTTGTCTTCTGAAGGATCAGAAACATCGCTAGCCCCAGTGATTTGCTCTGCGTTTGTGCAATTTTCACGATTCTCATCATAGTTGGTATTTTCCTCGAAATCAAAGTCTGCAACAACTGGCTCAGCTTCTTTTACTTGAAACCATTCAGTATTAACATCTTTGTGTAACTTTTCATCAGAATCTAAGAGTAGACCTGTGGCCCAGTTAATGTCTTTGTTACATCTTTCGTACAGATCTTTCACAGCTTCAACTGAAAATGAATCAAAGAGCTTACACAGCATATTTAGCTTTTCAGTCTCATCAATATCGATAAGTTCACTTTCTTCCACAAATGTACTTCTATCATACATAACTCGATACGGTATTTTTTCCGGAGAACCTGAGGCATTATCCATGTCTTTGGGTTTGAAGCCATCTAGTCTGCCATGCAATACTTTGACAGTCTCAGGAAAAAGCATTTTATTTTCTAATCTCCACAGGAGAGCAAAATCATGAGATTCAGTTTGTGAATGGCTATTTATCTGTTTACATGAGCATGCATCTTGTTTCTCTTCTGCAGAATTAGGCACAGACAACTGTTCCTCCTCTTTGGAGTGGGGCAAATTATTGTTTGTAAAAGTGAGTGCTAATTTGTGATGTTTCCTTGTTCTCTTATTTTGCTGGTTTTTTTTCTTAGCAACTGTTTCACTACCTATCATTTCAGATTGGTGAAAATGCAACTCGTTCACATCCTGTTCCACAGTGCCCACAGGTGTCCCACGAAGCACATCCACAGTGTCAAGAGCACTTCTATTAACATCACCTTCAGTGTTTCTACCTTCATCAGACTGACTTAGACTTGTCTTCCTCATTCTCCTTGACCTTTGCTGTCGCTGTTCTAATGATACCGGCCAATATCCCACTGTTTGCAGGTCTGGTGCAACTTCATTTGAACTAACAGAGAAACAATTAGAGGTTGTATTTTCTCCCTCCTGGCCTTTTACAACAGTACAGGTATCAGTTAGGCCAGCTTGCTCTTTACCTAATTCAGGATGCTGATTGGGAGTTTTACCTTCCCTATCACTCTTCAGGGAAGATTTTTCTAGCCTTCTAGTTCTTTTGACTCTCTGTCCCATTGTTTGTTGTACAGGCCAGTCACCCAGAAAGTTCAGCAGCTCTGGTTTTTCTGATGCCTCCATAGCTGAGCTGCTTGGTTCTACTACATTACTTCTTTCTGTTGAATCTGACTCCAAACCTATTTCACTGTTTTGTACAGATTCAGTCTGAACTTTGAGAATGTTGTCATTACTGTCTTTCTCAACTTCTCTATGCAAGCATACAGTTTCTTCAGTTGTGATTATATCAGTCTCATCCATTTCTGTTTCGGTAATTTCTTCCATTCTTTCTCCTTTTTCTTCTTTTTTCTCCAATTGCAGCTCTTTCTCTACATAACTTGACAAATCAACATCTAAGACATCCTGAACAGTGTTGTTCTCAGTATTGTGTCCCACTGCGTTATTTTCCATTTCTTTTTCCTCTTTCTGATAACTTTCAGGAGCACAATCACTTTCTGAAGTTAGAGAAGAATTGGAAAGAAGTTTATCACCTTCAGGTAAATTAAGAGGCTCCAAATCAGAAGCAAAAGGTTTGTTGTTTTCCTTTTGGGAATGTGCCTCCCTTTCTCTGAAAGACAAATTGGAATAAAAAAAAAAACCTACTTCAAACTTTCTTCAAGCACTTGTCCTTGTCCACATTTTTAATTCTGGCTTTGCTATTCAATAATGTAAAAATTACAGATCATAAACCCTCTTTCAGGACAGTTAAATCATCCAGTTGAATAATCTTAGTGAGAGGAAAACAAATTTAAGATGATTTCAGACAAATCTCAACACTTCATTAAAAAAAACAATGAGCTAAACAAAGAAGAGCTTTCTTTGGTAAGTAACTCTTTTTTAGTTCACCAAAGTGCCTAGGAATACTTTTCCAGGAATCTATCTTCCCCTGTTCCTACCATTCAGTTAGGCACTGGAGCACTTTGTTACCACACATTTCCTCCTTTGTATCTGCAAAACTGGTAGCTATTCTTTTATTTAACAACTCCTGCTCTCTCCTGATTGTTTGATACTAAACAAAAAAGTCCAGAAATTAACTAGCAAGGGATCTGCCATTTCACATCATATCACTTTTCAGAATAAACAACTCCCTATTAACCATCATTTCCTACTTGATTTAAAATTTATTAAATAAAAAAAAGAATAAAATAAGATTTCCTATGCATTGTGACAATGCATATATGAACATTATTCAGATTAGCCATTACAAAATAATCTGTATTTACGCCTAACATAAATCTAGATAATTCTACATTACATATGTTTGAGAACAAGTTGGTAATTCATTACAATTGCACAAAACATCATCTTACACCAATACAGAAGCTCCAATTGTAGCTTGCTTGTATTCTGGATCACATTCTTCTGAAAAGCATTTTATAGATTTGAAGTGTTTTCTATTTACAGTATACATCCAACAGCACATATTTAAGGTAGGAGAATACAAGTTAACCAAGACTGGTTTACTGAAAGGTAATACAGCTACATTGAGAGATTTTCAAAGAGCATCTATTTGCTAGCTAGATCCCTTTACTGTTCATTTCTAGAAATCTTGTAATTCCTAAAAATTAAAAAAAATAAAAATAAAAAACAACTGTAGAGTATTTCCATTTCTGTTATTTAACTGGTCTTCCGAATGTGTTTAGTGTTCAACATCATCATCCAGGCCTTGCTGCTATAAAATTTTTTTTTTTTTTTTGTTTTCTTTTTTTTAAGCTACAAATCTAATAAAAGAATCTAACCTATGACTTTCCTCCCAACAAGGATCTTCATTCCAAGCAGTAACTTCTGATTTTTCTGGGACAGAAGACTCCAAGATTGAGTTAACAGTAAGGCAACGTTCATATTGCTCCAACATTCTCTTGATCTTTTCTTTAGATACCCCATGAATATTCCGCCTATGGATTTGGAAAAAAGAAAAAAAAAGAATAAGAAACATTTCATATTTGTATATCAGAATAGATTAAGAGAAGGGAATAATTTGTGGTTACAGAAAGACTAACTAGAGAACTCAGGGGGCCAGGACAAAAGCTGAAACAGCAATTCTTACTGTATTAGTGTGCCAAGGCAGTCAAAATGGGGAGACTCAAATTCCTGCTCCGCTTGACATCTCCCCACCCCACCTGGTGGCTCTGTTCTGCAAGAGGATGTTTTGCTTAATACTAAAATCTAAAAATCTAAAACCATAAAATTAACATGCTGCCTACAAATAAGCATCAGAAACACATCACATCAGATCTAGGTAGCGATAGAGGAGGTCAAACTGGGTAAGGAAGATTTCTGAATTCCCCCTTCCTTCACTGGCTTTTCTAAGCTAACAACTCTATGAGTCTTCAGGCAAAACCTATTCACTTATTATTGTGGACACATTCCTAGGGTCCAGCATTTTCACCAACTCTGTTAAACACCAACTAGCAACATGTTCTAGGTGGAATTACTGCAGAACAAGTGAGACCTGCCAAAGGTAGCAAAAAGGAATTGAAGGTGGAGGAGAAAATCCCAATTGATCTCTAGCACCATAAGAAGGCTGGACTTTCCTTCCTTTGATCTAACCATAGTTTATTCCAGAATGATTCCCATTTGTTCCTGCTTTTTGAAAATGAAGTAAGGACCAAGAGCTAGTATTTATGTTGAAGGCTGCCCAGCAATCAACAGGTGTTCGGTTACTGAATGCCCCAAAGCTCCTCTCAGTTCAAGAGACAACACAGCCTCATCTAGGCTTGGGATCAAGGAACTCCTGTCATCATGGCAAGATACTGCCAGTCAACAAAGCACAGGTGGTACTTGGTTTCTACTGAAATCACTCATGTTTAGGTTCTATTTTAGGAAAGAGGATAATGTTCTTCACCTCCCTTGAAGAGTGGTCAATTTAAAGCTAAGCATGCAAATTCAGATGACAACACATATTATGAAATCACAGAATAATTTGAAGTGAAAGGAACCTTTGGAGGTCACATAGTTCAAACTATTTTTCAGCCAGAATAGGCTGTAACATTTTGGATGTGCCTTGTAACTGAGCATCCACAAACTCTGGGAAACCTCCTTCAGTGATTGACCATGCCAAAGTTTGTTTTTCTTTTCTTAAACTTATTTTATGTAAACAAAGTTCCCAAGTTCCAACTTGTTTATATTTGCAATCTAATGTGAAAATTTCCGTTACGTTCTTACCTTTCAAGTTCTTTGGGTTTAAACTTCCACCACGTGTCTGGCTCTCGAAACATGACTTTATATTTGAACTGCTGAGCCTGAATAAAAAAAGATATAAAATAAAACAAAGAACATATCAGACGTGTAAAAAAAAAAAACATACAACGTGCACAGGCTGCTTTTTAAAAAATTGTTTATTTTATTTTTCAAAAACAGTTACATATCTGGAATAACATTTTCTTTCATAGATTCACTTCTGATTAGATATATGGAGGTGTTGTTTTTTTTTTTCCCCCTGAACATGCTTGCTTACAGTAAAATTAGATGCGTCCAAGGTCACAGTAAAAATAAATACAATACAGTCACTGCTTCAAAAGTTGCACGTCCTCTGAGTCAAGACTGCAGCATCTCATCTTTCCAGGCATGATATGCGTGCATCTACACAGTCACTTGCAGAGAAAAGCTCACTGCTTACTTTCAGAGCTGGCCACAGGCAAGCCAGTTTCAAACAAGCAGTTCAGTTACACTAACATAGCTAGAGCAGACAGCCTTCTCAAAATCTGGGAAACTTTAGCAGGCTGCAAGTAAACGGTCACTAATATGCTCTAGTCTCATTAGTGCAGATTACATTTAAAAAAAAAAAAGTAACTTGCTGTTTTTCTGATCATATAGAAGAGGAACAGAATCTAGTTTCCCCAACAAAATACATTTTTGCTCCTAAGTAAAAAACACTTGGATTTGTCACTTGGAAACCAGGTCAGCTCAATATGCAGGCATGTGTAGAACACGATGTTGGGTATAACGTTTCGTGTAACATTTCTGTGACTCCAGACTTCTTTGTGACACAATAGCTAGACTGAGAATGATAATCACATTTTAAAACATACGTCGACAAAAGGGTCAACAATCTCTTTTCACATGGATCAATCATGATACTAACCAAAGCAACATAAGGCTTCATCTCCCATGCTTGTATGTTTGTGTTGTCTATGATTATAGGAGAAATTTTCATTTCAAATGCTTCTTTGGCTGAAAGACACACACGCACAAAAAAAAAAAAGTGATATAATTAATTTCATGATAATAGACCGGACATTACACTATTCTCTAAATAAGTAATAATATTTGAATAGATAATCCACAATGATTAATTACTAAGTACTCTTGTACAGCTTGATCGATCTGTTCCAAGGCCCTCTTATCCCCCCCTCATTTGTACAGCTACTGAGATACAACATTACTCTTTTGAATTAATAAACATATGATAATCAAGGAATGAAAATGCAGATGTAAAATGCAGTAGGATGACTAATCAATCAGTAAATCAAACTAAAAAAAAACTACATGATCACCTTAAAGTGGACTTCTTTGTTGCATACAAAATTCTTGGCTTTATAACAGTCTTAAGATTAGTCCACTCTGTAAACTGTATAAGATATGAAAAATCAAAATAATTATTTTTCTCATACAAAGTAATAAAATGTTTAGAATTACTAGCTTTGAGATACAGCACGAAGTTTCTGTAGCTATGATTGTTCAGACACGCTGTTACCAAATTATTGTCAAATCCCACATTTCTTATTAGCCCATTTTTACACAGATTATAACTTTTGACAGTGTAGAAGTGATCATGGTTGAAATTTAGCAAACAAAAACTTTAAAAGAGCTGTTCATAGAAGAACTTAGTGGAAGCCACTATAAAAAAATACACCAATTATGAAAAAGCAGCCATTTTTGTCTTGTTCTTATAAATTTGTTTTAAATTTGACAGCAAATTAATGCTCAAGAGAAAAAAAAACAGTAGGAAAGTATTTGTGTAGGTGTTATTTGTATTAACATTGTCATTACTTATTGCATATGTGTCCATATTAATCTCAGAAGAAATACTCCCAGGAGATAGCACAGGCTGCCGCTCCAGAAATGAGACCGATACCAAAATACATACCATTACAAGATCTGAGGACAAAATAATGTTTTGACAAAGACATTGGTATTCTCAATTGCAAAACACACAATGGACAGATGATAGTCGAGTTTGTGCTCAGACTCTTTAACCACACATAATAAAAAATAATTTTAAGATAAAGTAAATGCCAATCCTGTGACACAAGCATTACAAAACAGGCAACTTCTTAAACGGTACACAAGCACTGATGTGTAAACAAGCAAGCCAGTCTATTATGTATTTCTCACCTCGTTTCCTGTTCCACTCGTGTGCTTCCCCTAAGCAATATGCATCATAATGGTATTTTCCACATTTATAAAAGTAGTCATCAGTACTAAGAATAACTCCACCTGGGTTATCATCCAGTATCATCCTGTGAAAGATGAAGTAGTAAGCAGTTTTCTTCCCTTCTCCTCCCCAGCCCTTATACTTCTTATTATGCATACATGTAAATCATTTCTTGCCCCAACCAGAAACAGCAAACTTAGGTAAGGGAAAAAAATCACCCTTTTGGCAAAGATAAACCGTAGCAATTTCCCTCCTTTTCCAAATGCTGCAGATATCTAGGGAAAACAGCTGATACAGGTTCCCTACAAATCTCATTTAAAGAAACCAGAGAGAATATTTTCCATCTATACCTTGTGTCCATACTTTCATATGAACAAATACACATGCAGTCTTAGTTGCATCAAATATTTCAGATGCCAGACAGAGGAGACTAAGCACAGCCTGGACTTTTGGAGAGCTAGAAAAGAAATAAAGGGTTCAACCTCAACACATACTACTTGTTCTTTTTTTTTTTTTTTTTTTTTCCCCTCCCGAAAGAATTTTAAACTCCATTCCAGACCTCAGACCAGTGACAGAAGTTAAAGCTAATCCTCCTAGTTCTCTTTTCATTAGAGGTCAAGGAGCTCGAAGTAACTTTGCTCTCTCTAGTAATTATTACTCTTGTTGTTGTATGTACCATGTATTAAATATAGCACGACAATTAAGGTTTAATCATAGCTATTTACAAATGTCAGAAAATTGTCTTTGTCTGCACTAAATCTTTTAGACAGTTAAGCAACTTCTTTCATAAGCTCACAATATAGATGTTCTACCTTGCCAAATATGATTTTCCTGATCCCGGAACACCTCTGAGAAGAACAAGTACTTGACCTATAAGGTGCATCTTTTTTCTCATCATGTGACAAACAGGTGGTTGCTGTGCTTGCGAGAGGTTCAATTTTGAGTTTCTATCTTGATTTTCCCATACCTTCAGAGAAGGGCTGCTATCCCAGGCATTTGGAACCACTGGAGAAGAAAAAACAAGTCCTTTTTCCAATGTCCTATAGTCTGAAACAGGTCTCCACTGTCCTGGACTGACAGCCACTGGAGTTACAAAGCTGTGACTTCCACTGGACGGATAAAATGCAGGAGCCATAAGGTTCCATTGCTGTTGAGTCCGACATGATGGTGTAGAAAGATTTAAACTATAATTCTGCTCAGATTGCTGAAAATCCTTAAGTTTCGGTGTTTTGAAACTGGATTTTTCAAGAGAGACACAGGCTTCTGGAAGAGAAGTGTTGTGACTGTAACAGGCAGTCATTAACTCTCTGTGCTGTTGCAGGCACTGTGAATTAGGTTCTTCTGTGATAGCTACTTCAAGTTCCAGAGTTCTTTGGGAAGACTCGCCAGAAGCAGAAGTTGTACTTCTATGGTCTGAAACAGTATGCTGTATCTGATCAGAATTTCCACATGACATTTCTTCATTTGATTGTTTATAGGCTTCTGAAGCTATATCACAGCGAACGTGTATTTTTGACAAATCAGAATCTCCTAATGCTTGTGCAAAAGTGTCCGTTGCAGCTGGTGAGCTTGTCTGGATGTTCAGCTGATTCACTGGTAGTTGAGAACAGCAGTTTTCTAAGACCTCATTACTTGTCGCTATTTGGTGTGGAAAAAGTAGAACACTGTGACACAAACCTGATTCTTCCCACTCAGGAAATTCCTTAAAGCCATCATGTTCACTTACAATTTGGTCATTTGCAGAATTAGGCAATTCGTCACTCAAGCTGCATCTCTGAAAAGCATTTTCTATTAAGGAATCCAGTTCTTCAGTCAGCGGCGTGTCAGGTGATAAGACCTTTTCTTTTTCTTCTTCAGAATTACAGTGTTTTGCAGTACTTCCCCACATTCTTTGATTTGGAACAGATCTCCGCTGATTAACAAGGGCTAATGACGATGCCACTGATTCAAAATCTGAGGCTTTTGAAGATGCTGCTCCTTCAGCATGAGTGGACAGCTCTAACAGATAATCCATAGCATTTTCTACTGTTGAATAACATTAACAAAATTAACCATAGTCAACTGAAGAAACACAGGCTGATGTGATTATAGTTTTATGCTTCAAGAAGCATTTATCACAAGTAAAGAGACAACCAACAAAGTTCACTTATTCATCTGTTAACATACCTTCTGCAGCCCTCATCATCTGTTTCTCATTAGAGGTAAAAAACAGAACTGAAAACAGACATATTGCAAAATAATAACATAATATGCATTAAAATGACTAAAGGAAATCATGCGTCCAAGTGTGGAGCCCCCAGTACAAGAAAGACAGGGAGCTGTTGGAGAGGGTCCAGAGGAGGGCCACCAAGAT
>JAOWBP010002392.1:44315098-44328660 GCA_028571105.1 Tragopan temminckii
TGGCAGGGGGGTTGGAGATTTATGATCCTTGTGGTCCCTTCCAACCCTGGCCATTCTGTGATTCTGTGATTCTGTATAAAAATTACTAAGTTTAACTGGAAAAAAAACAAACAAACAGATCTGGATGATTTAGATTAGAAGTATTCATTTAAACATCTAAGTGAAATGGTGTGAAATGGCGCTATTGAGAAGAGATACAAGTATAAAAATTACTTTCATTATGGCTAAGTCCAAATGAAAATGTCATAGTAGTCTGAAAATTTCAGTATCTTCATTAAATCTTTGTAAAGTCATTAAATGGAGTATATGCCTATGAATAATGTGGCCAAAAATGAAAAGCTAGCACAAGCAGCACCAGAGTACTAAAACTAAGCTTCTATTTTTCTGAAGTACAGTGCAGCAAAAACAAACAACAAAAGAAACACATCATGATGAACTTAAGCTTGTGTACTGAATTCTCAAAAAATCTTCTAGACAAAGCTGTTGTTTTCATTAAACTTATTAGACTTATAAGCATGAATCAATAACTCCATCAATTCCAGTTTTAAAGGAATAAGCAACAAACATGAGTGACCTACTAAATTATAAACTCTCTACAATCGCAGTAAGATAGAAACAGTAATAAAAGAAGCCCTTTTAATGGCTACGTAGCTTTCATGCATATGAAAAATACCAATCTCTATCTTGTTTACCAGTACTCTTAGAAAAATCTCAGCTAATCACAGCTTGATTAATATGCTCCACATGTGACTTATTCCCTGCTCAAACAACTCAGATGTTGTTATCCAGTATCTTAGCCATTATTTTTATTGCAAGCTAATAAGCTTATATGTAGGAAAATTTCAGAACCACAAAGCATGAGAAGAACTGGACACAGACATGAAAATGAAAGTGACAGGAGAGGTGGGTAAGTAGTTTGGCAGAAAGCAGTTGGAGAAAAATAGTCCAAGTGAGGCTGCAGAGAATTCAACATGAAAAACAGAATTTATCCTGAAAAAACTAATCCTCACTAGAAATGACAAGATGACAGTGCAAAACAAAGTAAAACAAAAGCTCAATTCCAATATTTAAGGAAAATCAAATGTTGCCAGGATCACATAACATGTATCGCTGTATTTAAAAAAAAAAAAGTCATTCTAGAAAATAGCATACCCTCCCACAAGAACAATTCACACATCCAGCAGATTTCGTACAGAAACTAATTGGAAACAGATTCCCCCCACAACTCTACTGCTGCCTGCTCTTTATCTCAGATCAAGCCAGCTAAACTGTATCTCTGTTTTTTAAAGCCCACTGCTACTGCACATTACCAGCATCCCATAAACATCAAACTTTTGCATGGAGAGAGCTATAAAATGTTAAAATGTTATGACTCACCTACTCATTAAAAACTAGACTCACAAATACGTTTACAACTCCCACATCAACTTGTTTGGTGTTGCCCTAGTAAAGAACTGTCTGCATATGGAACAAATCTGAATGACAAATATATTGTATTTACCTTTAAAATCACATTCCGAGAGAACCATATATACCACACTAGGATCTAAGTCAGAAAACATTTCCGACATGCTGTTGAAGAGCTCTTCCTTATTGACATTGTAGGCTGGTTTTGACACTGAGAGGCTTGGGTCCCCCTGGGGTAAAACAGCAGCAGCTCCGGTCTTCCGAGAAGGACTCCCACCAATTTTCCTTCTCCGTGGCATTTTGTTTACCAAAATCAGGTTGCTTTTCGTTTTATTTTGTTCCCATGAGGCCAAGAGTACCAAGCTCAGAAATCACAAGAAAACTCTCACAGCCAGAACGCATACAACAGGAATAGCAGACCTGGAAAGAAGAGAACCAAAAAAAAAAAATTTTTTTTTAAATACAGTCACATTTCCATGTCCCCTGTTAAGATAGATAAAACATCAAAAGGCTTAAGCATCCACAAAAACGCTTTTCAGAAGGCTGCTTTTCTTCTTTTCAAATGGATGACAGCAAAATAGCAATCTTATTCTCCAACTAACTAGCTCTCCAATCTGTGCCTAAAAGAAAGTACAGTAAAGGAAGCTACCTATGTAAAGCAGACAGTTCACAAGTACTCCTCTGCCAACATCTACTGACAACCAGCTAACATTATGGAAAGTTTATATTCTGTTGAAAATTCAGAGCCTTTTTTTCCTCTTACAAAACTACTGAAAGATTTGGAAACATCTGTTGTTTTCCAGAAGTACTTCAGAGCATGACTATTCTTTATGTTTCAAATATTTGTAAGGGTAAAAAGTTGAGGTTCCTCAGTATTCCAGTACAAGAAAATATTGCCCAGACAGGGTGCAGTGTTCTCATCTTTGGAGACTTTCAAAACCTGCCTGTACATGACTCTGAGCAACTTACTCTAGGTGACGCTGATTGAGCAGGTGCACTGAACCAGATCATGTCCAGAGGTGCCTTCCATACCTCATCAAACCCAATTTTGTGGGTTTTATTTTTGTGTGTGTGTTTTAAAACTTTTAAAAATGTTTTGCAGCTTTATGAGCTATAAAACGAGATGAGGCTAATGTCCTGCCCATGAAGCCTTTGAATACTTCCAGTTAAAACATTACAGCATCAGTAATAACCGCAATTACTGCACTAATCCTCTGTAGAAGAAAGCAATTCTTAACTGAAGTAGAAGCACAGAGTATAGTATGATCTTAGTCTTTTCTTTATGTCAAATAATAATAAAAAACTGCTGCGTTCAAGCAAAGCTTATAAACTCGTCTATAGTTTTTGTAACAAATTATTCAGTAGACTAGCAAACTTCGTTACTGAAGTAAATTACAGCAAAGGATCACTATCCAGTGATAACAGCTGTGAACGGGCCACAGAATACCTAATTCTGTATCAGGATTATTTTGGCAGCAATGGCCAATTTAACACATGCAGATAAACCTGCAGACATGCTTTCTCTTTCCTCACGGGATTATTGGTGCACAAATAAGGCCAAATTAGTGCCAGCTTTGGGCAGCACTTCCCCTTTACTCTCCAGCAATCTCTACCAGTAACTACATATTTAAAAGGAAATAGACTTATCTCTCAAGTTGTAAGAACATATATAAGAAAAACAAACTTCGGGATACCAGGAGTTTCTACTATGTTTATGGACTTGAGCTACAGAAATGAGACGGACATCTGAAACAACAAGAAGTCTCAGAACTGTGAAAGGTACAACGAGAAAAGCAATACTTAGGAGAAAGAGACAGAGTTCCAAACATAAAGAAGACAGGACCACGGAAGATGAATGCTAGCAGACTAAGGTCAATTGTGGCTGTTTCTTGAGGCTCCTCACAACACTCTTGATTTCCCTCTCTGATTAGCTGGCCTTACATATTAGCTACCCTCTGCTCATTAAAAATAAAAAAAAAAAATTTAAAAAAAAAAAAATCAAGCAAAACAATTGAAAACCTATGGTTTTTCTTTCTTTTCTTTTTGATTCATCCTCCAGGCAGTAAAACAGTCTGAGACATACCTTCTCAGAAGGTGCCAGTGCTAGAAAATACTCCTCACTGAAACTGGTTCAGTGAAAGAAAAGATCTTGCAAGGGAGAAAGCTATTCATGCACCTTGACATTCCTGCACACCAACAGACTTTAAGCAGAACTCTCTGTTATTAATGTTTCAAGTCCCTTGTAATTAACAGTCCATGCTCTTCAGCTAGGCCTTCCCAACATATTTCCTGCATTAGGATGCATACCATGCTACATATTAAGATGCATTACTCTAGGCATCCTAACAAAGCCATACACTTCAGTCTGCATGAATCTAAATCAGCAAATAAACTGTTTATGCCAATTCATCACACACCTCTCATCATTTTCTTCATTTTTACTTGTCATTTCAGCAACAATACTTTTTCCCCAATTAACACACTACACAGAACAGTTTCACTGGAAGAAATTTTGTTTGTATCTGTGATCTGAATCCCCACACTTAAGGTAAGCTGTCAATGCCATGGTCAAGAGATCAAGAAATCTTGCAGATGTACTACCACAAACCCTTAATATTATTACTGTGAAATGAAAAGAATATAAAAATAAGGTCATCATGGCCACCATCACAGACAGATATTTTGACAGATTCTCCTTTGTGTACACCCAAATTTTTGGTGTAATTCCTCAACACACTCCTGGGCAATGCTTTCTTGTTGATATCACCAAGCCCGATAGAAGTATATAAGAAGAGACGACTGTACACATACAAAGCACACTGAATTGTACTGCGTAAGACACAACACTACCACACTAAGCTGAAAGGAAGAATTACTCACTTGCTGATAGGAACATGCCCTGAACTTTAAAGAGGATTTTATCTAGGGACTTGCCTTTTCAGATACTCAAGTTTCTCTTTTTGAAAGCTAGATTACTAAGAAAGGGGAAATCATTTTGAACAACTGAAGAGCCAGACTTGCAGATCAGCTCCATTTGTAGGTTTTGGCTAACATATTACAAATCAATTTGTAGTTTGCTGCGGATGAGGGCTTTTCTCCCCAAGATGAAAATGGAGTTGTAATAACATAATTTAGAAGGGCAGGGCTGCACTGAACACAGTGAAAGGGGATTTCAGAGATAAGGCAGAGGCTGTAATACACTTGGTGGTTCATTAGGCAGCTCTGGGTACCACTACTCCACACATACCCAATTAGGGCAAATAGCTCTTTCATTTCAGCGCTGATGAAAAACAACACTCCTGTGGCAGCCTCAGCTTCACCTACACAAAAAGCAAAATAAGACAATAACCCTCAAGCACCCCCTCAGACTCACAGTTTTTCAGAAACACACATCCACTGACATTAAGAGTCTCCTCCCATTGTAATTCAGCTACCACAAACATGTAAGCCTGGCCGTATGAAAATTACCTTCTTTATGAAGGAATCCCATAAATGGAAGAGAAAATAAGTGTCTGGTATTTTCTACAAAATAGTATTATTTACAAACCCTAACAACCTGATCTAGAAAACAAGATGCCAAAGACCCATCAAGTCAGGGTGCTTTAGTCTTTCCAAAGTGACAGAATTTATTCTTAAATCCCGCATTATGAGCCTGCAATGTTGCCTGCTACCCCTAGGGAGCTGAGTGGATGAATCAGACAGCATCAGGAGAAGAGCAACACAGAGATCAGCAGTCATTACAGGCAAACCTGTAACTGCCAAAACAGGCAAGCACCGATGTCACAACACACCTTTGTCTTTTCTGTTCTACAGTTGGAACAAGAAAGCTAGAGAAGAGTCAAACCTCACCAAACAATGGGATGGACCAGAATCTCAAGTCTCAATCCCAACTTTAAGTAGCAACTCTAAATATTTCTTCCCAGGAAAAGGAATGCCAACAGTTTCTTAAACCACGTATGTTGCTCCAAAAGTAATGCCTCCTACTTATTTCCACGGAAATTACAACAGATACAGGCAACACAATAACACTGTTTGATAGAGAAAATTCTCAGCTACAACACACTATTTTTCAACACAGTCACCACCATCAGCCAATTCATGCAGATAAGTTGATCGAGATGCTCTTTATCTCACAGCGTAACAGCTGTGCACAGCCATCTAGAACATGGCTTGCGTCTTTCACGTCACTGTAACTACTGCTGAAATGCACCACTCACTGCCTCTGTTTGCTCACATTCACTGTCTGGTCCCCAGAAATGCTCAGCAAGTGTTGATGAACGTCAACATAAGCAAATCTTTCCACATGGAATAATTCAATGTCACATCTTTGCTTCATACACACTTCCATGTCAGACGCCATTTTGTCAGACTGCCCCTCTGCTGCCATCTGTCATACGGCAACGAAATGTAAGGGAATTGGTGGAAAGGTTCAACCTCTATTGCCATACCAGGGTCATCCACCTCTGACATTGTGGGCCAACATAACAAAATAGGAGGCATTACATTTGGAGCAGCCCTTATCATAGATTTAAGAATGCATTTGTAATTCTCTAGGAGAATGAGTGTAACATGATGAATGTTTCCAATAAGTACAATTCTACAAAAGAGGAAAAACACACCTTTTTTTTTTCCTTTTTCTCTCTCTCTCTCCCTCTCTCTCCCTCCCCATTTTCTCTTCCACACTCATTCTAAAATTGACAAATTTTCCCATCCTGGGAAAATAGATGAGAAAATACTCCACGAAGCACAGAGTGAATTTAAATTGCTGTAACTACTGCAGAGGAATTCCCTTGCAGACACATGTTCCAAAAGGTTCAATTTTATTTTCACAAGCACAAATGTCCACAGGAAAAAATAATCAAAAATAGCAGGAGTATAGTAGTCAACCAAGTCAGACTCCTCACACTGGGAAGGCAGGTTGATGACAACACTAAGCATGCTTTCAACATACTATCTATCTATAACTGTAGAGAGCACTAAAAGAGATTAAATAAACAAACAACTAAATTTAACTAATATCATACCAGTCTTCCTGACAGAATTAAAAGAAGAGGAAAGAGAAGTTACTTACTGAAAGACAATGACTATGAAATGTTTTATGGAAAAACAAACGATCACAGCCTTGAGGCCTACCAACATCGTAATTGCTACTGCAAAAGCAGCTGCTTAGGAGAGTGAAGAAAGAGACTATCACAAGACATCAGCCTTTCAATATGGTCAGCATTTGTTTCACAATAGCCTGCCGAGGCCAAAATTTAAAATCTTACAGGGACTGTTTACAGTACAAAATGTTCATCAATTAATTTTAAATAAATTAAGGGTGAATTCCAGTGAAATGGCTGCAAAGGTATCTGGGAATCACAGCATTTAAACCTCTTAAGTGTTGTAATCACTAAGTTCCTATATTGCAGGTCAGTAAACAACCTATAGGAGGACTGAGAAAACTGAAACAAAGCTTATACTGAACATTTTAGTGGCAGATTCTTAGGCAGAATAAACATTTTAGTGTGAAAGCCACAGTCCAACACAGGTAAAGCAAACTGCAACTGCCATCAAATTTAAATTTTCCTTCAAAAAAGAAAAAAATCAAAATATACTCTTCTTTATAAAGACGCAATGCAAGAACTCAAAAACCTTAGAACCATTCCAACAAAAATTTAAGGAAAACAAACCCCCCTAAGATTCTCCAAAAATGAACGTGATTTTTAATGGATCTAAAGATTTCTCTTACAATCGGAAATAATTGCTAATATAACCTTGTTTTCAAAAACAAATAAGCCATCACTACCACCTCTCTTCCTTTTGCCAAAAAGAAAGATCCTTTTGGTCCTTCTCACCAAAAGAAGCTTCCAGCTTTGGCACAATGTAATTTTGAATGCATATAACCAAAGCTGCTCATTTGGATACATTTTTAAGCTTTTATCATCAATTTAAGGAAGTAAACTTCATATTTAAAAATAAAAGTTTGGTTTTAAGTTTTATTTCCAAAAAGAATTTCGAATTTCAAATCACATAAACTACTTATTATGTAATGTTCATTTGAATCTTCAGAACGTTAGTGTGTGTGTATATATATATATATATACTTCTATATATACATACACACTTTTTTTAATAACCACAGAACTGAAAAAAAAAAAAAAAAACTACCTATATTTGAATTCAAATAAAACAATATTGGCATAAAACTTACATTTTCAGTTTCATTGTGTTGCCCCACAGTGGGTCCCTTCTCATCTTTCCAAAACCACCACAGATGGCATATCTAATACAGATTTGGAATTCAGAAAAAAATACATAATATACTTTTCTGTCAGGAAACCATGCTGTCAAATATGCGGGTTGGATGTCAGTAGAAGTTGGTAGAAGTGGGTGCTTCCTCCTGACAAAAGAATGATCAAAACAGCAATTATAATCAGTATTATGCTCACAGCCCATGCAACTTTAAGAAAAGTTTTAACACGAGCAATATATATATATATTTAATAGATTAAGTGTGGCTAACATTTTACTGAGAGAGTACACAACATGCTAAGTTGAACTCAAGTATCACTTCTGCTAAGTTGACTTCAGATACTTGTTTCTCACCTAGAAGAATGACTTACGAAATACTATAATGACAGCAGAATGAACTTGGAACAAAAGTAAGTTTCCTTACTCATCATTCCACTTGGTTCTTCACCACAGTTCCTAGCCATCTTGAAAATGCTTATAGATCCATGTTGGTCCAGAAAATCTTCACTCCTTCATATGATGAATTAGGCAACAGAAACCTAGTACAACAAAAACAGAATACATTACTTTCAGGTACACCATAATTTTGTAATATTCTACCAGCACTAGAAAGATGTCAGGAGGAAATTTTTCATCAAGAGGGTGGTGAGGCACTGAAACAGGTTGCCCAGAGAAACTGTGGATGCCCCATCCCTGGAGGCATTCAAGACCAGGCTGAATGAGGCCCTGGACAACGTGATAATAGTGCCTGATTTCATGGCTGGCAACCCTGCCTACGGCAGAGGGCTAGAACTAGATGATCTCTGAAGTCCCTTTCAACCCAAGTCATTCCACGATACTATGAAAACATTATGTCTACCCTTTAAAGTAGCTGAAAATTCCTAAACCACTACGTTCCACTGAAGACATTAGGTATATTCAAAGTCTAAGTTCCAGCGTACATATGAGCCTAGAGATCAGTTTCCTAACAATATCTTCCAATCAATTAAAAAAAAAAAAAAAAGAGCATGCATATGTAAACCAGATAAAGAAATCTAAACAAATTTTCTATCATACTCCTAATACGACAGGTTGTTGGCCCAATTATTTTATGAGTCCTCTCAAGAGGCTGAGAAACAGATCTCCCTCCCATTTTGCATCTGAACACATTCCACTGCTCCAAAGCATTAAGAAAACTCGTCAGAAATAAACAAAGAAGGAGGGAGACCAACTTTTTAAAGGGTCTAATTGTTATAGGACAAGGGGGAATGACTTTAAACTAAAAGGGGAAATTTAGGTTAGATATAACAAAAAAATTCTTTACTCAGAGGACGGTGAGGCACTGGCACAGGCTGCCCAGAGAAGCTGTGAATGCCCCACTGTGAGGCCTTTAAGGCCAGGCTGGATGAAGCCCTGGGCATCCTGATCTGGTGAATGGCAGCCCTGCTTATGGCAGAGGGTCGAACTGGATGGGCTGTGAGGTCTCTTCCAATCCACGCCATTCTATGATTCTATGATTCAAAACCTGCATAGACTTATCCAACACAGGTCATTAAGAAGGAAACAGTTTTCAGAAGAAAGGACCCCTGATCATTATGATAGACTCAAGAGCCTTTCTCCACGCAGCGCACTGAGGAAGGGTTGTTCACCCACAGCAGCAGTTGACTAGTGTTCCATCTGCAACAGTGCTGTCAAATGGCCCATCCCACTGTGTGCTCTGGAGCCAGGACACTGCTCTTGAGAGAGGCCCCTGGTCAGTGAGCACAGGCAGGCGTCCTGCTAGGTGTGTGTGAGCAAAGCAACGAGGTAGTGTAAGGACAGATGGGACATACATAGCTACCAGCAAGATTTCCTCCCGCATCATGTCTGCTCATTAAGAACTACCTGTTAATACTCCTTTTCACTTATCCCATTACCAGGGCTTTTTTCCAGACAAAATCAGATTTGTAGCAGTTGAAAACCTTCACCACAAGCTTTTCTATAACCCAGATAAGGAAACTGCATTTTCATTAGCTTGTTTCCCCCCCCACACATACACACACTTTGCTACACCCCAAGCACCTTCGTCCAGTTGCAGGCAAAGGCTCAAAGCTTGAGACATGGCAAAAAGGAGTCTTGAGATTAAAGAGGGTGCAAATATGCACCCTCTAGCCAGACAGGCTAGAAAAGTAGCAGGCAGCTGTTGTCTTGTTTAAGTTGGTTGTCTGTTTCTCAGACAGTAATGACTCTCTGCAAAATGTCCCTCCAAATACCCAGGCTCGACCGCTTCAAGGTTAGCAATGTCCAGGACAAAGAGCAAAGCAAAAGGCTGGGACCAGTGACACTATTGGCTCTGTTGGGGCTTTCACAGTCAGTGCTACTGCTTAGGACTGCATTCCTATTCCATGTTACAAAATAGCGACGGAGCATTTGGAAACAGAAATGGAAACTCCTGCCAGATGGTACTGCAACTCCTTCACATCATGTTTCCAGAGACATTCCCAAAGTCAGGTTGAAGGGCAGTTAATCAACGTAACTGTAAAATTACAGTTCTTCCTCAGTGCTACAGATATTCCTCACACACTCCAGCTGTACTTCCATAACGTTCCCTGAACTGCTTCATAAAGACAGTACTGGCCAGAACTTGCAATTCAAGACTTGACAACTCTCTGAATTGCTGGAAATGGCTTTGAATCTTCTGGATTTTAATGGAGTTGAAATTTATAACTAAGAAGCTAAGACAGTGCAATTCACAAAGTATTTGAGGCTAATTTAAAAGGAAAAAAAAATATGAAAAAAATGAAAATACAACAAATTAAAAGCTAAACAAGACTCTCCTTATCAGGTTAACCTGAATATTACTGTAGTCTCCTACATTACTGATTCCATTTCTCACAAGGATCTTTTTGTTTTTTGCTGTGATTGAAGCCTGACCAAAGGATGGGCATTTATTTTAGCATTTAGAAAACCAACAAAAGGGCAGCAGCAAGGATAAAGACTGGTTCAATAAGGATGAGATGATATTGGAAATAAGTATTGCTGAAGATCATAGGTGGAACTTATTATTATGGACATATACGTGCAGGTGGCAGATGGAGGAATTAAAAACAGATTATTTAAAGAATCCTTATTCAGTTTTCTGTACTGGCAGCAGTCAGGAGTAATAAATATAAATGCTACTCCCCCAAACCTTGACTTGTTTTAGCTGTTGATGCAAAGGAAGACAGGTTTAGTTTCTACTTATAGTTGCTGCTGGAACTCTAAACTGACACGAAGGAAAGGACTGAGGTTCCACAGTATGGATCTGCAAATCTATGCAGACATCTAACAGCTTCTGTAATGTCACCATGTACGTGGAAGCACCAGAACTAAGACTTCTCAGCTCCACAACTTCCCCTTGCATGGCAGCACTGTGCAGTCAACTTTCTATCAGAGGTCAGCTTAACTCCTCCCAGCCTGTGATACATCCAGCCCTGCACTCTGGGCAAGCCCCAGGTGCCACAGCCAAGCAAGTCTACAACAGTTTCCAGTTCTGTGACTCAAAATGACACTTTGTTGCACACTGGAACAAAGCTGAAGTGTGAGAAGTTTTTGAATTTCAGAATGAGCTCAAATACAAAAGCACAACAAAGATACACTCAGGTCTGCAGAAAGCACTTGAAAGAACAGGCTACACATGAGATGGTGACTGCTGGAACCTCAGTAAAAGCACAAAGCATGCTGGAGTATCAGCCAGATTTTCCACCAATATCCAGTAACCAGTGGCTTCGAAACAGCAGTCTAAATAAGGAAGCTGAGTAGCCAGGCTGGGAAAAGACATACAACAGTTCGTGAAATTAGCTGGTGGTCCACATACAACAGCAACACAAGCACCAGTCCAAAAAACAATTCCCAAACATGAACATACTACAGTGATACATAACAGGCTTCACACTGATTACACTACGTAATTACAAGTTAAAAAAGAAAGCAAGAAACGAAACCACATTAGGAAAGCAAGACAGGAATGAGAATAGATTGTTGGAGTTATCCCAAATATTTCCCAGGAAAAAAGAAATTCATCCCATCAGTTCCTAAGCTGGAAATTACATTACATAGCACCACCAGTACAATTATATCTACTTCTTACATTCTAATATGCTTCCATTTGTGAAGACACTAGGCCAGCTGAACACAATGCATATGCAGCCATTACATAGCTATTAAAAAAGATAAAAGCCATTTTCAGCTTGCTGTAAACCCACAGATAGATGACTTCATCCTTGTCCAAATACATCAACAAAAAGCTTACAGCCTCCAAGTGACCATCGCCACTTACCTGAGAGTCTTAAACCTAGCAATTCAGGAAGTAGTACATACAAGTTCAACTTTTATGACTGCAAAAAACTTCAGGTTGATTTAAATAGCTTTTTTTTAGTCATTTGAGCTAACATAGACAATATCTGAGATTAGTATCATGGATTGGTCACCTAAATCAACCTTCCAGTAGATCTACATTCTCAGTGGAGCCATGAGAAGAAACAGACAGAAAACCTAACCCCTTCCAAAAGCACAGCTGGATTCTGGAGAAAATATCATTCTATGGCTGCATTTAATCGTGAGAGCCAGTTAACTGAAGACTAATTAACTCCCTACTGGCATTTTTATCGTAGCAGAGACTCTGTAGAAGAGATGATGGCAGCAACTTCCTGAAGCTCAAGAATTAATAATTCTGCAACTTCTATCAGCAGTAAATTAATGTACAGAAAATTCTGTGTAAAATAACAAGACTGGTTATTTCAACCCTTTAGCTACAGATCAGCACAGTCAAAGAAAACAGGCTCTGAAAGGCCTCAGAAAAACCACCTAAGCCCCTATTCCATACACACTAATGCAATACACACTAATTCAAGGCAACAAAACTGTATTTTGTAAAATAGAGAAGGTCATGGGTAAGGATCCACCTACACCATAAATTATGACACCTGGAGATGTGCTGTGGACGTTCCCAAAATTCACACTCAGGTTAACATTTTTGTCATGCACTACCACACTTCACATCCATAACACCACGAACCTCACTTCCCTCCCACACCAGTGCTTTCCCAGCTGAAATGCTCATGTTAGTGTAACAGTGGAAGCTTTTTTTTAAAAAAATAATAATAAGGGGAAAAAGGCCTATAGAGAAGAAATGAAAGGATTTTTAAGATGTGCTCAATCTTGCTGTATTTCCTTTACAGGCTCTCCATGTGGGCACAGAGTACAACAACACAAACACAAACTACTGGAACTCTGAAGTGCTGCAAACATATGACGCGCACTTGCCCTGCCTTCCTAATGGCGACTGTACCCCAGCTGAATCAGGACTATAACAGGGCTATTACAAACGTATGTCACCCTTGATTTCCTTCTGTAATTTGCTTCAAGCCTATAAGTAGCAGCTTGTAATGGATGAATGGTAACTTATTTAACTCCCTCGTTCTTTCTGATTACCTGAAAACTTCTCCAAAACAATTCTGGAGGACTTGCACTTAAGCTCCCTACGTGAATCATTCCCATCTTTTATCTGCATGACTCTACCGAAAGCTACATAAGGGTGTGAGAAGCAAACTCCGTTTTGTCAAGAGTTTGTGTTAAAACATTTGTGGTGTCTCTGAATCAAACTTTTCCCAGCTGATTAGAACAAGCCTTAAGAACAGTAACATACAGAGAGAGCGCACTTCTTTCCTCCGTTTAAGCTGGGCTCCCCATAGCATTGCATCAGAACTGCAGACCACATCCAAAACACTCGAGATCACCACACTACAAAGGTCACCACGCTTCGGGCTGCTCAAAACAAATAGCCCGTTCAAGCTACATTGCTCGTTATTTCCTTCTGCACGGGGCGGATTCAACTCTCGAAAACGCATTCAAGGCCTAACGGCGCACCGCACGCGGTCGGCCGGGACAGGCGGACGAAGCCCTTCCTCCAGCAGCAGGTGAGG
>JAOWBP010002392.1:44335844-44347027 GCA_028571105.1 Tragopan temminckii
TACACTGAAACAAGCCAAGGAGATGGGGGAAGGGAGCAGGGAGTGTTGAGCATTTAAAAACAGCTTCATAGACTACATTTCTTTTCTTTTTTTTTAAGGAAATTCTTTGTTCAGTATGTGACTCCATGTAACTGTCACATGACAGAATCTCAGTTACTTAAATAGAAAACTGGCTCCATGATTATTTGGTCACTGCTGAACGGGGAACTAGGGAACTTTTTTCTTTCTTTTTTTTTTTTTTTTGCCTTTCCCGCTTTTTTTTCTTTTTTTTTCTTTTTTGTCTCTTCAAAATAATCCACCTTTTACTTCTACTTTATACCATTTCAACCCCTCTGTCACTAGAAACGGGGCCACATTCTTTCTCAATGAGTAACACCAGCAACAAAAGAAACTCAAATTTAGAGCACTGCAGGCAGCTTTAGACTACCTTATGGTTTCAGATACAAAACATGACAGTACCTTTTTAAGATTCCAATTTATTCAGAGGCTAGGTAAAAAATTTGGCTTAGCTTGGACATGGCAAACTCATGTCAAATCCAAGTCACAGGGCCGAGGGAGTCAGATCTTTAGCTCTACTCCACCCTGCTCATGATATTCAGATTCATATCTGTAACCAGATTTAGCTCACACACACAATTCAGGATGTCGCAATTTGGATGTAGGCCCATCTTAATAGGCAAAAAAAAAAAAAAAAAAGAAAAGAAACTGTTAATACAACCAGCATGTAAAAAATGCTTAAGCTTTCTTCAAATGGATGATCAGACAATGAACTCTTTGAATGATTTGATTCCTATTGCCTACGTTCCCCAAAACCTGGAAGAAAGAACATAGCGTAAAATAACACTGAAAGAGGAGCGATTCATTTGTTTGATGCACCTCTTCCATTACTGAGGTGTGATCTCTTCTCTTGTGCAGTGGTGACGGTTAGAGACACCGGGGGTAATTTTGATAAGAATTACATCCTTACGTCACTGTTGTTATGAACTGGGCAATTTTCAACATTACACATTTACTTTTCAAATTCAGCATCGATTAAAGGCACCTAAAGAGCAAATCCCTATCTAGATTATGTTTAAACCTATTATTAGAATTGATATAAGAGAAACAGCACTTCCTCAATTTAAGCTTTTTAAATTTACCTGTCATCTCTACATAGTCAGGTTTGCTGTTCTGTGGCCAGCAGATTGTTTCACCTGGTTGTATGACTGTTGCCACTGTCGCACACATGTTCTTCCCCAGGATCAGCAAGAAGACATTTACTAACCATACAAGCACCAAAACATCAAGCAGGTATGCAGAAATAAAAGTCCCAAAATATTTTGATGCAGGTCTTCAGCTCAGCTGGAACTCCCTATGTAAATGGCAAAAAAATCCACAACAATTTTTTTTTTAACTTGAATGTTAATAGTATGCTCTGATTTGTAAAAATCTTGCAAGTTCTTTCAGCCAGTTACAGAAAAAATTTTTTGTATCCTCCAAATACGCAGAGCAAACTAAAAACGAATTTTGTATTAAGTAAATATTAACTGTATGTGTAACTAGTTTTATAAATAACAGAACATCGCATAGTATTGTGTGCAGAATTTGGCTTCTTCAATTCAGCTTGACTTTGGCAACGGTGTACTTATCACAAATACCGATATATAAAATATATCTGCAATTCACTCAGCTGTTTTTTTCATCTTCCATCTCTCTTTGATTTTTTTTTACTCCTATGAAACTCCCTCATGCTCAGACAGCTCCAGATTCCCTACCACGTGTGTTCATCTCAGCTCCTCCCATTTCTTCATCTCATTCATACATCTTCCTGTGTTCCCACTTCTCGTATCTGGCAGTGTGTTAAGGGGAAATTCTTTTTACTAAGGAGAACACAACCCCCAGAATTGGAGTTTGGTAAAGCAGACTAAATATTACTGCAAGTTAGCTTGAATTCCAGAAACTGTAAAACTCTTATTTTATTCATAGACTATGTCAGCACATTTGTATCTATTTATTTAGTCACATTTCTTCCTTGTTATATGCAGCTGATTAGGAGGCTAAAGGACCTATTACTAGTTACTGCCTAATGTTTTCTCCCCCTATAGGTAATGCTGCTCTGTTCTTGTTATATTCAAACTCTGATAGGCTTGCCAACATATTTTATCATTTGAATCTTTTTTGCTATGAAGGTCTGTGAGAGAACATACTGTTACAGTTTTTGAAGCAAGGATACAAGCCTTGCGCATCAAGGCAGTGTCAGAGCTAAATGACTGAAAAGGAATGAAGAAACTGACTCACTCAGCTTTCTTCTCCACACACTGGATTACAGATGGCTGCTGAGCAGATCTCGAAGCAAATTTAAAAAATATTGATCAGATATAGATCAATGACATCCCATAAGCAAAAATTGGGTACATATAAGGTAGCAACTTCAATGTTCACATGCTGGCTGAAAGCCTTTGTCTGCATTTTTAATAGTCTCAGATAAATGAGGCTGACAGTTTTAGCCTACGCTTAACTGAAAACACAAAAGATTAGGTATAAATATGCAGTGTCTGGAAGATAAAAAGAACGGTACCAATATACTTAAGAAAGCAAACGTTTACATGCTAGATACAGTGTAGTTACAGTACATTATATGGAGAACATACGAACTGCCTTGCCAATTTCAGACAGGATATAAATAGTGTTTTAGATGCTGGTGAAATTGTAAGTGGATACATATCAGTCCACTTCACAAACAGTGGTCCCTCTGCTGGCATTCAGTATCATCATCTCCAGTGACTGCTACCATCATGAACTTTCCTATACTCAGTCATGGCAAATTTTTGGTTCACAGTCTGGCTACTGTGAACACATCTGCATTGTTAAGCATTCATATCTGTCACAGCCATGTTTTCTCACTTCTGTGCTTGCTCTTGCCTTGTCTAGCCTACTTCTGGCTTCATCTGCTCCATTCCCGGTATTCTGTCCTCTCCTTAGAAACCCATTCATGGCCCACTTTGTTAAATATCCATTTGAATACTAGCTCAAATGAACTCAGTCACCATCTTTATTGACCAATACTGCTGTTACTGAACACTATGCACCAGCACATTTGGAAATTAGAGCTTTCCTTTTACTCCAAACACCATCTGATGTAATTTCCTCTCTCACCTACTGCCACACAATTCCACAATTCAAATATATTATGCTATTTTTGTAAACTTGAATTATACTTAATAAGGTTTTGAAATTCCAGCTTTTATGTTTAAGTTCCCAAAGAGTGACATACATGCTGTAAGGTTTTAATGAACATTTCCTTAAGCTATGCACAGAACACATAGACTGAATCATCATTAGCTGTTTTTCTAGCAGCATAAACCTATACGATCGATATTTTTCCTGAGTTTGTTCAAAGGCAAATTGTAATGATTCTTTTCCTTCAACTCATACCCAAGCGCTTTGATGCTTCCCCAAGTATGATAAATGAAACCCTTTTTGAAGATTCTGAATACTACATGACATATCTATCTATCATGATGGAATGACCCCATCATTATTACACTGCAGCTCTGAGATTTGACATCCATTCATCACATCTCTTTCTTTCATCGTAATGGTAAATTCTAGATTTATACTCATTTGTAAAGTTTTGTATCATTCTTTTCTTTATTGCAAGCAGAAGGCATTGCATCCTTGAAAGAATTAGGAACAGCAACAACACAAATATAATCAGTACTTCTCCTGAAGAAGCCTTTTAATCAGAACTTCAGTACCACACATTCTGATTTTTAAAAGACCATAGAACAGTTCTCATCTAACTGGGGGAAAAGGATGACTGCTCGCATAATCTTCTCCCTTGTAGGTAGCTGCCACTAAACTTTTCAGTTTTCCCAGTGGTGAAAGCAGTGCCATATGCTTAGAAATTCCCCAAATTTGTTTTGATTTCAAAAAATATCAAGCAAACATAAATAGCCATAGGCTAAAATTATAGATGTGATAACTGCAGATTTCCTTATAACATGGCTGAGAATAAATAAATAAACAAAACTGGGGAAGGACATTTCAGAACTGAAAAACTGTATTTGCAACAGACTCCTTTTAAGTGACCATAGGCTGATGTCTTTATGTTCTTTGTCACAACTGCTTCTACCGTGCAGCAAACATTAGACAGCCAATAAAAAGTCAGTTAAAAATACAATTTTTACAATACAAGCTATTTTTGAATATGCCATAAGTAACTATATTTAATTAATAAAAACATAATATTATGCTTAATGGTCTGGTTACAGAGACCGTTCATAAATTCAGTTATCTGGGATCAAATACATCCAATCAGAATCTGTCCAGAAGAAACCATAACATTTTGAACAACAGTTGGTTCAGCCACAGCTTTTCTTATATCAGCCTGAAAAAAACATTTCACCTCAAACAGTAGAAAGATTTAACTCGTGAAATGCTTAATTTTTTGCTGTAGCAATTTATGAATGCGATTCCTGAGAAATTATTGATAATGGCAGGAAGAAAATGGAAATTTTTGAGTGTGGTGCAAGTAAAGGCTCTTACATATTCCTTGGACAGAAAAAGCAGATAAATGCTCCTATTGAAGATATTACTGGACAAAAGCAGACTTGGTTGTCAGAAATGAGTAGGTGTAAATGTATGTACTTTGTACACATCAGGAATAGAGATAGAAATAACCCTGAGAATGTAATTATGGAGTGACAGGTCATCATAATAGAGAACTGCAAGAAGGGAGGTAGATAGATGATTTGTAGTAGATTGCTACGACTTCAGTTAGAGAATGCCCCAAATTAGCGATGGATTGAGGAGACTTCTAAACATTCTCCTAAGATATCACCAATATGCATGTACTAATAGATTGATTTTACCTAACTTCCAAGCAAAGGAAACAACCACAATAGTTCTGTCAATGCAGTATTGCAAGCGAATTCACAAGTAAACACTTTTTTTACACTGGTTTACCAATCCATGTTATTTCTGAACTTGCCTTCATACCACGAAAGTCTAGTGGCAAGTAAAACTGCTCTATCTGTACATGTGATTCCAAAGGACACCTTTCAGATACTACAGGAGAAAAAGTGCCCTTAACAAAAACAATGCAAAAATCCATTTAGACAGATTATGGGTAGGAAATCACTTTCAAAGGAAAACATCATCCACCTGGTATGTGACCCTTCCCTAATTCACAACGGCGGTATTCGATGAGTTGTCAGTAAACTGTGGGATTCTCTTTCCCAAGGTTCTCCAGCTGATTGTCTTCATGAGGTAACACGCATAAGTTTTCCTCCTCTAGAGTTTCATGAATTTTGCTTTGAACAAAACAACTTGCTTCCAAAACCATATTTGTTGCATTTATCACATGAAAGTGGAAGACTTTTCCTCCTAGCTTTGTCCCCATTTTCAGGACAAAACCCCCCAGCGCTGCATTGGGCCCCAAGCACAAGAAAGACACAGAGTTGTTGGAGAGGGTCCAAAGGAGGGCCACAAAGAATGTCAGAAGGCTGGAGTACTCTCCTTTGAAGAAAGGCTGAGAGAGCTGGGCTTGTTCAGCCTGAAAAAGGCTCTGGGAGACCTCATTGTGGCCTTTCAGTACTTAACAGGAGGGACACAGACTTTACACAGGCAGACGGTAATTACAGGACAAGGGGGAATGCTTTTAAATCAAAAGAGGGAAAACTCAGGTTAAACATTAGGAAGAAATTAATTATTCAGAGAGTGGTGAGGCACTGGCACAAGTTGCCCAGAGAAGCTGTGGATGCCCCATCCCTGGAGGCCTTCAAGGCCAGGTTGGATGGGGCCCTGGGCAGCCTCATCCAGTGGGTGGCAGCCCTGCCCATGGTAGGGGGTTGGAACTGGATGGGCTGCAAGGTCCCTTCCAACTCAAGCCATTCTGTGATTCTATGATTTCTCAGTGAGAGTAATTTCACTGCAGACACTCACTGGAATGGGATACATTTTGGAGCACTTTTATTACAGCAACCCACATTGCCAGGAAACCCACCTTTAACTCAGCTGAGTGTAACCACCATTCTCAATTTACAGAAGCTGTATAAAACATCATTATATAAAAACAGGTAATTAAAACAATTAGGTTCTTTTATGCAAGATATGTTATGCTGCAAAATGTAATTACAAACATCAAGCATTTCTCTGAAGACCCAATGCAGCAAACTTACAGGTTATAATTATAACTGGAAGAACTGTGTGCAACTCCATATGTGAAAGAATAAACTGACAGACAAAAGGTAAGGGAGATCAGAAACGTGGTCTAATATCAAAGTCAAAAAGCTAAAAGGAAAACCTTCCACGCAAAAGCTGAGGACAGAAAAAAAAAGATTTTCCAGGGTTCGAATTCACTTGAGTTCAGAGGAACTTGTCTGTCATGGGAGGAAAAGAAAAGTGCATTATTGAAAAAATAAATAGCTTTTCATAAAAAATATATATATATATCAAAACTTCATAACTACAAAGCAATCTGCTACATATTGAAAACTGGCTAAATGCTAGAGCTGAAAACAAGTAATGATGCTTTTTTCCTTTTGACCTATTTGTTTGTTACTTAAAAAATTCAGCAGTGAAGGTCCACACTCCACCTTTGCTCAGAGGTTCTGCAAAGCAGGACCTTTCAAGAGCACAGCTATTATTAGGAAGACAAGTGCTTTGCTAACCCACCAGATAAAATTTCTTACTTGTTTGCTAAGCTTACTGATATGACTTATTCTGCAGTTCATGATACACTGCAGTGTCTTGATAGGACTGCCTCGTTCTCGATCATTAGCACTATCTGTGCCTACTGCACTAACAAAGACCTGAGAACAACCATTAAGCTGTTCCTGGAAACAAGGGCACATTGCTTAATTTAACATGAGTTAAGGAATTCCCTGTGCTTAATCACTCCATACTCTTCTGTTACACATGAAAGCTGGACTTTTTTGTTCTGAGAATCTTGTGCTGCATTATTCCCCCCACCAGAAAAAAAAACTTTTTTTTTCCTATACACAACACAGACAAAGAAGTGGAACAAATATGCCTCAAGGGTATGTAGCATCCTTTGTCTTAGTCTGCCTATAAATTATATTTTAGATTACCATTACAAGTGTATTAAAAAAAAAAACAAAAACACTCAGAACATTGAATTAAATATATTCCAGGGGAGAAAAAAAAAGAAAAAAAAAAAAAGAAAGGTGGAGGAGAGATTAAAAGTCAGTAAATTCCAATAGAAATTTCACCAGGTAGGGAGTCAGTAAAATTTGAGGACTAGGTCTTATTATTAGACAGGGCCATCCATTAAAGCCCAAGGGATCATGTGAACCTGGCTACAGCTGCAAAAGCAGCGGAGTCCAAGTCAGATCTTAGCTGCACACTGAAATTAGAAGGGTGAAGGTCAAATAAGTAAATGCAACAAACCAGACACTACCAGCTGCAATCATACCTGCAAGCAGATTTCAGGACTGTTCATTAAGATTAAGAGCACCTCAGGTCAGATTATCTGAAGTCTTTATGTTTTCACATTCAGAAAACTAGATGCATGTATTCAGATTAATAGGCAATTAAGTGTTCATAATTCCCTTAATTGGGTCTGGTATCAGAACCATACACTTCGCTTTTGCCCTTTAGAATTTCAGATGGTGCAGAAGTATGTATCCTGCTGATTCTCTTCTGTGGAGACAGGCCACTGCCTAATCAGACCGTGATTACAGAATTTGCACCTACTCCTCTCAACAACTTAGCTGATCGTGATTTGCCTAAGACTCATTTCAAAACAGCGTATATCTGATAACAGCATCTAAATTAACAGCTACCCTAAGAGCCCTCTGACAGTGTAACACCAGTACGCTGGCAAAACACTCCTGCTGTGGACTACAGTACGTCAGCATGTTGTGCTTTGTGTTGATACCAGAAACTACAGTCAGAGAGAGTGGCAAATCTTACCAGGAATACAACGGCCTACTGCAGAGCTTCATCTGTGTTTAGCAGCTAAGGACAACTTCGATGCTGAAGGATGGCCAAACTTCTCATACTGCTGGCTAATTGTGTCCGTAAAAGCTGAAATCTACTGTAAATCTCTTCTGGAATACTCAGCTTTCTACCAACGTGTTTCGGGACTTTTTCTTCGTTGTACCCCATGTACAACGTTCTGAGAATTAAGAATCCTTAAACGTTACTCCATAGTAATTACTAACTTCACTTTTTATCTGAAGTCTGCAAAAAGATGCAGAGATCTTGGTCCACACAGTGAAGTGTTCAGCTACATGAACAGCTTGTTCAAGATAAAATTTTAATTAAACAAGCAAACTTTAGCTCTGACTGAAACCTTTTAACTGTCACATCCAACAACGTATTAGTTACAGAGTATGCATACCTTATAACAGAAGAGTTTAGCTTATTCCTTGGTGGAAAACAAAACTGATAGAACTGCACACTTGAGCTCTGCACTGCACTTGCTCTTAACTTGGACAAAAAGCAACATGCGGGACAGAAGCCTTTTTCTCTTTCATTTTTTTTCCCCTACTATACCTGCTATATAAAAGATTCTAGGTAGAGCTGGTGCCAGTTTGTGAAAAACCTTCATCTACAAGATGTTATGACACCAGGTCGTACAACTATTTACATGAAATGCAGCCTTTCAAGAATACACAAATACTTAAACATTTTAAAAGGGGAACTTTAGAGAAATTTTAAGATTATCACACCCACGTGACTTCAGTTCTGCCCAACAGAGAAATCTGCATAGCATCTTCCTAGATTTATACTAAGGTCATAAAGAAAATTGCAAAGGGTCACTCCAAATTTATTTCTTGTATTATTTTTAGTAACTTCCATTCTCTCTATTTCTATTTAAATTGCAGACAGCTCATACAGGTTCTTGATATATGCTTCTCTTTTTAAGTAACAGAATAATCTTCCAGAATTTGTTTCTGATTTATTGTGTTAATATAAGTATATTAAAAATGAGGAATCTACATCAAATTGCTTATATTCATCATTTGCTTTAGGAAGGAAAGTATCTAATGTAAGGATTAAAAAAGAAAAGTTCCTTAGAAGTATAATAGTTCTGGCAATATGTATTTTTGCATGTTTTTGACAGGTCAATAGCTAGTCTGAGTCCTGCTTTCAAAAATCTCATCTAAACAGCACTGATGTTTAGGAAGAAACATTAAATAGAATCACAGAATTGCTCAGGTTGGAAAAGACCTTAAAGATCATCAAGTCCAACCATAACCTAACCAGACTATCTTCTAAAAGTACAAAGCCAGTGGTACAAGGCAGACAACAGCACTAAGCCTACCTCTCTGAACTAGAGCCCCACCTCTAATATCACATTGCCTCAAGAAATTTCTAGCATCTTAGTTTTTGAATATTTGACCTTGCAACTCTAAAACATATTACTATACTTTCAGATGTCAGAAGAAGAGCACAAACACAAATAATCAGTCATAAGTAACTGGAGCATATTCAACTACTAGATAGATCTTTATTACACGAACACAGTCTCTTGTAGCAACAACTGATTCTCTCCATTTTAGAATGATAAATGGGGCATACTTTGTCAGCAATTTCACTTAGCAGAAGGGGATTCCAGTTTCATTTCAAAGCCCAGAAGAGCTACAAAATATTCCATCTTCCCTCTCCTACTTTTTTAGACCTACTAAAGTTTACCCTTGTCTTAGTTTAACCATGAGTGCAGAAATCTCTTTTAATCCAACTTCCACCATGGAGTCATTCTAATTCTCTTGCCAAAGCATTCCAGAATGTAGTCAAATAAGGATATTTCCGTGTCCTCCAATTCACTGTATAAGATTTCATCTATAAAACAGAAGGGGAAGATTCTCTACCTATTGTCTACTCCTCCTCTCAATAACATAAACTCCTTGGTTACCAGGGGCAAGTTCTGTTGTTAGAAGCCCTGGACAACATCAAAGACAGAAAGACAGACTCAAAAGGTAATTTTACCACCATTTTTCAACAAACCTGCAGCCCTTCTATAAAAGGCCCTAATTCCAGCAATACTTTAAGACTTGAGAGAATCTATTTTTAATTCTTTTTTTTAGAAATTAATGAAGTCTTTCTCATTTCCTTACATTCTGAAAAAAAAAAAAAATCTGAAAAAAAAAAAAGTTGACTTTTTGTTATTTATGTTTTAAAATCAGTACAACTGCCTTAAAACTGCCTTCCGTACCCCGCTCTTAGGGTCCCTTGTCTATTGTGAAATCCCCAATCCAACTGAAGCCTGGAGAGAATCTTATTTTTTTTAAACCAAGGACACAGAACCAGATCTAAGCCCCTTGCCTGGCACCACTCTAGATTCCAAAAGCATTAGATTCCCTTAAGCATTTCCTACAGCTCTCAGCCATTTTCACTGCCATCCCTCAGTGCTGGTTTCCGTAGGCTGCAGACACCTAAAGCTTTCAGTTCAATTCAGGAAGACACTGCAGGGAAACAGAGCACAGCTCTAGAAAGAAAAATTCCTGCCCACACGATCACTCCGGAAGTACCTGAGAGCTCCTCATTCTCCTGCCATTCCTCATAATCTGGTAGTAGGACCCTTCCCTGCGAGTGGCAGGGTTCACCTCCCCCCTGTTCCTCACAGCCAGCTCCTCGTGCCCTCCAGTCACACACATCCCTGCAGACCTCTGCAGAAAGTTCATCAGCTAACTGCAAACGAGACACTTTTAGCTGGTCTGTAATGAATTATCAGCAGGATGCGGGACGAGCAAACGGATGGTACTTCCTGGACACCTGTACTTGGACACACGTGGCATAAAACAGGCCCGAAATGGATGGATAGATCCCTCTTTGTCACTGACTTTCCAAACGTGTCGGAAAGCAGAGGGAATATGGCAGTACAAAGACATTTCAAAGGGAAGGAATCGCTGAGGGTGGTGGCAAGGCCCCCTCGGTCTGCACCTCCAAGCTTCTGCTGGAGGTTGACGTGGAAATCCAAATCTGAGACACTCATCTGCCAGCAGCGAAGGCAAAACACCCAGATGTCGGCACGCAGACGTGAACCTGGCTGGAGAAAGGCCGTTCCCTGCCACAGTGCCACCACACACCGCTTTCCCCATTTTACCATTTACCACGCAGGTCAGCCGCGGCCACCGTCCCCCCTTCGGAACCAAGAGCCGAGGGAAACGCGGGCCGAGCGGCGCCCGGAGCGCAGCCACCGACACGTCCCCGCTCGGCAGCCGGCAGCGGCC
>JAOWBP010002392.1:44347952-44362373 GCA_028571105.1 Tragopan temminckii
CTTCTGCGAATTGAGGGTTCGAAATGGAAAAAGAGGGTTAGAAAGTCGGTGCCGTTCCGCTGAACTTTTGTTTTCTGACCGATAGAGGCCGGTAGAGGACTGTGCGGAAGGAAAGTTTCTGAGCGGCGGCGCCAGGATGGACTTCCCGGCTGCCCAACCAAAACCCGCCGATGGTAAAATCATCTACTACCCGCCCGGAGTGAAGGAGATCACCGACAAAATTACCAACGATGAGGTGGTGAAACGGTTAAAGGTAGGCCATCCCGGCCGCTCTTCCTGCAACTTTTGCTTCTCGCAGTAAATGTGTCATCGCAGGACTGCCGAGTTCTCCTGTCAGAGCTGAAATGTCTCCCCACCCGCAGACGTTCGTAAGAACGCCGCTTCCTTGCTCGTCTCTAAAAGAGGGAGGAATTGATTTTTAGTTCTTGACTGTCCTCATGTGCTCTCTCAAAGCTGGAATTGGTACAGAGAACTGCTGATTTGTACATGAAATGCGTCTACCGTGTTGGAGGGGGTTCTGAAGTGGGGTCATAATTACCGATTTCAGGATATATTGCCTGACTATTTGTTGGTAAGCTAGGAGGTATCCCTGCGTTCCAGCAGAGCGAGATTCAGTGGGGTGCGGGAAGTGACCAGGTCTAGTTTAGGGTATTCTGGACCAAAAAGACAGCACTGCTTATAACCAGCAAAAGCGAATTTCTGGAATTCATAGGTGGAGCCTTGTAATTGTTTCCTATGTAAAAATCCATCAGATTTTGAAATTTAATACAGCTCACGTGTCTGGTGCTTGGCAAAATTGCTAAATTTTCATAAACAAAAGGGGTCGTTGCTGTAAAGACATGATTTTTTTCTTGTTTGACAGCATCCTGGAGGATTGTGAGGTTTATGGCTGTTTTATTTTTTTAATCTCTCTTTCCTTTAGATACATGAAATACTATGATACAGTAGTATTATTTCTCAACTCTGTGCCAAAAACAGAGAAGAAGATTAAGCACTGACCAAATATTAGCACAGCTCATTTGTTAGCACCATGGTCTTTGGACCAGAATGTTGTCGTAATCTAGGATTTGGTCCTGTGCCCAGGGTGGAGATGTGGTAATGATTTTTTTTTGAGATCAGAAATATTCTCTTATCTGATGATGTGTTTCCCATCACAATCATATCCTCACAAGAACTGAAAGATAGAAATTGTGGTCTCATCCAGTCACTCAGCACAGTGAAAGACGTCTTAACTATAAATGTGAAGAAACTGTAGGCATCGTCCTGTGCTCTCAAAGCAGCAAGGCTCATGTCTGTGTCTTGTTTCTATGAAAATTGATCTTGTTGTCCAATTACAGATTGGAAATTTGTTTGCTGAATGCAGGAGTCTAACCTGGTATTTTCAAAACCGCAGTGGGATGTTGTTACAGAGGAACCTAGAGCTTTCTTTGGACAGAGACCTTGAATCACAGTGTGCAGAATGGGGAGGAGTTCAGTTTTGAAACCTTTGTGGTAAATGGGTATTCTTATTATTATTCTAATGGGAGAACTTGCATTGGTGAGCCATGCCATCCTAGATAACAGAAATAATAGGATTTCCAAGACATACATATGTGTATCATTGAACTTGCCTGTTTGTGTGTTGTATGTGACTTTCAGGCTAAGAGGAGGTGTTCTTTTCTCATTTTTTATCAAGTACTGTTAAGGAATTGCGCTGTAGACTAATTGTCAATGGGAGCAAATAGTTTGGTTGTGGCTCCATTGTTGCCGAAGCAACAGAGAAAGATTTTTCGTCTCGTACTGGTGTTGCTTAATCTGAGTTTGGAAATTTTTTTCATCCGTTGTTCACTTTCCCAAAACATCAAGAAAATTGGAAGAAGTATAGTACCTTTTAGAACTAACCCAACAAATATTCTTTCTTTGTTTTCGCTTAAAAGTGAGCATTAGTCTTTGCATATGAAATCCATGTTTCTTCATATCAACTTGATTTGTAGGAAGAAAATCACACTGGCATGTGGAATGCAATACAGTACTTAGAAATGCACGTGAAAGTTTTGTTCAGTTTAAAGATAACTTTCCAGAGCTTTAAATATTGATAAAAGCCAGCTTGAGCAAGATGTACAGGCATGTTTTGAGCCTTGCAGCTGTAGGGTTTTTGACTTGGCCATGTATCGCCTAAAGATGCTCTGTGTGTATTTTTTATGTACCTTGCTGCTCTGATAGCCACCATTCTTGGTGCAAGCACGTTTTTGTCCTCTGACTTACTAAAGGCGCAGTCAACTTAATTGGCTGCAGATTTGTGTTGATATTAGCAACTTTTCTGATATCACATCTGTATTTTTGTGTCCAGGCTTCTACTCATAATGAAGGCTTTTCTTATTATTGGAACTTGAGACGTTCTGGGCACCTGTCCCAGAGTGCCTGAGCAGCAGCTTTTGTGCCAAGGACTTCTAAAAAGAGTGTTTTTCTATCCTTTCTCTCCTTCTGCTTCGGGCTGTGGGTAATAAAATGTAGGCCAGATTCATTTGCAGTGTTTTGATAGATATGTATGATAACATTAGCACTGCCCCAAAGATGGAGGTATTGAGAATTTTCAAATCAGCGTGTGCCTTCTGAGCGGTGCCGAAAGGAAAAGCCTCTGCATTGCACATGTGTGTTGCATGAAGCACCAGGAGCTCAGGTACTTAATGGTGTCAAAGATGTTTTTTAGTGTGTTTGGTTACGCTGATGGCTCAGTGCCTCCTTGGAGTAGGCTGGTACGCTGCGTGTCATTTCAGCCATTAAAGAAGTGATTCTAACAGTACTGTGCTATAGCTGGGGACAAATGGCCTGAGCTTAATTGGATCTATTAAATGGACAAATGAGGCAGCTAGCAAGTAACAGTTTTGAAACTTCCTGCAAAGTGGCTACAGAAAATGTGGGGGGAGATAATATTGCTCTTTATGGTGCACCAATTCATTATGTAGCAGTTGGTTTCAGAGCTATAAGTCAAATGTTTGTCACGTTAGTAAGGCTTGTAGGGAGAGATAGCATCTTTTATTTAATGGAATGATATAAGTGAAAAATAAATAATTCAAGTCACCCAAGTCCTTCTTCAGGTCTAAAATAAAACCAGCAACTAAATACCAGTTGAGAACAGTTGTGCTATCGGTGTTATATTTTTTCCTTTAAGGTAGTTGAAGGAAGCCTGAGACACTCAGCATCTGTCCTGCAAAACTTCTCAGTGACCTCAAAATTAAAACAAATAGTAATAATCGACTATTGAACATTTTCAAGATTGAATGTATTTTACTGCCTTGTCAAACTTGTATAAACTTGTATACTGTTGTCAGTAAAGTATCAAGTTTCTTTGGTCATGAGAGAATATTTTCATGTGATTTATATGTAACCTTGTCATCATTAGGAGTAGGATTAGTAGTAGTGCAATTGATTGTCACAGATACTTAAAATAACCGTATCAGTCCAAAATGCGGAGAGTTTCTCACAGCCTTTAAAGGTGAAGTGAGAGCTGCCATTGAAAGATGTCTGTCTCTGCTGCTAGTCTTCCTACCCGTGTTCTCTATCTTCTCAACAAGTGTTTTGTTTTGCCTCGTGGTAAAACTGATGGGTAAACAGATCTGGGTTAAAACTTAGGAGAAAAAAAATTACTGTGTTGATTTTAGCCTGAATCATTTTCTTGCCTAGTTTTTCAGAAGAGCTGACAAATGCTTGTGTTGGCCTAGGAGAGAGGACATCTCATTTTTGGGGGGCAATCCTGTACTGAAGAAATTTCAGAGTGGATTTCAATGTGCAAGTTTGCAAACGTCTTGCTTGGAGATAGTCATGAAGAAACTACACAAAAGTCCCCGTTTTTATCTTGCTATTAATATTTTTTTCAGTAGAAGAACTGACGTGTGATGTACAAGTTCAGTATAGGTTTGTACTGATACTTACACAATTTGGTAAGTATTTGAGAGATACGTAGGAAAAAGGAAAGTGTCTGTAGTGCAGCGGTTGGCTTTACATATACGTATCAGTGTAAGCAATCCTAACTCATAAATTATGTACAAAGTACGTTTAATAGGCACTGAAATACAGAAACACAAAAACAGTTTCTGAAACTTTATAAAAGAGTGGAGTGAGATGCATTTCAGTGTAGAGATTTTTAACCTAGCTTTAAGGCAGTGTAAATAAAGTTTTAATGAAATGAGGGTTCTGTGGGTTAGAATTTGTTGAGTCTTATGCAGTCCTTTGTCATAGTTGGGGTTAGCATTCTGGTTTTTGTTCTGGTTTTCTGGATGGGGGGAATTGGTCTTCCCGTAGTTCACAGTGAGTCCGGCAGTCTTGTCACTTTCTCATGGTAACAGTCCAGCAAGGTGTTTTCTGTGAGATTCTTTTTATCTCTCTCTCCCCTCCAGTTCCCCCCCTGCTGCCCCACTCCGAGGCCCAGTGTGTGATCATCTGGATTAGTACTCCTTGTGTGCCATGCAGACTTCCTTATCTCGTCCTTTGGCATTTCTAAATTAGCTGATATAAACAAACACTCCCTATCCTTCCTGTTGTCCTTCTATATGTTCCTCAGGTTAATAGATGTTGTCTTCTTTGTAGTTGAGCTTGCTGTGTTTTTATCTCTGGAAGATTATCCTCGCATCACTAGAAATTGTTAATGCTAATAACTAATGCCAATTATTATGTGTGGATTTTTTTTTCCTCTTTTAATGTTTGGATTAAGCTGGAGATCTCTGAGGATAAAAAAAATATATATCTCTTTACTCACCTAATATTTCTTTATATGGCCTTTGGGATTGCGTGGTATGCTGGGTCTGCACCTATGTTGCTACTTTGAAGGAAACTAAAAAATAAAGCTAGAATGTCATCTGAGAGAAGAGAACCTGTTTTCTGTTGTCATACGCTGGGATTTGATACGTTTGAGGGGGAAAAGATCCGTATTAAGTATGTTGGATTGCGTTAACTAACAAATACTATTCCCCAGTAAGAGATGACATGCATGTTCTCATGGCTTAGACCTCTGACTTGCATGTCCATATGTGCTTAAATGTAAGTATTGTAAGTAGCTTTGTAGAGGTTGCATTGCCAGGTTGGAAAATGATCCACAGATAATTAATTATTCTAACACTTCTTAAACTTCCATTATTTGTATTTAACTGCAGACTGCAGTTAGCAATGTTCTTGAGCTATGGCTGGCCGCAGAAGCCTAAAGCCAAATTTCTAATTTGAATTTGCTCATAGTTTAATCTTTTTAATTAGTTTGACTCTTGCAACAATCAAGTTTTTCATTAACTAGGACAGGCCACCAGTCAGAAGAAGAAATCTTACACTGATTTTTTTTTTTCTTCTTTTCTCCAGTGAAGTCATAGCTCTTTTCTTTGTAAATGCCCCAATTTTCTCAATCCTTGGAGAAATAGACCATGTAGGTTCACCTGGATGTTACTTTATTTCAAATTGATTGATAACTAAATCCTTTTCAAAGATAGTTTTCTTATGTTACAACTACGTCAGTAATTAATGGCAGTTTCATGTGTATAATATTATTCGAATCGTATCCTGGCAATAAAAATGTAAATGCATTGCAAGAGAAAAGCAGTCCTGGTTTGGAGATGGAGATAGGGGTGGAAACTGAAGTTTGCTGAATTAGCCATGGTAACATCTGCAAACATGGGCACTGGAATGGGCTGCCCAGGAAGGTGGTGGAGTCACCGACCCTGGAGGTGTTCAAGGATTGTTTGGACATTATGTTGAGGGACGTGGTTTGGTGAGAACTATTGGTGATCAGTGGATGGTTGGACTGGATGGTCCTGTGGGTCTTTTCCAACCTTGGTGATTCCGTGATTCTATGATTCTGTGATCTGATGATGAACTGCTGAAATGGATGGACTAGGCCAGAAGTCTTTCTGTCCTTGTTTATTCTAATCCAAATCTCAAAGGATTATTAATAGTATTGTGCTTAGTGGTTTGTTGTTGTGTTTTGGTGAGGGATTGATACGAACCCTAGTTTAAGAAATGGAAAATTGAAAAACTGCTCGTACTGGGAAGGGGCCGGGGGTACAACCACTAAGTTGGCTTCAGGGGTCTGATTTGACAAGTCTGAGATGTAGCTTCTGAAGTGACTGTGCATTTTGTTCCATTTTGTTCATTCAGACCACATGTTTCTTTGGTTTCAGTTACACTTTGGAGTGCTTAGCACTTCTTTGAAGCAAGCCCCCTCTTTCTGCTTAGGAACCTGGAAAAAGTTTGTTGCAGGCTGTATAGCAGGCATCTCATAGAAACTTTGTAATAGGTAACAGTATAGCAGGATCAGTTGCCCAACAAAGCCTAAAATACTTCTCTCCTGCAATGTTTTTCTTCATTTATTGTCTTGCAGCTTCAATAAATAAATTCAGAAGTGGCTTCAAGGCTTTTTTTGTTTGTTTTAAATGCAAATAATCACGTAGCAAATACTGTATTAACATTAGGATTGAGGAAATGGTACGGAGGTGTGATATGTATAGATTTGTTTAACTTGGACAAGAGATCAATTGTGGTAAAAACATAGAAAATAATTGATGCCAGATAGTAGATTAGGAATTTCTGGTTTTGATCACCTCTCGTGGAGAAAGAGCATTTATTTAAATTGAAAGGTGAAACATAAATACTGTTGAAGGTCAGCTATTTCTCAGGGTCGTACTGGAAGGTTGTGGCAGAGCAGAACTGAACTTGGTTTGCAGCAGTGGCGTGCTTTAATCATGTAAATCACTTACTTTAGGTGGGTGTGCCTGGCAGTATGTGTTTTTATGGTAAAAATGTGGAAAACTTCTGCTGTATTCAAACATTTTAAAGTAAGTTTGGATACAAAATCCTAGCCATATTGCTGCTTTCCTACAAGGAGTTTGTATGCGTAAGTTTGTGAAACAGCAGCAGCATTAGCTATGCTCAAGGCTATAAGCAAAGTGTTAATCTTGCAATAGGGCTATGAGATGAGAGAAGAAAAATTATCTCTTGGTTTGCAGACAGTAGTGTGGAGATGACTGATAGGAAGGAAAATGAAACATTGTCTGAGGTTACTTTTATTCCCTGTCTGCTTGAATCAATTCATGTTACTTTGTTTGCTTAATGCCTATGTGAGTCTTTTGCTACTGAAATAAATTAATTAATTAGCAGATCATTAGTTCACAATGTGTATGAGAGCCACTTTTGTACTTTAAAGGAACGAAGCTTGTGTAGCTCCTATTCCACGTTAAACATTCTTCATATATGAAGTTCTTGAATGGACTGCCGCATTCAGGTACTCTTGGTACCTGGAAATGTAAAACACATGCTTACTATTGGTGTCACTCAAAGCAGTGTGTGTTGGCCAGCTCTGCAGCTGCAGTAAACTAATGAACTGTATTCCCACTGCTGTGCTGACGTCAGATTTTTGGTTGTTGCAAAGATGTCTTAAGCATGATGAAGTACTGCTAGAAGAAAGGAAGGGCTACAAAGTGTGCTCCTGCTCAGAAACAAAAGTTGAGAATTTTCTTGTTCCTAGATATCGTGGCATATCCTAAATGTATGTTTTATTAATGTGAGACAGATGAGACGCACTTATCTGATAGAGGTGTCAGAACTGCAGTGGTGGGATCTGTTTTGCAGTCATGGTGGGGGAGGAAGTTTCATCAGAACTTACCGTGAAGGGCAATCAGCCTTACTTTTCCTTAGTTAGCCCATTTTCTTCTATCTGTTTGGCAGTGTTATTTGTCTTCATGATATTCAGTTGTCATCAATAAATGCAGCCTGTTACCTTTGCTGAAATGCTATCTGATGGGGTCATTGGGAGTTACAGGCCTTACAATATGTTGTTAAGGTTGTATTTTTTAAATAGCTTTTCATAGAAATTATGACAGCCATCTTCAGGAGATTTGTCAGAAATTTCCAAGTTGTTGAAATAGTATAAAAGTTTTATGGTGGCAAAATATGTTTGTAAGCATTAAAGAGATGCACGTTTGTTTGTTTATTTGTTTCTACTTAAGAATACCCTTTTTAATGGATATAGGAAAAGAGAAGGTTTTAAAAGGACTTTGGATAAATCAAATTTTTCCACAGTTCTTTTCTTCTCCCCCCTTCCTTCAGTACTGGGTGTGGCACAGTCCTTAAGAGGCTTTACTCTTCAGTAGTTATGGTAGTGGTTAGTAGTATGAACTTCACTGTGCAGTCATTGAAGAGTTCCCTTTCCCCTACAATTGTAGTCTGTCTTTCTTAGAACTTTCTATGGAAATAACCTGATTAACCATCAGGGAATAGGTTCAGATTTGCAGATTTACAAAATACGTTTTAATATTGTACAACGTGCTGATCTCAAAGCTATTCTATTGCTATACCTGACGTGAGAGACCATTAAAATGCCGACTTCAAACTTGTGTTTACCATTAAAATCCTGTTACTGTAGTTCTTATTGCTGAGAATTAGTTTCACAATTGGTGAAAAAGATAAAAGCAAATAGTTGAACGTAGGAGGTGCTTAATATGAAGATGATGTGAAGTTTGAGCCTTGCAATTGGATTGTCTGATGCTGTAGTGTGGGTGTGAAAAGAGTAAGTACTGGAATCAGTTACTGTTCCTTAAAACAAACAAACAAAAAGTGTTTGACTATACTTCTAAAGGAAGGAAAATGCTGCCAGATTGTTCCCCTTAATTTTTTTGTTCTGTGTTCAAGTAGACAGTGGTTGAAGTAGGGTAAGTCATGTTACTTTAATATAGCTTTGTGTTCCTGCTCTAAAATACATGCATGTACTTAATTACCCAAAGTGCAGTAACACCTGTGTATGGTAAGCTCATCATTGAAATTTAATCAAACCACGGTCATAATTTAGTAGGGAGTTATTTGAAATCAAATTTTAAGGAACATGGAAATTCTTCTTGTGATTCAAAGTAACCAAACATGATATTCAGTTACTTATCTGTCACTAGCTGCAATGCCTCCCTGTGAGCTTCAGTTCTAATGTCCTCATCCGTTTGAAAGGATGTAACTTTTCTAAAACACTTTGTTTACATGGAATAGCAAAGGGGAATGGTTCAGAATTATACCCCTTTGTTTGTGCAGTGACATAATGGCATGAAAGGATACCTGAAGGGAAGTTTTAATTCTTAAGCTGTTCCAGCAATGAGATGAAATAGTTTTCTTTCTTTTGGTGGTGGAAACAGAATTCAGCATTCTGGGAAGAGGTGGAAGAGGTGGAAAAGATTACCCTATGGACTTTTAGTTACATTGAAACAAGCAATTCTTTCTCAGCATTGAATTGCTGCTGAGTTAACATTCATTCACTTAAAAATTAAAGTAGAAAGAAAAGCAAGAGAATTGTGAAGGTTTTTGCTGAAAGCACATTTATTGAAATACCTCACTCAGTCATCCTTTGCAAATGTAGATGGTACGTGTCACTATTTCTCCAAAACTTCTAATCCATCTCTTATCTAAAGCTTCTCTAAAGACAGTAAAATTCTAGTGGCAAGAAAATAAGTACTGTTTTTGCTTCTATCTGTAGATGCTGACTAGGATGATCTGGGACTCCTGATCTAGGAGTTGCATTTGTGAGCCGTTAGTGACATGGTTTTCTTAGAAAACATACATGGAATATGAAGGTAGGCGTAACTCTGCAGCCTGAGGAAAAGTAGAAAATCAGGAAATGAGATTTCGGCTGTATTCTAGTTGAAACTGGTAATCCAGACAGCTTTGCAATGATGAGATTTTGGCTTTAAGATACAGATCTGTCTTTGTAGAATATGTACGCATTGGTACAACTGGAAGTGAGTCAGCTGAAAACCTAGTAAGTTTTAAAAATATCTTTTGAACTGGGAGTGAAAAGCAGTTTAAAGACTATGTTTGTAAACCTCAGCTGGGGAAATGAGCACAGCACATAGCTGCTACCAGAGGTAAGTCTTATACTCTCAGCCTTTATTTCCTGTAAAGTTTAAGACGCCTTCAGTCAGATTACAGAGTAGAAATGCTGCCAGTTAATTTTGTTTAATTTTGATATTTTTACCCTGGAACTTCGTTTTGGATCTTGTGCTGGGATGTCGGAGTATACCAGCCTGAACTGGATTTGTTATGCTGATACAAAACTGTATTCATCTTCTCCATGAGTTCTGTACTGCAATTTGTCTCTTAAACTTTTTCTGTCTCTTGAGAAATGGCACAGCAGGACTGTGCCCTAATTCACACTGTCTTAACCTTCTTCAGAACCATTCCTAGTTCAGTCCATACATGGGCCATGAAGAGTATAAAAGTTTCTGTCTAGAAACTGATTCAGCTCCTATCAACGCTTTGGTTAAAGGGCTGCATCGTGAAGTAGCCACGTGTTGTGAGTAAATTTGGTCTAAACTGACCTGCATAGCAGATATTTTAATCTAGTCAAAAAGCAAGTTAGTTTATCTAAAAACACAAAATGTGTATTGTGTTTTGGAAGCTTGTTGTTCTTGCAGTGCTGCACCTGAGTACTTTGAGTATTCTAAGCGGATGCTGCTACTGAAGGAAAGTTTTTCATCCTTAACCCTGCTGCTATTGCTATTCAGAGAGTTCCAATTTAAAGTTGTTTTCCTTCTTTGAGTCAGCAGTTCTCTCAGGGTTGTAGAAGCACATCACGTTTGTGGAGACTAAGATGAGAAAAATGAGAAACGGAGATATGGAGTGAGGGAAGGAGTGTGGAGCAGGGGAAATAATGAAGTTGGAAAGGAGGAAGTTGCTACACCAGTAGCTGGAGGATTACTTTTAATCAAACCCTGCTGTGCTTCACTGTATTTGAGTGTGTGGACAGGCAAACAACGGAGCCAGACAAGCGGTCTTGCTCGTGGACCAACTTTTTTCCCACGTGCCAGTCTGGGCTTGTGCTTCCCTCTCCTTGTGCTGGCACAATCTGTGTGGCAGTCTTGGAGTAGTAGGACTGTTACATTCAGTAACAGTTTAATTTGGGACACTGTTCATGTGGTTCAATGTTATTAGCTCAACTTAAGGATAAATTGAACTGCACCCTGAAATTGGGCTGAAGCAGTCCTGCCCTCCCCTGTGGGTTTGGTGAGACAAAATGATGTCTCTTGTTTCAGAGAGCTTCAAATTTAAATGTAAGCAGTGCTCTACACTGGAAATTCATGCTGTGTTCATACACAGGTGTGAATTTTGCTGGTGCTGGTAGTTTTGAACTGATGTGAATGTTGTGAGATCCTGAATGCATTTTCTAATGTTCTAACAGACTGGCTGCTAGAATAATAGATCGTACCATTCGTGCTAATATATAACTGCTTTCAAAATAAATGGATTTTACGTTGGAGCTCAGAACTGGTGGGTGTCGTATATAATGAGAGGTTCTTACACTTCTCCTTTGTCTACGAGTGTTTGGTTTTCTGCTTTCTCCCATTATTATCTTTTTTGTTTGAACAAAAGAAATAGAATTTGAGGCTTCAGTGATTTTCAGACTGCCCTATGCCTGATGGCTCAAAATTCTGTACTAGTATTGTGATAAAGAGATGTGGGTTTTGATGTTTAGACTGGTCTTTTCCTGTTCTGCAGTCCAAACTACTGAGTCTTGTGCTGTGACTTGAACTAGAGTGTGCGGGACAGGCCATTGCTTGCAAACAGATTTGTCCTCACGCCAGCTCTCATTCTTTTTCCCCCTCCTAATGCCTGCTGCAGTTGATTGTTCTTTAAACAAAGGCTTGTGTGAACTTACATGTTCATACAGAGGAATGAATCTTCTAGATAATCATAATTTTTTAAAAAAGGTACCTCCCAGCAGATAAGCACCAGAAAGAGCTTGCTCTTTTTTCTCTGCCAAGCATGAGCTAATAAATACTAGAACCTTTTTCTGTCAGCCTAAAGCCAGCATTTGTAACACACCACAGGACTCATAGGTAGACCACGGGTTTACTGTTATGCATTCATCTGTTCCACAAATATTCATAGAAAGCAAAAACACTTCTTAAGATGTTAGTCCCTTAACTTGTATTTCTTATGCTCTTAGGTTCTGAAAAGTGTGCAGAGTGTTTTATTAGGGACCCCTTAATTGAACAAAAAACACTGAAAAATGTCCGAGCATAATTTTGCCTATTCTTTGAAGATGCAGTGTTTGCAGAGAGCTTGCACTTTTGTGGTGCTGAATGCACTGAAAATCTGTAGTTGTCAGATTTTTTTTTTTCCTTAGCAAGTGTGTGTAATATATAGAAACTTCTTATGAAAATAACTGCACAGGAATGTTGCCAGAAACTGTTGTATGAAGTTGTATGTGTAATTTTGATTATACAGATCTTCTTGAAATGATTTGATTTCATCTCATGGTATTGAGGGAGTTTGTGGTTTGTTTTTAGTTGTTTCAATTCATATTGTTATTTAAGCAAGTCCTTAATTGTCACCTTAAATTCAGAAAGCTTTGCAGTAACGAAAAAGAAAGGAATATGTGGATCTGTTTTGCATGTATCACCAGTTATTCTATCGGGGTTCCTGAATTCAGTTGTTATAAAAAAAATTTGGAGAGCTTAGGTGGGTATTGATTCAAAGTCTGTAACTGAATTTCTTGTCTGATTTTATAGAAAAACTACAAGCAACTGGTACCAGTCATGAGCAATAAATCAACTGTTCTGTGGCTTGACCAGTTCAAAGAAACTTGGATGTGTTGGTAGTAGATGATAATGCTGTTGCAAAGAGAACCTGTGTAAATGTTAAACTGAGTTTGCATTGTCCTAATTTAAACTAGAATGCATGCACAGTGGTCTTAGTGAAAGTGAAGGGGGGGAAGGTGTCCTGATTTTTACAGAATTGTAGGGGTTGGAATATCAAGTCCAACCTCCCTGCTGAAGTAAAGTTCCGTAGAGTAGGTCATGCAGGTGGGCATCCGGGCAGGTTTTGAGTATCCCCAGAGAAGAAGGTTCCACAAGCTCTCTGGGCGGCCTCATGTAGGGCTCTGTCACCCCCACAGTGCAGAAATTATTGCTCCTGTTCATTTTCCTGGACTTCTCTGGGATTGACTACCAGGGACTATTTTCTTAGCCAAAATGAGTGATAAGCATCTTGTATTTTTGTCTGCTGAAGTGAATATTATATATTAAATTATAATTATATGTATTATATATTCCTTGTATCTCACTTTCCTAAGAATCGAGTCTTTTCTGAAGTCTTCCTTTTGATGTGTAAAAACAGCTCCTAAGCAAATTCAAAACAGGTGTTGTAGTCTCTTTGTCAGCCAGGTATGGATGGATGGCCATGATGTGTGTTTCCACATGGCTTTACCACTGTCAACATAAGCTTGTGAGTGAGCAACCAGAGCTATGGCACAAGACATGCTTAAGTTGAACAAGGCAGTGGATTCAAATGGGCAGCAGGAAGCTTCTTTATGCATCCTTCAGTTTTCTTTGCTGGTTGTTTCTCTGATATTTTTTATTATTATTATTATTATTATTATTATTATTATTATTATTAGGTTGTTTGTTTGCTTTTTTAAATTATTTTTTTACTGTTAATCCAGTGCTGCACTTACTACTGGTGTGGAAACCACAGAGATTCAGATATGGGGGTAGCACCTTCTGCCCTCTGTTTGACTAGGAGTTTCAGCCCTATCCCCATTTTGATTAGAAACCCTGCTCTTAACATCTGGACTGAAACTCTGCATCATGAATGTAGCTGTATTTTGGGAATACCTAATAGAAATACTGAAACATTTCCCTCCATTTAACATACTTACGCCACAGTTTGCTGTCTTCTGTAGTAATTTTCAATGAAATAAATAGTCAAATATTTGGTCTCAGCATTTTTCTTAAAGGTGCTAAAAGGCTTTGTCTTAACGCCTGAGTTTTAGGCACTGGAGATTTTGCTTGATAGCTTTTCTTCCCTGATCGTAAATCTTGGCTAACAGCACGTTTACGATTTCAAATCAACTCCTGCAGTTATTAGAGACTGTTGTAAACCTCTGTAAACAATCTGTAGGCCAAAGTGCACTTGTAAATTCCTCGTTTCTTTCTATACTGATGCACTGCAAAATATTTAAACATTTAAAAAAAAATAAAAACCAAGCAAACAAAACCAGCAGAGCAGTACACTGCTAAATCTTTGTAGAATGAAAAAGTGAAAAAACATGCATAGCAAGATACTGCAGTCCACAGGTTTGGGATAAAGTATTTCAGGATGCTATTGACCTACATGCTGTGATCATAAGGGTGATTTAAAAAAAGAAGTCAACAATAGAAGATTATACCTATAGCCTATAGAACATGAATTAAACTTCCAAGTTTCACATATTTTGGATTCTGAACCATAGCTAATGCAATGGAACTTTTTTTTTGTTTTGTTTTTAAGTACTGTATATAGAATCATAGAATGGCCTGGGTTGATCATCTAGTTTTAACCCCCTGTTATGTGCAAGGTTGCCCACCATCAGACCAGGCTGCCCAGAGCCACATCCAACCTGGCCTTGAATGCCTCCAGGGATGGGGCATCCACAACCTCCTTGGG
>JAOWBP010002392.1:44362555-44380229 GCA_028571105.1 Tragopan temminckii
CCTGGAGCCTTCTCTTCTCCAAGCTAAACAAGCCCAGTTCCCTCAACCTTTCCTCATAGGAGAGGTGCTCCAGCCCTTTCCTACATGCAAGTTTAAAACAAACATAGGAAGTTTCTGTGAATTTTAGGACCTGAAGGCAATAGCTTTATAGGCTAGAATGCTGTTAAATTTGAACAGCTAAATGTTGTGCTTTGGTAATATATTCGTCTCAGTTAATTCATTTTAACAGTCACATGATTAATGTTCTCCTTTATAGTTTGTAGGTGAGAGATCTGGTCTTTTTATAGATAACTTTTCCCATCCTCTTTTCTGTTTTCACAGTCAATGTGGGTTTTTTTGTTAGGTTGTTTTGTTTTGTTTTGTTTTCTAAACCGCTTTTTGTATATCCAGCATGTGTCTGTGGACTGCTATTCTGAGGTCACTGCAGCTGAGCACATGAAGTTTATTTGATTCTCTGTTCACTTTTTGAGGAAGGGAAACAAAACAAAGATCATTTTTTAACAATGAGGCATTATTTTTGCTCTTTGCTTCAGGCCACTAGAAGCCAGTGCACTTGATGAAGTGTGCGCTTTCTCATGTTTTCTGGGCAGATTCTGTAGGCTGAGGCTTATAAGTTTCTCAGATTTCCCAAGTCACTGGCCCTGTCTCTTTGTCACAGATGCAGGCATTTGTGAGATGACCAAATCCTATGCCTGTGGGGACCACATCTATGTTCACACTTGGGGCACAGGCCAGTATTGCTTCAGGTGTCTGAGTGTACAAAGGGAATCAGCTTCATCATTCTACTGTTTCAAGTGAAGGCAAAAGTTGCACATGTTGCTTCACTGTTGTCACTGTCTAAAGACATGAGTGACAGACCTGTCCAATGGGCTCATAAAAGCTGTAAAACTGATTAAAAATGACTTCTGGTTTCTGAGGTTGTTTAAAGAAGGTAGTAGATATTTTAAACAAACAAAAGACAAAACATTAATAGTGGCATTACCTCAAAAAATGAATCGAGTCTTATGTTGTTTTGTACTTTCAGTGTTGAAATATCTCTAGTTTTCTCTTGGATAAAAGATTTTCTGGGTAAATGTAACATATATAAGTGGTTGGAAAAAGACAGAAGTATTCTACCTTAAGTCTTTTTTTATTTTTAATTTATTTTTGTTCTCATTAAGTGTGTTGCACCTCAAAATTTTTCTTGGTTCCTATTTCAGACATTCTTTATGAGAATGTTGCTGACAGCTGCTTAAATGATATTTAGCACTTGCTAATTGCTGATTTCAGCAACATATTTTAGATAAATCTTGTTTTAATTTAAATTCAAAATGAATAATTATGTAACTGAACGTTTCTAAATAGTCTGTGGTTTTCTTTTTAAATAGGAAGATGTCACGTTCTATACAGTGACCTTTCAGCCTTTGTAACTTTGTCTGTTTTTAGTTTTTTCTTGTGTAGCGTGTTTATGGAGAATATATCTTTGCTTAGATAATGAAATAGTAACAGTAGGTGGAGAGCATCAAAATAAAGCAGAAGTGGATGTAGAGGTTAAAAATGGGGAAGTGTTGTCTAATGACAGTGATGCAGGCAGACTCAGTAAGAATTGTCTGTGGGGTCTGGCTAATGGAGAGTGCCTGGCGATGTCTCCATCTGAAGTCTGTACTTAGGAAAGAGGGAAAATTGTTGCGGTCTCTGACTTTTTGGGACATGAGTGATCTTCACGTATTGCACTAAGAAAATCATAACAGGAGAAGGCTCTCTGCTGTAACTTAGAAGGCAAAGCACTTAAAAGCGTGTTAAAATCTTTCAGCAAAAACGAATCCTTGCAATAATGTTTTGTTTCTGATATATTGCCTGCTACTTATCTTGGCAAAATCAGCAGCAGTAAAGCTGCAATTGTGTATGAGGAATGCTGAGGGACAGGTATGGCAGTTGCTGGCACATTCTAACTAGCCACAAGGCAAAAATCTGACAGAACTGATAAGCAACAGTTGCAGAACTCTTGTGGAAAAAAAAATGAGTTACTTGAATTTCTCAAAACATGAGGAAAAGTTCCCAGATAAGGCTTCATTAGCCTGAAATTAAAGTAACTGCAGAAAATAAACAGAAACACAACAGTTTGGGGAGATAACATTCAATACTGCCGGTGCAGGAAGGTACAGTAGAGCTCTCTTAAAGCAGTCCTTTATTTCTATGTATTTACTAAATTAGGTGCCCCAAAATCTCATGTTTTTGGAAAAAGAACATTTATTGTGAATCAGGGAGGAGGAGATGACTTTGAATTGGTTCATGATAGCTGTTTGTTTCAACAGTGTAATTAACAACATGTTTAGCAATTCAAACCAAGTGAAAGTCCAGTCTTGTGACTGGTGACAGGATGGGTATAGGTGGAAAATTCCAGAAAATCAAATTTGAGACAGACACAGGAATGTGTCTGTTTGGTTTTTTTCCTCTTTTCTATCCCTTTCTCTCAATCTCCTAATTTTTCCTTTTTAAGTCAGTTATGATGGCAATATTATGTAACAGTTGAATTTATTGTAGGCTTTTCATACTGCCTTTTTTTACCTACGTAGTACTGAGGAACATGGGCATGTCATCATCTTTTACCAGGCTTATTTCTTAGAAACTTCATTCTGCCTTTAGAATCATTCTGTTTCTGAGCACTATGGGTTTGACTTTTATATTTTTATATCAGCAGTGTTAATTCTTTCCATGTCCCACCCACCCATTTTGTATATTTTTGGTACAAAATTTTAAGAGGGGACAAGTTTGTTAAAATATTTTTAATTCTTTTTAATACAGATCAGAAATCAGTGTTTATTACCAGGGATATTTGTCATTATATCGAAGTAAAATAATTCAAATTTACATAATAAATTCTACAAGTACCACACTTTCCATGCAATAATTACACTTTTTTTCCCCATCAATACTAAAGAAATAAGTAAGACTTGCAGCCAGCGAACTACTGCAATTGTGTCTTAGTTCCCAATTCTCGCAGCCTTCAGTGCTCTTAGTGGGCTACCAAAAAACAAAGTGACCACATAAACAGTAAGCAAATGCCTGCATTTTGCCTTCAGTCCATCCTAGAAGAATAAAGTGCCCCATTTTGAACTTGCTGGCCACCTAAAGGGGATTTTTTTTATTATTATTTTTTTGCTAGTACTGTACCTAATATGTAGCAAAGGGTAAAAAGGGTAGCAGAATTTTCTGATAAAATGATTCTTCTCTGAGGAATTCATATTTATCTGAATAGAAAATCTTTGCAGAGTCATGTCCAGCTTGATGCATGCAGTAACTGATAGATCCAGTTGTTTGCTGATCTCCATGGCATTGGCTGAGTGGGGGCCTCCGTTCTAGGCGGTGAGTTCTGTGGAGCAGGTTTTGGTTAAAGCTCCATCAGTTGTTGTTTCTGGTCTGTAGTATCAATTTGGATTGTCAAATAACATGTTGTTGTTGTTTTGTAGTGAGTTGCTTTGTTTGTTTTTACTGTTTGGCAATTGTCATTTTTATCTAGTCTTTCACATGGAAATGGAAACCCACCATCTGTGTTCTAGATGATCTCCATTAATGAGAGCCTTTTATTAAGGCTCCAGTAGGTAACAGGCACACAGACAAAGTTCTTTGGCACAGCTTTATCACCAGGCACAGGTTCATGCTGGGACATCACATCATTGCCTCCTGCAGTTCATTCAGGCTAAGTGCAGTCTGCTTCTTAACGAAGCCAGAAAAATGAATGCCACAGCTGAAGAATATTTTCTTGTTGACGTTGATACTTTCGTGTGCTACTGTACGTGGTGGCACTGTGTCTAATTGCCAGTCATTGAACAGGTTCTGCTAAATAACTTCTAATTTCTTTCTTCTGCTACTGTTGCAGCTGAAGATCAAGATTACAAATATTTTGCATAGTTTTTCTGCTTCGGTAGAGGTAGTTAACTTTTCAGTTCACCATAATTTACAGGATTGCTAAAATACAAAAACTGCATATTCTTAGAAAATAATGGATTTATTTGTTTGTCTCATTTATTGGTTGTGTAGGAACGCAAGCAGGCACAGGCATGCCATGCCTTTTACATCTTCTTTGTGGATGATTGAGTCAGGAGGACTGTATGATGTACCATGGAACACGACTGCACTGTACTGTAGTAATAACCATGGGTCTGTTTTTGAAATATTGTTAGTACTGTAAGTGTAGTCTTCTAGTTGTGTTTTAAAGTTCAAGTCTAAGGCTTGATTTTGTTGTGAGAATTGAGACTGAATATTTACTGCAAAATGAAGCCTTGCACTCAGTTCACATTGAAAAAAGAAAATACTTTCTTGTTCAACACCACCTCCTGTCCTCTGGAAGAGGAAATGAATTATCACGCAGCAATGAGTTGGTTATAAAGAATCCTCACTTTCACATCTGGAGGCTATTATAAAAGTACTTGGGAAACTTCACTTGGAAATAGAGACTCCTTCACTACAGGGAATACGCTTTTGAGAATTTTTTTGGTCTTACCCCAACCATACATAGCACTTGCTAGTGTACCTTAGGGGAAAAGGTTTAATGAAACGCTTCTGATTGTGTCTTGAATTATAATTATAATATTTAAAGAATAGTCTTCTTAGTCCCTCTGCAAATACTCTTCTGTTATGTATTTATAAATGTGGGAGTGAAGTTTCTGAGAAAGCGGAAGATTTTCAGTGTTTTAATTTATGAAATGTTAACCTTCTTCGGAGTACTTAAACAACTGTTAGACTTTGGCAGGGAAAACTGGAAAGAATCCTATTCCAAATCTTTCATGTAATAAAGACTAGATACTCCTGCAGATTGAATTGCTTAACAAAATTAATATTGGCGCTGTGGCACCGCACTCTAATCATAGATGTCTCCAAGGTGGTATGCAGTTTAAGTACGAAGAGTGTTGATTAGTATTTCCACTGTCTCTTCTTTCTCATTATTTGAGAAGAAGTATACACCCATTCAAAGCTTGTGATTTGATTTGAAGAATTACAGCTTGTATCATAGCAGATTGGGCAACACAGTTTTAAAACCAGGATAACAAAATACTTGAAAGAATTCGAGTATGATAACAACAAACTAACAGTATTTCTCAACACTTTTTATAATGAATTATTTTAAAAGATCTCGGATTGAGTAGCCAGGAATCAAAAACTGACTACAAACAAGAAGTAGATGTAAGGAAATAATTTTTATTAATGACAGAGCATAGAATGAACTAAGAATAAATAGCATGCTTGATAACTTTTTTTTTAGCTGTTTGGGAAATAGAAACCATGATGAGGTGAATTGGTTTGGTTGGATTCATAGGATTCTGTGAGGATTTCACAGAATTCCTAGTCAGTCAAATATTTTAAAGTGAATGAGGTAAATCCAGTAGAAGATCTTAGACTTAAAAAAAAAAAAAAAACGGGTAAGAAATATGAAGAGAAAACAAGTATTTGGTGAATTTATGTTTAAGCCAGGGAATAGCATTGCATCAGCATAGACCATATAGTGAAACCTTTCACTGAGCAACTTCTGTCTAGAAAGGCAAATGGACCATAAAGTTGTGTTATGAGCAGGACTGCAAACAGCCATGGATATTATGCTTCCTTTCTACAAATTAGGCATCTGTGCTAGTTTTAAAACTGTGTGAATACGCTCTGTGACACTGCGCTTCTGGTGACCCTTTGGAGGAAGTGATGAGAATAATAAAGATGGTGAAAACACAATAAAAGTGATGATATAGAGATGTAAATGGATAAGTTAAGTTCTGTTGTATCAGATCATGAGACAAAACCAGAAAATACATCATTAAATTTAAAATGAATAAATGGATCCATGTATTGGATACAAGTTTTGGAATTTCCTGGACCAGAATGTTTCTGAGACAAAGAATTCAAAATGATCAGTCATCACATCTTATACATATGTTGGTTTCTACTGAACAGAGTTAAAGATCTGTTTAGGGGAGACTAGTAGGATTTGAATACCGCTGCCAATTTCAGGCCTCATGTGCTTGTCACTGTGAAGAGTCTGCATTACGGTTAAGTGAAGAGCTTGGTTTATCTACCAGAAGGATAAATTCTTTACTCCCTGGTCTTGGCCATTGAATTGTCTTTTCCCATCTGCTGGCTTATCTATGCCTGTCAGAAAACCATCCAGGGTATTCTCTGAGGAGGTTTTCTGCATTTCATATCGACTAGCAGTTACCCAGCAGATGTTGGAACCAGTGCAAAATATGCGGTGGCACTGCATGGCCAGAAGCAGGACAGGGCGAGTAATGTGGGAGGGAGAAGCAGATGGTGGCAGCGAGCAGTTTAACTGGATCTCTGTGTCATATGGAATCAAAACTGTAAGTACTGGGAGAGGGGTTTAAACTGCGCACTGCTGTGATTCCTGCTTGGCAGGCTGGTCTGAAATTCTGTCTGTGCTTCATCTTGCTGTGGTATTTCATACCCTGTCACTATGTACAGAACTTCAGAGAAGTAGGGTGTCAGTAAAAGCTGTGCTGGGTACTGTGTTCTTGACTTAGTACCAGCTCTTGACTGAGTTCAAATCAGCAGAGCCAGTCACTGGTTGCTGAATTTAAGATCAGCTCCAAGATTATTTTTACCTCTGGTCATTCAGCTACAAGGGAAGTTCTCTTAAATTCCTGGCCGTTAACACTGGTTATAATCTGCCTTCTCCTAATCAACAAATTTTAGTATCTTCAGAACAAACAGAAGCATGATTTATTTGGATGGAGTTCTTTAACAGTTTGAAGGAGTCTCTTTCAAAGCAGGGGAGAGATGAAAAAGATCTCGTATTGTACAGTAGTCAATATAAATGAATTTACAGGATGTTCTTACGTGAGGGATAGTGGCTCCTGCTTAAGGGAAAAAAGAAATAGACTTGGCTGTAAAGTAGCATTTGTCTTGGAGGAGAAAAAAACCATCATTACGTATTTATTATGTAGTGAAGGAGCTTAGACTGTATAATAATGACATTGGATTCTACCGCTATTTAAATAACATAAGTTGTGATGTGAAACATGTTGGATCAAGGCATGTGATTTTTTTTTTTTCCTCACACTTGTCTGCATCCTCACCCCACCTTTAGCATTTGTGTTACATGGGGAATCTTCTACATTTACAGCACAACTTAAATACTGCTATATTTTTAATTATGGAGGTAATTGTACACAGGTACCCGTACCTGTACACGGGTAATTGTACTGCCTCTCCCAAGTTTGTAACAGTATTTGCTGTTTTGTTTTGGTTATGATATGGTATGTGTGTGATGTTTATAATCATTATGTAGTTACTTTAAAATGTAAGTATCAAGAAAGTTTCTTCAAATAAATGAACTACTCAGTGTATTGCTTTTCTTTAAGCAGTAGTCAATGTATTTGCTTTTTCTCAAGCCAGGTTAGTTTCTGGGCTTTTAGAAAATATTCTCATTATTTTCCTTACGTCAAGCAAATCTAATACAGAGCCTGCTGTTTTATGAATGTGAAGATAGCGGTAAATTACAGGACTACTTTGCTTGTGATCTGGCAATTGGCCAGAGCTCCACAGAAATGCCCTCTGTCCTCAGGGGAAGGACAGCTGCTGAAGCAATTTGTCTGATCGCAGGGTCATTGCAGTAGGCTGCCATTGCTTTACATCTCTTAGCTGGAAACCTTTGTCACTGTAGTCTGGGGAGCAGGGTATGAAGAAGAAGCAAATAGTCTTTGCCCCAGTGTGTAATATTTGTGTAATATTTTGTGCATTTCTTTTTTCTTTTCTGAGTTATTTAGAGTCGCATAAGGGTAATGTCAAAGAGTGCAGATTATGGACAGAATTAGGAGTGGAAATCAGGCAATGAATTTCTTCTTTATGGCTACTAATGGTACCAGAAAGGGGGCACTGCTTTTAACGTTACTAATGACAACAGCAAAACTTCACAGAAATGCATCCTTTCTAGTTCATTTTTCTCTACGATCCACATATGTCCCTTGCTTAATTTGTGTGTCTATTTCTGTCAAGCTAGGACTATTAAAAGGGCAATTAAATGAGTCTTTTTCCTTAGCATAAATAGCGCTCTTGTCTTTAAAGTGTGTTAAATACTTCAGTTTTGGTGTTTGTTTTGGTGAACTAAACAGGTCACAGTCTTTTAATTGTATTGTCCCCTTTTACAGAAAGGCCTTTTAGACTCCTTTTGCAACCATCTTCCATACCTTTCCCAAATTGAATTGTTGTGTTTTGTGTTGTTTTTTCATCAGTAAGGGCAATCAGACTGGAGAGGTGCGTTTCAAATTAGCGTTTAGTATTTTTAGCATTTCACGAGTAGTATTGCTGTTTTTTTCTTGCCTTGCCTGAAAATACTCTTCTGTCACATCCTGCAATTGCATTTTCATTGTTTTTCTGCACATAGCCTGCTATTGGCTCATAATCTCTTTACAGTCGCTTAATAAATGCCCATCTTCTGTTTCCAGCTGATGAGCTCTTAGTAGCACAAATTGTTGATTTTAAACACTCGACATATGACTATTTACTCTTAGTAGATTAATTTTTGTTATTTCTTCTGTCCTGTGCTGCTGGTCCCTAACTGTCAGTAGTCATTATTCCTACTTCTTATGCCGCAGTTGTTTATGGGAACAGCAAACAGGGTCAATTATAACGCCATTCTCAGCTAATAAATTCACTCAGGTCCTGTATGTCTGTTCAAGTTAACACTTAAAAAAAATATGTAAGGAGGAGTGACAATACTGAACTAAACTCCATCTCCTCCAACTTATTTCAGCGTGGCTCAGTGTGATGCTCTCCTTGACACTCACATTGCTTGTCATGGTCTCCCTTGTTTGGAAAGTTGATGGACTTAACAAAGTAAGTTTAACAGGTTAGCAAAGTAATTTTGTAAATCCGTTTTTATGTGTTATCCTGTTTTTCTAAACTCCTTTGTCTATTTAGTCTTTTCAAATTGGTTTGTATTAATACATTCTTTTGATGTCAGCCCATGGGTTGTGTTGCTGAATCACCTTTCCTGATAATTAGGTTAACGTTTGCTGTTTTCTGACCGTGTGGTAATCCTGTTTGATGTATTTTAAAAGAAAGCAAACAAAACCTGTTGCTAAGTATGTGATTGCAGTGTGGGATATTTATGAATTCTGAAATAGAAATCATCTGGTCCTCCTGATTTGAAGGTTTAGAGGTCTTTTAGTCTTACTGCCATCCATGCAATAATTTCCTTGTTTCCATATTTTCTGGTGGTTCCAAGCTGATAGATAAGACTGTAGCTGAGATAAACCAAGATCTCTCAAGTCTACATCATTACTTCTGCAACTGTTAAGAAATATTTTTCCTAGATAAACATGTCTGTAGATTATACTAATGCTCTTAATCAGAGGTCATCACTTACTATTAATACGTAATGGCAAAGGCAAGATATGATATTGCCTAAAACATCTAAGGAAAGAAATAAAAACTCTAAAATGACAAACCTGAACATTTCAGTATTTGGGTGGACTTTGATACCAGACTTTCTCTTGGCTTTTTTTCCTTATGTTAGCCATACCCTTGAAGAGAGAGCTAGGCTTTTAGAAAGAATTAGGCACTTCCAGGAGAAAAGGGAGCTGAGGTCTGTAGATGTCATCAGACATCTGTGCTTGAATTTGGTCAGTGTCTGTTCATTTCTCTCCAGCAAGTGTAAGGGATAGCCCAGAGCGATTGGCTTGCACAGTATGTGTTTTTATGTATTCAGATAAGCACCTCCCAGAAAGCTTTAAATTCTTCAGTTTTCAGTGTGTTCATAATGTGTAGAGTGACTTAGCAGAGTTCTCACCAGCTGGAATGAAGTGGTTTGCATTTCTGTACTGTCTCTTATGTTATGGAAGTGAAATGCTCTAGCTACGCTTGGAAAGCCTGGGAGGATGGAATCTTAGTGTGATAATTAGAATTTCGAGGTACTGTGGTAAAAATAGCAATAATGAAAATTTCTAGGTTAGTTTTAACACTTAGTGAAGTGCCAGTATGTGATAGCTTACTTAATGGAGATGCATTTAATCAAAGCAGCATAGAATGAATTTAATCTTAAATGTGAACAGCTGTATTTTGTTTACCTGTGCTAGCAATTAGTGTGGAAATTGGGTGCTTAATTGTTCAGAAAAGAGTGGATGATGTTGCATTAATATATTCAAATACTGCTGTTTTGTCTCCTGATTTTTGCACTGGGGACGATTGTCTGTGGTGGAAACTATTAAGTCTGTTAGGTTTTTCCATCAATGGAAATTGCTGCCCTAGCTAGGGTTGGTTCTACTTATGGCTGGACGTCACTTAACCAACAGTACTGCAATTTGAAAAAGTAGTGAATTCCTGTTACAGCTTAATCGTTTTTCTCCTGGAATCAAAACTGGCTTAGTGTGACAGTAATTCCAGGTTTTCAGTTTGATAAGCACGTTGTTCCAGTACATCCATTTCTAGCTACCACAGTTGTTACTGGTACCGCAGCGCTATGGCTGTCATATTACTATGGTATGGCTAAAAGTCTTGTAACTGTGAAAATCATTGCAATATGAAGAAACAACCTTCATAAGATGTTATCAGAACTTCCTAATATATTGCCAATATTTATTGAGTGTTGTGAAACTTGCATGCTACAGTCGTTCGTTTATTTTCTTATTTCTCTCCAAAGGAACATGTGATTTAGCAGCTCTTTCTCCCCATATGTAGGACTCCATGCTTATTTTTGTTGAACCTCGTAAGGTTCCTCTCTGCCCAACTCTCTGCGCTGTCCAGGTCTCGCTGACAGGCAGCATGGCCTTCTGGTCTGACAGCTACTCCTCCCAGCTTTAAATGAATCATCAGCAAACTTGAGTGTGCATTCTGTCCCTTCATCCAGGTCGTTGATGAAGATGTTGAACAAGACTGCCCAAGTACTAACCGCTGGGGAGCACCACTAGCTATGAGAAGTGATAAAAAGTAACTACTTTCTTTTTTTTTTTTTTTGTCTGACCTTAACACTGAAGGGAACTTAATGTATGTTGTCATTTTGGTTTTTAGTGTATTGGGAGTATTTGTGACTCATATTCATGGACCAGGACTTTGTCTTAAAGTTGTATAAAGGTTGGGGAAGGGAATGTGGTTTCCATCTTCGAGAGCTTGTGAGCAAATAGGAGGACAGATAGCTGCGGAAAGGCAGGAGTGTGTCGCTGCTGTATACCATTCTATTTGTGAATAAATGACTTAATCAAATAGGCCATATTTTGTACTTTTAAAGGCTTAGGTTGCTTGATTATGATTAGATAACCAGTTTTTCAGTTGTGCTAGAGGGCAAGAATACCGACCTTGTAACTGATGAAGTTTTGACTGAGCTCTTGGCTTTCTAGCAAGTGCTAAGAGCCAAGCATATATTGTACTTAATGTCTGGGCTGTTTTTTTCTCTTCTGTTTCAACAATGATCTCTTATGTAGATGAGCAGGTGTTTGGAAGTTGTTCTAGTATGTAGTGCCTTAACCAGTGCCAGTAGTTGCTTGGTTTTAGAGAGTACTCCTATGGTGTATGATTATAGATACAGTTAGTTATGTGTATTCAAGAAATATATAGTTATATATTGTTGAACCTTGACAGAATCAACAGATCCTGTAGGGTGTACTTTAATGCAAGTCTTCAAAAATATTAATTACCTTTTCCCAGAATGCTCTGCTATTAATTAGAAAGATGTACATGATGCTTTTAACTATTGCATTATCCTTTATAATTAATTTATATATATTAATTCCTTTTTGTTTTTTTTTGTTTTTTGTTTTTTTGTTCATTATGGTATGTGTTTTATATACCCCATGCATACAATTTCTTATTTGTCCTGTTTTGGTATCTAGGATTCTAGGTAAAGACCAGGGCATTATTCCGTTTGGGTGTTGGGCATGCTATCAACAGAACATCATGCACCAAAGACTTTATAATAAAACAAAAAACAAGACACAGATACGAGCAGATACGAGACTAAAAAGAAACAATGTAGAAAACATAGATCTGTGCACTAAATAACAGTTGCAACTTGCCAATAGCCCAGTTACTACCCCAGTGTTGTTTGTAATAGAAAAGAAGTATTCAGGAGTTCTTTACAGGAAAATAGCATGAGGCTTATGGATATTTGCTGGCAACTCCTTCTGTGTGGAAGAGAACCATAGGAAGAACCACAAACAGTTTTCAAACTAAGGTAACAATGCTGGAGACTAATTCCTTTATTTTAATCCCAGAATATCTCAACACTTTGGTACCAAGTGAGAGCATTGTGCAAGTTTTTGCAGAACCACACTGCCTTGCCTTGCCTGGTGTTGACATCTCAGAGTAGGCATTTAGGCAAGGCTTCTGTGTCTTGTCATATGAATAAGAGAACCCCAAGAGTGATTTGAGCCCAAAAGCGTATTCTGTTTATGAAGCTTATGATACTGACAGGCACAGGGGAGATAGGACTTGAGAGAGAGATTAAATGATTGCTTATATATATTATCCAGATTGGAAGGCTTCTTAGTGGGACAAGTTTATGTGGCACAGATACAGTTTATCTTTGACCTCCAAAGCCGCAGACATTTCAGTCCTTTCTACCCTGTTCTTAAAGCCTTCAGTAATATGGTTATCTGAATCAATACTTAACAATTGTTACTGTTACATTTTTCCTGTGTGTAATTCAGAGTATTCCCATGCTCAGAGCAGTTGTTCCCTGTCCTGCTCTGTCCCTTGTCAGCAGACAAAGAGGTGGTTACTTTTCGTACTGAAAGACTCTGGTAGGTTATGAAGTGTAGGTTTTCAGTTTGTTTGTTAATTTTTAAATTCGAGGATCTAGGAAGGACAGGTGATCTGTGACGCTGTAGCAGAGAGAGCCTGTGCTCTCAGCAGAAAGAATGAAAATGAAGTTTTGTTGGAGTTCTGGTTTTGTCCTTTCAGCTAATGCCTTTAATTATAGCTTAAGAATAATCTCTGGGAAACAGGCTGATGTAAGTAGAATTGGGATTTTTGTGGGCAGTAGCTTTCAGGTTCTGTTTTGTTTTGGATGGTTTTTGTTCCCACCCACCTTGATTTTTGGTGTTCCTACATGTTAGATCACAACAGAATGATGATGTACATTGGTAGAAACTGAAGAGTTTTGAGTAACAGTGTGGGTTAGGTTGCAATTAAACACCTGATTAATAAGATCTGCTGTGTTTAAAACTGAGTTCCAAAATGCGGGGAAGGAGTAAAGTTGAAAGCCACTGTTTTCATGCTGAAAGTGTGGCATTCTTACTAAAGGAGAAACAGCCTTATTATCGTTTGAATGACACAGTAACAAAAGAATTGTGGCAAGCATAAGAGATGTGTTTATTAGCTTTGTGAGTTCAGTCTTCTCTTGTGTTTTACTGTTAATATTCTACAGACTAGACTTGAACCATCAACTTACCATTCTGTTTTCTTATCTCTCCTCTTTATGTCTACTGGGTGTGTATTGGGTTTTACAGACTCCTATGGCTCTCCTTCACAATTTTCACTCTAAGAGTACTAGTAAGTAGAAAGACAAAACACACAGATTAATTTAACTCGGGTCATAATGACATATTTACCTGTGAAACACTGTCTGCAGTTCTGTGCTGGTATCCTGGAGGCTTTTTGTCCTTTAATGTCCTTATTTCAAAAGTTAAACCTGTGGCTCTTTAATTTTTTCAAGCTAAATTTTCACTTTCAATTTTGTCAACTGATTATGTTGAGATTATAAAATCCCAATGAAATGAAACATTTAAGACCAATTTTGATGGCATTTCATGGGAACTAGTAGTTCTTCACTGTGCTAGAGGAGACAAGGAAAAGACATACAGTTTTCTCCTTATATATATGAGATTATAGATGCAGTTTTGAGTATGCAGAGAGAGCAGATCTGCGGAGTTTGACATTTTACATGAGGGATGAAATGCTTATCTAGTATCTAGTTCATTTAATACAGATAAAAGGATTGTGTGCACGTAAAGTAGCTCTTGGGCTCTGTGCCTTGATGCAGCCAGTTAAGACTGCCTACTTGTAGGCTGGTACGGCTGACTGTACAGCTATACTATCCTGTGGCCCATGTTTTAGGCCAGCTGGCTGAGATGACCTCCAGCTCCTCCTACTGAGGCAAGTCCTCACATTGAAATGATTTAGGACTCCAAGCTCATCAGTACGTAGCTGATGATTTTGTGCTGCACCTCAGGTTCATATTGGCAGAATGAGAAGAGATGCAAAGTGTTTTTCAGTGTCTTAATGTAAAACATCGAGGTCACTCACATTCGGTAAGCATTTAAGCATCAGAATAATGCTTTTCTCTTTCTGATGTTTGTCCAAACAAAAAGTTGCATTACTGCAACTCAGTAGGCTAAAATGTATTGTTTCATCTTTTTGGAAAGTATTAGGAATGAGACTTGGTTGCACTCTACAACTACTTGAACGGAGGTTGTGGTGAGGTGGGGATCAGCCTCTTTTCCTGCATACCTAGTGATAGGACTGGAGGGAATGGCTTCAGATTGTGCCAGGGGAAGTTCAAATTGGATATTAGGAAAAAATTGTTCTCTGAAAGAGTGGTGAGATGCAGGAATGGGCTACCAAGGGAGATGGCTGAGTCACCATCCCTGGAGGTGTTCGAGAAACTCTTAGATGTGGTACTGTGGGTTAATGGGGAAATGGTGGTGGTAGGTGGACAATTGAACTGGATGACCTTGGAGGTCCTTTTTAACCTTGGAGATGCTATGATTCTATGAATAAAAATGTGAAAGCACTCAAATGAGTTGGGTTTTTTTCCTGTATTTTCCAGATGGTGGTAAAAACGTTCATGGATATGGACCAGGACTCAGAAGACGAGAAACAGCAGTATCTCCCATTAGCCTTGCACCTTGCGTCTGAATTCTTCCTCAGGAATCCCAATAAAGATGTGCGCCTCCTTGTAGCATGTTGCTTGGCTGATATCTTTCGTATCTATGCTCCTGAAGCTCCATATACTTCCCATGACAAACTTAAGGTAAATAGTCTTCTTCCCTGCCTTGTTCTCCTGTTGCAAATAAAAATTGCTCAGCTTTTTTTTAATGCATTTTTACTGATACTCAATTTTAATAAAGAGACCTTGCTCTGGTCCTATGAATCAGTGGAGTGTTTTAAGGGCCTGAAATGTGTTGTTGATAGATTTCTGTCAGTGCCTAAAATATTTTATATCATGAGTCTGTAAAAGGGAGTAGATGTCAGTACTAACAGGTTGTATTTTTATTCTCTGCAGAATCTAACTTGTAAACACCTGCTTGTGTTTTGACAGGACATATTCTTGTTTATTACAAGACAATTAAAAGGCTTGGAGGATACAAAGAGCCCTCAGTTTAACAGATACTTTTACTTGTTAGAGGTAACGTAATAGTTGAAACTTTCAGTAGATGCTACTTGCTCTGTGATTCTAAGAAATATAATTGATCTTACCTCAGATGTGCCCAATTTACAGGTGTTTATAGTGTATATGATAGCAGACAAAGTAATGTTCAATAGATTGCTTCTTTTAACAGTTAAAATTTCATAGGTATTTAATAAGTTCATGCAGCCTGTAGTTGAAGTTGTGTTAAAATGATTGGTATTTATTAATGTTTAGCCTCTATCTTACAATTTTAGGCATCATTTTTTTTGTGTTGTGTACACTTAAGGTTTTATTACCTTGTAAAGAGAAAAAATTAAATGCTGTTTAAAATGCAAATATTCTTATATTGATGGTGGGACAAGAAATGTTGGGATTTTGTCAGTGTGCATTTAGAAAGAGTTTTATTATTTAATATTTTATTAATTTTAAAAAGCAGTGTTGTTTCATACCATGAATCCAAAATAAGTCTAGATATAACCTTATTATGTTAACAGTTTCTGTCAATCTGCTTTTGTACCTAAGAAATCAGATTATTCTCTTAATTCTTGTGGATGTGTACTGCAAAGCCCCTTTGTGTTAAGAGCTGTATATATGCAAAGCAAATATCCAGTCTCTTTCTCCAAAGGGTTTTTTATTGTATAAAATTTTTATCTGAATAGAAGAAAAATTAACTAACATGATTATACTTAAGTGATTTGCAAAGTTTTAATATCCTGAATATCCTATTTTTGTTTTAGAATTTAGCTTGGGTTAAATCTTACAACATCTGCTTTGAGTTGGAAGATTGCAATGAAATTTTTATTCAGCTTTTTAGGACTCTTTTTTCAGTTATCAAGTAAGTTGAATCACTTCAATTATATTAAACTGTCAAAATATCATCAGATTTGGGGATAGACTGAATCCTTAAGTAGCCTACAAATGAATAGATCTGAACAGAACAAGTCCCCCTTCCTCCAAATGAGGAGATAATAGGAAAGCAAATGAGTACAAATTACTGGCAATATATAGAGGTGTGTTTCTAAAAGCAGACATTTCTGACTTCTTAAAATTTCTCTGTTGCAATGGTATACTTCATTCTGACTTATGTGCTTTTTTATTTCTGTGGTTGGATGTTTGCTTCTTGTTTGTTTCCCTTCTTAAAGCAAAGCTAGAGTATTCTAGATTTTTGAATTTTTCTAGAACAGAGGGAAGTCAAAATAGTTACGCTGATATTTTCAACATTTGAAAATACAAGAGTTGAACATTGTTTAGTATTAATCCATTGTCTTTTGAAGTGCTACTGGTATTTCTCAGGGTCTGAAAAGTTTGACTTGATAATACGCTTTTATCTTCTTAGTAATAGCCACAACCAGAAGGTACAAATGCATATGCTGGATTTGATGAGTTCTATCATCATGGAAGGCGATGGAGTAACTCAGGAGCTGCTGGACTCCATTTTGATTAACCTCATTCCTGCACACAAGGTCTGCAAAGTAAAATATTGTAGCAATATATCATTATAGCAATTTTAATTGCCTTTAGCTTGCTTATATCTCTGCACACTTTAGGTTACCCATGACAATTGTAGTTTTTCAAGCCTTGTAACAGTAGACTGAAAATTGCCCTTAGGATTTGTTTGGTGCTATTTCTTAGCTGTATCTGGATTACTCATTATTAAGAAATTCTGTACTTAAACAGGAACAAAGCACATTTAATACTATAATATGAGAACATTTTTACTTCCAAAAAATATATATTTATTTCCCCAGGCTTCTGTGGAGACTTGCTTCTTGCCTCTATTTGTCTGTCAGATTCTCTTCCATTTCCCTGTTATTTTTTTCCTGCTTCTTTTCCATCTTAAACTTTTGTCCTAATAAATCCTATTCGTACCTAAAGCATATTAGTTTTCTAGTTCAGCTAGTTGCTTTTAGTTCTCTGTACTCTTATGAATTCCATTATGTTTTCAACTTCTGTAGAGTTCCACATCCCTTTAGCTGTAAGTGGCCCTCCTCTTCTGTGACAAGCCATACATGAAGCCATGAATGCAGTGTCATAGTATCAGCTCCTTTCTACTGACAGCAATGAGATGATGTATTATTAGAATCCCTAATGGCAGGAGAGGCCTCTTAACTACAGAAGGGTTATTTTAAAGTACACAGATCTTTGAGTTGTTTGTAGTCAATTACAGGCAGTAGAGATCAGAAGTGTACTGAAGTGTAGGTATCTGTGGCAAGTGCCTGGTGATGCCTTGCTCTTTGGATACAAAGACCTTGGTAGACTGTGTGCAGTTAAACTCTTTGTTGTAACTTCTTCGTGCAAGCAAAGCAAAAATGAATATGATTCTTTAGGATACATATTTTAATAATGTAA
>JAOWBP010002392.1:44380329-44424873 GCA_028571105.1 Tragopan temminckii
ATGTAATTTTGAATATTGAGAGTGTAAAGACTGATAAGAGGAAGGCAAAATTAAAGTAAATACTGGGATTTGCAACTTTATTAAATATCTATTAGTATCTTTTATATCACTGATTGCCAGTCCTCACTGGCTCTTGGCCATCGTGACTGGCAAAGTAATATGCTGTATTCAGAGTCCAGTTTCATGTTTTTCTCAGTAATTTTGTCTGTTGTAACCTTTGTTTGTTACCCATAACAAAAGAACTTTAGCTGCTGCTTTACATGTTACTTAACAAAAATAAATAAATAAAACCAAGTTATTTTATTTTCTCTGCCAAGCGGAGTTTGACTGTAGTAATTGTTCTCCTTTCATGTGCAGATCTCCCACAAAATTCTAGGATTATATTAGTTATTTGTCCTTAGTTAATGTAACTCCAAAACACCAGTGAATGAAAAATGTAGTTTATTTTCTGGTACAGAACTTATAACAATGCTTTTATGGCTATGCAAAGCAGTTGATTAGTTGTTCTCTGCTATACATTATATAGCATGGCTAGACTATTGCATTTAATGGAAGTTCATCTTTGTAACAGAGTTGAAATATGTATTTTAGATGACGTATTCTATTCCTTTTTCAAACAAACAAACTCTTCTACATTGTTTAAGAGGATAATGCAATTAAAAAGAAGTATACCAATACTTAGACATGAAGTATCTCAGCATCTAAATGACACTTATTTGTACTTTCATTATCAATAAAGTGGCTCTAATATACATTGTTCTTCTTTCTGAGTGTGCTAACAAGGCTCTCCTATTGAATGCAGTTTTTTAACAGCAACATGGTACATCACAGCTCAGAAGGCACATGGCATCAAGCTGTAGTTGTTTTTAATAATTTTAAAACTGGTGCTTTCAGTCTATTTAGTGACTTATTTATTTGCATATTTATTTATTAATGCTGCTCTTGACAAGGCTATTCCTTAAAAAAGATAAAGTTCATGTATTTTAGATGTCGTTTTTTTGCATCTTCTACATCATGTCCTATCCAGACTTCAAGGTTTTGTGCTCTGCCTAAGAGATTGGTTATTTTATTTGAAGATCCAAATAAAATATACCTTTGTATACAGTTGGCAGTTTGTCAGTTTAATACCAACATACCTACCAATGTGATTTTTACCAATGTGGTCTGATATGGAGAGAAGTAATTTTGTTTTAGACCGTATAGTAGTAAGAATTTGCGAAGAGTTTATACATATCAATCTGACTAAAGAGGTATTTGTTTGAGCCTTTGGCCATTTGTTTCTCCTTAATATCAGTTGATGAGAGCTTTATTTTTGTCATCTTGACAGCTAAAAGAACATGAGAGAATCATTATCAGTGTAGACTTGCCAAATACAATCTTTCTAATAGTTGGTCATCCTTATGCTTTATCTGTATTTTATTTGCAGTAGTTCATAATCTTCAGGGCAATCAGCTAATCCACCCTTCTCTCTTTTTTTTTTTCCTTCATTTTCTCTCCAAGCTGCATTAATCCCTAGATGAGATGATATATTGCATATGTATCATGCATATACGTGGATTTTGTGCAGATTTGGACAGTCACATTTTTTAGATGTGTGCTTACATTCCTTACCTTGCTTGAGATTATTAAAAACATTGTTTAGATTCGTAGATTTGTTGTGTTTCGATCAACTGTTTACTTGAAAAGAATGCAGGCACCTCAGTGTGACAGGTTTGGGGCATGATACTTAACCAAAGGATGGAATTGGGATAATGTTTCTTTGAAATTGTTAATGAGTGCTTGTTAAAACATTTCTTTAGTTACTAGTACAGTACTAGAGGTGCCTACTAGACTGATAACATCTTAGAAGACTTTACAGGTTTAGATTTCTTTGTGTATAAAAAAAATAAATAAAATCTTATTATGTCTGCAGTGGTGTAGTGAATATAACTGAACTTTGATTGCTTTGAAAATAAATAGATGGGTGGCAAAACATGTTTTACTTAAAATCATAGTCTTTTAAGGTTGAGAGAGAAATGTGAACTTAATTCAATTAGTTTGTCTTTCTTTAAAATTTTATATCCCCCTCCCCCCCCCTTTTTTTTTTCCAGAACCTTAATAAGCAAGCATTTGATCTTGCAAAAGTCCTGCTGAAAAGGACTGTCCAGACCATTGAACCGTGCATTGCCAATGTATGTAAATTAATTCATGATTACTGCAACTAACGATTGTGCTTGTTGATGTTTTGATTTATTGGAGGTTTGTGTATTTAAAAATGATGTTTATAAAAGTCACATTTGGAAATGGAACTAGAAGAATACTGTTTTCTAGATAGGAATCATTAGCTTGCTTGTGTTTTTTTCTTCCTTTTTTTTTTTTTTAATAGGAAGATATTTCATATAAATGAAGAAGCAGTAGATTTTTTTTCCATCTCATTCTTAAGCATATAAATCTCAACTGTGACAACAGATGAGCTGTCTTGCAGTACTATTTAGCACTAAAGAATCCTGTTGCAACAAAAGGAATTGTTAGTGCTTTTTATATTTAGCAACCAGGCATCCTCATTTCATGCCTAGATGTAGGATGAAGCACTTCAAACTCATAGATTTTAGTCTGTCCTAAACTTGTTTTAGTCAGAAAGACTAAAAGACTTGAGTTCTTTACAGTGCTTCTTTCTACTGTTTTTTCCTTTTGATGAATATCAGTAATATGTTCTATGGTATTCTTAGGTTTAAAAGGGAATTAAGTAAATTCATGAAAGATTAAGTATGTAAAAGCTGAAGGCATCTTGCCAGCAAGATCCACTTTCCAGTCCCCCTGTTTCTTTACGCTTGTGTAATTGCTCATAACTGGAAACAGGATAGTAGCTAGAGTGACTGTTGAGTTAATATTCTTTAACTCATTCTTGCTTAAGTGTGTAATAGCTTTGTAGCATTTGCATTCCTCAAACAGTACTATCATCAATCCATACTACCTAGTAGGAAGCATATCAAGCACATTAAAACATAGCAAATTCATGAGAAATCATTCATATTTTGGGCTACCTTTTTTTGTTTGTTTGTTTTTTGTTTTGTTTGTCTGTTTTTTGATACTGTCAAATACCAGAAGACCTATCGTAGTCATCAAGCATTCTTTAAAATGGTCCCTTCTAACCCAAATTTTTGTATGATTCTGTGAAGGATGTTTTGTCTTTAATTTGTTTGAGCCAGAACTATAAAGGTGAAAATCTTCGATGTAATAAAAAATGTGCATTGGGTACCTTTCAATAGAATTAAAATATAAATGACATTAACATTAAAATATGTTTTTAAATACTGCTTATGCCAATGAAGGAAAAGGGAAGCAGGGAAGAAGGAGACAGCAGATTCTTTAGCAGGGACTGTGGTGATAAAAGACAAGGAAAAATGGTTTCAAACTTAAATTGGATAGATTTAGGTTCGGTATAAGAAGAAAGTCTTTTACAATGAGGGTGGTGAGGTACTGGCACATGTTGCCCAGAGAGGTGGTGGAAGCCCCCTCCCTGGAGGCATTCAAGGGACTCATAGATGGGGCTCTGAGCAACCTGATTGGGCTGTCGGTGTCCCTGCTCATTGCAGGGGATTGGACTAGGTGGCCTTTAAAGGTCCCTTCCAACTTTAAAGTATTCTGTGATTCCATGATTCTATGAAATCTGCTAAATAATAATGCTTTCATTCTAGTTTTTTAACCAGGTTCTGGTACTGGGAAAGTCTTCAGTAAGTGACTTATCAGAACATGTATTTGACTTGATACAAGAGCTTTTTGCCATAGATCCTCACTTATTGCTGTCTGTCATGCCCCAGCTTGAATTCAAACTGAAGGTAGGTTGCAATGTAGCTTGGGACAAGTAATAAAATTTAAATGGATATTGAAGTGTGAGGTGCTGTAGATGAATAAGCGTTCATTAGCGTGATAGAAATTTTAGTTCTCATTTTTGTTTAATATTACATATGTCCTTAAAATAAAGGCACCAAAGCATTAAATACAACTATGTACTTTCTGTGCTTGCAAATGCATACTATGTGTGCACACAATATATAACATCATTGCAGTCATAAATTTATATGATCTAGTGTGAAAGCTGTATGTACTTAATCTTTGGATTCCACTTGAAGTTTGTGATTTGGGATATGACTGGCTTGATTCATGGAATGCAAGGCTGCCAGCTTCCATATTGATTTGCAGTATTTCATTTTGAGAAATAATGTTTTAATAATAGAGGAATTGTTTCCAAATATTTTGTCATGTTCTTAATAATCAGCCATAATTCAGCTGACTGATTATGAATCTTTGGAGATAGCTAATTTATCCTTTTGTTTTGATTTTAAATAAGAAAGGTGTGTCTGGTAAGACTGTAAGCAGATGGGGGAAAGAATTGTGAAGAATTGTGTGTGTGCGTTTGCACACGTAGGGTCTAGAGACAATAAAACATAAGGAATAGGTAACCAATGAAATTACGTCATTTGATTTTAATATCTTTTATTTGTGCACATCTATTTTGAAAATCTTAGTTGCTATTTATTTTTCACGTGCATAGAAGCCTTAAGTATGTTTCAAAACAAAAATGAGACTATTTGCTGTTGAAATACATTTTATTCAAACTGGGTTATAGATTTATTATTTATTTATTTTATTCCTGAAAGGCATTTTCCAAGCATAGTCTTCTAATCAGTGACTAATATTTTAAACTTTGGGCTTTTATACAGGTTGTGTGTGTGTGTATTTAATTTTTATTTATATTTTTTATATATATATTTTTTATATTTATTATATTTATTTAATAATCTAATTTAATTAGAAAGATTGGAGTTTATAAAAATTATTTCAAATTACCTTATAGTCTAAATTATAAAAACAGAAGGAAATGGAAGCCGTAAACTATTCTTAAGATATCACAGGTAATGAATTGCAGTTTCTTTTTCATTTTTTGATTTTCAGAGCAATGATGGAGAAGAACGTTTGGCTGTTGTTCGACTTCTGGCTAAACTCTTTGGCTCTAAAGACTCTGATCTTGCCACACAAAATCGTCCTCTTTGGCAGTGCTTTCTTGGCCGGTAGGAGAAGTAGTGGTAGAACTCTGAATTTTCATTCTTGTTGGGCAGAATTTTCCTGATAGTGTGGCGATTTTCTGTTGTCAGGGAATGTAACTGTTTGTATTTGAACAAGTTCTTTCCTTAAGTCTTTGAAGCAGGGAGTTGCATAGGGCTGCATATTGAAATAAAAAGCCTGAATGCTTACTGCCATATTCCTATGAGGATATGGATTAGATAAATAGCTGTATTAGATACATGGCATAAATTACACAGTATGAAATTCCAGACAATACTATCATGTTTGCTGTTCAGCTGTATCTGCAACTGTATGTTTTATTTGACATTTATCTTCTGAATGAGGTCATTTACTTTAAAGTAAATACAGAAATTCAGAATTAAAAAAGCGAATGTTTTTAAATGATACATGTTATATGGACATATACATACATTCTTTATAATTTCATATATTTATATAGTATGTATATATATATATATATAAAAATATTTACTATGTAGTGATGATTGATAGTGAACGTGTGATAGGGAGAACTTTGTCACTGAATGAAAACAAATGGCCCAACATTTCATCTGCAATATAGCGTATTTATAATTTAATTTTAGTTCTAACTTTATTTCATAAATAGTAACAAATTTATCTGAGGTACATTATGAAAACTAAATGATCATTATGGTCTTTTTCAACCCAGGCCATTCTATGATTTTATGCTTAAATGGTTTTGGAAATAAATTCAGAATGTTTGTAATGTATTACTTTGTCATCTAAAAGCATTCTAATAATTAATGGGACATACTACCAACACGTGTTACTACATAATCTTGATTTGCAAGGCTAATTAAAAATTAACATTCATAGTCTTCTATCTCTCTAGGTTCAATGATATCCACGTCCCTGTGAGATTAGAGAGTGTGAAATTCGCCAGTCATTGTTTAATGAACCATCCAGACTTAGCAAAAGACCTCACTGGTGAGATGCTACTACTGGTATTTAGAATGATTTAAGAAGTGAGCAGGATAGAATGTAATTACTTCTGTACGTAGCAGTAAAGTTCTAAAATGTATCAAGTCCAATGCTTGATGCTGAATGGAGGAGCTTACTAATGTATAATTGCTTTCCAGTGAAGATAAGCAGATGAGGAAAAAGCATGTGTGTGCATGGAATGCATGACATTGTGTGGCCTTTGTTACAATGAATCCTCAAGAAGCTACCCATTGCAGTTTTAAAGTATTTTCAGATTCTGTAGCAAGTTTTGCCACATGAATGCAAATATTTTGCAACATACAGAATTATTTTCAAAAACAGTTGATGCGTTCCTCTGTGCTCTCCTCCATTGAGTTTAGAAAGAGTTTGTTCCTTCAATTCCTCATCGTTCTAACTATGAGCAGAATTTCAGATGTAACCAAAAATATTGTTCTTTTTTGATACAATTAACTTTTAGCAACAGCCAATAATTTATAAATTATATATCTTCTTAGCTCTTTGGAAATAAGTATTTGTTTTATCCTTTTCTTTTCTTCCCCTTACTCAGTTTCAGTATATTCTAAGCAGCTTTCTTTTGCAGAATTGCCTGTTGCAAATAAGATTATTGCTGTCATATGACTGAATATGTGAATTCAGTTTGTAATTATTAGTAAGTTGCAGTATATGTGCAAAAAGCCAAACTTTTCATTGTTTCTGATTGTAACAGAATATTTGAAGGTTAGGTCGCATGACCCAGAGGAAGCTATTCGACATGATGTTATTGTTACAATTATTACTGCGGGCAAGAGAGATCTTTCCTTAGTCAATGACCAGCTGCTTGGCTTCGTAAGGGAAAGAACACTAGACAAACGAGTAAGTGCTAATACTTTATTTTCAAGAATGTCTCTGCCTTTAATGTCATTGTAAAAGTAAAAACAAACAAACCCCACAGAAATAGAGAATCTTAAAGTTAGCCATTAACTAGAATACTCTGGGGAAAATAATTGTCATCTTAACAAAGATAGCCATATTGTGGAAACACCAATCACATGCTGTCAAGCAAATACAGTCATTGTTTTATGAGGAATACTGTAAGAGCATAAGAGTAGCAACATAGATTTAGGCCAAAGGTCTCTACAGCCTAGCATAATTCTCACTGCTGTCAGTTCTGGCATACATCAATTTGTCTTTTAAGGATTTCTTCAGTCTACTTGATCACGTTCATCCTAGCATTCAATGGAACTTTTTCCCTTGAATTTAGAAAGTTCTTTCTTTCACCTGTTTGTACTTGCTGGGTGTCCCTGGCACCTCTTCATGTTCAGTGTATGTGTGGGGGAAGACGTAGTTCTTGAATTGTAGTTCTTGCATTATATGAAATAATAATAAAAAAAAAAACCTGCCCCACTTACAATTAACAAATATGTATACCTTATATTCTTCACTCCTCTGCTTTCCAAGATAAAGACTCACCTGACTGACTTCCACACAGGTCATTTCATACATCTGGTCATTCTTGTCTGGTTGTTCTGCAGTCCTGGTGGAACCAAGGTAACCAGACTCAGCGTGGCATTCAAAATATGTACAATATTGTGTACATTCTTAGTGACAGAATTTTTTTGTTACTCTTTAACATTCTGTTTGTCTTTTGCACTACCTCTGAATTCTGAGCTCACAACCTTGGAGAACTTCCATATTGACTTCGGTATTTTGCATCATATTCCAGTGCTGTTCATGCAGTTAGTGCAGGTGGTGGGAAAACCTGATCTTAATCTGAATGTATTTTGTTTTATGTTGTAACGGTTCAGTAGCGTAACATTTTTCTATAGTTATTTATCATAGCATTAGATTTTACTACCTCAGTCATCCTTTATCAACAAATTTTATGCTCAACATTCAGTTAGTTTTCTAATTGTTTTTATTAAGTGAAACAAGTTCCCTCCTGATTCCATCCGTAGATTCCGTTCATTGTGGAATAGCAGCCATTTGTTTCCGCCTTTTGACTCCTATGCTTTAGTTAGTAATTTCTGGGGTCTCAGTGAGTTTTACTGCCATCCCTGTGGGTCTGATATAATTAAGTTTTTGTTAGATGTAACTTCCCTTTATGTAAAGCATAATTATTAATTCTCCTAATTTCATTTCTTTTTGTTCTGTTGTCTGCACTTTATCTGCTCTTACTGTTTTGCTTCAGTCTGTTTTCCCATTCAAAATCACATTTTCTGATGTGTGGCTTTCTTTCTCTTGGAATTCTTTTGAAAAAAATCATTTCACATTTGCCATTTTCTTGGACAATTGTTCAATCTGTTCATTGACAGATTGCAGTAATGGAATAGTTAGTATTCGATGCATCACTTCTAAATTCCTGTAGAAATCATGGTTAGGATACCATCTGGTCTTAATGATTTTGTTACTGCTTCCTAGTTAATCTGTTTTAAAACATCTTCTGATTATACTTAAATTAAGAATCCTTCTCAGACTATTCTCTTGGAATAAAATTGGATTTCAACTGTACAAAGGAGTCTTGAATGCTTCCTGTTTCTGGAGTCTTTGGTGAACGTGTTTTAATTTACATGCTTACAATACCAGTTCTGAAATTTTGTCATGGTTTATCAAGGTTTTACATTCAATTTTATCACAGTTTATATGCTTTTCTGTTTTCACTGTTTTGGACGTGGCTCAGTAGTGTTTTGGAGGGTGATATTTTGATAATAGGCTTGACAGTGCTATGTAGCAATGCCAATTTTTTTTGTTCTTGTTTAGTAGGCAGTGTTATTTCTACAAAGCACACCATTCTAGATAACTCCTTTAATTCTTTTATAATGACTTTCTCCTTTTTACATTCACATGTTCATGAGAATGTTACTGTAATGGGTTTGAAGAAAAGGGATTTGTCATGTTTATACCTAATAAATCTGATTTTGAATATATTATATTTGCTATTATAAAGCAACTCTTTGTCCCTATAGTATGACCTTACTCAATGTTCAGGCATGATAAAGACCACTTTTTTTTTCCTTTTTTTTTTTTTTTCCACCTATTAGACAATTACTTCCCCCAAAAGTTATTTATGAGATCTAAAATGTTTAGGCTAACTCCCGCTTCTCACTAGCACTTCCAACGAGTCAGAGTGAGATGATTGTTTCCTTAGCATGAACAGACTCTTAGCACGAAGGGACTTTCTTTAATACTTTCTGAATTAATTAGTTCTAACTTCTCATTTTCTGTATGTACTGAAAACCACTGTGGCTTTTGTCAGCTAATGTTTTTTGTTTCTTTTTTTAATTGTTATTATTCTTGATTCTGTGGTAGGAATTAACTATTCCAACAGGTAAAGGATTATCATGGTCAGTTTTGTAACTCAGACCTGCAGTCTTTGGTGAAGGAGTTTTACTAGTTAACCAAGATTTTCGACGTAGACTATTAAGTGGGAGATACTATTCTCTGCCTCAATTAATCCTTCATCTGTTGTGAAGTGATGTCTTCTGGTTTCTTCCGCAAGTCAGTGTAAGAGGGCCTGTAGATCCTGTCAAAGTGTTTATTAACGGGACACTTCCTGTTTACATGAATGGATAAAGTAGCAATCACCAAAAACTGGAAGCTGCAGACAGCGCTCTTTTTTTTTTTTTTTTTTTTTTTTTATACTCTCTTACAGTGATTACTTCAAAGCTTTGGCAAAATGAGGCTTTCTCACTGTTGTGGAAAGTGGTCTCAGAGTTGAAGCCTTAGCAAGCTCAGCTAGGCCTAAGGTGTAGATTCCTAGACAAGTTTGTCAATTCAAGGCTGTTTGATGAAAAAAAGCTGCCACCTCTACTTGGTGCCTAACTCTGAATACATAAATATTCCAAACCCTGGCTTAAGAAAGCACTCATTCAGACATGCCTGTTAAGTTCTACTTAACTTTTAATGCCACCAAACTCCTAGTTTTTCTTTGCTCAGCACATGGGAGCAACGGGTTACTCTTTACAGATAATACCTTGCATAGTAAAGAGAAGAAACAAATAGGTATTATGAAGTTTAACTTAGAAACTGTTAATTTTTCAGTGTTTGCAGAGCCTAAACGTAGGAGAGCAGAATGTGGCCATTATGTTTTTTGCGCCTCTACATATTTACTGTATTTTGTATGCTTGATACCTATTTACCGAAGCTGCTTCCCCATCTCCCTCTCTTCCTTCTCAAGTGGCGAGTGAGAAAAGAAGCTATGATGGGTCTTGCCCAGCTATACAAGAAATACTGTCTTCATGCCGAGGCTGGAAAAGATGCTGCAGAGAAAGTGAGCTGGATAAAGGATAAACTTTTGCACATATATTATCAAAATAGCATTGATGACAAGTGAGTCAACCTAAGCCTTCCTAATTTTAATTGTACAGTGATAAGAGATGCTCTGAAAATGAATATATGTGCTTAATATGTGAAAAAGCTGTTATATCACATTCTGTACACGTGGGTTTATGTATGTTAAATTAATAATTACTAAGATGTATTAAGAACTCCAGGATGATTGCATTATCTGTTCATGTATTTATTCTATGTACTGGTAGAACTATGTCTGCTATGATGGTAAATTGTCATTAACTAATCTTTGCATGGAAAAAAGCCATCAGATTTTGCTTTTATTATGCCCTGCTATGTTTGTCTTTTACTTCCCAGAGGTTAGCATGTTAAAATCAACGATCTGTGAGTACTGTACATGTATGTATCACAGTGACATCTCCTTTTGTTACACTACATAGAAATTGACCCTTTAGTTAGAACAGAAACTGAAGAAATGTCAGGGAGTGCTTCCACCATTGTCTAATTTTTGCTGTTTTGTCACTCAATCCCTTTAGTTTTTGAAATATTGTTTTTGGCTTGGGAGAGAAAGAATTTTGGCTCAGATTTTGGAAGATAGTTTTCAGCTCTTACTTCTTTGTCTTTTCACAAGAAAAGCCAAACTGTGTAATCACACAATGATGAGCTTAGATTTCTAACATAGCAGACCTGGAATCCAGCCATATCTTTATAGTGGTTTTTAGCATCTTGCATATACAGTCTACTACTTCAGTATGTTGCATAATCTTAGTAACTAGCCCAAATGGGTAACAACATCCTTCAATTGCCACCTATTCTAGTTAATTCTGTATCACAAAAGACTGCTGCAGTTGTGAAGGATCTTGCTTTTATTTGTTTTGTTGGTTATAATTGTTTCTGTTACATATTTTATTAATTGCTTTCTTAAAAAAAAAAATAATAAATTGTACACTGGAAGTCTGCTGAGGTAGAATTATCAAATAGTGGAATCAACTAAAAAATCTCCATGTAGTTTATGCAAAGCTAATTTTGTATTTGTGTGTACATCAAATATGCTGGAGAGATTTTTTTTCTAGCATGTTCATAGCTCATTCAGCATGCAGGAAATGAATCGAAGTACTATGGTGAATTGTCAGATCTTTTTTTCAGTATTCCAGCTTGTTGGAAATGCAGAATACTGTGAAGGAAGCAAGCCAAGGAATTTCAAAGGATAACGTCATCAAAGCTCTGTTTCTTTTTTGAATCTGATCGTCTTCTAGAAGTCTTGTTAAGCCATAGAAGACAGTCTTGAGTGCAGCGACTGCATGCTGTTTGCTTTTTGGGTGTCCACACTGGAAGACTGGCAGCTTGATTCTCAGTATTCTTCTAGTTTGGCTGATACCCTGAATTTTAATAAAAATTTTGCTAGTTTTTAAGGTTGGACAATGAAATTCTTGCTCTGTCTCATTAGCTGATGTACTTAGAGTGGAAGATAGGACAAGTGGCAGTAGTTTTAAGCTAAAAGGGGAGAGGATTCAATTAGATGTTAGGAAGAAGTTTGATACTCAGCATGAGGAGGCACTGGTACAGGCTGCCTTGAGAAGCTGCGAATACCCCATGCTGGAGGTGTTCAAGGCCAGGTTGAATGGGGCCCTGGACAGCCTTATCCAGTGGGTGGTAATTCTGCTCATTTCAGAGCATTGGAACTAGATGGTCTTTTAAGGTCCCTTCAAACCCAAGCCGTTCTATGATTCTATGAAGTAAATGTATTTCAATGTTGTTATCGATAGAGTTCCAAAGATAGTACTTTAAGTAATAGAAGAGCTGTAAAAGTGCTATGATTTTAAATACTCAACCATTCCAGGCCTTTAAAAACACAAGTATAAGTCAAAATTGGCAACTTTTGGCCTGAATTCTTTCCATAGGGAAGGAGGATAAAATATAACGGTGAACAGCTTTCTGAACCTTGAAGTGTTTTCCTTTGTGCATGTGGAATGACACTAGGTCTTTTAAAAGAAAATAAGTAGTGCAGTATCACGTAGTATTCAGGCATGAGGTGGAACAGAAAAAAATTTTTCTAGCCATCCTTAATGCTAACGCCTTCTAATATTTTTGATCTAGCATCAGTATTGGAATGCTGTGCTCAAGTCTGAGAACTTGCAGCTGTAAAGGTAGTTTATCACCTGTATGTGCTGAGATTCTTACAACAGATACATGGGGAATGGTGCAAGATAACCACTTCGTAAACACTGTCCTGTTGCCAGCTCTTAATATGCCAGTCAGTGACTTTTCCTCACAGGAGAAAAGCCAGTGTTCCATAGATACTACCTATTCATAAATCTTTACCCTAACTGACATAGACCAAGGAAGGCATAATACAGCCTTCCTTACTGTCTGACAGCTACTTTGGAAAAGGTGTCTGTAGAGACACGGGCTACAGCACTATTCAGAAATTAGTAAAGTAGGTAGCTCTGATGCCTCCAATCACCTGTTATATTAAACAGAGATGAAATTTCCTGAGATCTAAAAACCCTGTTTTCCAAGTCATCAGCAGTGAAAATGTTCACCTAAAGGGAAAAAGACAAGTTTTCTTTAATGTTAGTGGAATGCCTTGTGATAACTGTATTCATATTCATAGTCATACTTTTATTCTTCTGCCTTGACTTCATGTCCCTTTGAATTTTCTTTGTGTTGAAATAACTTACGTTTGACCTGTTTTGCTTTCTATGTTCTTTGTACAAGGCACTCCTTGGGTACTTACCAGGAATCATAGCAAACAAAGTCTGTAAATTCAAAATGTCTGCCTGTTAATATGGTATTGTGTGACTGGACCCTGTGCACAGCTCTCATTGCTAAGGATTAAATTAGTATCTGAATGTTCTTTCATTTTGGGGAGTGTTACTAGATGGACTATGCAGTCATACAGTAGCTTGAGTTTTGTATTTTATTGAAAACCCTAGGTATGTCTGCTTCTGTTGTTGTTAGGATTTTGTTGTTGCTTTAAGAGAGGTAACTGGATAAAGTTCTTGCTGGTCTGGTTTGCACTCATTTGGATTTCCCTGTGCTCCTTTTCCTCTATACATTTTGCTGTTCTTTTTCTCTACCTTTTTCAATGCTGACTTTACTTTCTGTGTTATAAATAACAGTTTCAAATATTTTGCGTTTGTCAAATGCTACTATTTTATTTTACCCTTTCCCTCTAGGATGCTTCAGCTCTTTACTTTTACTTCCACTTCAGTTAAATTTTTTTATCCTCTCTTCTTTATCTGGGCTTTTTACTGTCTGTATCTCTTTCACTTACGCATGAGAATGAAAAAAGATTCTTCAAACCTGGAGAAAAAGGAGAATTTGGATGCTGACAAAAAGTTGCATCCTCTTAAAGGTGAAATTTAATGGAAAGGCTCTCAAGAAGCAGTTCTTGGTAATCTTTCTATCAGCAGTGGAAGTTATCTTTACAGATGAAAAGAGGCCGTTTTTCTTCTGTGGGGGAAAAATCTAGTTTATTTTATGTTTTTTTTTTTTTTTTTTTTTCTTTTTCTTTCAGCTTATCTAAAAGATACTACTAGTTTTGGAAATGTACAGATTTTCTCTCTTCTTTTCCTGCAGATTACTAGTAGAGAAAATCTTTGCTCAGTATCTTGTTCCACACAATTTGGAAACAGAAGAGCGAATGAAGTGCTTGTACTATTTGTATGCCAGCTTGGATCCAAATGCTGTTAAGTGAGTACAATTCCAATTCAACTAATACTTACTGTTTTTCATTTTTTTTTTTTAACATCATCTGTTTATATTATCAAGACTTAAATAACATTATAAGTAACTGATGCTTAACATTATTTGTGATTTTATTTCAAAATGTTTCCTCTAGCTCCAATAATTTTATATACAAACTGAACTAGGCCTTTAGACAAGAAGGCACCTTGATATTTGAGAAGATTTGTTTTAGGTCTTCATCCTGTGAGAACAATGCATTCTCATTGTGTTGTCTTATATATGTGAAATTGATACAGGCAGATGAATAAAAATGAAAAATGATCTATTTTGTTTAGAATTGTTATTATTAATACTTCGTGGATTTGATTCACTCAGTCAGATGGTGCACGTAGTAAACAAGATTATTTATTTAACACTACATCCAACATGTTATTGTGACAAACGAATCATGTTTTTCTTTCTGATTTTGTACTTTTTCAGAGCACTGAATGAGATGTGGAAGTGCCAGAACATGCTGAGGAGTCACGTACGGGAATTGCTAGACTTGCATAAGCAGCCCACAGTACGGTTTTGAAAAAATTAATACTTTATCAAATGGACTTGTTAGACTAATTTACCTTTTTTTTTATGCTATATTATTTGTTCAGCTGAGTTTTGATTTCAACATGTAGACAGAGTTCTGTTCACATTAAGTTGCTTTCAGTAAAGCTTGCCATGTGTATGGCCTCCTTAAGTTTCTTCAGAAGAAATTAAGGCGGTTTTTCAAGTTTTTGTTCATTTTTGATAGACTTCCTGATTCTCACTTTGACATTTTCTAAGTGGAATATTGTAAATTTTTAAGTATACTTTTAAAAGTAAATCTTCAAACTAGCAGAGACTTTAAATGCAAGTGCATGGTTATTTTGGGGTTTTTAGTATGGGAGGCTACCTTTAGTGTTTTGGGTTTAATTTTGAGGGGTTTTCTTTGTTTATTAGCAGTGGTTTTTGGGTTTTTTAAGTCTTTTTCCAATAGAACATGCTGCTGCAATAGAACTGACAGATGATCTTAAAGGTATATTTTCATGAGGGAGACGGTGCTGATGTTTTTTTGTTTATTTCTGTTTGCTGTTGTCCCCAGTCAGAAGCAAACAGTGCTGCCATGTTTGGGAAGCTGATGACCATAGCAAGTAAGCATTAATAAGTTCTTTAAATTGCTGTTACAACGTTCTTGGAAATTAATTTTCTATGAATGTTGTCATTACTGAAGTAGCAAATTTATCTTACATTAAACTGTGTTTAATTATATAGAAAACCTTCCAGATCCTGGAAAAGCACAAGATTTTGTGAAGAAATTCAATCAGGTTCTAGGCGATGATGAAAAGCTTCGGTCCCAGCTTGAACTGTTAATTAGCCCCACGTGTTCATGTAAACAGGCAGATGTCTGTGTGGTAAGGAAATGGAAAAGCAAACTTTTTAATATTTGTGCTTAAAACAGTTATTAAGACTTAATGGTCTATTTTGATACCTTAATATGATTTATGTGCCTTTCTCATTGTTATGAATACCTTTTTAGTTAACCTGTAGAGATTAGTGTTAATATAATCTTTGGCGATCATCCTAAAAACAAACAAACAAACAAATACAGGCTTTATTCCTTCCTGGGGTTATAAGGATCAAACATTAAGTTTAAAAGACTGATTTCATTTTTCTGCTTCATTTCAAGAATCTTTTTTATGGTAAACTGTTTTAAACTGTCTCCCAGCACTGATAAAACTTACATAAGTATGAGCACAACTATTGCACCATCTGCATATTATTTGTTCATTTTTCTTTGTACAAAATTATCTTGAGATCAATCTTTTTCTCTCTCTCATTTATTTAATATCACTGCTGAGAATACACACATTAATATTAAATCAGGCTTTTCCAGAGATTTACAGTGCCAACAATTGCAGCAATTTGGTTGACAAAAGTCTCAGTACAGAGCATCAACAGACACAGGCTTCTTGGTTTTTCCCAATGGCTCTGTAATTGTCCAGGGAGGAGGACAGAATGGCCTTCAGAATTATGTTCTAACCGCTGACGTATGGAATACATCTCTTTCTAAAATAGCCGATTTTGCAATTTGGGAGTGCAGTGATGCAGTTTCAAAGGGAAGACTTATTTTCTCTCCTGAAGATTGTTTACTGAAATGGTTAGGGCCATTTCCTGGTCTGTGTAGGATCTACCGCTTCCTACACAGGAAACTTGAAGGAGAAGGAAGGTTGAGAAATTATTTATTTGAGACATTTTAAACTTGTGTTCAAAATGAAAATATTTTTATATCCATCACCTTCTGCTGAGTTTGCAGCAGAATGTAATGTTCTTGACACTTGTTGCATTCAGAGGGGGAAAAGCAGGTTTTTGATTCAAAGACATTTCCAGGCAAGAACATGGAGTCTGAACATTTGTTGTAACTAAAGTGGCAGAGTGCTTCTCCATATCTGCAGCATTGTAGCTTCTATTGCATTTTGTTGTTGTTGCTTATGGAATCTGAAGCATGCAGCAAAGCTATATACAGATTTTTGAATTACTCTCATCTACGTAGATACTTAAATTCTGTCTGTGTTGCACTTAGCACTCCCTTGGTTCTGTTTTGAGTCTGGTCTCCATTTCCTTAAGAAACACTTCAGAAAGAAGAAGTTTACATACATCTTGAGTTTAAATGCTGTTGCAAAGCATGCCTACTTTCACTGTAATGTGATAAAGAAAGATTTAGGGATAACAACAGTCCTCCTTAAAATACATTTTATTGACTATTTACACAATTTCTGTAGATAAAATAACTAATTCTATTTAACTTATTCAATGTGCTTAGGAAATAATTAAAATGAAAATAATTATTGTTTGTAATGTAACATTCTTGTAGAGAGAAATAGCCCGGAAACTTGCAAATCCTAAGCAGCCAACAAATCCTTTTCTGGAAATGGTCAAATTTCTTTTGGAAAGAATTGCTCCTGTACATATTGACTCAGAAGCCATTAGGTAAGTTTGGAAGATCATACGAGCTCATGAGTGGTTACAAAGTTGATTTAAGTAAAAGAAAAAGATTTTCTTGGAAATAGGTTAGACAGGTTAGTCTGCCCTAACTGTAGATAGACATTTAAAAATGTATATTTTACATGAATATCTTGCATTTCTAGCAGTGTGGAGTCTTGGTTTTGTTTTTTCTGGGGGGGGAAAGGATTTTTTTTTCTTACTGCTTTGCAATGCTACATCTATAAATGATGATAAAATATAGCAGTTGTTCCCTGTGAAACTGCCATTTGTGGGGTGTATGGTGAATATGATGATCATAGTTCTCACATAGTTAACTGCAACACAGTCTTCAATATAACAGCTGAATTAATTAATTTTTATGGGATTGAGTAAGAGAATGTTTCTATTTCTTTTGAGACTTGTCTGGCAACCTAATTATATTCTGAAACATTTGCAACTCTGTGTTGATCTGAATGCTACCAACATGTCTTTTTCCTAAGCAATTAAATTTTGCAGTAAGCTAGGTCAGAAAGAAAAGGAATAATGAAATAGTTTAATTTGAGAAAAAGATTATAACAAAAACACAAAACAGACTACTACTATCCCATAAATTATTGTCAAAACCAGGTAATCTTGCTGCTCAAACTTGACATTGCATGTTTTCAAGTTCATTTGTTGGTTTTTTTTTTTAGTTCGTTTGTTTTTCTGTCTCTTATTTTAGTGCACTAGTAAAATTGATGAATAAATCAATAGAGGGGACAGCTGATGATGAAGAGGAGGGTGTAAGTCCTGATACTGCAATTCGTGCAGGACTTGAACTTCTCAAGGTAATTTACATTAAATAATCTACATCAAAGTAGCTGTGGTTTGTAAAGGAAGGAATGCCAGTGGTGTGACTAAAGAAGGAATGTTAGTAGTAGTATTTATTTAAATATATTTTAAGTATGTGCAAGCTATTATTTAGTGAACTTTTATAATGACAGAAAGGTTTTGGTGACTTGCTTGGGAAAATAATATAAAAATAACAAGTTTTTGGGAAAAGTAAGTTTTGCAAAGGACACACAGAATAGAAGTATTCTCCTTAAAGCAGGAATGGGTTTCTTCTTAGGGAAGTCAAAGAGGAAGATAAAGACATAAAGTGTGAAGAGGAGAAAAGAGCAGACTAGGAGAGGCACATCTTGTTGGCTTGTACAGTGCGGTAAGGAAAGCAAACAAGGAGGGGGGAAGGTGTTGATGAGTGAGAATTGCCTGAAGGAGAGAAGGAAAGACTTGAAATATCTGGATAACATCTGTGATGGATTTGGCAGTTTATTTTCAATATGTTAAAAAGAGGGCTGTACAATAACAAAGAAGGGCATGGAAGGGAAGCTTAGATAATTTAGGTGAGACTTTTCCCACATCTGAATGAACAAGTTGGACTTTGTGGAGACATATTGCACCAAATTTGGTAATGGCAGCAATGCATTAGAAATTGTTGTGCAGAATTACACAGGGAAGTAAAGTCTGTTTGTTCATGTAGCTCAGAAAAGAAAGCTGTTAAGGTTGAAGGTTTTGTTGCTGTGACATGGATACCTTTAAGAAAGTTACTTCAGATATTGATACAGACAACTCTGATCAAAGAAACCAATATAAGATAAACCTTAAAAATACACAAAATACGTGCATTTTTTTAATTGTTCTCCCTACAATGTGTTATTTGAACTTTGTTATACTTAATATAGTTTTCTTCTGGGATAATGATTTGTTCTCTCCTTGAATCCTTGCACACTTCGTTTTTTTTATTTAACATGACTTCTATTTAAAATAATGTGTATTTCATTAGTTTAGATTAAAAGACAGTAATTAAATACTGTGGTTGTTTTAACTTTCTTGATTTCTTTTCTGTATAACTTTCTCCAAAAATGTAGTTTTTGAATGTAATAATCTCATGTGAGCATGTAATAGCTATTTCTGTTGACGGTAAGGCTCGTAAACAGCTGTAAGTTTGTTTCTCTGATGATTCACTTTGAAATATACCTTTATATCTTTGGTTTAATATGTATCTACAGGTTCTGTCCTTTACACATCCTACCTCGTTTCACTCTGCAGAGACCTACGAGTCTCTGCTGCAGTGCCTCAGGATGGAAGATGATAAGGTAGCTGAGGCAGCCATACAGATTTTCAGAAACACGGGTCACAAAATAGAAACAGACCTGCCACAGATAAGATCGTGAGTGTATTTCTTTACATGCTGTTTCTCATACCCGGACTTCTGGCTCTTGGTAGTTAATTCAGAATATTGCCCCTGAAGTTATGTTGTAGTCTTGTGAATATGAACAGCTTATCTTCCATCATTTTGTGTTCTTTCACAAAGTTTCTGTCTCTTCATTTTTAAATTCCCCGTTCTCACATGATTTGTTTATTTATTTGTTACCTGCTTTTTAAAAGTCCTTTTATAATAGAAAAGTCCTTTTATAATAGACATGTTAAAGCCAGAGTGTAGCATGTTTCCCAGGTTACAAAACAAGCAACAACAGAAATATGGTGGAGATGTAATTTCTTGGCACAATAATTTCCTTCACATGCTATTTCTATCTTTGTAAGGAATGAAAATATAATCTCTAGTTAACAGCTCTGTTTTGAAACAAACTGAGAAACAAGTTCCAAAAGCAGGCATAAATTTCTAAGAAAGAATAAATGGCTGTCTATATGTTGTCGTCATACTATTCGTGCTTTAACTGTTGGTTAAAGCTACGTAATCTACCAGGTATTCACAGACTTTACAACTTGGTGACTTGACTGACATCTAAAATGTTAAAATCAGCCTTTTAGTAACTAACTAATCCAGGTTATAAAGTAGAGGTTACAATATTGAAGTATTTCAATATAGAGAACTTATTACTGTGCAAAAACGTGTCAGAGTATAGGCAATTGTTCTAGATTTCATATATTCAGTGATGTTTATCATAAGTGAAAAATAGTTTTGTTTCAAGTAACCTGTTTGGGTTTTTTATTTTTATTTTTTAAACCAACTGTATGCAGACTGCTTGCTGTTCTTTGGAGTAGGGTTCACCGGTAGTAGCCCAAGTTCTTCCTCACGTGAGAAACAGTTTTGTGCCCCACTTAATGGACAGGGAATTCCAAATGGTTCTAGAGTCTGCTGAAGTATGGTCACTGCTTTCAATAGAGCTGATAGACCATGTGTGAACGTTTACATGTTTACACGTAAATGTACACATTATAGTGTAAATTACCTTGGTTTGTGTGATGAGGATGCTGTCAATATTTTTTCTTCCACATGTTGTTGCTACTTTTGATTATGGAAAATTTGTTAGTGAAGCCTCAGCACTCCACTGTGTACTGAATTGTTGTATTGTTAATGAACTTTTCCAGAAACTAGCATTTTTTGAAATGTTTCTGTGTCAGGTGTTCTGTAAGCAATTCTGTCATCTTGACTCAGTTACTGAGTGCTAAACATCATGAGTTAGTGTCTCAGATGTTGCTGTCTTAGGTGACATGCCAGCCTTCCCACACTCTCATGAGTCCCTGCAGTGGCTTCTGCCCTGCGCTTTCCTTCTGTGACCACTGATGAGCAAAAATGGATTTCAGGGGTCTCAAATACAAAAACTCAAAGCAGTTACTAATCTGCTCATACACTGCAAATAAAGACGAAAGTTAAGGCAGTAAAAGCCTATAAACCCACTAATGTTGAACAGCTGTTCCTGGGTTATACAAATTTTCTTCTGTCCTGTTGCTTCAAGCCCCCACTGTTGATTTCCCCCCATGCTATAACCTTAATAACCTTATTTTGATCGTTGTTTTCTTTCATGTTTGATTTTTCCCTCTGAGCCTTTTTCTGCCTGTGTACAGTCAGATGTTCAGCAAGTACAAAAAATAATATTTTTTTTTTTGTTTTCAATTCAGTATGGTCTTTTTTGAACAGACTTCAAAGGAGTGCATGATTTGTAAGACCATGTTCTGTAGAGGTATAGGTGAAAAGTTTCATGTTTTGTAGATCGCAAATTGTATTTTGAAGTATTTTATTTAATGTTTGCAGAACGTTAATTCCAATTTTGCATCAGAAAGCAAAAAGAGGCACTCCCCATCAGGCAAAACAAGCCGTTCACTGTATACATGCCATATTTTCAAATAAAGAAGTGCAACTTGCTCAGATCTTTGAGGTATGTCTTTTTTTGTTTTTAAGATTTGTTTCTGTTCTTAGTTGAGACTAATGATTAATTTCTATTTTTAATTAACAGATAATTTATGAAGTTAGCCTACAGGTGTATGGTAGTTAAGTCATTACTTTTATAATAGAAAAGTATTAATATTTCTGTTTTTTGTAGTCTTTGTAACGTTCTGATACGTAAGGTGCTCCTTTTTTGTCTATATGGGAAAAGTTAGAGGAAAATAAAATATGCTGGAATGCTCCACATCAGATCTCACGAGAATGCATGTAGCAGATACTAAATGGAGAATAACATCCTCTACTTTCAAACCATATTGAGTTTCCATATCTAAGATCTGTGTCTGTGCATTACTTTCTCACTGAGAAAGTGAATGCAGAGTAGTATGCAACTATAAGTGAAGACACTGGCTTACTCCTCACTTACTACTTAGAAAAGTGGTAAAGCAAAAAATCATATGTAGGGCAGAGAGGTTACTTTTCACTATAAGCTCTTAAATGATACTAATATGCACTTGTAAAATATCATAGATTCTCCACCGTAGCCATCTTTGAACGTATATATAATTCAGAGATGTTAAAATCTTTGCATTAAGTTTATGGAGTTTGATATCTCTGCTTAGACTTACATGAGAGTGCAAGTTCATGTTCCCTTCTCTACTATCAGGTTACTGTGGAAAGGTACTGAGTGATACAGCAACCTGAAATTATCATAACTGTTGTCTTGAAGGAAATACTGATCACCAGTGGAAACAACCAGCCCTATTTACAGGGTTGTACAGTTGTCAGTTTTAGGGGTTTTTTTGACCTGCCATTATTTTCTGGCATTTGTTAGCTACACTTCAGATTTTTACAACTCTTCGAGAGCACAGAGTCAGGTTTTCTCCCATTTCTCCCAGGATTTAATGTGTTTCACTGTTAAAACAGGATGAGAACATAAAATCATATTGCCGCTATCTCACGTGAGATTTTAATTATTCTGTTAATTGGGAAATTGCATTCTTTCTCCATTCTGTTTTGCAAATGTTACTAATAATTTTTATGAAAAAAAAACCTGTAAAAGTCATCTGCAGCCCAGTATTAAAATAAGCTGTTTTTTAGGCGTGGTGATTTACATATCTACAGCTCATTTTTTAATATATACATACTTTTTTTTCCTCAGCCTCTTAGTAGAAGTTTGAATGCTGATGTACCAGAACAACTTATAACTCCGTTAGTCTCACTGGGTCATATTTCTATGTTGGCCCCAGACCAGTTTGCTTCTCCAATGAAATCTGTTGTTGCAAATTTCATTGTAAAAGATCTTCTAATGAATGACAGGGTAAGATTTTCTTTTTTTGTTAAGCCCTTACAGTTCTCTTTGTTTGTTATTGGGAAACAGAGCTGTTTCGTTTTGCTTTGTATTTGCAAAATGGTTCAATAAAGGAATGTTCTATAAACGACTTGTGAAGAGACATCACATCATAGAAAAATCTTCTGTATGAAAGAAAGCTCAGTCCAAAACTCTGTTTTGTTTCTCTTTATATTTTCTGTATGGGTTGAACCAGTTCTTAAACTTACATGAGTATCTGTAGTCAACAGGTGAGAAAAATGGAAAGTTGTGGTCTCCAGATGAAGAGGTTTCTCCAGAAGTACTAGCAAAGGTGAATGGTCAGCTGCCAATAATAATGTATATGTTTGAGTTTAAAAACATACTATTTTGAAGTTGTGCAGTGAAGAGTTTGATAGATCTCTTTAGAGTGTAGTAAATCTCTTTATTACTTTTGTATTAGGTTGTTGGTTTTTTTTTTTTAGAAGTACTGTTTTCTGTCAATTATATAAATACACCATTACAAAACTGGTGGAAACCATGCATTTTGGTGCCTTCGTTTACTGATGCTGAGTATATTGAATGTTGAGAAAATTAAGACAACCAAAAGTTGCAGTTTTCCTTGTAAGAGAGGTAATTAGTCTTTACTGACTGTAAATAAAGTTGAAATAAACTGAGACTTTGAATTTTCTTCATTCTCTTTGATAGGCTATTTACTGTGATTCTAGTTGTGGCTGTTTTTAGAAAGATTTGTCTAGTTGCTTTTATTTTTGATAACGTAGCAGGTATCTTAGATGTATTTGTGAGAAAGCACTGAACCACAGTTGATAGTTCCTTTGTCTTTCTGTAAACATTACTGCTTCGTTCTGTTCCTTTTAAAATATATCAACTCTAATAAGTAGGAGTCTTTGGAAGTTTCTGTTTGACAGAAATGGACTGTAGCACATAACAAGTCTAGAAAGTAAATTCATTGTTTATTTGTCCATTTTTGATAGGTGCAAGCAATTAAACTTTTGGTACGCTGGCTGTTGGGTATGAAAAACAACCAGTCAAAATCTGCAAATTCCACACTCCGACTGTTATCAGCTATGCTTGTCAGTGAAGGAGACTTGACAGAACAGAAGCGAATCAGGTCAGATTCTGTTACTTTTAGGCTTGTAATAGTGTTATTGTGGAATTGTATACTAAAGACAGTAATTCTTTGAACCCTTTTAGAATCTTAAGGTGTGAAGAAAATGTTATGTAACATTGAATAATAGGAGATGGATCTGACTGGAGTTTAAAATTTAGGACTGGAACGGTGCATATGAAAATGTTCTTCTTATTGATTCTTTCTTGCAGTCTACTCATAATATAGCTTAGAACACTGTAGATATCTTGCTAGTAAAAGACATTCCAGAGAGACTTGCAGGAGTTTCTTTGAAAGTAACTGAACAATCAGATTTAATACATTCAAATGTTGGGACAATTTTGGGTGGAGCATCTTCCAATGTGGGGCTACTTTACAGCACATCTCCATTCAGAGGGTAAGGGAAATCTGTGACAAATGAGTTGCTTTGATTTTCATAGTGGTATGCAAACAAGAAAGAGGTGCAATAGAGGTGCAGAGCACCTTATTTTCACAAATGTCATTGAGTTAATTTAACAATATGAAGCTGTTGAGCTGGTCAGACTGGGAAAAACCTTGATTGCTCATTGAATGGTCTTGTAAAAAGAAAGAAATTGTAATATGCAAGTAATTTAAGCAGAGTTTTGGGGTTTTTCCCTCTTGTTTGTATAGTAAATCCGATATGTCTCGACTACGATTAGCTGCTGGCAGTGCAATAATGAAGCTTGCACAGGAGCCATGTTACCATGAAATAATTACCCCAGAACAGTTCCAACTCTGTGCACTTGTCATTAATGTAAGTAACTACTTTTATATTGAAGTGATTCTTAGAGTTCAAACTCCTTACATCTGAGCTTTAGTTGCTGCTAAATTGATTTTTTAACATTGCTCATTGCGGCTTTCGAGAGTTCTTGAAGTTGCAAATATTTATTTTACAACATTTGTTGATATTTTTAAAACATCATCCCATCATTCCAGTTGGATGTTTTTCATTTTTATTTTGTTTTAAACAAGATTGTTATGGTTGCATTCTTATGTTTTATTTTGTTACAGGATGAGTGCTACCAAGTGAGGCAGATATTTGCCCAGAAGCTGCATAAAGCACTTGTGAAATTACTGCTCCCTTTGGAATATATGGCAATCTTTGCTTTGTGTGCCAAAGATCCTGTGAAAGAGAGAAGAGCACATGCCAGACAGTGCTTGCTTAAAAACATTAGTATACGAAGAGAATATATTAAGCAGAATCCTATGGCTAACGGTTAGTGTTTCAGTAAATTTGTGAAGAATACAAAGGTTAAATGCTAAATTGGAAGAAGTAATCATTAAAGGTTAAGCAAATTGCTTTTCTAAATAAATACAAAGTTTAATTTGTTTTCTCATTTTTTATATTTATCACATTCAAATCTAAATTTACTTTAGCATTAACCATAAAATGCTTTTCTGTACATTGCTGAGAAGCATACATGTAAAGTACAATACTGTTATTCTGGTAGCTGTTTTGCATGAAAAATAAAATTTTGTTTTCTGATATGTTAGGTTTTATGATCTCTTCCTGATGTGGGGCCAAATAGTTTTGAAGTAGAAAAACTCATTTATAGTTAATGATGGGGCAACCTGTCTAATGGGAGGTGTCTCTGCCTATAGCAGGAGGGTCAGAACCAGATGATCTTAAAGGTCCCTTGCAATCCAAACCATTCTATGCTTCATGGAAAGTACAATCTGCAGGAAAAATAACACAGACTGAAGTTTTATGTTCTGTATTTGGATAAGTAATACTTGAAAATATTTTGTCTTGTGATGCATGTCTGTATGTATGTATAACAAAGAGATTAGTTATGATTTTTGTTTCTTACTGCAGAAAAATTGCTGTCCTTGCTGCCTGAATATGTGGTACCATATATGATTCATTTACTGGCACATGATCCAGATTTCACAAAACCTCAGGATGTTGATCAGCTTCGTGATGTCAAAGAGTAAGTGTTAAATTATTCTAGAACTATTTCCTGAGCTTAGAAAAAATTATTAGGAAAATGGATTCTTGTTTTGCAATATGCTATCGATAAAACATTAGTCTTGGAAAAGGAAGAAAACTTCAGAAACTGCTTAGCAGTATATTCTGAAAGACCAAATCGTAACCTTTAACCTTTATTAACTGTTTAGGCATCCATCTCTCCACGTCACCATTCTTTGTTTTTGATCTGTTTTTCTTTTGTATTCATTTTGGATGGAGCTGTAAGCTAACTTGTTTTGGTACCACAAAAGCGCATATAATGACATATTGCAATATATGTATAATTAGAAAAACAATTATTTGCACAAATATGCATGTTCATATCTTAATTCTTTCTGCACCTTTATCTGTGAGAATCCCAGTCTGATTTTTTTTTTCTTTAGTTGAAAACCCAAATTTGTTCTGATTTCTGAGTTACTTGACTCATACCTGGTCAGAAACTGCAGTTGAGAAAGATTTCTTAACTAATAATCAAGTCTGTATTGTTTTTTGGTTGTTTTTTTGTTTGTTTGGTTTTTGGTTTTTGGTTTTTTGAGGAGGACTTGTTCTTGGCAACACCTGAAAGCGCTCCACTGTGTTCTTTACTGTTTTATCCAGAATTGAACAAGTTCTGATTTGCAGTTGTCAGTACTTTCTCTGAGTAGTACTTTCTAGTGCACAGAGTTTTTTTGGACATCCCTTGTATGGCTGTCCTTTGTTGCCAGATTTCCTCCCTCATTCTTGTCACAGGCTGGCTGAACTAGCCAGAGAGGACTTGTCCAAAGAAAGAAATGCTATGTACAGGAATCTTGGCAGGAATTCTCTGAAGAGTTTTCTGAGATGAATCCAAAACATTTTTCTCCTAATGCAATATAGCATTTCTTTCAAGACTTCTGAGAGTCACAGTGTTCATTTTAAAGCGTTGACTTAGATGCTTATACACTTGCAGAAGTAGACTGGCAGTGTGTTCTGCAGTTGTCTCCTCAGTTCTTCTTGAGTTTTATGTGGCCCAAATATAGTCAAATAAGTAAATACATGCTTAGTGCGTTCCTTATTCGTAATTTGTGGTATTTACACTTACAGTGTCTTTTGAGGCTGTCCTGTAAAGTTATGTTTGTTTTTGTTGTTGTTGTTTCTCTCTCAAAAAGGTGTCTTTTCCCTCTGTATTCACATTCCAAAGAAATAATGAAATGCATGCAGAGAATGAACTTTCTTTATGTGACTATTCTTCTATTGCATCAGCTATATCTGGCCTGTTCACTTAGGATCCTTTAATATGTCTGTTCCAGTGTTTATGTAGTGTGGGTAACAGTTGAGCAGTTGTATCGTTTAACCTAGTTTTGTGTGGTCATGATACATTGTTGGCAGTATCACAGACATAGCCTGAGATAGTGATTATAGAATTCCACCTACAAGGTGCTGGAATTCTTTCTATTCTGAACAGTATGACTGAAACAGTTATAATTAAAAGTCTAGACTCTGTTCTCTTCTTTGGATGCTATCTGTTCATGATTTTTTTCAAATTGACTTTGTTGCTTAAGGAAAAGCTAGCACAGCCGACATTTTTTTTTTTTTCTTCCCAAAGAAGCTACTGTATAAAAGTTGGAATGTAACTGTGGTTTACGGCTTTTTAGGTGCCTGTGGTTCATGCTTGAAGTTTTAATGACAAAGAATGAGAACAATAGCCATGCCTTCATGAAAAAGATGGCAGAAAACATCAAGCTTACACGAGATGCTCAGTCTCCTGATGAGCCAAAGGCCAATGAAGTAAGAAGTGCAGTTCAGATAAGTGTTTGGTGATGGGCTAAGGGTTTCACAAGCTACTTGCTGGACTGGATTTACAGGAAATTTAAAAACACTAGCTCAGACATTTAAATTCTTTTAGAGTGTGCTAATTGCAAGCATTGTGTGTATGCTACCAGTCTCATTCTTTCCGAAACTTGCTGATCTTAGCCAGCATGCAGTACCAGAGAAGTTATTAAACAAAATTTGTTAAATATTCCTGTTATTTCCTAGTGTTTATTTTAATTTCAAATATCTGATTTTCCAACATAATTATTTTCTGTTGTTGAGAAAATACTGTAGTATATGGCTGCTGGTAAATATATGTTACCAGCTGAGAAGATAAACCATTTATTTGATTAAGAGCTTCTATTGTACAGTTTAGATGTCTGTAGTTTTATTATGTTTTATTAAATAGCGTGATATGAAAAATGAGGAATTCTCTGTTCTAAGAGCCAACAGCGTGGTTAATGATGTAATTACAAAATATGTCCTTAGGAGTGGTTATTTCACATACAGATTCAATTTGCTAAAGAACTGCATTCTCTGCACAGCAAGTAATTCCTAAAGCATAATTTTCTTTTTTTCTTCAGAAACTTTATACAGTATGTGATGTAGCACTGTGTGTAATCAACAGCAAAAGTGCTTTATGCAATGCAGATTCACCAAAGGACCCTGTATTGCCAACCAAATTTTTTACGCAACCTGAAAAGGTAAATTTTTATTAATTTAATTTCCAGGGTAATAAGGGGAAATTCTTTGATTGTTACAGTTGAGATCACATCATGGAAAAAGGCATATATTTTTTCCTGAACAATATAGTTGGTGTCACCAACTGTACAATAAGTTAGTTGTGCCTCAGCTAACATTTGCCAGAAATGTTTGTGACCTGGTGAGAGCTATACAGAGTAACCATCAACATGCTGGCAGATCTTGCCAGATCATTCCATTTAAGTGTTGTACGTGTTCTTCTGAATGTATGGGGATATATATATATATTCTGACTGTATATTTAATTAGAATGCAAAACAGCCAAAAAGAAAAAAGAAACATTTTTGATCTTCTGTGACATGTTTTTAGCTGTTAGTAACTGGCTATTTTGTTTGATGCGCAAATCAGTCCTCTTATTGCCCAGCAGTAGTCCTAGTGAGTATATCTCTACTGGCAGCAATAATGCTAACATTACTTCAGAGACATATTTTTAAAAAAGTGTAAGTGGAACCATAGTAATTGTCCATACTAGTTTTGATCATACAAAGCAATGCATTTCACATTTTTCATCGTCTCAGACTGTTAACTGCCTTACCAGAGTCTGTTTAAACAAAATACCGTCTGGTTAATTAATTCTGGTTTGAATGATGCCACTGTGTTGGAGAGCTGGTGTCTGTGATAGGTGCCTGCATTCAGATGTGGTGTTTTGTCTCTGTAAACTGTAGTCAGAGTGACAAACTTCACAAGTTTCAGTTTTTCTGGAGAAGATAGCACTTGTTCTCCTTTCGGACTTCCCATAAAAAGATGGAAGTGAAGCAAGAGGGAAATTTTACTTCATTTCAAGTGATGCATGTCATTTAAGAAGAAAAAATGTAAATTCCAGCTCCACGTACGCCACGCTGTTAGTAATGCTCTTTCAGATCTCCTCTGAAGTACTAGTGTGACTGATCTTCATTAGAGTTATTCATTATCAATAGAAGGTTGAGGCTCTGATCTAGTGGGTGGCAACCCTGCGCACAGGAGGGGCATTGGAAATAGGTGATCTTTGAGATCCTTTTCAACTCAAGCCCCTCTGTGATTCTGAGGTTGCATAGTGCCGTCACTCTTAAGAAATCAATCATATGTGTAAACATAAAAACAACAGCAAGATTGAGAGATCAAATGCAAATTAATTTTTAATTTTATTTTCTTTTAATAGGATTTTTCCAATGACCGGAATTACATTTCAGAAGAGACAAGGGTTCTTCTTTTGACAGGAAAGGTAGTATATTCTGACAAGTTACAATTAATTTGAAGATTATTGTGATTTTAAATGTTCTACTTAGCTTGATAATAAACCATAAAGAGAACCGTGGTACTATAAAAATTGTATGAAGAATTTGTGTACAGTGATTCATCATTCATTCATTTGAGGGAATAATGAATGCTTTTAACTCCATATACTACTCAGTGCAGACAAAACACCAAGGTAGTACAGGGGATAGAGAACATAAAGGTAACAAAGGCATAGGTTCTTGATTGTCTTTCAGATAGTAACAGGTTTTTTCTTTATTCAAATAACTGTGGCGTAAAACCATAACTGAGATACTTAATTCTGTGATGATGCTAGGATTATCGTAGATTTGTCGTCCTACTACTTTCAATATGGCTGCTAAAGCTGTTACATTTAACTATAAATGTCTATATCCTTCTGATCAGCTCATTTTAATTCAGATATAATTTGGCTGACACTCCATGTGGAAGAGAAAATACCATGTCTTTCTAGTGGGGAGGAAAACATAAACAACAGTCTATTCTGGTTTTCTACCAGCCTCTTTTTTAGGGGGATTCTTTCTTTCTTGGGATTCCTAGGTTGCATTTAAAGTTTGTTGGAATACTTTTTATAGTAGCTCACAAAGCTGGAAGATTGTTTCCTTGAGTTTAGTGAAACAATGCTGGCTGACCTGTAAAAGAAAGTATAAATTATGTCTCTATGTAATGTCATATCTTTTCTTTTTAATTTTCATGTTCTGTGTTCAGTGAACTATTACTGCATTAGTTTCTAAGCCTTCAGTAAGAGCAGAACTTTGTAGTAATGGTTCGTTTTAAGGGTAGAAACAAACAATCTCTCCATCAATAGCCATCATCTCAAACTGCTGCTCCTCATGCTGTTTTTTGTTATTTACAAAAATTCCTGCTATCAGAGCAGTTCATGTGGGTGAGTTCTGCTCAGCTGGCGGAATACTGTATCTCTTCACTTTATGTTCACACTTCAACACTAGCCTGGATGCTGCTCAGCGAGCTGGTTAAGCTTGTTACACTGGCAGGAAAATAGGGACGGGGGCATGTAGATAGTTGCGTGCTCATTTAGCAAGTGTTGGTATTATGTTAGGAAGAGAGGAGGCAGGCAGAAGACTACCTTCTGTAAGCTATTCCTTGTTGGATAGCAGTTGGTAGTAGGCTGGAGGTTATCTGTTTGCTGTTGTAATTGTTTCACTTTTGATATATATTTAATATATTGATATACAACTAAAGGAGAGTTTGTAGTTAGTTGTATAAATGTAGAACGTTTCTCTTTTAATAAAGTATTCGGCAAATAAGGCTACAAAGGTGCCTTACCATAAAACAGCAGGATTTTTGAGTTACACTTTTTTCTCTTGTACTCTCTTAGAATAGAGTTTTATAGAGAATCAGGAGGGGAGGGCGTCCTGTGTCGAGTTAGCATTATTTAAGTAATTGTCAGTGTTTTGGGAAAATAAACTTTCATTCCATGCTCTAATAGAATGCATAGACACCTGTTTTTCTCTCTTAATTCCCTTTCAGAAAACACAGATGTAGAAAGATACCACATTAAATCAGACCAATGTTTCTACTGGCCTTCTTTTATCCAGTGACCAAGTTAATATGATCATGCAGTCCTAGCCACTTTATTTTGTATGCTTCCCAGCATATGTAATTTCTAATGCAGTGCTAGACTCTGTATCTCTGTCTGTTGGTTTTGATATCTGTTTATGGTATTCATAAATTTGTCTGCTCATATTTGAACCTACTGATATTCTGCCTTCACAGCCTCTTGTTCACAGCCTGTTTATGAAGAAGTACTTTCTTTACTCTCTTAAACATTTTCTCTCTCACCTGAGTTGCATCAAATGCTTCCTATTTTCTAAAAATACCCAGTATATTGAGCAAATAAAACATGTTACAAGAATAAGTAAATATTGTGCAGTATTAGTACTAGGATGATTCAGCTACTGAATAAGTCTTCAGTAACAGGCATTTTACAGAGATATTGCTTTCTGATGGCCAAATGTTATCTAATATCTGTGGTATCCCTCTGTTGCCTCCTCCTTCAGCTTCCATGTATGGAAATTAATTTTTCTTGTGAGAATCGTAGAATACATTATTCTAGAATCATAGAATGCATTAGTCTCCGAGGAAACATGAAATTACATGAAGAATATGACATGTTAGTTGAGAGAAGTCAAAGAAGTTTTCTTGAGACAGAAAAATCTTACAGCCTATTCAGCCTAATCAAATCATTCAGCAGCCATAGCAAGATATGAAATACCATCCCTCTATCAGAGTACCACAGCATAGATGATGTATTAAGAAATTATGACTCAACAGTGTGCCTTGGCAGCTTGAAAAGGCCAACCATACCCTCGGGTAGATGAGGCCCAGGCCCAGCACTGCCAACTGTGCAAGGGAATGGGTTGTCTCGCTGTGCTCTGTGCTGTGCAGCCTCACCTCGAGCACTGTACGTGTTTAGGCACAACAATAGAGCAATTACATAAAACTCTTAAGAGTGGTCCTGAAGAAGGGCTACAAAGGCAGGGAATGGTGTAGAGGGCAAAATGTCAAGACTGAATGAGGATCTGATAAATGTTTACAAATATCTGAGGGAAGGTAGAAGGCAAATGGATGAGGCCAGGCTCTTCTCGGATGTGCGTAGCAACAGGACAAGGAGTAATGGCCTAAACCTTGAATATAGGAAGTTACATACAAACATGCAGAAGAACTTCTTTACATTAAGGATGATGGAGCACTAGAACAGGATGCCCAGAGAGGAGGTGGAACCTCCTCCTTCTATGGAGATATTCAAGACCTATCTGGATGCCTATCTGTGTGATGTATTGCAGGGATCCTGCACTAGCAGGGGGGTTGGACTTGGTGATCTCTTGAGGTCCCTTCCAACCTCTGCAATTCCATGATTCTACAACTTCTGTGATTCTTCACCAGGGGGTGGTCAGGTACTGGCACAGGCTCTCTAGGGAAGTGGTCATACTACCAAGCTGCCAGAGTTCAAGAAACATTTGGATGACGCTCTCAGAAGTACAGTTTGAATGTTGGGTACTCCTGTGCTGAGCCAGAAGTTGAATTCAATGAGTCCTTGTGGGTGCCTTCCAACTCAGGATGTTCTATGATTCTGTGCACCTGCTTTCTGTGGAGTACAGATGTTTCTACTGGTGCAATGAATCCAATTTTGCATTACATTTTGAAGTGCTTTTTCCCAAAGATGTTTTGATTTGCAAATATGGGATGTTGCTACATCCTTTTGATCATCTAGTATTATCCAACATTGTGTTTCTTGTTGGCACTTCTCTAAACACTCTCACAGCTGCTGAGGGGTCTGGAGCACAGGCCTTATGAGGAGCCGCTGAAGGAGCTGGGATTGTTCAGTCTGAGAAGAGGAGGCTCAGGGGAGACCTTATTGCTCTCTATAACTACCTGAAGGGAGGTTGTAGTGAGCTAGGGGTTGGCGTCTTCTCTCTTGTAACCGGTGATAGGACTAGAGGGAATGGCTTCAAGCTGCACCAGGGGAGATTCAGGCTGGGTGTTAGGAAATACTACTTCTCTGAAAGAGTGGTTAAGCACTGGAATGGGCTGCCATGGGAGGTGGTGGAGTCACCGACCCTGGAGGTGTTCAAGAAACGTTTGGACATTGTGTTGAGGGACATGGTTTAGTGACAACTATGGGTGATAGGTGGGTGGTTGGACTGGGTGATCCTATGGATCTTTTCCAACCTTGGTGATTCTGTGATTCTATGACTTCAAAGCAAGAAAGAGAACAATTGATGAAGTGCCATTAAATGATGAGAAATAAAAGTGTGACAGACTGCTTGTTAATTAAGGATGAGTCTGTAGCTCTAAACTGATGGCATCATGACTGAGACTGTTAATCCAGAAACAATATTTTTAAATATTCAAGAACACATTTTAAAAATATGTGTCTTAAAATTCCTATTTCTAAAATAAAACCATTTTCTTTTAGCCAAAACCAACTGGCGTATTAGGTACAGTAAACAAACCGTTATCTGCAACTGGAAGGAGACCGTATATTAGAACTACAGGATCAGAGACTGGAAGCAATATCAGTGTAAACTCAGAGCTGAGCTCTTCTGCAGGAAACAGATCAAGGTACAGAAGTATGCATGAAATACGCTGAAATTATCTTGATTATTTATTTATTTGGAACTATTTCATTTTTAAAACTTTTGTATGTTTGTATAAATTGGTTTGAGCACTGCTGGTCTTTACTTTTCCTCTATATCTGTGCTAGAATTGGCTATTTCTATCAGATAGAATTTCTACCTGAAACATGAATTAGTTTAGAGTAATGATCATAATGTTTGTGAAAATAATTACATGACACTGTGTCTGTGAAAAGGGACTTGGCTTAAAAAGTTGCAAACATTTTATTTTCTGTTTTGTGTATCTTGGCTTTATTTTGTCTTCAATTATGCTACCAGGGAACAAAGTTCAGATATATCAGAAACTGGCGTCAGTGAAAACGATGAAAATCCTGTGCGAATTATTTCAGTCACACCAGCGAAGACAGAACCTGTGAAAAATAAGGTATGTTTGGGGATTTTGTGGACTGTATCTCTATAATTAGCTTGGACATGGGTGTTAATTCAGTATACATCTCTATGGATGGTCTCAGAGGAATTGATAATGTCAGGTTTCATTTAATTTAACTGTGCAGTTTTCTTAGTCCAATGAAACTCCTCTGATTTTCAACGCTATTGTTGATTTTATCCAGAGTAATTTATACAGAAATTCAGAAAATACTAACTTCTTTTTTATAGAGCACCAAAAGGTACCCACCTTTATTTTATATTTTTCCAGTAACTGAAGATACTGTCTGGAGAATGTCCAGTGGTCCTCTAGAACGAACATGCAACTAACTCTATATGTTGTTTAAACTTTGAGGATTTTTAATGCCTTCTTTTTCTTCCATTAGAGAGAGATGACCAGGTCTAAATAATAATGTTGTGTTTTTTTTAACTTATAAAGCATGTAGCTGCATGAAGTTATCAACAGTAAATATTAAGTCCTACACACGGAATGTATTAAACTCAGGCAATTTACTGGGATCTGCTTAGGATTACAGGTCTTAAGAAGGCCCTGGGGGGACTGGGAAACCAGCAGAACTTGTCAGCAGTATGCTTTGGCAGTCATGAGGGCAAACTGGGCCCTGGGTTTGCACCAGTATAGCCAGCAGATTGTAATTATTCTATCTTATTTGACTTTCTTTTGACCATACCTGGAATCCTGTGACCTCAGATACTGGAAACAGGAGTCTTGCAGAGAGCCACCAATGTATTAAAGGCTTAGAGAAATTGTTATTTGAAGAAAGGTTGAAAGAGTTAGGTCTCTTCATCCTACAAGAGAGAAGCTATGGAAGGACTTTATCAGTCTTTCAGTACTGTGAAGCTATTCACAGAGAAGATGGAGGTTTTCTGTTCTTGTTGCTTAAGGGGAAATGCCATTTGGATATAAGCAAAAAAAAAAATCATGCATTTTGAGGAGATCTAAATACTGGGATAGGTTGCCCAAAAGCATTATGGAATGCCACTTGCTCTTCAGGGATTGGTATGGCAACAAGTAGGATAACCCATTTCCAACAGAAGGTTGGATCAGATGATTCCCAGAAGTCACTTCCAATCTGGATGAGTCTGTGATTCTAAAATCAATATGGATTTCTCTTATAACGTGGGGATACATAGGTGGCTCATGCTCTGCATATTATAAAAATTTATATATCTACTGTGACTCTTTTAATTAGATGAAATCAGAGTAATAAATAGATGTTTTGGATTTATATAATAAAAAGTTAAGTTTTTATGATCTTGTCAAATAACATCCACATGTTCACAGCAATGAGCTAATGAAGAAAAGTAAAATATACATATTTCAACTGTATTATGCTTCCTTTTATTTTTTTTTTTTTCTTTTTTCTGTTTTTAATTCTTTCCCAAAATAAAGCTCTTCTGAAAAGGTAGATAACAGGGAAGGTATTTATGAAATAGTTCCTCAGATTGTTTTTTAGGTTCTTGAAACATGGCTTTAGTGGAAATTTTTCAAGAGTGGTTGTTTGTAAAGTTAGTTGGATAGCAATTGTAAATGTCTCCTATGCATCTGTAAAACAGGAATGAAGATTATGGAGACTGCACGATTTATTTAAACATTTATTCAAATGGAAGAATATTTAACAGATAAGTCCTTGGTTCAGACATAGCACTTTTAAATAGTGGGGGACCTTAATTAGTTGAAATTGCTAAGTCATCCTAGCCATGCTTCTTAAATACTCTTCTCTGCATCTCTCTACTAAGTATTTCACAACCTGTTGTTCAAAGGAAGCTCCAGCATCCAATTTTTGTTTCCATATGAATTATTTTTTGTGTAGAGACTTGCACTGACACATTTGTCTTTCACATACAGGCAGGCTTCATGAAGCTTAAACATTTCCATTACTTTGTTCATTTTATTGGGAAGAACATGCAAATAAGCCATACCTATTTAAACATGACTGAATTACCCATGTAAGCTTTGTAGATGACGAGATCTTAATCCCTTATAGAGGCAGTGAAGGAGCTTAAGGAGAACTGTTGTTGCAAGCCAAAGCAACTTGCAGTTTGTTATGTTGACCCCAATCTCTCCGAATTAAGACTTGGAATTGCACACAGTCTAGCAAATTTTTTGTTTAGCCTTAAAAATCCTATTTAGTAAAAATTTTTACTAGATCTAAGCTGGTTTGATTTATTTTTTAGTAAGAACACTTTATTTTATGAACTCATGCTTCTGCCAAACAGAGGTAACAATTTCAGTTTGACTTTGGCAATCTTTATTCATATCAATGATTTTTCTTTCCTAGGAAATGAATTCTGATCAGGCTACGCAAGGAAACAGTACTGAACGTGGGAAAAAAAGAACAGCAACAGCATCTGGAACTGAGAATATTCATCAGAAAGCAGAAGAAAATAATGCAGATGAAACAGGACCATCGCTTGCAGCAAAAACCAGGAGAGGGCGTCCACCCAAACCTGAACCTCAGGGTACCACTGCAAAAAATGAGGAAACAAATAAGCCACCTGTCAGGGGAAGGAAAAGGGCAGCAGCCAGTCAAGAAAGTCCAGGAAGTTTAGAGACAGGTAACGCCAAAGCACCAAAACAGCAAGACACAGCAAAAAAGCCAGCAGCAGCACAGAGGCAAATTGATCTACAAAGGTAAAAATAAATTAAATTAAAAATAAGTGGGTGGGGTGGGGCTTCTCTGTTTCAAGATAGACTCTGTATTTAGAATTATAACAGAGCATATGTTAAGAGCACAACTAAGCCACAATAATGTATGAACACCGTGATCCAACATATGTTATTTTCTGTTCTTTCAGTGTACGTACAGTTAGAGAACTGAAGTTGTTCTCTCAGATAGGATAATATAAATTGTGTTTCTTGTCTGTTGCATCCTGGTTCCCCTTACTAGCATTGCTGTTTAAAAGAGCTAAGAGTTTAGGTTCTTTCAGTACATTCATTAATGCCAAGTGTACAGGAATTTGTGCTCATTGATGATAAAGGCTTAAAAAGTGATCATCTTTAATGAGTAGAATAAACTGTAATTCTAACTGTAATTATTTTCTCATATGTTGTGTCTGATGCTCGTTTAATATTAACAAACATTTAATATACATTTTAAATAAATCAACAGCAGAATTTGAAATCATAATCTGAAAAATAGCTCTCTGATGATAATTTATTTTTCTGCCCTTTAGTATTTAAATGCGTTGATTTATTTCCAATGTAAACAAACAACAAATAAGCATAAATGTGCTGGTTCTGATATAGTGGTAATTTTAATGAAGATCTGTTGAAAGCTGTAGAGCAGTAAGGGTAAGGTGAGCAAACCAGCATGCTGGAAGAAATCTCATTGTTAGGGAGGTGTGAATAATTGGGATGGTTTCTTTCTAGAGATTTTGTCCAATTGAAGATCTTGCAAAGAACCTTGATCAAAAAGGATTATCCTTTTCCTCTCACAAGATTCATATACTAGTAAATTGTTCAGTCTTTCAGGAGAATAGTATTTGTGTTCTGCCTTGCAATGCTCGCTTTATATGTCAGTTTTCTTTAAGTCTTCATAAAAATACTGTTTTATCAATAGTCTTAAGTGAACCAGCTCTATCAAGATACCTTCTTTGAAATATGTAATACGTTGTTTCTTGGAAAAAATACCAAAACAGTGTTAACGTTTTTCAGAAGCCAGGTGCTTGGAAGTGATGGAGATTCACTGTTGGAGATAGACTCAAGTCCAGGATATTCCCAGAGTGCAATGGATCTTTTTAAGGCCTGTGAGAGCAGCCAGGAAGACACTGAGGATACAGAGATAGCAGAGGGAGGCTTCCTTAAGGTGTAGCAGGCACTTATGTAGGACAATTCTATGGTTTTTATTGCAGTTTATACAGTAGGGAATCAAAGAAATATCTTCTTTTTCTAGAAGAACATGTGTAAAACTAGCTACATGTGATAGGTTTTTTGCTTTTAAGTCAAACTGTATGAGGTAGTGTAAAAATTTGAAAAACCTTTGATTTGCTTCTAAGCAAAGCTATTTTTATAATTCTAGGTATTTAAATACAGTAAGTTAAAACAAGTTGTTATACTGTGGTTTCAGTGAAAGTTCCAAATAAATGTATTTCTGTTTATGCTGAGAAAGCATAATTCAGGTATGGAATTATCATCATTGAACTTGTGTACTTTCAAGTTAATCAGAAAGCTATGATATACAGTAAGGAAATTCAGTTGTATTGAGCTAATGAAATAACAGCTAAGAAGATATATGCTAGAGTTGGAAGACTCGGCGTATAAAGAAAGAGTATATAATCTAACAATTAGACGTCATAGATAGTGTTTGATTCAGAATTAGCTGTAATTTCCTTGTCCTTAAAATTAACCTTTATTTCCTTTTCTCCCCCCACAAAAGGTAAAAAGAAAACTCACTCGAAAAGGGAGGAAATGAAGGCCAAATAAAGGCATGCTCCAAGCTTCTGCAAAAACTAGGATTCAGAAATTTCCTGTACAGGAACTGAAATTACTTCAAAAAACACACAGCTTTCAGCTCTGAAAACAGAAGGAAAACTATGCTTCCCTTCCACGTGAAATTAATCCTTCTCAATGGAAATGTAAAGCAGAAACTCTTGAGAAAGAGGCTAAAAGCATCTGTACTTATTTCCCCAGAGACTTTTTTTATGAAAAGTCAATAATTAAGCAAATTGCTTAACACTTGGTTCCAGTTCCTGCATTCTGGAGTTTAAAAGTGTATTTACACCATTAATTTTCATGCTGCATTTTTTTTTTTTTTTTTTTTTTAAGGAAGTCAGAGGGAGGTCCTTACACTGACACTGAAAATTCGCGATCCTAGAGCCAGGTATTCCCATGTTTCACAGAAAAAGTAGAAGTCTACTGAATGGATTTTAAATAAGACTAGAGGAAAAAAAAAATCACAAAAAAAAAGTTTTTTGCTTTACTTTTGGAGACTGTTTTATGTATAATTCTTTCTGCCTGCCTACTTTTCTGCAAAAGTAAGATGTACAGATTTCAGTTCCCTGCTATGAAAAGTCATGTGGTGGCAATTTTATAAATGTTGCTTTCTGATTTTTATCAGAGTGGGAAAGTAATCACTTAAAATTATTAATTCGCAAGTAGACATTTCATTTTTTAATTTTCCCTCCATTTTAGTTTAATATAATTTGCAATAAATGTTTTTACTCCTGCGGTTCTGTTGGAATATTCTGAATTTTAAAGGAGTAAAGACAGTCCAGCATTTGATTTTATAATGTTTGTCACCAGATTTTTATTATTGATGTAAAGAAAAAAAAAAAATCAATTTTTAAAAATAGTTGGACTTTGGCAGCTTTGTAAGGAAAGTTGGAAATGTTTAGGATTGCTCTCAATTTTAAGCATCGTGCTGATTGGAAGTAAGTCTGTTTTGCATTTTGTCTTCCTGTTCAGGCTCATTTTTAATGTTTATTTTAGAAGATTGTTGCATCAATATTACGTTTCCTGGCATTGTTCAGCATAGATAAAAGTGTACACTTTTATGTACACGTGATCATATTTAAGTTTGTTGCATAAAATAAACGCTTCTAGGTGTCACATGGCAGTCTTTCTTTTTTTTTTTTTTCCTTTTTTTTTTTTTTTTTAATTTCTCTCTCAAAAAACCTGTATCTGCACATGGTCTTAGGTGTTCATAGAAATAAGCGTGTAAGCTGTAAAGCAGACAGCTTCATGTAGTTTAAAAGGTACGTGTTTAGGTGAAATTATGGTGGATAACTGCTGAAGTTGTATGGGAAGAAGGGGTTGGTCTGCAGAATGGCTGCAAGCAGTTCGTTTTGCTCCTCCTTGCCTCAGTGCTCTTTTGCAAATTGTTTTGCAATTCCCTGCTGGCCCTGTAGAGAAACTGGGTGCTGTTGATGGAAGCTGAGGATTATTCACTGTCCTGGGATGGATACAGTGTGGTTGCATACTGATAAACAAGGACTGAGTCTCCCTTATCAAGCATTTATTTATTTGATGTTACAGTGTATTTTTCCTCTGTTACAGAGAAAATGTACTCTGCTTTGCAAGTATGTGCAACTTCTCCTAGAACTGTCTGAGAATATTTGACTTGAAGTATTTTGGATGCTCTCATTGAAGGGGATTTGAAAAGCATTTTATCACACATTGATCCATCAGGTTTTTGATTTCTGTAACTGAGATACTTCCACAAATTTGGTTCACTGATCGCAACACAGTTGGTTTCGGTTTTTGTGCTCTGGTCAAATGCTTCCCTCATGGAGTTGATGTGCTCTGCTGGTTTAAAACAATTTTTAAACTTTTTAGGTAGAAGTTTTTAGGTGCTACCAAGAAGGGAACTCTCTTAAAAATGAGCTCTGGTATTTAGTGATGTGCCTTTAAAAACTATTTGAAAAGTCTTGGCAAATTGTGCAAATACTTAATTCTGAATTGTTTCAAAAAACTATTTTTGAGGGGAAGTTTAGTTTTTATATAGGTCAGTTTTTAATCAGTTTAATTGTCAAGTCACCCAAGGGATCCTCATAGACCATTTTAGGCTAGGAAGTGTTTGTGGAGGTTATATGGTTCAGTGCCATGCTCAGAGCAGGGCTTTTTTTTCCAGTTGTCTTTTTAGACTTAGACTTTCTTTTGTTTTCTTTAAGTGGACATATGAATTACTTCTGTACGTTGACTACCAGTATAGCTAAAGAAAATGAGCACCTCCATGCTGTAAATTAGGCTGTGCAGAAATGCATACCAACTGTAGGAAAAGGTCCACTGGTTTGTTGACACCATAGACCAGCTTACATGCAGAATTTCTCTGCCTGACTCCAGCTACCACTCACCAAAGTCCTAGAGCACATGTGGCAGAATTCAGTTACTCCAGGGTCGAACGTTAGCCTTTATACCAAATACAGGAAAGCACAGGCATAATTTGTATCCATATGTAATGTATGCATTGCCAGTACTCTTTTTGAAGTTAAATAATAAAAATCTTGATCAGTGTAGAGCTGTGGAATTGAAGGCAAATTACTGCAAAGGAGGAGATGTTTATTTTGTAGTTGACCATATGTGAGCTTTAAAATGGCAGTGGGGATTGTCTCATGGTAATGAGAGAACTGATGCTCAGAGGTTTCCACCTTTTAGTCTGTGATAAAGAATAAAAGCCCAGTTAAAACCCAGTGTTTGTGGGTGGCGTTGAGGTTTCGCATTCAGATCCATAGTTAGCTCTAAGTTATCATCTTTGAAGTTCCCATTTTCATAAAACTGTGACTCGGTTTCTTAGCAGACATGCATTTATCTCTATTTCTCTGGTTCTGAGGCTGTTTGGCTCTTAAAACAATAGGAGAGGAAGGCTGTTCTGGGACCAGTAAAGTAGTACATGAAACCTGAACCACTCAGCAAAATTTAATCTGAATAATTGTTATAAACAAAGTAATATTTCTAGAGCAAACTGGTGTATGTCTTAAACAGGAAGGATAATATGCATTATTAATCTTTTCTGCATATGCATATGCTAAATAACAACAAAAATACCTTTCCTAAAATGTTTTTCCAGCCGGTAGATGCTTAGCACACATTGGTGGACCAAGTTCAACACTAGTTAACATGAAACTCAGTAGCCAGTCTGATAGCTCTCACAGCTGAACTGTCTTGTCTGAAGTTCCGGAGAGATTTGGGCTCACTAAATCAATACCCAAGAAACTTGTTTCTTTAAGAAATCAACTGTGTTGATCCTAGTCCAGTTGCATGTGTGCTCCATGGTTGTGTTATTGGCAGTAATAAGTTTGTTTGTTTGTGTGCAGAAATCAAGATACAAATCAGTGCTCGAGGAAATAGCCCAAACCAAAGAAGTTGGACTATAAAGTCTGTTTGGAAGCCAGGCTCCAGGTGTGCATAGCTGATAACTAAGCATCATTCAGAGTAGCTGGTCTCAGCGCGAGGAGTTGTCTCGGTGCAACAACAGGTACGCATAGAGAATAGCAAGGTGTTGAACAGCAGTTGAAGTTCTGTACAGCAGCACCTGCTGTCCCCCCAGCATCAGAAACGCATCCTGCCCTCAGTACCTGGCCTTATTTCTATAGTTCCAAGGAGCTAATGAAGTTTTAGGCAACTGTAGCAGCTTGTGAAGAAAGAAATGAGTGATCTGATGGGACCATAGGAAGAGGTCAGTTCAGACTTGCTCAGGTTCAAAGCCTTTGCTCAGGTTGCAGAAGCCAAAGCAGCATGCGCACTCCCTCCATTACCTGGTAGAAGCAGCTACACCTGAACTGAGCGAGGTCTCATTTGCCTAAGGACAAACAATGTGATCGTGCTCCTCAGAGCTTTGGTGTCACTCATGGGTGTTCGACACAAGCTGTACTTATGCTACAAAGTTACAGAATTACTGTCTGCACCAAGCAGTATACAGTCATTGTAACACTGCCCTGGGAGAAGCCTTCCTATTTGACCTGATGGAAAGGTCTTCCTAAGCGACAACAATGTATCTTCTCTGTTTCTGCTTTGCAAGTGTGATGACAAACTTCTGTCAGGGAACAGCTAGACTCTGCAGTGGCTGGGTGTTGTCAGCTAGGAGAAAGAGTCAGGACTTGCTATGACCCTTTAACTTTGATAAGAGCCATTCAATTTTCAGCCTGGTGGGTTTACCAGCAGCTGCACAATTAGATCCATGGTCAGTAGAGCTGAGACATCCATGGGCAGCACAGATGGCTGGCGCAGTTGGGTCCTGCAGGAGTAGGAATATCGGAAGGCACGTCTGCTCTTCAGAGGAAGCGCGGTGGTTATTGGAACTAATTTGTAACTTGCTGGGAAGTCATGCTGGTGATGGGGTAGTCAACAGCAAGTCAGCTGAGGTAAGATGCTCAACCAGGTAGCTATGCATACATTCAGTGTCCCACACCCATGACCAGACTATTATTTCAACAGCCACAAGAGCCTGAGCTCTTGTGATGTGTGTTCATAGCCACAAGAGTTCAGATGTGTGTTCATACAGCTGCAAGGCAGGCAAGCTCTAGAACAAGAAATACACGTTTTACTCCTTAAGTTCAGTCATTAAATTCATCTCTGTTTGCCCTGGAAGCTGAGAGTGATGTATCTTGGCCCTGATTCACCAAAGCTTGGGAAGCAAAATCTGGCTTATGATTATTGCAGTCTCAGGCATGAGCTGAGTTGCTTTGGTGTTAGGTCTGAGTGCTCCACAGTAGGTAGATTATCGCTGTCTGTTCTAGAATAATTTGAGTTCTTTCTTTGGTGCAGCATAGGTGTAGCAACCACTGTCTGCCCAGGCAGCAAGAAAGCTGGGATGTTGAGGATATTTTGGGGTAGCACTGGTGTCTCTGGGGAAGGTGTCTGATTTCAGCATGTTCCCAGCCTTCTGCTTGGGTGAGGTTTCTCTCTTACATGTAGTTGCTGCATAAAGCTCTTTGCTTCGCTTACTTACAGCCTCTAATGTAATGTCAGACAGACTTCCACAAGTGTCTGTTGTTCATCACATTAACAGTTGGAATTTCCCCTGTTGATGTTTTTCCTATGCATCTGAAAATCTGATGTCTTTACTGCTTTTATGTTGAAACTACGATACAGTTTTCATTTGTTTTGATACAAATACTCCTTTTTTTCCTAAAAACTTAATTTGTCACACCAGTGGTTTCCACGTGCTTAACTGGATTTGCAAGGACATGCTTCATTTCACTTTGTAATATTCCTAGTCTGAGGTAGGGGTTTGGAGGCTGATCTTGAGATCACTGTGAATTATTCTAGGCTGGTGGTGATACTTCCTCATGGTGCAACAGCATTCACGTGGGATTTCTAAGGTGTTTTTCCAGAAACCAGAGGCGAGGTGGCATTTATGTGATAGGTTTTGCTTGATTTAGACTGGAAAAGTGCAAGTAAACCCCAAGCTCCAAACTTTGTGTGTTCCCCCCAGCTATGAGGGAGTCCTACCTGTCCTTTGCCATCATTTGGAGCATGAATCTATCCCAGCTCAATTAGATAGCTCTGGCTACTCTTTGAGAACTGCGAGTACTTCATGGCTCTGGGGCTCCATCATATCTCTGTGTATAAATACCTGATAGAAGGTAAAGAGCTGGTGTCAGACTCTTCTCAGTGACCACACAAGAGGCAATCATGGTGAACCGAAATACAAGGAATTTCATTCATATGCTTTTAAAAAATAAACAATAATAATAATCTTTATAGTGCAATGGAGCACTGGCTTGGGCTGCTGAGAGGCTGTGGGCTTTCCTCCTTGGAGATCTTCAAAAGCCACCTGGCCATGGGCCTGGGCACCTGCTCTGGTGTCCTGGCTGGGGCTGGGCCAACCTCAGCTGTGCTATGCTCCTGTGATGTCAGTACCGGGCTCTGAGTCCTTTGAAATGATGGCAGTTCACTCCAGGCAGCATTGCATGTTTTCCTGATTGCACACCTCCAAGCAGGCACCTTTCCCATTCATTTTCTCTTCCTGCTGACCCTGTTTGGTTGTTTTTTTGCTCATAACCCGAGTTCATAATTTCACTCATTTTTCAAAACCAGTAAGCACAATGTATGGCAGTAATGTCAGGGGCTTTTTTGTATAATCTCTTTCAACCTTCAGGCACCAACCATTTGAATGCACTGACACAGCAGATACTACCAAAATCCTTCTAAGTAGGATAAGGGAGGTGCCTTTGACCTACTTTGAAATATATGAGTAT
>JAOWBP010002392.1:44427771-44439250 GCA_028571105.1 Tragopan temminckii
TCTTTCTTGGCCTTGCCCTGTTCTCTGGCCGCGTCCGACGCCTCCTTCCTCTCCGCATCCCTGCCGGCCTCCTTCTGCTCCTCGGGCCCCGCCGCACCGCCGGGTGCCGGCCCCGCCCGCAGCGGCCCCGGGGGCTCGGCCTCCAGGCACACCTTCTCCGCCGCCCCGTGCCCTGCCTTGGCCCTCTCCGCGATTATCCTCCTGGTTTTGGGGAGCAGGATGATTTTCCTCTGATGCTCCGACTCGGGAAGGTCGAACGCGGGCTCCTCCTGGTCCGAGTCCACCACGCTCCGCCGCAGGAACCGCTGATGGACCATTTTGGGGTCCCTGGAGCACGGCGCTCGGACGTCCGTCGTCACCGGGGGCCAGGGGGCACAGGCCGACAGCGCGCAGGGCGTGGGCGACGCCGGGCCCACCGAGAGCCATCACCTCCCTGCAGAGAAGTGCTGCAGTTCATACAGCATACCATACTTCTAAATGCACGACTACAAGATCAGCAGCAGTGGAAAACAAAGGCTTCTTCCTCTCTTCAGACACAACCTACATCACTTTTCTTTTTCTAAAGGAGACACCGAGTGTGTTCTGTGAGGCAGCCTTAGCCAAAATCATGCACGCTTTCACTACACAGATTAAATTTACACAATTTCTGCCTCACCCTTTTCCTCGAGCATTAGGACAGAGCCCAGCCGCTCTCACTGCTGCCACAGAGGCTGCGCACTGGGGAACACAAGAACCCTCTGAATTACCAGAAATAAAATGAAAACTGCTTTCAGGGAAACATGCATTTATTAAGCATTCCCAGTGAAAAAAAATCAACATCTTTTCAAATGTGTGTTTATTTAAAAAATCATTTGTGTACAAAAGTGTTTGTGTAGTTTTTATTTTCAAGACAAAAAACACTGATGCTGCATTCCAGCCCCCCCACTCCAGTACAGGCAGGCTGATGCTCAGGAGCCCACCTCCTACCATCGCTTTTATCAGACTTTTTAATATATACTTTTAGGGTTTTTGTTTTGTTTTTCTAAGAAAAAGTCAGAATTTCAGATGGAAAATTGAAAAGCAGGACTCTTCCACAGCTGACATCAGTGTTACGAAGGCAGCCTCCTCCAGCCACCCCACAGCACCAGCAGTGGGCAGGTACAGCATTTTCACAGTACATTTCCTCAGCTGTTGAGTCGCGTCTCCCAGCTGACACCAGCAAGGAAAGGCTCAGTGCCACAAGCAGCTGGCCAGCGAGTTTGATGCCTACAAAGCAGGTAACAGCAGAGAAGGAACATCACAGTACAGTGCAAATGGGTTTTAAGATTTTGCTGAATGAGAGCAGATCTGAAAAGATGAGTGGCTAACTACAGAGTACTGCAGCTGGAATAACCGAGCAAGAAGCAAAATGCATTAAGGACAGTTGGGCTGATGTGGCTATGGCCGAACCAGCCGAGGATGCAGCACCAGCAGAAGAGCGAGCTGTGTGCAGTCACTGATGGCTTCAGAATAGATCAGAAAATGAGCAAGAGGGAAGAAACAGCTGCCCCTTCATCTAGTCATAGGAGAAGACTGACTGGAAAATGAGAACAATTCACAGCAAAACCACCTACTTGCCCCTGCCCAGGCAAAGCCTGAGGCACTCAGTGAGCGCCTTGGCTTCCTGCCGCAGCTGGACGATGCAATGGATGGCACGATGAAAGGCGTTCTCAGCTCATCAAGTCCTACAGAGCACAGCACAAGTGAGCAGCTACGCTCCTCCAGATGCTTTGGATCAACTTCTGCCATCAACAAATAGGGCAGGACAGGACGCCTGACCTTCTTGAGGCTGCTTATAAGAAGACGTGAAACCAAACTAACACTGCTCAATTGGTTATCCTTTTCCCCCTTGGGGAAGCCTCCAACCCTAAGCCAGCTTTTATTAGTATTTAGGAAGGAAGCAAGGGACATGCACACAGTCAAGCTTCTTCCCCTCACTCTGAAAACTGAACATTTCACATTAACAGATGCAGTTTCAAGCAAGAGTTCTTGTTTACTATGTTTCAGGTTTGATTTTCCCCCTCCCATTAAATCAGCACTCCATAGGCTTTCAAGCACCCAGTCTGATTCACAGCTTAAATTTGCATAGTTTGAATGTTTGTTATCCACACCACCCACTAGAGGCTTGGTATCACCAGGTAAGCTCCTTCCTGCCTATTTAATTCTTCTTTTATTCTGATCTGAAAGGAGAAGAACGAAAGATGACATTCCTAGCCCATTAGCACCCAGCCCCACAGCTAACTCCTGGGCCAGGCACAGCACAGTGCCCAGCTGGCACAAGCCTCACCAGAAAGCTGCTCACTCACACCCAGTTCTGGCACTGCTGGCTTGGCATGCTTTTTGCTGCAAAAGGGAAGTTTGGAACACGCAGGAGTAGCACCACAGGCCGAAACTTTCTGGAAGGATCCATCACTAAGCTTTGTCCAAGAGGTCCCTGTTGGTCACAGCAGGAGCACAACTCCTTCACAGACACGATGGAGAAAGCTGCGAGTTTGGCAAGGGGGAGTAGAGGCCAGAGATAGAGAGTTTGGCACTCACAGGAAAACAGAGGCTTTTGGCAACACAAAGGGACGTTCCTTTATCTCTGCAAAATTACACTTTGCTTTTTGAGGAAGCGGATGAGATAGGAGCTGCTGGTTCCCCACCAACCACTTTGCCAGATGAACACTAAAACATCGAGCAGTGAGATCTGATGCTCTGGAAATCTGTATGCTCCATTAGCAACACCTTGTTTAGAAAAACTGGACCATCTGGACTTCAGAATAACTGTTTCAAGCTGTTTTCTTAAATACTGAAGGAAGACAAGATGAGATTTATTTGTACTCGGCAAGCAACTGTCCCCACACTTAACATTCCTGTTTTAAGCAAGCAGAAAATGTGCAGCCCAAGCCTGAACAGTGACCTGCGTGGCAGCTCTGCATTGGCAGATGTGTAGGGCCCAGAACACGGCAGTGCTCACACAGATAGCAGAACTACATTTTGTACAAACTCAGTGAGCTGAATGCTGATAGTAAACTCCCTGGGGCTCAGCCCCAGCTGCAGTTGAACTAACCTCGTACAACCTTATTCCTATATTCAACTCTGATAACTATCGAGAAGACAAAACCACTCCTTATAAAAGACTAACATCAGAACTCAGGAACTTGAGCCCACTGATGTCTCCTTAATGCTGGTCATCTCTCCTCCCCAGCTCAGGCCTTGAGAAGCTGCCCTCTGCCAGCACCTGAGCTAGCGTCAAGGTATCTCTGCTGTAAAGCACATGGAAATGGAGGGCAAAAAAATAGCGTCCAACACCTACACGTAAGGGAAAGGGAAGACAAGCGTTCTTCTACAGAGACAAAAATGAGGTAACTTCACAAGAGAAACAGAACTTAACCGGGTGTTGTTTCAGTGCTGACCGTGACCACCTCAAAACCACTTCCACTCTTCTTCCCTCCCCATCTTCCTTTACACACAGTTCAGGAAATCTGGGTATCTCTGGACATGCGCTTCCAGTGGGTGCTCTTAGGAGACCAATCTCACCCAAAGACACATGCAGAAGCCCATGACAGAAGTTTTATATCCCTTGACAACAATTTCAGAGTTCCTTCTTTTGATGAATAGCAGCGAAGAGCAAGGGAAAGCAGTCAGCAATTTATAATTACCACCGGTATAAAACAACACAACAGAAAAGGCGTTGATGTAATCAAGTTCTTACCCTGTACAACAGAAAAGACAGCAATTTGAGGTTAACACTAGTGGCATTCTGCCAGTTTCCTACCGTCCCTGGTTCTCACCTAGCAAACCAGCTGAACAGTAGCAGCTTCTTGTTTAAAAAAATAAATAAATATAAAGAAAGACAAAACAATTTGTTTCCTTTGGCATCTTCGAGAATGATTTACACTAACTCAAGAAAATCCAAGAAAAGTGATCACTGACTTCACCTCAAAAAGCAGTATGTATAAGACTAAGCAAATGTATTTAGTATTGCACTGATATGAGTTAGAAGTATTTACTGTCTGTGCCCCAAAATATTTTAAGCTTGGACACACGGGACAGAAGAGTTCAGAGCACATCCCCAAAGAGTTAGGTTGTACAGCTCTATTTTCTGGTTCTGTTCCACAACAACTATGCTCCAGACATGGATCAGGTACAGCGTTCCTGATCTCATCTTGCACAACTTATAAACAAACCTCTACAAAGGGTGAAACTATTTCAGCCTGTACTTCATAGTCCAAGAAAAATCCCAACCAGACGTACCTCCCCATCCCACCCCATTAATACTCTTCAGGAAAAGAAACAGTTGTGGAAAAATGACTTACGTGGTACAGCACTGACAATCCCCACCCTATTCTCAGGATTTCTCTGAACTTCCTTGTCAGATATATTCTCAAAAGTTAGCATCGTATTCATAAAGACAATACAGCTCTCTTTAAATAGATGTACTAGTGTTTGAAGTTGCAAAACTAATAATTTTCAAGCTTCCGCACTCAGGATGAAATGTCATTTTAATACGAATAAGACGACTGACTGTATGTACAAGCCAAGGTAAGTTTCAGTTCTCATTTATCAGAAACATCAATCCAAAAGAAAGCTAAATTGAGAACAAACTTCTATGTGCATTTGAAGTATGTACAGTAAAAACACCAACACAGCCTCCATGTGTCAACTAGAGAAAAATGCGAGCAAGGATGAGTTTTCAAGTACCTGGAAAGCAATCCTTAAACTGAAGCCCAAAATAAAGCTAGAAAACTGCTGCAAAAACAGCTGATTGCATCATATCAAGTACTCAAAAGAAAATATAATTCTCAGTATGCCAGAGAATTAGCTTTTTCCTCCTTCAAATCCAGTGAAGTCGTATTATCCAAGATATATTGAAGAACATTTTACATCCACTTAAGACAAAAAGAAAAAAAAGAAAAGAAAACCAGCTCCATTCTTGTGCTATATCAAGGCATACTAAACCCTTACTAAGTGTGTAGAAAATACGACGGATGAAAATCATTGATAATTCAAAATATGTTCTTCATAGGCGAGCCTAGACTACCATACATGGCACACAATACCAACAGAATGAAGAATAATCTAGGGAGGGTTCTTAGCTGTATGACGTAAGGGAGAAGAGAATCCGGTTTCCCAATTAATAAGCTACGAAGAAAAAGGTTCTGAACAGGTCACCATTTGGAACTTTGGGTAAATCTTTTAAAGTCTTTCAGGAAAATAGGTACAAGAACACTCGAGTATTTAAATGGTGCTCTCTTCAGCGACCCTACCTAATACGTCTATTAAGTACAAGCATGCAAATATAGGTCAATCCACAGGCACATAGGATCCATGTTAAGAACAGTAAGATAGCTGTGATGAGCGGCACCAACAATTTTGATGACTAACACTCAAAAATGTGGCTTTCTGAATTACTAAATCAAAATCCTGAAGAAAGTTCCTGCTAGTTTTTGTCACACTGCTAAACACGAAAGTAGGCATGTTTTTCCCCCATTATTTTAGCTGAGCTCAAAGAATTTTTACAATATTTAGTAAGAAAAAAATTAAAGTATTTCCCCTTTTTAAATTTACACAGACGTTTAATTAGCTTTATTTACAGAGCGGTTTTTCAGTCTCCAATAGTGCCTAGATAGCATCATCAGGCAAGAGTGCCAGTTTTAAAAGAGAATCTATATAGAATCCTAAAAATAACAGATGGTGATGCTCCTCCAGAAGGGGCAAGCTGGACAACCGAAGCAGCTCTCTACATGGTTCAGTTACTCAGGAGTAATTCTGTTGCAGTCTCTACATCCCATGATTTTGAAGACAAGGCCACTATTACTGCATTCTGCAATGAGAAAACAAACAGTAAGGTAAACAGGTAAACAGTAACATTTTCAGCGCGTGAGCCTGCAACTGAGAAATGAAATGAGATGTTTGCAGATCTATCAGTTTATATGTTAGTTTTTCACCCAAGTCTTAACTAATCATTTTCAGAAAGGTTATTTCAAGAAAGGTGAGGGAACTTCAGATTTGCTAATAACGAAGCATCTCAGAACTCCAATTGTAGCCAAACCATATGATTGAACCTCCAAATTGAACAGAAATAGTGAGTTTTACTTCAACATCTGAATGGCTCCCTATACTGCCACATATACGCTTGCCCCACTCCTACTGAAAAACATTCAAGTTACATATCATAGAACGGCTTGGGTTGGAAGGAAACCTCATGTATATACTTACCCTATCAAAGCCCATAGCACAAAGGTTTTCTATTTTTCTGGTGTATTCTGGACTAGAAACTGGTGCTCCAGCATACACATGTGCCCAAAGTCGAGCTGTCTGTTTAAACATTTCTGGATTTTGTTTGTACTATACAAAAGAAAGAGAGGGGAGAACGGGAAGTTAAGTCAACTCAACAGTTCAACCCAAGAGTACGATGATACGGCAGCTTCCATTCCGTAATTCTCTCTGTAACATCTTCAACACTATTGCACACCGATCCAACTCAAGTTTTTGAAACAATACTTGGAGGTGAGCATTACATATAGCTAAAGCCTATGCAAGCATTTAATTGAATGCGTTTGCCTTTATGTTAAATGACACACTACAGGTGTGTGTACAATCCAGTACTAGCTCTCTCAATACAATGCTCTCAACTGCAGTGACCAGAAGGAGTACAGCAGCTGTATTTAGCACAGCTACCAAACATTTCTATTCAGCGCAGCAAAGCGTGAGCTACTCCCATGTCAGCACTGCTGAATGTATGCATCACGCTGTACTTTTGTGTATTTCTCTCATCACTGAAATGATGCCTGGTTTTGTACACACTTCTGCATTTCAGGGAGGGCTGACTTTTACTACATAACCTCCTACTCAAAATACGGATGTAAGGGCAGCACGTTACCATGAAAAAGGGCTGAAAAAACAGGTGAATGTGCAAGAAACTAGGAAATTGCAACTCTCTGCAAGCTATTGTTAATCAGACAATAACATATAAATACACTGCATAATTTTATTTTGCACCAATCTTGTCACTAGCAGGTTTTTCAGCAAACAACAGAATGACCATTGTAAGAGCTTTTGGCCTGTGCCAGGAACTCAAAAGCCAGGAAAGTGGGTCATCTGTCATGAACTGTATACAACAAAGCAAGATGATAGCTTCCTGTTTCAGCAACTTTCATCTAGAAAATCGAGTTTTAGATCTCCATAAGCATACACTGCCTTTATTAAAAGAATACTTTTTCTCCTTAATCATTCCTTCTGAAAAAGTTTTCCCATCCTTACCTATATAATAAATATCAGCACTAAGGTGATGTGACAATATACTGGAAAATGCACAATTTTAGAGTCATTTTAAGGACAGAAACACAACCATCATTCTAGTATTTTATCTGTACATCTAAACAATCATACCTGTAAAGTACTGTCCAAGTCAGTACTACTTACATTTCATTTTACTTTTCCTACAGCACAGCCCCCAATTCGACTGCGTCATGAGCTGTGTACACCTCCTGCTAACTCTGCTCCCCAAAAAGAACCCTGCATAGACACTGACTATTAATGGTGTTAAAACAAATAGAGAAGATAATCTACTGGTAGAAATAACTCTTACATAAACAGTGGTCTCTAATACATTTTTAATCTTTACAACTAACCAAGTGAGGAAGCAGTAAGGGTAGCATCAGTAACATCCCAAAACACTACTGTCTTAAGAAAACTTCCTATTTTATTATTTTTTAATTTTTTTTTTTTTTAAGGATTTGAAAACATTGACAGATCTAATAAGCAACAAGCTGAAGTGGAAAGGATTGAAGTCATGTTTGCATAACTGCATATTGTTCAGAACTAGCTTTCAGTTTCCTATAAATAAAACTCCTTTACTTAGGTATCTGTAAATAATCTGGCTTCTCACTGAATTGAGAAGCACACAAGAACCTCTTACTGATGTCTCTGTATTGGGAATCACAGTCAATTATGCTGTTGTACTTAAAAAACCAGCTGCAACTAGTCAAGTATGATGAAGTAGTTTTGGCACCGGACAGTGTCTGAAGATGGCAGGTACCTGAAAACACTGCCATTATCTGAGCAGGAGTAGAACACTGTGTTCACCCTGGGATTCAACTGAAACACGTGTAGGAAAATACTACCTTGTACCTCATCTAACAAATAATTATGTAAATTAGCAAAGTAAAACAAAGAATGAGCATGCAAGATAAATAATTCCTTATTAGATTTTGTTTTCAAGAAGATTTTGGGGGATAGTAGAGGGAAACAGGATGGGACAAGACAAGTGACCTGGAAAAAACAAAGACTGTGCATCATATGTGGAAGAATTGGATGTTAGCCTTCACCTCTCTCAGAGGAATTATAACTTTCTACTTACATATACGTGTGTAACTAAAGGGCCAGCAGGTTGGCCCTTCACATAGGTATCTGCAGGGGAGAAACTGAATCTTCCCCACACCAGCCATGCCACAGTCCCACCAAACACATCCCCAAAGACCACCTGGAAAACTGCAATTCAGAGTCCAGGAAGTTTCATGAAGTTTTCTGAGAGAAAACAATTTCCAGCTGAAGTGTTTCTATGAGATTGTTGGAATTTTACTTTCAGCAGCCAGAATAGGAAGCTCTATTTTTGTTCTTTGTGAAAAAGGAAAACGTAAAACAGCTTTTCCACCAACCGTCAGAATTGGTTTCCTCTGTTCTCCACTGCTCTAAAACGAGACAGCTTTGATAAACTGATTAACTATCATCCTACATAGACTAGACTTTAGGAGAAAGGAGTACACACTTCTTACCCTTTCCTGGAGTATGCTGACTTACAGGAGATATAGATGAGATTGATGCTGGAAGAACTTTTTACTTGCTTGAGTTTTTTTTGTTACTGAAATATATCCTTATTATCAGTCAAATGCAAAGCAAAGCCTTCTCTCTCTCTCTCTCTCTCCTTTCCCCCCAAAGAAAAAAGGAAAAATACATGCATACTTTGGATTTTGCTGAAAAGTGTCAAATGATTAAAGACATGGAAAGATTGTTCCTATCTTCAATCAACAGTTTAAATAGCACCAGCTATTATTCTTTATAAATTGTTGCTACTGTCTGAAGAATAACAAATCTTGCTGATTACATTAGAATTCTATTAATACATATTCGACTAGACTAAAATAGTTAACCCAAGTACTTGCAAAGGTAAAATACAGAATGTTCCATTTAGATTAAACGTGTCTCATGAGTAGTGACTTGTAGCATTTAATCCTAAAATTGTTGTTTTTAACAAATCAACACTCAACAGTATTCATACTAATCTAGAAGAGGAGCTACAAGCCAATTCAAATCCAATAAACAGGTTATAACTTGTTTCAGTATAAAAACAAATGTTTATATAAGTCTTAGATTTTCACAAAATCATAGAAAGGCCTGGGTTGAAAAGAACCACAATGATCATCTAGTTTCAACCCCCTGCTATGTGCAGGGTCATCAACCACTAGACCAGGCAGTTTAAAAGGAAAGTTATGTTGGAATCCATTTTACTATGCATAGTTATCTCCTGACATAAGGAACCAACAAAAAATACGTCTTTTCACACTGCACAGTAACTGCTATAATTCAGAGAATAAGGAATAAAACACTGCAGTAACTCACACCTACTGTAAAGCAACTTTCAAATAGATGACTGAAAAATCTTTACTGACTCCAAGGTTCCAAACTCAGTTCAAGTTAATGAAGGTTACAGAAACGTTAGCAATTCAGTCAACTGAGCCTCTTACCTGGTTTGCCACTACTGCGTCTTGTGGATCGTCTGGTTCTGCAGCAGCCAACAATGCTTGCAGAGATAACAACACTGTTCTTAGAGTCATTGCTGCTGCCCTGAAATTAGAATTTGAAAGTGACTTTACCAAATCCCACGCCTATAGACACCTCTGCTGCTAAAGTCATAAAACAATGGATATGAGAATATATAGAGGTATTTTAAAACTAGAAGTTAGAATCTTGAACTGGTACAGTTTAGAGGTATTAAAACACAGTTTAACTGAAGTGAGCTTTTAAATGGGGACTTGGTCATTAACAATGCTTTAAGTATATGGAAAAGAACCCTTGACCTACGCAATTGATCTTACCCACATAACAGAATTCATTTCACTTGCTCAAAAAAAGAAGTCAGCTTGAAGTTTGCGTTGTCCTTCCTTACTACCCATAACAGCACCTTGCTCAATCTCTAGGTACCAAACTGTCAGCCAATGCGTGCTCCCTCTGCTGGCACTCCTTATAGCAAAATAGCATATACAGAAACAGTGACCTGTATTTAAAATTCTCATACCAGATAAGGAATTTTACACATTTGACATCTTTTGCATTGCATCACTTTACATTTCTTCCCCCTAAAAAAGTTAACAATTTACATAAACACTACCACAACAAAAAAAGGTTGGACAATTACAGAAGCATGCAACTGAAGGTACTCTCCCAACTTCCTCTCATTTCAACATGATTACTACTGACTGTTTTAACCAGTCGTCCCAGTTTCAGCTGGGATAGAATTCCAGACAGAGTAAGAAAACTTCTGTAGAAACAATGGTGCTCTAAAGGCATTTGACCACCTCTGTGAAAGGTGTTTGTTGAAGACAATATGGCTCTGGAGTCTAAACCATTCATCTCCTAAGAGTTCATCATCTACCTTCATCTCAACATCTATCGAGAATAAGAGACTTCAATCACTTTTAAAAGGGAAAACCAGGCATGTCAATCATCACTCAGAAAAGAGGTATGAAATCATTATCTGTACACTAATCTGTAAAGTTGTAACATTTCAAATGTACAATTTCAATAGATTTTGATCATGAACACCATCTCTGATCTACCATTTCAGCTGGCACACATTGGCAACCACATCAGGACCCCGCTGTGCTGAGCGGTTCAGCAGACTCAGTTGTTGTGCTGCCGGCAGGCAGATCTTCAAGGTAGTACACAGAACTATTCAACCTTTTACTAGTACTGAGGCAGTGGAAGTGGAAAAATGCAACATCTTAGATTTGAGTTAGACAGTTATAGTACATGAAATGCTAAAGGAACGTTGTGAAAAAAACAACACAATCAACACAAGTATCAATTAACAGAAAGTAGCTTCTCCTTTTCCAGAAGGTTGGAAGTAAATGCAGCGAGTTTGTTAGAATGGGTAGAGAGGAATTTCATCTGTTGGTCCAGATAGAATTGCTGTCTGTTTCTTTTTGTATTTCCAGTGTCAGATTTCAGAAGCTTGGCTATTTTCCAGTACTGACGCACTGTCTTGAGGTATGGCAGAGTGCACCTATTTGGTAAGGTGTCAGAGGTACATCTGTGACACTTGAGTATTATATTCCTAGCTGTACGCATGTAAGGCTTTCCTCCTATGTTGCTAACTAGTCCAATTAGGCATTCTTCCCTAATTATGTCAAATTCTTAAATATTTTTCCTAGAAAGTTAACTTAAAAAAAATCACAACTTGATAATCACTGAGATT
>JAOWBP010002392.1:44439350-44464352 GCA_028571105.1 Tragopan temminckii
CTTGATAATCACTGAGATTTCACAGTGTAATGTTCCACATCAAAATGCAAGTGAGAAGAAGCATCCCATGTGATAGAGATTTTAATTAGCACATATTGTCTCATTCCAACTGCTACATCAGCTTCAAGTCCCCTCAAGCACTCAGCTTTGTACATTCAACTCTTCAAAATGTAACCCAAAAAACTGAAAAGCCCTAACACTTTTAGAAGATCTGTATTCTAAGAAATCAAGTATTTCAGCTCCCTAGCTGAATGCTTCTTTAAATTACAAAGCTGGGGATTAACTAGAAGGATGCTTAATCCAATAAGAACACCTAGTTACTGAAACGCAGCCTCAGCTGCATGAAGAGATCCTAGCTAACTCAGTACACTCTGAATGCAAACCATCTTGCTTTTCCATACCTAAATCACACACACCAGAAGAAAGACCCTGAATAACAGAATTGAAGTATTTTTGCATTACATGCACCTGTGCTATTTTACTCTTACAATCTTCCTCTTCTCCGCCATCTCTGAGACCATTCTGAAATTAATCTGCCCAACACACACATTGCTGGCACAACCCACAGGATAACTGCTAATGTTAAATGACTCTTGATGCAATGTATTGACTTCTCTGGCACCCAGGTGTCAACAGACCACCAAACTTTCTCACCTTTCTAAGCTCAAATGGATGTAACCACTTCCATCTTCTTGCAGGGAATTTCGGAAGCTACCACAGCCACTACACATGCTATTAACCCAAGGTTCTTTTCTCTCAGTTATGTTGTTTTATTATACTGCCTAGGATTATTTGTTTTGGGGAGAGACACTTAACATGAACTATCAACTGTAACTGACACTGTAATTACACTGTCACCAAAAAAAGCTGTTCCAAACTTTGTCTTGCAGAAATCCTTCTACTTCAGGTGTTTGAAAATACTACCATTATTTAAACTGGACTAGACAGGACTCATGAATGGAGTTCTGACCACACATGCTGCTTTTACAAGCAATTTACTGTCATTTACACTGTACCTTCTAGGAGCAGAAAGAACAGCGCAGCAGGGGCACTACCAAGGACAAAAGGTGCCATGGAGAAACAGGGCACAAGTCCCGGCATGGCTCCTGCTGGCTCTGGCTTTCCAGACTCATCTCGTTTGTAGACTGATGTGGAGCATCTTGGAAACTGAACTTCTGACACTTCAATTTCAAAATGGATAACAAAAATAAATACTTCATTTGTGTGGATATACAGATGGCTGACAACTCTCAGAACTCACTCTAAAAATTAAAGACACGACTAGGTTAGCTATATATGTTAAAAGGTTTTAAAATGTAATTTACAATTTACTTTCATTCCTCAAAATGGCTTCTTCATGTCATGCATAAGACAGCCTTCATTTGACACAAGCACCTGAAGAAATATTTTTAAGTTATAAAAGAAAATCAGCTACAGTTTTAGCTTTTAATAGTGTATAAATACACGCACGCTTTTTTTAATGAAAGGAAAATCAGATTTGTGGTTAAAGGTAAAAAAAATCTGACATTTACTGTAGCTACCATATACTCAACATTTCCTACCTTTAGGATATGAATTAGCTTTCCTGATCAAAAGGCCAAAAGTCTTTTTATTTTCTATGTAGATGAGGGTTAATTTTTTTAAAAGCAAATTAAGATTCCCAGAAGAAATTGGAAGGACGGCTAAAAATAGATTCTCATTCTCCAATTTCCTTAAAAAAAGCCATCTTTTTTCTTCCTATTGCCTACTTCTGGGATAATAAAGTGAACAGAAATGACTGCTCAGAATTACATTCACAGACATCAGAAAAAAGCAGCAGGACCTGTTCCTCATTAGCAAAAAGCAGAAACAAGTGTTATCAGTTCTAGAGAAAAGCAGGCTGAAAGTGGCACAGAACAAACAAACAAGAACACACACCCAGCATCACCTCCCCAGAAGCTGGACAAGAATGTGCTGCAAGAAAAATGGAGGATTTTCTTTAAAGTCAACTTCCAAAAGAAAGAGGTTTTCCACATTTTCCAGTGTTCACCAGCAGCCTATTTTTCAGGAATACAATTATGAACAAAATACTTTGAGCTCTTCTTATACCTGAAGCTCATTTCTAGGTGCAGATTTATAACTCAACCTATCATCAAGTTCAAGCAATTCCCTTTAACAGTGGAAGCTGCAAGTTTGGGTTTTAACTCCCTCCCCTCCTCTTTGCCAGAGGCAGAGCATTCTATCACTCCTGACAGACTTTTGTCTGATATCTTTGCCTCATAAGTTTCTTGGAAAACCTACTTTGCCTCACTGCATTTGCTGATTGGCATGCTAAAAAGGCTAATCTTTCATAGGTCATATTTGCTTAGGCCATCATTCCTGTTATTTACTCTGTTTTTTTTCCCATGGTTCCCATCTTCCCTGGAATACAGCGCTCAAAGCAGGCACACAAATCCACCTGAAGTCTTACCAATGAGAAATAAAAAGCAGGCAGTTACCTGATGCAGATAAGCCTCTTGCACCCCAGTCTTCTACTTGCCTTGTGACTCAGGACCTCTTCAACTTCACTATAACATTTGACCCTATCCCTAAATGCTCCTAAGCCTCTAGGCAGGCCTGCTACCTTGGAATCTATAAAACGAGTGGGAAATGAGAACTTAAAATTATAATCCCCATCTTGCAACTCCTATCCCCCAAGCAGGCTGTCTGATGGCACGGCACTTGGTAAACATGCAAGGATAGTGCAGGGAAGCACCCTGCTAAGGAAAACCTGGATGCTGATGGATATGCAAACGTACACTTTTTTTTTGTTTAACATCTTGGGGGCATTTCCATTAGAAATAAGCAGCCTTAGTTGGGGATGAATACAATGATAACATTGAAAGACATGCCAACCCAGTTGTGCTCAGCATGCCTGAGGTAAGAAATCTCCTACCTTTTGATGAGCTGAAAGAGTCCTAAGAGGATTACGAAGCACTCTCCCTCTCCCCACATCATCTTTAAAGGCTAAGTAATTTTCTATTAAAGAAGATTTTATTTATGTTCTGTACATTCCTCTTTGAAAACAGTCTCTCTGGTACTCCACTTCTGAGAGGCAACCCAGCAGAACAGCAGGAACAGCTGCAGCCAGCAGATTGCTGTTCCAGTCTGTCAACCAGGCATGGCTACTGGAAACACTTATTATTATTATTACTATTAAATAATCTGCAGTATTTATTCAATTCATAGAATAACTAAACTTGTTAATCCTATAGAAAAGAATTTGTACCAGGGGTTTACAGAATTTGGAAGGGGAGAAGAAATGAATGAGGCCTTTGAGTAGGAAGCCTGCTGTACAGTCACTATTTAGAGGAGAAGTACGAGACTGGATGGGGTGACACTGACATTGGGATGGGGGGAAGTGGCAGGCTTACTGCAGAGTTCCTTCAAGCAGCGTTAATATTCTCTGCCTATTTTTCCAAAGTTCTGAAAAGGCTTAGTGTCCCTCCAACAAACTGAGCAAACTCCAGCAGATTTAGATGCCCAAACGATTACTCGCTGGCTGCTGCTTATGTGCCTATTAAAGTTATATTATCTCTTATAATGATTTTGCTTATCAACTAAAACCGAAGGTTGAATGCTCCAGTACAGCCACTACCAAAAAAAACATTCTTATAATTCATTTTTGTATCACTTGTCAAAACCATAACAGCTAAAAGTTCTTTGTAGCAACATACACAACCACAACACGTCTGCTTGAAAACATCACTGCTCGAGGGATTCACGCAAAACAGCTTCCAAATAATTTAGCTCTCAGGTTTCAGTTGAAAGCATTGGATACAACTTATATTTGAGAATAAAATTCAGGGACAGAATACTAGCCTGGAAGATAAATGCAAGCTACATTAAGTGAAACCACAAAAGAGTCAGATCAGACCAGCATAAGTGGTATTCTTTCTATAAAATCATATCCCCATTTTAATTCTACTGGTAAACAATAGTAGTTTTGCAAACAAACTGGCATAACTGGTATTTACACATCTAAATACAAAAATCCACAGCTGCAGAGAATGTCAGCATCAAGCACATACTGCGGAGAAAATTTCATTAAACTCATTAAATCATCTAAAGGCATTACTTTGCAAGCTGATAAAAGCTCCTGCCAATATACATAACAATATCTCAACCACGCTCATTAGAATAGAAAACTGTCACCATGGGTTGGGAGAGTAGGGGAGAGGTGTTTTAACTGTTCAAATACATGATAATAGTTGTATTTGCACTCACCACATATGAGCATTATCATTGCATTATCAGCAATACACAAATGGTATGATATCAGTGCTCCTTTTATCAGACAGTTTAAATACACATAAGGCAACATCTTCTTCAAATATCCCCATTTTGAATATGTCTTGGTGAGGGAAGGTAAGAACATTCTCTTTATTGGCAGATGTAGATTAATAGATCTGTGCAAGACCTAGCTTCCAAAGATTACAAGAGCACAAGTCAAATCTCCTCTCCTTCCTTTCCAAATTTCAGTTCATTATTTCTTTGGACCTTACTGGTTGTCCATTGCCTTTGATATTTTACGTTTTTGTGTTGTTTTTCCATTTGTTTGTTTTAAAGTTTCATCAGCAACTGACAAGGCCAAAAACTCACCTGAAAGCTATTAACTGCTCAACTCCTAAAGCAGCAGCTTTGGGATAAGACTGAATTGTGAGAATTTTTCAAGTCATAGCATTTGGCATTGCTGAAAGAACAGAAGACCTGTTCCAGGAATGGAAACACAAATGTGGTCTCCTGAACCCCAGTCTGTCAATACAAAGGCAAGAACACCCACTCTTCTTCACAGGAAACACTAATTCACAAACGTATTAAAGTAACATGAAGATAACTTTTTTTTTTTAATTTGTTAATAGGCTTTTGGTTTTATTTAAAAATACAACAAATAAGGAAGACCTCTGCTAAGGACTTCTTCCTCAGAGTTTTCAATAGAAAATGGCAGATGCGATTTTTGAAAAACAAACAGAAAAGTGTTCAGGAGTTTCAGTACAGAAAGATTTAGCCTTGGAGATACTTGAAGTCACAAGTCTAGGTACTGTGAGTAATGTAACCAGACAGGGAATAAAGGAGTAGCAAAAGATGGAAGGAAAAAAACCAAGACCCTGAACTTCAGCGCTTTGGATAAATTCTTCTGAGGACAGTATTAATGACACTGCAATGAAGGTTCCCTGTTAATCACCTTTGCTTCTAGAAATAAATACTTCACACACACTCACTATGTAAACCTTGTCTCAAATGAAAGCAGCCTGCTCTCCCAGAGAGACTTACGTTTAAATCAGTGAAAGGATCCCTGTTAAAAACATCCCCTAAAGTCTGTTATTTTGCCAAAGCCAAAAACCAACCTACCAAAAAAAAAAGCCTCCAGTAGAGAAACCAGACTGCCAGCTCTCTGCCCAACATCTTTACGCTGATCTGCCTTATGATCTCTCAGGAAACTGCACTTGCACAGCTGAAGAGCCATTAATCTCCAGTACAACTATAGGGGATCGTGCTGACATAAAAATACACTAGCTTTAGCTATATAAGTTGCACAATGCACCACGTATGCTGAAAGATTCTATTGCCTAAAATATGGCTAAAGTGCTGCAAGATTGTAAGAAAAACCAAGCAGTTCCAAAAAATGAAGACAACAAATAATAATTATGTGTGCTTCTTACAATTCATTTTGCTAATTTATACCATACTTTGCCACATGCACAGCAAAACTTCTTATCATGTAAACATAAAAGTATATATCCCATGCATCAGCTGCAAGACCTGAACTCAAACTTTCTGCTCTAGAGTTTCTCTTCCAAACCCCACTGACACCTGCTTGGCCAATACTAGTCCTGATGAAGCTGGGGAAGTGACAAGTGTTTGAAGCTTATGTGAATTAGACAGTGATATTATCTAGCTGGGAATTACAGTCCCATTTCTTCTGGACAGATGTGTAAGAGTGAAATTCATCTTTCTTTTCTTTCATTGGATATCAGAACAACGATACAATCGGTGCACACATTTCATACTGCTTGAAGATTTTGTCACTTGGGGAGAAAGGTATACAGTGAGTTCATCTCTTACCATTCAGACAGATTTATTCCAAGGGTTTGGGCTATTAAAACACTTTAAATTAACAACAGTAACAAATAATCAGTCAACAACTGACCAGCAGCTAAAAGACAAAAGTTTAGAAGTTCAAATCATAAGTATTATCAACCACAACTGAGATAGAACCAGGATGGCAGTCCCTTCTCCCCTTCCTATTGTCCACCTGTTACCTTTTACACTCCCAGATTCCCAGCTGTACTCCACACATTGTTTTAGCTCTCTCAGAATTAATTTTATTTGGAAGTGCAAGCCAAAAATCAAAATGAAGTACTTATTTTTTCTGCTTTCATCTGAGGAGGCTGAAATGCTCAGAAGCTCAGAAGGCAAAAAGTAGTGCTTGTTACTGGAGAAGAACTAAAAAAACATCAGCAATGAAACATACACACTGATCTGTGAAAAAGCTCATTTATCAATTAATATCTACTCAATACTTTCCAAAGTTACTTCCCGGCCATTTCATTATAAAATACTGTACTGAAATACTTTATGCTTTAAGAGTACATGAAATTACAAATGCAAATTGAAAAGCAACACAAGCTGCTGCCCTCCATCTAGGACATGGGTACACTTGATTTTTGCACATTTAAGCCTATATGGAATCTTACCATTGATCTTTCAGAATATCCAAACAAATGGCCCCAGTAACTGAGCTAATATTAGGATGCCATATTTTGGTGATAAACCGCACCTAAAATACAAGAAAATTTTAAAATACAATGGTTATTACATGCAGTATATGAAGTAAACATATTTAAAATGTATCATTTCTAATATTATGAAGCAACACTGATTTAGGAAAGATCAAACTAAAAACAGAGCTAAGATTACGATACGACCTTTTCCAGGAGGCCTCATGTTTGCAAGTCCATTTGTTACAATCTTGCTCTACTCAGAAACAGACTACTACTTCATTGAGTATGCCAAAATCATCCCCAGCTGTTTTCCCATATACTGTCATACAGGTACACCCTCACATCACACAAAGCCACTCAGAAATAAACACTGGTACTACTGGAAGATAAACACAAGCGCATAGTGAAAAGCAGACACACCTTCAGCATTGTCAAAAGTCAGTTTAAGTGCTGGAAAGTCTGCTCAGTTAATGCAGATTCCTGAACCCTAGACATAGGCATTGGATCTCACTGTTCAGCTGAATTGCTGGTAGCTACCGGAGCATCAAAAATGTTTCCTTGGTGGATGCTATGCTTCCAAAAACATCTACTCCTACTGTCCACTTGCACAATGACCTTCAACAAACCCAAACCTAACTAAGAATTCTTTTTCTTTGCTGTTGGAAAGACCTGGTCCCAGCACTTGTTCATTGATCATGTCCCTGTTTTAACACCAAAGTGTATTCACTCTCCTGAAGCATATATAAGGTGATTTTTTGAAAGACACTAAGCAAGTTAGAATCAGCATTTTCCTATAAAAACTGTCCTCTGAAAGGAATGTATGCAAACCCATGGATGCTCACCGAATTTTCTTCAAACCTCTTCAGTTGCTTTTAACTGCCTTATAATGACTTTGACTTGTTTCAGCGTATCCCATCTCCACCTCCTCACTCCAAACTCTTGCCAATCATTTTATGCACAGCACAGACTCACTCTCAACTTTTGCCCCTGATCTGCAAGCAAATCAGTGCAGCCAACACATCACTGGCCAAGTACTACAGCAAAACACAGTACATGCAGGACTATAATAAAATCAAAACAATCAGCGTATGAATAGCTGAGATCGTAACAGTTCTGCTTTCCAGGACAGAACCTAAGAGCCCACATCTGCTGAGCCTCTTATTAACTAGCTCAACTCTGTAAACGTAAAACATAACAAACCACCAGAAGGCAACGTGTAAATGTTGAGTATTTTCTCACAGAGAATGCAAGCTAACAATGGCTGTCAAACCACATTCTGAACAAGATCAAGAAATCTTTCAGATGAAAGGCGGGGCTAGATACAAGCCAAAAGGCCTCCAATTCATGACATCTACTCCAGAATAAACAGTACTGTGCCACAGTGCACTGAGTTTCTAACAGCTATCTATAAGCTTTAGAAATGAGCATCAAGCCCTGAAGCAGCAATTAAACCATGGTCCACAGACTTATCTTTCAGGGCCTACGATTGGTTTCAGCCCTTCTTATTTTTAGCTCCCACCAGAACACATGCAGATGAAAGAACTGAAACCAACAAACATTTCAGTAACAAGAAATTACTGTCTTTCACTCCAGACCCATGGAAGTCACTCAAGGAACAAGAGCTAAGTGCTACTGATGCTGCCCCCCTCCTCCTCTTTCCCAGTCCCTTCCCATTATTACATACTAGGGTGAAAATAATCACAACTCAGGACACATTCTTAGCCAAAAACATCTTTCAGACTTAAACAGAAAGCCAGTCAAGAAGCTTTGAGACAGCTGTAAGACAATGCTGGAGTCTGCTAGCTTATCATAAGCCACTGAAGAAGGGACCAAACAAGACTACAGGATTATACAACTGCAGCTGCACGCAGCTGGAGTAAACACTATTCTGAGCACTATTTGAGATGGAAGCAGTCACAAATTGAAAATATCAGAAAGACACATAAAAGATGTGGTAAAAGTGAAGGGCAACAAGCTGCAGAAACATACAAGTAAATTTAACACATTTTTCACTTCTCCCGTGCTTGTGCACACGTTTTATGCACTCCTTCAGAAAAACTGCAGTAAAACCCTACTATTTCTATTGGTTCTTAGGTCATAAAATAACTGCAGCTCTAGCCGTATTTGATTATTAACAGAAAACTTGGAAGGTTAAACCTAAGACTTTACCAAATATAGTATATGGGGTTTAAAGAATTAAAAGAACAAACAATTATCTATTACAGCATTTCTTCAGCAATTCCAAGGTGCGGCAGGCAGAAATCAATATTCTCTACATCAAGTGAAGCTATTTGAAAACTGCATCTTGCCAAGAAGAAATTACAAGAGGGTCAATAAACCACTGCCCAGAATTTATCAATTTGTACTCTGAAGAATAATCAGTGGATTTCTGATTGGATACAGTTACACATCCTGCATGATTTCTACCTTGAAAAGACAGTTCCAGTCTAGAGGAGAATCAAAAAAGGAAGATGGGTACTGCAAAGCAAATGGGTACATAAGCAAATAACTAAGAATGATCAAAAATAACAAGTTGTTTTACAAAAAGTGTTGATCTTACCTTAGGAGGATTAAATGGATATGTTTCTGGAATTTTTATCTCTAGTTGATATCTTCCACCTTCAGAAAACAAAAACAAATCAGAAGTTAAAACTGAATATTAATTAAGCTTAATCTTATGTCAGCAAAACTTAGGCTTCTAAAGGCTCACATTTTGCAGCAATTTAAACTTACCAGTAGGCATTACCTAGAAAGTACTTCTAGATTTCATATACTTTATACATAAACGAATGTTAGTGATATCTAATAAAGTCATATCAGCTTATGCAAATCAGAATCTATATTCCTTAGGTACATTACTGTGTACATTCACCTGTAGTTATTTCCAAAATTATGATTTCTCCATTCTATGTAAGCAAAGTGTACTAAAATATAAATCAATATCCCAAAACAGACATCAAATGAAGCAAAAGGCCACAGGAGTGACCAGGGTGAATATGGAATGTTGTTATTTTGACTCTTTTCTGTCACCTACTAACTACCAATCAGATTTCCTGCCGACCCCCCATTGTTGAAATTGATTTCACTTAAGCTTTCCAGACCTGAGAACATTCACCAACACCATCTAAGCTACCATATTTTGGAAAAAAAGGAGGATCCAGTGCTGTTCCCATTATGTTCTACATTACTGTCTGAAGATAGCATTTAAAATTCCACTGCAATTCAGTACTTCCAAATACTGGGACTATTAATATCATTTGTAGAATTACAACATGTAATAAAGAATAGCATGAATCTGGAAGATGGAACTCTACTGCCCTTCTCTAAACATATTTTGTTTTCATCTGCCTGTTACTATATCATTATCTAAACATTCAAGATTTCCACCTCAAACCATCTCTGCCTACTCATGCTTACTTGCCAGGAAGCAGTGGCATCATTTTAACGATGAAAAGAACAGAGCATAGCAAGACACACACACCAATTTAGATACTTGGCTTTTATAGAAACTGAAAACATTGCTCCTCACTTGCTAATTTTTCCCCTCATTCTACCACTGTTCTTTCTGAAAGAAACCTTTCCTCTCATTAAATACACTTTTTTTTTTTTTTTTTAGAATTTTAAGTTATCTACAGCCCTATACAAAAATAGCTCTCAAGCACTCTCTATATAGGTCTACGTGCAAAAAAAAACAAACAAACTTTAAGGAACACTCTGAACAGTTCAAGTCCATGGCATCTTTTTTATCTGTGCCAAAAATACACACTGGAAGGTACCAACATCTCACAGTTTTAAATACAATACAGTATAATACAGTACACTTGAAACTGGCTATGGCTTAGTATCTGCTGATATTTTACAGAGCTGATATTTTACAGTGCCTACTACAAATGCAGTTCCCTCCATTAATTCTACAGTAACTCCAAAAGATTCAGCAGCAAATATACCAGGGATAAGCAGCCCCAGATTACCATCGTTTCTGAACTGAGTGCTTGCCTTTGCTTGCAGGATAGCATGGGCAAGTTATTTTTGAAGACACTTAACACTTACATCAACTACAGACACTTAAGCTCACTTTTTCTTCTCTTTGAATGAGCAGCAATTTTTTCAAGAAACACAATTACACTGTTCCTGCATTACTAAAATTCATCGGTCCCTGTATGACTTCGTGGCCACACCATTTTGTAACACAATATAAGAAATCCTAGCCTTGGATATAACCATTTCTTCTGCATGCCATTAAGACGGTGCCTGTAAAAGACAGACTACTGCAGCCTTCTCCACAATGGACTGCTTGGCTGCCAGATTTTTCCAGCTGGGATGTACAACTCCAAAAGATTTTAAAATGGCAGGGACCAGTAAGCTGGCAATGTTACTTATTAAGCGCAGTTGTTGTACACTGAAGTTTACAGTTAAATCCATGAATTTTAAGACAGAATAAATAAGTCTGGACAGTTGTTAACTTCATCTCCTCAACACTAAGTTTAAAATGCTAAGACTTCTGCTGTTTTCTTTATTTTTTTTAGGAAAAGGGAGCATGCATTTATATGATCTTTTCCCAGCATTTAATACATGAGATCAAATTAACTGCTAATGGAAGAAATTCTTTCTGCACTCTTTTTGGAAAGTACATCTCTTGATAGAATTAGACTAAGTTTTAATAACCTTTCTTATGGAATTTACGGTCAGACATTCCTTCACTAACTATGGTTCACATGCAAACCTGGCTCGAAATTAATATCTTTATTACACAGTGTGTAAAAACTATTGACAAGTTCTTGAATTCAAGTAAAACAGCAGCTGCTAACAGACTTTTAAGGGTCCTCTCCTCAAACGAGTGTTCTGAAGTGGAAAGCAGCAGTGTTTCAGTGGCAGTCATGTCATGTAATATTCTAAAAATTGATCAGTATGAATTGACAACACTTGCAGAAAAACAAAAGCTGTACGTTTGTCAAGAATAGGTTGCATTCCTCCTCTCAGTCATTCCGAGACCAATTAATGTCCCAGTAAGGCCTACAAAAGAACTCTGTAGCAACAGTTTGTTTTCAGATACCTCATCAGCTGAGGTCAGTAATAAATATTATTGTTCTTTTACTTCACAACAGCCCTAAAAACTCCCTCCTGTATCAGGGAAGGGTCTGACTTGAATGGCCACGTTAGTTAGCCTCTCTCCATAAAGTACGTGTTGCATTGTTGTTCAGACTGTAGATGACTGAAATCAGTCAGTAATTATGCAGCATGCGTTTCCGCTTTAGTCATAAAATATAAACTACACACGCTGACAAGCCATCTGTAACTACATCAGAGAATAAATGCATAAAACTATGTTACAGAAATATTAGCATTTGAAGAACTCAAACATCAGGAAATGCCAGAATTTGGGCTGATGGAAACTTTGATTTTGCCTCTTGGTGTATTTACCTTGCAGATTCAAGTAAGTGTGTGGCCACATTATCTTCCTGCCACAATAAGTGTACATAGTAGTTCTGCCCTACTTCTCCTCAAAACAGGATATCTAGTATATCCTTTCATCCGCATCATTAAATGCGCTCATTAGCATGTATGCAACTATGCCCGCACTTCCCATCAGAAATTTAGCACTAAACACAATGCCAGTTTTCATTAGCTAGACACACTGAATGTATGAACCCAGTGCTCCATTTCTGAAATTTTGGTCCAGCTGGAATTATCCAGCATAACACAGAATCCAGTTCTGCAGACACGCATTAAAACCTTTAGCCTCCTCATGAACTGATGTAAAGTTCTTAAGTTTTGTGACACACAGATACATCTTTCATCGTAACAGCTCTCAAAACATTTTCCGAACAGAAATAACTGAGATATTTCCTAGTGTCCAAATACTTGCAACCTTAGCATCTTATAAGTAAGACTGGTTTTACAGCACCAACTATATTTTCAAAAGAATTACTGGACTAAGCAGAAGTATCAACTTCCAAGTAGTTTTACCAGGACAGTGCATTCATGTCTGCAGTGTAGTTCTTTCAAATTGAAGCACGTTATAACCTGAAGAAATTATCATCTTTGCAACTATTATCTTCTGTCAGCTAAACACTGGTGACTGATGACAGGAGGGCATGGAGACATGGGAGACGGGGGAGAATTGCTCTTATTTGCTTGACAGAGGAACTCCGGGTCTGGGGTTCTGGAGGGGAATATCCCTACCACTACAGACAAGATACTTCCACCTTTCTGCTCCCCCCCTTCCACATTCATTTCTTTTCTCCTCAGCTTTAGGCACCTTCACCTCCGCCAATATCCTCCACCCTTCATTGGTTAGTTTTCTCCTCTTTCACTGGGTCCCAGGTGGGGGAGTGCTGGAGAGACCTCCCTTACTCTGTGCTACTGCACCAGCAGCTGTTAGCCTTGAGAAGCAGCTCCAAGGGAGCTTCTCCCTGACACTGTGACAGTCAGATTTCCAGCAGTAGCCACCAGCGCTGAGCGCATGTACACCTGTACCTACAACACAGCTTTCAGGTATTTTCTCAATTGATAAGAATTTATCTTTCAGACCACTGACAAACAGCACATATCTGAACAATACTCAGATCCCAATCATGGCCCTGAGGCATGGAAAACTAGAGCAACTGAAAACTTGGAAAACTGATTAAGTTTTCATCAAAACAATTTGTCTGCAACAGTCCTTGAGACATTTTTGTTTACTGTAAGTTTAGCTAAAAATTCAAATGAAGTAGAATTTTTGCTAATACATCATTTAGAGGTAACTAAAAAAAAACCTTTTAAAAACCACCATCATTTTTCATCAAGGAATTTTAATAGAAAGCATTTCCATCAGCTTCACATTTATCATACAGATAAGGAGTCCACAGTTGTAAGCACTACTGAGTTATTTGGTATCTTTAATCACGTGTGCTCTATTAGCACCTAAGGTTGGTTTGTTTTTTTAGTATCTATTTAATTACTTCCCTTTTTCCGGATTGAAGAAATGGGTGATTAGTTGAAGTGTGTGGTTACTATCAGCTTTATCAGGCTAAAAAGTCAGTAAGGTCATTTTTGAAGACAGCTGTAGACAGATTGTCCAACAGAGTCCCCCACTGCAATATAAATTAATCCCAAATTTAACTTGCAATGGCATTCTCTTCCGACAGAGTAACAGTACATTTCTGAATGACCACAATTGACCACAGAAATGCATGTAAAGTTGTAACAGACTAAAACTTAGATTCTTGATGCTACATGGCTAAGATGTCTAAAATTATTCATGCTAAATAAAGCCAGCATTGTATCAACTGTACCGCATAGCTTATACCTGTACATTTGATACTGGACAGCCTGCCCTGCTGCAGAACAGGTGCACCAGGCAACATGTGTTAAACTGCTTAAAAAAAGCTTTCTATTTAAAAAAATAAACATTTTCAAACACGTAGCTCTTAATTTTTATGCTGTTATTTAATTTTACAAACAAAGCATCTTAAGACACACGAAGCGTACGGCGACTGTATACACAAAAACTTTACTTGCCTTCATATGGTGTATCCGGAGGTCCTGCTATTTCTCCTCTTAATTCTGTAAAATTCTCATCTACAAGATCTACTTTAATTTGATTTTTGCTCGTCTTAAAAACAGAGAAAGAGAATGGTAAGTAAGCATTTAACACAGATTTTCCCAAAAATATACTTCGTATTTTAGAATTGCTTTAATTTTTTTAATACGGTGACCTAAAGTGGATCTTCCAGCTGGAGTCCTCCGATAAAAATAATCTGTAAAGCATTAGCAGCATCGTTAATTTTCTTTATATTATCACTAAAATAAGCAAAGCAACTCAGCAGTATCCAAAGTTATTTTTTTTATTAGTTACATTTAAATACTGATCGATCTGTTAAACTAGCTAAAGCTACATCGGCTGAATTACATGCCGTCTTTTTTTCTGGTTTAGAGCTACTAGAATAATAATAGACATCATTGTCACTTTCACTGGAATAAGACAGACATCCCCGCGTGGAGTGCTCACTATTTTTGAACAAGATGATGATCTAAACAGAACACTGGAGTCTTAAGATCATGTTTATCTTTAATATTTAGGCATAAGGTACTATTTATTTATACTCTTGAATTTCATTGTCACCTCCTCAGCATTTTCACACCCATGCCTGCAAAATAAAAACACTATTTTCATACAGAGAAAACACGCTTTCCAGAAACCACTCCTGCTGCTTAGCCAGAGCTGTATGTTCCACTCAATTCGCCTTTCAAGTCCAAAGAATAATGAAATTCATACAGACCTTTCAGTCAGTAACGTTTTTGACAAGGCAAAGCAAAATTCCCTTTCAGAAACACCGTGACATTTGTGGAAGTTATTAAAGGTTTGCCCATTCTGCTGTTGTGCATGCAGCGCTCACTGAATGCAACGGGGATTTCCTGAATTGCACATTATTTTCTTCACAAATTTTGTACCGTCTTCCCATATCATTAGAATGTGAAGGTGATGGTTGCAATCAGCTGGTTCTCAGATCTACCAATGACGTGAAGTGTTAACGATGCAGAATTCAGTGAACAACCACTATGAGATTACCTATTTCCTTCCCATAAATGGTCTAAAAATTCAGTGCCACCCCCCAAAAGAGGTGTGCCTTTCAGACCAGAGACCCTCACAGATATAAAGAGGGAAAAAAAAATAAAGGAAAAGTTTAAATAATAGTTCCACCATGTAAAGAATACCAAATGGAAGTTCCACTAATTAATCCACTGATCTGGGACTTCCTTTCCCCCCTCCCACTTCTGGTTACACACATTTGCCTTTAGAATTTGAGTAAAAAGCCCTCAACCCACAGAAAGGAGGCAACTCCTGTGACCACACAGCCAAGCAGAGGGTTTCAAAGAACACATTCAACCACATTACAAATTTAAGACCACACCACGCACATCCAAAATTGAAAGTCAGTATTTAATTATTAATGCCTTGTTTAAAGGTATCAACTAATTGGCTTCTTTTATTTTAAATTTAGCATCAGGTGTTGCGTCATCTTTCGTGACCTTAGAAAATACATCAGAGAAGGGAAGGAAGCTATTAATAGAACCGATGAAATTATATTCCTTACATCTGAACAGATTTAAGATTGATTTTCATTTTTCCTACTCTTCAGAGAAGTTGCCTGACCAGAGAATTTTCTTTCAAAGAACCTTTCAAACCTTTGCTTCCTGCCCAGAAAGCCAATGACGGTATCTACAGTCAACTCATGCTATAACTTACTTTATTTTCCACTCAGCATTTTTATCTCGATGTTTTCCCCAGGGCCCTCCATGTTGATGTAGCAGCTTGGATACCCACCTTCATTTTCCATGTCCATTAATATCACGCTAGCAGCTTTTCACAACTCCCTCTTTACTTGAACTTCGGTGGAAACAAGCACACACCCATTACTGCTAACTGCAGGACCAGTTCCCTCACAAACCAGCAAGCCCAGTGCCCCCAGGAGATGATGGGGTCTATACTTTGTGCACAATCTTGAAGAATAGCAAGCTGCCTCACACTGTCTCAGTGAAATGATTGCTTTATTTTGGGGATCATACCTCATTTCCACCATGCCCCCATATAGCAGAAGGATTTATTTACATAGCTGAAGGATCCCTTTCCTACTATGCTGATGGACTTTGCAAGGCACAGCTCAGTTTGGCTTTGCCAACTCTTGTTTTTGTCCACATCTCCAGAGAAATGGTCAACATTTAACCATACTGATTGTTCATCTCATCAAATCTGGGGTGTTTTCCTATAATGCTTCCTCTTATTGAGGATCACACAGGTAAAAGCACTTCATTTTTGCAGCTCCAATAGAAGAAATCCCTGGCCTCCCACTCAGCCATTGGGGCTGCCTCTATGAAGCTGCCACCACAGCACTGTTAGGCACTCCAGAAGCACACCTCAGGAACAGCCCTCATTGCACAACACATGGTCCAACCTGCCATCACACAGCACAAGCTGATTTTCCCTGAAGCATTTCTCCTACAAAGACCTCATTACTCTTCCATGCCAAGCCCAGAATAGCAACACCTCCTGTTGATTCAGTAGCAATTTGGTAACTAAATCACTGGGCTAACAACTCCTGAAATATCTGAGCCATGCCATCACTAGCAGCATTTACTTCCATAGTTCCAGAGAAGTTTTGTAACAATTCCTACTAATATTCTTTGTCAAGACAAAAACACTCCACCCACACCAAAACCTTATTCAAGGAATCTACAAGAACTAATGCTCTAGCATCTCACTTTAAAATGATTCTGATCAAGGCTGATAAATGAGAAAAAGGAGGATTAAAGTAGTGTATGCAAGGCACAGTATCATCCCCTCCTCACTTTTTTCAATGTTCGAGGTACATTAGGAATAGGGTTTTTTTTTCTTTTTAAATGCATCCTCTTCATCAAAGTAGTGCTCTAGTCTTCTCTTTTCACACCAACAGGTTAGACTCCATATGCATTATTATAATCACATTTACCTCTCCTCCTTCAGCTCTCTGGCCTTCCCTCTTCATAAACCAGCCCTCTTCTTCACCCCTTGCTCCTCCAGAGCAGCTCGGGAAGCACCCTGCATCCAGATAGCTCACTCTTATGCCAGAAATGGGAGAACAGAAAAAAGGTAGGACATACTACTTAACTAGAAAGCAAACCAGAAGTGCAAGGAAGCAAATTGGCAGCAAATGCCAATTCAACTACTGCAGCAAAATGGCAAATTCAACTGCAAAAAAAACAAACATTCAGCTCCAGCCCCCCACCACCACCACAGTCACAAACTCTGAAGAGCTGTAATAGCTCAATAGCTTGGAATTATTTCTTCAGACTCACTCCCACTTAAAAGCTGGAGAGAACATCTCCAGAACCCTAAAAAAACCTGAAGCTTGTTAAGAGAAGCAAAAGTGTCACAACTGTCAGTCACGGCTATGAATTATCTGTACTGCACAATCAGTTGATATCAGTACATCACATTCACGGAGAGAGCTCTTGCTGACCTTCTAAGCAATGCTCATCATCATTAAGTGTTTGGGGCGGGGCAGGGAAAAGAGAGGAAGCGAGTCTGTCTAAAATACATTAAAGAGCAGTTTTCCCAGATAGGAAAAGATTAATACAAAGAAATGCATTTTCTTAAAACACTCTTACATTCTTTGGCCCTACTATAGCTTTCAGTATTGAAGTTCCTCCACACTGCACATTCCATCTCATCTAAGTTTCACCTGTATTCTCTAGTTGCTCATTTTACAAAGAAAAAAAAAACAAAATCTGGTTAGCTTTGTCTTCTAATGGAAAAACTTTCTTTGTTTACTAATATACTATGTAACTAATATGTAACATATTTGAATGTATCTAAGGAGATACAAATGAGTACCCTGGGATATTTCTGTAGAGCTTGCAAGGCATACATACAGACATTTTCATTGATCGTTAACATAAATTCATCTCAAATTCCAATTAACGTATTTAACAAGAGATTAAACCTACATCAACTTTAAAATCCTGTACTACTACACGTATTCAGATACAATGACAATCCCAGCAGGACTTTCTTCTGTAAGAAAACAAAACATCTCAAGTATGAAAAACATCATCTTGCAAGAGCTGAACTAGACTCTGCAAAATGATACATTTTAGTAAAGCTTTCTTTAAAGCATCTAAATATCAGTTCTTGCCATGTTCAGCAGCTAAAATGTCACTTCACACCCAGTCTCAGCAGCTTAGACCAGCCAAAGCTGCCAAGGTTCTATTCTCCTCCTGCTAGAGCTCCATGAAGAAGGCAGCAGGACTCCATGCAAGTGCTCACAGAGCAAGCATCTGGGTTAGAAGTATCTTACTAAGAAGGTTCATTCATTTCAACTCAACTCCCTTACTTGATTCACTGCAAACTGAGACTAGGAGGGGGAGCATAAAAGTAGGAAGCAACAAGACTACAAGAGGCACGTGACACTGCTTCTTGGCACTGCCTTAGGACAGCCTAAAAGTATTTTGAAACTTCAGCTCCAGTGGCTGTCTCAACTATTTCTGACAAAATAGCTGTGTCAGTCACAGGCAGGCAAAGGTGTAACTGACACAGCTATGCTGGCACAAGCTCATACGGTTATACAATCACAGCCTGTCTCACTTGTGAGGATGGTGTGGTTAAACTGGGGAAGCCATGCCATGAAAGCTGTGTATACAGCAGCACACTTACACTCTTGTGCTGATGTAAGGGCCCTAACATAGACATAGGTTATATCTGTTTAACCACACATGATATTTACAGTACCGAGAAGCCTTAATCATGGGCAGGAGTTGCAGAACTGGAACAGGAACCTAAGCTGAGTACCACTGAGATACTGACTGTCAGAAGGGACACAGTGCAAGGGATTCCTGCTCTGAACAACATGGCTCAGCAAAGCCTACACAAACAAGCAATTTTGGAGGACTTCAAGATACATTGCCTCAAACACTGCATACAGAGTTCTGTTTTTTGATGCAAAACAACTGAGAAACCCCTATAGTTAAAGAAAGCCTTAATAAACTGTTTGATTTCTACTTGGAATTAGTCATTTTATGAACACACAAAACTATTTGAGGCAGATCCTGCAGTGAACTCCAAGTCCACTCTGCTTAGGTTGCTAGTAATGCTACATGTAAAGGAACTGCAGGATTCAGCTCATTTTAAATTGACGATACTAATTCACTCATTGAGTACACTTGGAAATAGTTCAGAACAGCTCTTTCATCTCAGCTTCCCCTATGGACTCCATTAGTCCAAAGGGAAAGGGCTTACACCTACACACCATGAAGGCTCAGCTCTAAGGGATTCCAGAAGGAGAACAGGTAATAGACTGTTACAGCGGTTTGCACTTGAACATGCTACTTTACCTTGCAATAGCCTCCCCTACTCAAATATAGCAAAAAATTTCGAAATACTTGCTCACAGTTTATTTCCAGTTAAAATAAAAAGTCACGTACCTGGTTTGAACTAAACTACCTACTTAAAATATGGACTAATCCATTTGTTCCCCCCCCCCAATCAATATTACACAAACATTGCAGAACCCGAAGGTACATCATCTTAAACCTTGATTTTCCAAAGCAACAAGACTTACACAACCATTAGCTGGTTTTGTTTTGTTTTCCTAATGAACTGTTGATCTGACTGGCTAGTAATGACTAAAAGTGACGTAATAACAAATAGAAGTTAGTTTTCTGTCTGTCTTGTGACAACAGACAAAATAGACAGGATAGTTCCTATTAACGTTCTAGTAGAAGCATGATGCACACGGCATGAGCTCAGCTCTCATATACACACGCATAGTCAAAGTGGAGTTACATGGTATGACTGACTGACTTTTTTGGGGTCCCATAAAGCATAAGTGCAGAACGAAGCTTCTTCTGCAGCCAACAATATTCATAACCTCTCTCTCCTACATGGACATTGATGACTACAAAAACAATCCAAAGACGCAATGCAATTCTGTTAAAACAGAATAAAAGACACTGACCTACTCTTCAAATAATGTCATTTTTGCTGCTCACAGAGATACTTTGTTTATTATGTGGGTAATCGTTTTATGAAATACCTAGAGCAAGCAGATCCATGCGCTCTCAATTCAAATACTGCAAGAATTAACAGTGATACGTTTTCATGGACGCCAAAAAGGGAAAATACTCATTAGGTCAGGAGTGCAGAAGTGGACCACAACCCTACAGCACGATATACAAGGGCTGCTCCAGAAGTGACACCTTTTTTATTATGTTGCTCCACAATGTCAGAGGCAGACAGTGGTGGTACAGCAGTAGAGGTGGAACCTTCCTATCAATATTCTGTTACATGCTGTCATCATGTGACAGATGGCAGCAGAGGGCACTCTGACAAAATGGTGTCCAACATGAAAGTGGGTATGGAGCAAAGATGTGTCACTGAATTCCCTTCATTCAGGAAAAAATGGTACCCATTGACATTCACTGATGCTTATTGAACATTTATGGAGACCAACCAGTGGACGTGAGCACAGTGAGGCAGTGGGTGGTGTGCTTTTGTAGTGGCAATAGTGGGTCACCTCCACTGCTGTAGATTTTTTTAATAAGCGTAGCATGCAAGCTCTTGTTCTTCACTGCTGAAAATGCACAATCACCACCTACCATTAGTTATGTTGAAAAATAGTGTTAGATACTCAACACATAGTACTGGTGATTATCTGAGCAGACTGTGAGTTGGCCAAGTACTGGTAATGGGGAGGCAAGTTCTGTTGCTCATTCCCATGTTCAGTTGATTCTGTGATTTGCTAGTACAAACTGGAAGACATAACCAAGCACACCACAGAGAATTAAGAAAACCAAAAGGTGCACAGGAATGGCATTTCAGTATCCTTTTTTGTAACCTCTAATTATAAAAAAACTCTCTAAACCTTGCCTGTTATCATAGGCAGAGTTTGAAATACACAGCAGAGTTCTTTCCAGCAAGGTACGAAGGATACCACAGATTGCTATTTTCAAGTTAAGACCCTCACATTTCAAATGAATAGAAGTTTCAGAAGCATTATGGATTTCATATCCATTCTACCCTACATGGTTCCAACCCAGAACTCATTCAACCTAAAAAAAATCATGGCAACTTGGCACCTACAGAAAAAAAATATTAGTGAACTAGCGTCTGATTTGAGCACAGAGGATTCAGTATCATCTTACAACAGCAGAAACTACTCAGTTAAAGAAAAAACTCTACTTTAAAAATCTGATTTGTTTACGGAGGAAATATTTTACGAGGTCTGGTGACAGTTATAAAATCATAGAATGTTTTGAGTTGGAAAGGACCCTTAATGGTCATCTAGTCCAACTTCCCTTCAAAAAACAGGGATGCCTACAGCCCAATCAGGTTGCTCAGAGCCCCACCCAGCCTGACCTCGGTTGTCTTCAGAGTCAAGGTATCAACCACCTCTCTGGGCAACCTGTTCCAGTGCTTCACTACCCTTACCGTAAAAAATGTTTTCACTTATATTAAACTTACTGAGGGTGTACTTGATCCCACTGCTGATGTCACTGATGAAGATACTAAACAGCACCGATCTCTGAGGGACACCGCTAGTCACTGATCCTTATCCACACATTGAGCCATTGACCACCACTCCCTGCGTACAAACTTGCAACCAGTTCCTCATCCATCAAACAGTCAACCCATCAAATCCATATACTTTCAATTTGGAGAGAAGGATGTTGTGGGGACCCTGCCAAAGCCTTCAGTTATAGCCTGTCATTTCCTTTCACAATAAAGAAAACCCATTCACACCACTAATTTAAAAGAACCTTATACTAGAGACATAAAATGATACAGGAAGAGACATTTGGAGGGCATCCAGTCCCAGCTTTAGCTCAAAGCAGGTCCAACAAGGGTAGGCTGCTCAAGAACTTGTCTCACTGAGTTTTTGAATATCACCGAGGATAGGGAATCCACAGTCTTTCTGTCCAATTAGTTAAATCAGACAACTGTAATGGCTTTTTTTTTTTAGGTTCCAGTCATAGTTTATCATGCTCCAGCTTTTACCTGTTGTTTCTCATCCTACCCCTGCGCACTACTGAAATGGTATGATTCAGCTCTGGAGTAAAGTATCTGTGGTGGGTTTAAGTGGCCATCTTTCTGTCCTTCTCTCACATCACACACTACAGTCCCTTAATCTCCTTTATGGCATTCTATCGGACTCAGTTTGGCACATAAATGGATTTCCCAGAACAGGGCACAGCACTCCAGATATGGTCTCACAAGTACAGGGGAAAGCAAAGAACCACTTCCTCATCCCTCTCACTGCATTCATGTGAAAACAACCCAGTATGCAGTTGGCCTTCTTTGCCACAGGTCTTTTTCTGCCAATTTGCTTTGTCTCCAGTCAGTCCCCAGAGCATATGTATTGACGTGCAGTGTTACTTCCCACATTCAGGGCTTGGCACTTAACAGTTAACTTCACAAGGTTCCTGTCAGCTCATGAATTTCTCCAGTCTCTACACGTCCCTCTACAAAACAGCCTGCACTCGAAGCACTGATGCTTCCCTCCTCCCCAATCTGAGGCCATACGCAAGTTTTCCGAGAGGCATACCAGAGATCTGTACCAATACAACAACCTTATTTTAGAAGTTCTCATTTTTACACTTTTTTTTTAATTAACTAGGCCCACTCTAACTCTACTCACACTCTGCACTTACTAAACCTACACTTGACCTCAATAGGCCAATTCTTATTGGCCTACTGAGCAGAAAGTAGGCATTTTTTAAATACTGTGCTGCTGACTCAGGAGTCATAATAGAAGACGTTTCATTTTTATACATCTGCATTGGTCCTACATAATAAATGGTAAGAAAAAAAAACACATCCACAGTATTCATCAGGCCTTTCTAATGACACTGAAGCACAATTACTAGTAAAAGCTTCCATTTTAGTGAATTAAGTTTCTAGCACCCAAGACTGCTCAAGTATGAGCAAATCAGATACAATGATGTTTTTCTGAACCTCAGTTCATGGCTTTCCCAATTACCAAGAAGTCACTTAGCTTACAAACTGCCAAGCATCCCAAGACCACTAGAAGCAAACAAACACCACAGCTACTTGCTGCCTCAGGAGGCACACAATTGTTACTCTTCCCTTTTCTCTTTTACATCACAAAATCACATAGACTCCAGAACAAACATCGACTTCCTTGTTGGAAATGATGCAACTAAATTTTTGCCATCAACATACTGTTTCCACGTGAAAGCTATTTGGGACTCAAGTTACAAATTCTAACTGTTACTGCACATATCTGCTCTTGCAGATACTCATATTCTGCAACTACAGTCGAGTTCAATTTATTTGCAGCTCTATCTGTGTTTACCTTCTATGCAGATAAGCCTCTGCCTTTTGATACATGGAAGAGGAACATTTTGTGGTAGAAATACCACCAACTTTTTTCTTGCCAGGAGGAAGCCGTGTTTACCAAAGTGTTACCCTCAATGCCACAGAGAAGCAATTTCACTCCATAGCGGCATTGGACTTAGAAAGCTCCTTATGTGCTAAAGATACTGGATGGTCAACTTCACCTTGAATCCTCCACTGCCAGCACAACATCATTCCTTAAAGCACAACATGTGATATTATATTAAAATAAGAAAAAATATTTACACATTAAAGCGCCTGATGAACTACAACCACTTGTCAGCACCAGTCCATGAATGAACACAATGCTTTTCGGCACTCATTGTTAAATGCCAGATCCTTCCCCTCATAAGATAGCTGCTTACAAACAGAGAAGGTAAGAATCTGGCCAGCATTCCAGTAACGCTATTCTGAAATAATACCAGCTAACCTTCACCAAAGCCTCCTCCCCGTCATCAAGAAGATAGACAGACATCAGGCTATTATTCTCCCTCCACCAATTGTTGGTTTCTCCATCAAGCTGCAGCCTCACACTTTCATTTAGGATATGTTTTTCTACTTTGGAATTTAATTTAGCCTATCCCATGAAACTAACAAGATAAATAAATGAAATGACAGAAGAAAAAAAGAGAGCAACTGATGCTTTGCCTAGACTATGATTCGAAACAGTGCATGAGTTAATTACTGTTTACTACTTTAAGTTTTAATACAGGCACAATACAGTACCCTCTAACATATATTCCACTAGTGAAGTTATTACCTAGACTAGCAGCTTTTCTTTTGTTGCATATGCAGGACATCATCAATCTGAGAATTTTAAAAACTTTTTCTACAGGATAGCAAAAAGCCTCCTACTTTGGAGAGCACTCTCAACAAGGAAATTGTTGTCAGTCTCACATACCTCACTCATAAACTCGTAAGATGCAAAGCTGAAGGATCTCTGCAATATCCCATTTCTAAAGATAACATGCAAGGCCTTATAAAAAAAAGCCAGAAATGGTTTAAAAAAAAAAAAAAGCAAAAATGCTGAAGTGTGAGAAGATTTTAAAATGCTCTGTCAACCCCTCCTACCACATCAAAAATCCCTCAGCTCCTACCTGCAAGCCAGAGAGCAAGACAAGACTGAAAGCTGTTGTGGTGGTTTCCCAGAAATACTATTCAGTGTCTCACAAACAGAAAGCACTAAGTATATTTAGTCATATAAGTATTAAACCTTATCTACAGCAAGAATAAGCACACTTTTCAGAATTTCTTCTTCTCCAATACTTAGAAGTGAAATTTGGTGCTTCCAGTTGCAGAAGAAGTTAAATACCACCCAGTTTCTCCCCCTTAAACATTTCTGGTTCTACCACCTTACTTCAGTACCAAGTTGAGTACTGGAAGATGAGA
>JAOWBP010002392.1:44466249-44479626 GCA_028571105.1 Tragopan temminckii
AGCGGCCTCCCCGGCCTCGTCCCCGCGGGGGCGGCGGAGCCTCGAGGGAGCGCGGGAGCGCTGAGGGCAGTTGGGCGGGGCCGGGCCGGGCAGCGGCGTTCCCCTGAGGTGCCTCTGGGGGAACATCTGGCTGGCAAGTCACCGGGCAGGTCCTTGGGAACCGGAGGACTTCTCTCACGCTTTGAGAATCTGCTCAGCCTGCCTGCACAGCAATTCCCAGTTGTTTTGTTGTTGTTGTTCTTTTTCCAAATGCTCGCTTGAGAAAACCGCAGTGCCTGCCCTTCGCACCCAGCCCAGCTCCTCGCCCTCCTCACGCGCTCCGATGTGCCGAAGTCTCCTCACGCGGCACAGGGGAACTCTGGGCCCGGCAGGCCCAGCAGCAGGTAACTGCAGGACGCAATGCAAGCAACCATTTCTTTGCACGGATTCTGCTGCAAGATTTTAAAAGTAGATGGTGGAAATGTCAGTCTCGTGTAATGGGCTGTTATACTGTATTGCAGAACCAGCAGCTGCAAGCCACAGATGCTCTCTGTCTGGAAAGCTGAAATAGGAAACCAGTGACCGTCCCGGCTGATCTGAGGTGCGCAGAATAAGGTGTGGTACAGAGCGGTGTAGATAGATTTTCTGAGGGAAGCATGAGATTGCGTTTACAGCAGTTGCTTATTTAGGAACTAGAGGCCTTTGAGACACTGAGGTCTATAGAAGTGCCTGCTCCTCCTGTGCAGTGCCAGACAATGTGCAGAAGAGGCATTTTTTCACAACGCCATTTGTTTCCATTTCTTTAGAACTGATTGTAGTGGCTTCTGATTGGGATTGTCTACTTGTGGTCTGGCTGTCATGTACAAGTGCTATCTGCTTGTCTCCATTTGTATACACAGCATTTTGGCTATTATAGCTCCATTAAAGAAAGCACTGGCCCGGCAGATATAAAAAAACAACACTACAGCAAACCCTGTCAGCTATATACAGATGCATATAGTCCTTATTCTGCGTGTATTTACTCTTCCCCTGTGATCTGACTGGAAAAAGACCATTTTTCTGCAACAGTGTTGTACATGAGCATCTATTCATGAAATTAGATCATCTTTAAACCCAAGCTCGTTTTTAACACAATATACAATGCAGTTTCTCAAGCTGAGGTTTTCAGACCTTTCTTGAGAAGGACAATTTCGCATTAGGCCAGGTTTGATTTTGATGACTTCCAGTGTGATCTTAGGCCTTTGTCTGATTTAGACATTAAAGTCACTGATGGACAATGATAGAATGGAAGGGTTGGAAGGGACCTTAAAGATCGTTGAGCTCCAACCCCCTGTCTTGTGCAGGGTTGTCACACACCAGATCAGCCTGCCCAGGGCCTCATTCAGCCTGTCCTTGAACACCTCCGGGGATGGAGTATATCCTGATCGTGTGTTTGAATTCCTTTTGAGGAGGTAGGCCATGGCTTCTCTGTGCCTTAAGTTCTTACCTGTGAAGCAGGGGTAATAACTGCTTTGCAGAGCTTTAGGATGAAAGCTAGGTTTATGATGTGCTGAATTCCTATTGAGTGTTATGGACAAAAATGAAAAAGGCAGAACATCTAACCTGCAGGTTGAATGCTTCATGTCTTTCCAGACAGCTCCTAGGAGTAAAAAGTTTCTAATATTCAGATTTTGCTCTGAATAGAGTGGAAAAAATAACCTCTATCTAGTGTCAGAATCCTTTGTGAGTGTGCTTGTATGTCATAGGTAGTAGACATCCAGTAATGGCCACAGTAAAGGGCAGCGATTTTGCCTGGTTTGTATCTAGAATCATTTCCATGTGCTCATTTGGGTTACAAATGTCAGAGTCTGTTACTGCAAGAAGCAAATCTAATTAATATGAATTACTCTTTTCTTTTCCTTACCATAACCCGCTCTTTTCGATGGTCCTTAGAACAGGCATTTTTCGTTTATCTGACAAGTGTTTCATATTCACCATGTATTTCTCCAGCCCTCCATTTTTGTGGTCATTTTTCTCTTCATTTTCTCTTTGGTAAAATATAGTGAATACAAAAAGGCTTTTCTATTTTTTTGGAGGCAAAAAGTAGTGGGGTCAATTTCTGCACACATTAAAATCCTGCATAACACTCCAGTACCTTACGCAGTCGGCATGCCAGGGTTATCATAGTATACCTCCAAAACTGTTGTATTCTGTGTTTTTACAGAAGATTCTACTGGCTTTTAGGCCATAACAGAAAATGCTTAGAAAAACACAACAACATAGCCTCTTCACACGATTTCAGTGAATTCTACATCTGACTTCATGATATATTTTATAACATATTGGTAATACAGTTCTGTGTATATCCTCTGAATTAAATTCTCATTAGTCTTTCACCCTTAGAAAAATCCATACACAAAATATAAAACAGTAGTCCCTTGAACATAGTCAGCTCACTGCTTGTGTTATGGAAATTTGTTGCACATCTCATTTCAGGAGATTGCTCTTTCATTAATCCCATCATCATTTTAGCCTTAGAGCAAACAGTTCTTTCAATAACAGCTTTTGCAAACTAGCTCAAAATTATCTATTGGTCTTGATCAGAAGTAACAGACTGAGAAGTACATCTCTGAGTATGCATGCATTGAGTACATTTGGCATAGTGCTTCGAAATACTTCTGGAAGTGAGAGCAGGAGATATGGTGTATTAAATGAAAGTGTAATTGTGCAATATTATTGCAGAAGGAAAGTTTATAGGATCAGTGCTTATAATGACCAAGGTCAGTGATTTAAGGCATCAGCCTAAGCTCTCATTAGGAAAGGGCTGCCAGCATACATTAGCTGATACAAGAATAGCCAAACATCCTAAACAATATATAATTTCATGTGTAGTATGGGAAATATTATCTATCCTACAACCTTTATGTCAGAAATGTCCCTACATTTTCGTGGAAAAGTTCGTGCACAAATGATGTGGGCATGTTGGACTTACTGCAGACATAGGACAGTCATGGCATACACGGTTCATCTGTCTGAGACTGTGGATGCCCCTCAATGCAGTGCAGTGCCTGAAGACTCCAAGTTGCTTACAACAGCACTAAGTATGATTAAATTGCTGTCCTTCGAGTTAAGATTAGTGGCAATTTTTTTTTCTATTTCAATACATTCCATATTTTATTCAGCTCATCTCAGTAGGATAGCTTTCTGTTAGAATTATTCAGGAGAATTTGGAATTTCTGAGGTTGTTCCCTGTGAAAATAATGAAACAATTTCTGAAACAATAACTTTCCAGTATGCAACATTTTTTTTCTTCTTTTGCTCTGTTTGTCTTGCATAACAAGGCTTCTCCCCACCCCATCATGGCCTCTTTCCTTTCGAAAAATCAGAAATGTCAAGTTTGGTCTTCTCACATTGCTGCTGAGGGATTTCTTAAGGGAGGAGAGAGCTGTCTCAAGACATCCATAGTGCCATTTCATAGAACTATAGAACGTCCTGGGTTGAAAAGGACCACAATGATCATCTAGTTTCAACCCCCCTGCTATGTGTAGGTTTGCCAGCCACCAGACCAGGCTGCCCAGAGCTACAACCAGGTCTTGAATGCCTCCAGAGCTGGGGCGTCCACATTTAGATACTTTAGAAAGAGGGACTGAAACTGTAACATATTTTGTACTCTTACTTTGTTTATCTGCAAGAGGCATCCATCAAAAGATTAACTTCAGAGGTTGTGTATTAGATGCAATTAATTTTGTATTTAAATGCTCAGACACTTATTTATATTATGCTTTATCAAAAAGTCATCAGCAACGAATTGGAAGACGAAAATATTCATTTAAAAACGTCACTTTTAAATGCAACTCTTGTCTTATACCAGAAGGACACCTACAGCTCTCTTTTTCCCATCCCAGCTGTACAGAGAGATCTTCACCCCAGGAGCTGCTTTATTTACCTGTGGATCACTTAGCACGTTTCAGACGCACAAAAATAAGCTTACCCTGCGTGTTTACAGACTGTCATATAGTGTTCTTGCGGCAGCGTCCGGGTGACTCAACTCATTCCGAAGATTAGCGTTGTCGTTAAAATAACTACCGATCGCACAAGTCGGCCGAGTTCTCGGCTGCCGTCCCAACTTCCCCGTTCCCCCCATCGGTGTCCGTGTGCTGTCCGTGGCCAGGTGGAACAGTGCCCTCTCCCGGGTGCGAGACGCATCCCTCCGCCGGGGAGCAGTTCGCCACGCAGGGAGCCTGTGGCGCTGCTGCCGACTGCGGCGTTGTCTGCTCCTCCCTGTCAAGGTGCTCAGGAAGAGCAGTCAGAAACGCTCAAAGCAGCAGAAAAGAAATCGTTCAGCGTTCCCGGTGGAGAGGTGGGGAATTCGGTCACGATTCACCTACTTTTCAAGTTGTGTTTTTCAGGTCGTTAGCAGCCTCGGTATATGCATTAAAAATACAGTACGTCTACTAATTAAACTTAGGATGTATGTGAAGTCACTCAGCCTGAAATTGTATGATGCAATTCATTTGACCTAGTGGAGTCAGATGAGAAATGTATTCAGCTGTTCATTTTGCAACCTAGGACTTCAACAGCAAGACTTAGCAAAGTTTCCATTAAATAATGCCTGCGCTGAGATTCTGGGTAGTTTAGTAGTAACACTCCATTTTTCTTTGCTTGTTAAGGACTTTCATTAGAAACTGATGTTACGGCCTGGACCTTTCATTAATTTGGAGGCCTGGCAATATCTTCCAAATCAAAGTTATATCTGAACCTGATATCTTGGATAGGAAAACATGGAAATAAGGAGCCTCCTATTAAGTCTGTCAGCGAGATTATTATTATTCTTTTTAATTATACTTCTTTGTGAAGGAGTGGTTTTGAAGTGATGGTATGTACACTGTGGAGCCCAGGGGCTGATTCCTGTGGGTTTATGAAAGGCACAAAATATGAAGATAAATAAAAATAATAATAAAAAAGCAGATTGGGCTCTGAGAAGCTTGTCATAATTCTGCAGGAGGTCCCAGGTTTCTTAATATTCTCAGTGAGTGGGCATCTGCCTTGAAAAAAAATTGGCCTCTGCAGACTGACAGATTGATCAGAGGGAAATAAAAGCACTTCTTATAAAGAAAATGTGAAGCTATACTCCTTTCTTCCTACTACAGAAAGAAGACAGCCATCCTTTTGAGAGTCCTTTCAAAATGGAAGCAAACTGGGAATACAAAATTAGATTTCACAATGTATTATTATTAGTCTCATGAGTATTAGAGTTATAGGGGAAGAAAGGATTTGGTAGATAATGAAAAAGATATACTTACCATGCTCCTTTGCCAGTATATTGTTTTCCACTCACAAACATGTTCTACTCAGACTGAGCTGTTTATACTATTTTAAGCATTTTGCACTACTGTCTAATAATGTAATAATTTATAGTAAATTACCAAATCTATGGAACTTTATTTAATAGAAATTCAGTGTTCCTCCTTTCTTAGGTACAAAGGGGGCTTAGAGCTGCCTTAAAAGGGCAGCTGGACAGCTTTTCCTGGATAACGGGACATCACCTTCCCTGTCCTTAGGATTTGTGACTGGATAACAATCCCTGCTGTTGTAATGACTACAGAGACTGAAGTCAGATTCAGACTGATGCATAGAAAATTTCTATTTCCTAAATGTCATCAGGGCTGGAGCATATATACGACCATGAAGCTAGAAGCTTAAATTTCTTGTTCAGTGCAGTAGTAGCCAAAGAAGTAGCTAAATGCTGTAAGAAAGTGAAAGAAGATTAAAATGGTGCTAGTATTTTGGAATGACTGCTTAGGGGTGGAGTTAGGGTCTCATTAGAAGAACTCAGTTTAAAATTAGAACTGGAGCAGCATTCATTGTGAAGCATAAATTGAATGAGTATGAGAATCCAGAATAAATTAAAAAATAAAAGCACTCAGAGTAAAAGTAACTGCAGCCACTTCTTAATCACACAACAGTAGTCATTACATGATTTCTAAAAGTATAGCTGAGCTACCTGCTGGAGAGCGCGTTGCACACGAAGTGGTCCAGCTGACTGTGTGTAGACCAGATCTGGGTCTGCAGAATACTTCTGTCTGGCTTTTCCTTTGAGGAGACAGACAACACTTATTCAGGGACTGTACGTTACAAGCTGTCCTCTTGCATCACCACTGTGTCTGCTTGGGAGGAAGGGATATGATGGATATCTTGCTCTTCATGTCTGTGACCTGAGACAGCCATCAATGCAGGCTGCAATGAGGGATGTGCAAAATGGGGATCGGGCTCCTATAGGCAATAGTTATGCATTGCATGTGACCCCAAGTGAAAAAAGCTTTCCAGTTATAAGAGATTATGGATTAACAGTATATGAACAATCACAGAATAAGAACATATACACTGAAATAAGAAATCTACCAGAGGAAATAAAACCACAGAGAGAAAAAATTTCACTGTCAGTTGTTATGAATCCTTTCAATGGTCTGTTTTCTAAAGGGACCCCAAAAAGTAGGAAAATATTGCTGCTTTTAATAAAAGAGAAAAAGAAAGCTAGAGTTCCTGAATTCAGCTAGTATTGCTTGATCTAGCAATTTTGGGATGCTGAGGCTTTTTGAAGATTCTAACTAGAATCTGAAGATCTGATAGCCATCTTGCTAAACTACAGTATAATCTGTCATGATGGGCACCAGATCCTCAACTGATACAAGTCTTTTGGAACTGTCTAGAATAAAAATTTACAAATTAGTGAAGTTTGTCAGAAATCATCCCAATAGAGCTCATCCATGACAGATGGGTAATTTATCAAGTTGTATTGCTGTTGATACCATCCTAAAATATCTGCAGTCTGGAGGCTAGGACAACTTTGTAATAGGAAAAGAAACTTTCTATTGGTCTTACTATGGTTGAATACTAATTTAACTAAATCATCAAGTCTAAATCACTACTCACTGCTTAGACCACCGTCATGTAAAATGTCAACCATGCTGCCTTTTGAAGTCATATAACCCGGTAGCTACCAATTGAAGAAGATAACGAAGATAAAATGATTTTGTTTTCCTAATTTAATTGTCTCCAGTCTGGCCATGTGGATAGCAAGCACAGAGGATGTGACGAGTTATTAAAGGAAGAAACTGAGGATAAATTCAAGTTAAACAGTCAAGGCACAAATAGCGTACACTTCATGTATCAAGTAATGTACAGTTTCTCTGAATGCAGCAGAAGTTGGCAATTTCTCATCTTTGCATGTCTGTCAAGCACGTAATATTTCATGAAACAGTATCTAGAAGATCCCTACTGCTCTGTGTGCCTGTGTTTTCAGTAGTAGCACTTTTCTTTGCTTTGGCAGAAGATTCATTTTGGGTATAAGGAGCTTGTCTTGAACATTTTTCTCAAATGAGAGGTAGCAATTATAGCAGTTTCTGTGAGGTATAACCCATCTCATAAAATTTCCTGTTACAGCTTTCCCATCTGCCTGACAGAGTGCGAAAAGATCACATGGTAAATTGGAAATTGGCACCTTTTAAAAGGCAGTATTCTAGACTGTATTTTTCTTTCCCCAATTAGAGGTTAGTCATGCTGGGAGAAATTCAGTCATGCTGTATGATTGTCTTTCAGGATTTTGCAGCTTCTAAATCCTAGTCCTAGGAATGCAGTGGTGTTATGCTGTTGGTTCCTTCCCAGACATAATATCTATGAGCACCAAATAGTGTAGATATATAGCATCTCCCTGCATATACATTTCTGGGTGTCTTGAAGGATGTCCTTTATTTTCATTTCACTCAATTTACTCCCATTGAAATTGTAGTGAAAGTGCTCTCACAGAGTCATCTAGTTTAATCCAAGAGAAGTGTTCAAAAGAATCAGCTAAAGCACTGACCAGAGCCATGCCTGGTTGAGTTTCTAATTATCTCTAAGGACAGAGATGCTGCAACTTTTCTGGGGAACCAGTTCCAGTGTTCAACCCAATAAAGTAAAGCAATGTTTTCTTATGTTCAGCTGGAACTTCATGCACTTCAGTTTGTGCCTATTTCTCTTGCCCTGACACTGGGTGCCACTAAGAGTCTAGCTCCCTCAGTTGTTTCTGGCACCAACTTCAAATTCTTTTCACCGTTTTTCAATAAATACCACCAGTTTTAGAGGCAACATCTGTGTCCAATTTAAACCTCAGTTGCTCAAAGGTAACCACAAAAACCTACTTCAGCACTGGAAATGTAAATTCATACTCTGAACATGGAAACATTAATTTCTTACAGCATTTTTGCAAGATTTGCAGTGTGAAGCATGAGCTGAATACTACTGCATTCTGGTTGTTTTTTTTTTTTTTTTTTTTTTTTTTTTTTTTTCCCAACTGGTACTCTTACCAGTTCTATATAAATCCTAATTTTCTTTCTTATACCAAACTACTAGGGTTTACAGCTGCTCTTCAACAGGCTTGGCATATCTTACTGCAGCAAGAATCCAGCTGTGCCATACCACATCCTCAGACAGCAAATGTGCACAAGCTAAAACCATCACATTAAGTTCACATGGAGCTTGGCAAGATGAGACAAGAGTTATTCCTTTTTTTTTTTTTTTTTTTTTCAATTCTCATCTTCTAAAATTCAAGATGAAAACCATGGTTGAAAGCACTACAGAAACCAGAGTATCACTTACCATAACAGATCAGATTCTCTTTCAACAGTTTGATTTAGTTCTCTGTAGTCCATACACAGATGCTGCCATCTTTTTAATGACTGGCATGAGTTATGCCTTTTGACACACCTTCTCAGTCATATGTGAAGTCTTCCCTTTTTTTTATGTCTCTTTGTTCTTAGTAAATAATGCTTTTTTTTCTTTTTTTTTTTTAATGAGCAGTTACTCTTAAATTTCAACTGTATACTGAGTAATCACATAATATTTTAATTAGCAATTACAAAGTACTTATATTCCTGTCAGATCAGAATAATTCCCAAATCCTGACCAGAAAAGTTTGATTCCCTGATGCATATTAGATATAGTAGAGAGTTCAGAATATCCTTCAGGGTCCTATTTTCATTTCCTTCTCTAGCACATTCTTTTACGTATACATTCATTATACCAGCGGGCTTGAACTTTGTGCCCGTGGTTTGTGTATTAGATATGTCTTCTATTAGATGTTCACTTGGAAAATGAACAGGAATTCATTTTTATTTCAAGTCCATAAGTACTGTAACGGTTGAGGGCTCTGACTCGAATTCAGAGGCAGATTCAGACAGAATGGTGAAATGGCTCTGAACACAGAGTGTGACACAGTATGTGTTTTTCCCAAGTGGCAGCAGTTTTCAGACGAATGCAGCAGTGATAGCTGCTGGTAAGTTTATGGCTGCGGATAGTTTATGGCTGTGAACTACAGTGACTCAAGAAGCAGTTTACACAAGGTGTTTTCTTTACAAGAAAGCCACCACAATTGTGCAGCTGCTATTATGGTTGCTGCTTCAGAGGAAAAACAATTTGTTAAGGTTTTACTAGTGTTGGTTCACTTAGACCGCATTTTTAGAGGGGATTTCCCAAAGTATTTGCAAATTATGTTGCTACCAGAGATTGCATAATAGTCAAACACAATGAAATTCAGCAGACCTTTGTCTTATTAATTTGTGTGGTTACTGAGGATGTACTGGTTTTATTCCACAGATCCAATTTTCAGCCCAATTCAAATGACTTTACCAGTCAGTGTTGTCATTAACAATTCAGTGGTTCAGACATTAATCTTCTATTCTTAGATATTTTCTTTCAGCCTAATCCTGTTACCATTCCAATCAATCTCCTTTCATTTCATAGTTACTGTAAGCTACTAGTCAATATTCTAGTTAAATGTAAAATAATCCTTATCCCCTCCATTTCAGAGTTCATTCCTCCATTTCCTGGTTTGGAAAACATCACTGGTCAGCTACGACCTGGCAGCATTATAGCAATCCTTTGTGAGCATTTCCCCTGACTGATGGCTGGTATCTAAAAGTCTGTGTTGGTGAGTTGATGCTTCAAGAGCTCAAAAGCCCTCCTCTGGCAGCTTCAGTAGAATTCCTACTTTTGATCAAGCCATATTTTTTCTGTGAGCCGTGACAGCTTAGGTTATGGTCAGATGTTCATCAGGCTTGTATCTGTGCATTAAGAAAATCTAGCATAAATTTGGTTCAGTTGTGATCAAATGACTGCATTTCTCTTACATTAACCTGAGCACACAATACAAGCTTTGTACGAGCTAATTTGCAGGCTTGCTGCCTAATATCCTAGAGTACTTTGCAATTCTCCAGTGTGCTGTGAGATGCCATCCCAGCTAGGAATGTGAGAAACATTTCTGAGGATTTGTCTTCTTCTTCCAAAATTGGATGCCTTTTTCTAATTTAAAGTATTGCTAAAAAGGGATGTTGCTGCCAAAAGGCAACTCATACCTTGATACTACCACAAGGGTATTTACTTTATAGTCTTCCTCTTTCCACTTACTGGATGCCATTTTCAGGCCATGATACAGATGACTTCCAAGTAGCTCTTCAGCATCAAGATTTGCAGTTGAATTTCTTGCAGATTCCTTCAGGGAACACCATTATGTGGACTGCTTATAGGAAAAGAGAAAGCAGACAGAAAAGTTAAGAGGACTTACCCAATTTTCTAGGTCATTTTTCAGATCCTGTATGAATTGCAGCTGAAGAATTTCCATTCCACAGGGTATCTGGGTGGGAGTGATACAATGCCTAGCGACACAAGTTAGACAGCAAAGATGAGAAGAGTATCAGCAGGAGTGCTTCACAATGGGAAAGATAATGCTTTGGATATCTGTAACAAATTCATTCACTGTTTGTCAAGTTAGCTCACCAGCATGAATTCTGCTTTTTCACTGCCTATTAGAGTTAAACAGTAGAAAGCTAGCACCGTGATTTGGAATGTGGCATCTGCCTGAGGCTTTACAGAGTGCCCAATCCATTCTACTTTCAGATGACAAATCTAGAGAATGACATACTGAGTTTTGCTCAACTCCTATCCTCCTCTATTGTATAGGGTTGTTGGTGGAAGGAACATTACCATCTTCTGCCCTTCAATCAGAGTTGTCTTTGTATTCTTGCTTGGCAGTGGGCAGTACAATTATTTCTACTGTGCCAAAATCAATGGATTTACAATTTTGTTGTTGTTACTAGCCGATCTTGAATGCACCTCATGCCTTTTTTCATAAAGTCATTACTGGTAGCCTAAATCATCACTGTTTTCATTGTAGTTTTCCTGCCAGGAAGGACACTTCACAGAGTGAGTCTGAACACAGCCTCCATATAAGAATCTCATTTTACTGCTGTGTCGTGCACTAAATTTCTGAGTGTAAGGGGGAGCAGATGGCTGAAACCTGGGAGTGGGAAGCTGAGATAGAATCACTGCCTGCTATGGCTTGTTCATTTGCCCGTGGGAACCAGGAGGGCCAAATTCAGAGGGATGCACTGAAGGATGCTGACAGAATGTTTTATGTAAAATACGTAGCTGCTTTCTGCCTACATATAGTATACATGTACTTGTTGATTTGAAAGCAATAACCTTATGCATTGTTTCTCTTGCTCCTGGTCTGTACTTTACGTAGCTCCTATTGCCTGCTCCTCTTCCTTGAGAGTTCATACTCTGATGTTTCATTGCCTGAAAATCACTCTCCAACAATCCATCCTTCATTAGGTTCACTAGCTTCCCACCTTTTCAAGAATGCCAACGGAAACAGATATGTTAAACAAAGAAAAATAATCAGATTTTGTTGTCAAAAAGGCAGTGCAAATAGTACAGAATGCAATACTGAAAAAGGCTAGTTTTTTACTGAGACCAGTTATATAAAACTATTTACAGATATGTAGAGCTTTGCAGTAGTAATGTGAGGGGGGGAAAATGGAGTAGGGAGGGATGTGAGCATTTGCATCCTACCTCAAATGCTGCCTGGCTGGAATGCTGCATGCATGCCTTATCAAGAGATGATTTCAAGAGATTACAATGCGATATGTGTTCCTGGATTGGGATGGTGTGAGAAATGAGCCAGAAAGATGCAAAGCACAGAGTTTGAAGGAAGCTGCATTTGGTTCAAAGTAGGAGAGGAAGTCATCTCACGTGTAGCTCTAAATGCCATCATTCCACAGCGCTTTCTTGTAGTTTGCTCGGTTTTCATCTCCATCAGCTCATGCCTCTCCTTTGCAGCACCTTTGCAAATTCATGTTTTTACAGACAAGGCATCCGAGCCTGTCTAGCTCATCTAGTTTATCCCTTCCAATTTTACAACTGTACAAGTTTGCCATGGATCAGTCACCATGAGACTCTCTTCCCAATTCTACCAGTTCCCCTAAGCATGCTTTCCATCCATTTAGCAATAACAGACAGTTTAACTTTACCCACAGGCAAGAAAATAGAAGTATTAAGCATTTCTGCCTCAGCTTGACAGTAGGAACCTTTCTCTTCACTATTTGTGAGTTGCCATTGCTCTCTTGTTTGAGCCGGGACTAATATGATAAGCTGTGTCTGGTTTGGGGATTTCAGATCTCAGCTCCATTTTCTAGAGCAATGACTGGACATGGGTGTTAGGTATGGAGGGACATACAGGTAGGCAAGGCTCTTAATGGTGTTGGAAAATTGTCTCTGCTTGCTTCTGGGATGGCTCAGTCCTGAGGTTTTTTTCTGTGGTCGCCTGGCTTTGTGTCTGTGCCTCTGCTCACTTGCAGTATTGCAAGGTCTGCCATGGCCAGACCTGCAATGGGCATGGGCACCTGGGCTGCATGTTAGGGATGTGGCTTTGCACACCAAGGATTGCTGGTGGTGCAAAACTGCCAGCTGGTGATGTGCCTGGTGCTGGGAAGAGTGATGTGGGCTTGGCACACAATGCTAGGAAAAAGTGCTCAGAAGAAAGTAAACGGCACCCCCATAGCAGTGAAAGAAGGCTTGAGCTCCTCGTGAGAGCAGAGAACCGTGATGAGCACAGCCAAGGCTGTCCTCCCATGTGAGCCCTGTCAGATCACAGGAGGTTTTTGTGCTACGGGAAGCTTTGGAGCTGGGAGAAATTGCAGCATCTATCCAGCCCTCCTTTCTCGTTGCAATTGCAACTCGATCCATGTTGGCCCGAGGCAACTAATCAGCCCTGGATTACAAGATTTCCTTCCCTATGAGATCCCCGCCGCGTTATGGAATGATAACGCTGTCCCCAGGGCAAGACTTGCTCCTGACCCTCGCACGGCAGCACGGCATTGCCGCTCTACGGCTGCAGGAGGGTGCCCGACTGGCTGACGTCGGAAACCACCCGTCGCAAGTTTTCCTTTCTGCGTTCCACAGCTTCTAAGGACGTTATTTCAAGGGAATGGCTGCAGAGAAGCCTTCTGAGTCACGAGCATCCAAACAAGCTTTGAGCGACGAACCGCACCGCAAATTCCCTCGTTCTTCAGGGAGGTGAAAAGCACGCCAGGAGCGGCGCTG
>JAOWBP010002392.1:44488056-44502486 GCA_028571105.1 Tragopan temminckii
CAAGGCCAGATTGGATGGGGCCCTGGGCAGCCTGGTCTAGTATTAAATGGGGAAGTTGGTGGCCCTGCATGTGGCAGAAGGGTTGGAGATTCATGATCCTTGTGGTCCCTTCCAACCCTGGCCGTTCTGTGATTCTTTGACAGGGCTTTATAAAATTATAAAAATATGATAATACTAACCATTATAAAAATAGCCAAACGGAGTGTTGCAGTGCTTCAGACTTAAGTTCTGTGAGGGAATATTTATTTGAACTACTCAAATTATAGTAATAGAGGAGTGCAGATGACTGGAATGTTTTAATTAGTATCAATTTGTATACAAATTCCTTGTTACAGAACCTATTTTTAGCCTTGTGTGAACTACGGAAGTTGCTTTGTAGAAGAAATCTCCTTGGGAGTCCTCAGGCTCATTTCTGCTGGTCCTGTAACCTCAGCAGTTTAATGCTGGTGGCTGAGGGGTACAGACGAATTTGTTCTGGTTTGTTAGTGGAATGTCCTCTCTGTTGCATGAGGAATATCTAGCCACTGATTTCTGGAAGAACTGCTGGTTTGTTTTAAAGCGCTGCACATGTTCTTGTTTTCTACTTGTGTCTCTAGCTCCTTTTCTGATGTTTTTTTCCTATTCAAATACAAACTCTTTTGTTTTCTTATGCTGTCCAGGCTTTATCCTGTGTTTACTTCTGTGCTTCCTTTGCTTTTTTAATAGCTCGGTTATCATTTCTGCCTTGTTCCTCTATATGGGGTAGGAAATGTGCTCTATTTCTGGTGGTAGTAATAGTGAAGCTAGAAATTCCATAAAGTTGTGTGAAGGTGACATCAGCCATGTCCTTATCTTCAGTTTGTTTATTTAAGAGAGAAACCCCCCAAATCTGTGTCTGTCGTTTTTCTACTCTGTGCTGTAATTCAATTTGAAGAGCAACTTGATGCAGAAATCAATGGATAAAATTTCCTGCCCTTTCTTACACACAAGAAGTTGTAGAGCCGGAATAATAGGAAGTTAAATAACAGGTAAGTGAGTTGACCGTAAGTAGTTCATCAGAGGGCTAACAAAGAACATAGTATCTATGGGAGGGTGGATGTGCACGTACAAATATTGAAGAAGATGGCAATCAGCAGGGAAAAGTGCTGTTTAACAAACACACAGAAGAGTTTAGCTTGTATTTGCTGGGCTTGAATGTGTAGGCTTCTCTGTTGATTGGCCACTAATAAGCAATATTTCAGCACTGCCCTGCTGGAGGTACCTTTCTGTATTATTTTGCTGTACTCCCACTTGATGTTAAATTGGGCTTCATGTAACCAGGCAGGGCTGGATGAGCCCAGTCCCTTGGAGAGTCAGGGTTAGAAACAGTAACCACTTGTAGGAGAGGCTGAACCACTGCCTTTTGGGATGCCTGGCAGTGAGACAACTGAGGTGCTTCTGTGTGCTTATGGTACCCAGGGGACAGAGTGGGAAGGAAGAGCCCTAGAAAAGCAATGATCAGGAAAGTGCTGTGAAGAAAATAACTGCAGAAAGCATAAGAGGCTGTAGGGATCATGGATATCAAGATGGCTTAGGTGCATGTGAGAAGGCAAATCCTTCCTATGGAAACACAGATCCTTTAGGAGAACGTGGAAAAGAATGGGAGAGAGGGTTTCTGTCTGTGACAGTGAGATAAAAATGGATATTTTATCTTTCAGTGAGTGAATTGTTCTGGCTTTGTGTGTTACTTTTGCTCATTTTAGCCCTTCATCATTTTTCAGAATGCCTGCAGAGCCTCAATGCATCATGTGCTTTTTTCTAAATTTTTCTTTCAATTTTTGTACATATTTTCATCTGCTATACTTTGCTAAAGCCGAACCCAGCAGCAAAATTAACTGTCTGGCTTGGTAGAAGTATTTGACAACTGTGCTTGGAGTTGTTGCAGTTTTCTGTAAAACAGCATCAGGGAGCTGAATAGAGGGAATTCTGTTTCTCTTTAAAGTAAAGCAGAAAGATTCTGTTACTTGTCTGTTGCATGGAGGCATTTTGCTCCCAGTGACTTCTAGCCTTCAGTTTAGCAGCACAGCAAAAATAGTTCTTGGCAGAGGAAATCTTCAGTCATTTTTTTGTATTTTTTGTGTGATTTTAAGAGTGCTTGGATCCAGGAAAGATAAGAGTTAATGAGCATAAAGCTTTGATATGAAGATGCCAGGTTTGATCTGTGACAGATCTGCAACAGCTCTGAGTATGTGTTGTGTATAGCAAGTATTCCTTCAAATACTGTGATGATGTTTTTATACACTCCTTTCTACCAAGGAATAGAGCTCACCAGCACCTGTGCCTTGACTATCTCATTAATCAGCATAGAATTGGAGTCACATTGGAGAGCATCCGCATGAAGAATGGACAAAATGTCTTACTGGCTGTCATGCTAAAAAGGAATTTTGTTTTGTAATGGTGAGGGTGGAGAGAGGTGGAGTATAACTTCTGTCTCCCAGAGCTCACCAGCTGCATGCTATTTGCTCAGGAGATGTGTTGCTGAATTGAGAAACAATGTATAGTCATTACAGTAATTTAAAGTACAGAAGAGTCTCCAGGTATTAAAAAAAAAATAAGAAAAGAACAAACAACCCACAACAATTAGATTGTATCTATAAAGATTGTTTTTTTGATATTAGAATGTGTAAAATACAATGTGCTGCTGTAGGGCATGGATTGGGAAAAAGATGGTAGGAGAAAAACGATTTACAATAATTATACAGCTGAGAAGACTCTCATGATTTAAAACATTGTGTAGAAATATTTTTCATTATGGCTTCATTGCCTACAATTTCAGGTAGAAGGTGATGGGGGGCTTCTAACATGAGCTATTTCTGTCTTAATTCATCAGAGACTGTTCTCCTCTTTGCTCCTGAGTTATAGTCATCCTGGCACTGACTACAGGATTTTAATTTCAGTCCTTCTGTTTATGATTGCCTCTGTGGGCCACTTCACACTTAAAGTTGTATTGATTCTTTGATGGTACTTCATATTTATCTGCATTTACTGATTTTCTCTTTTTTTTTTTTTTTTTTTGTATGTTTTCTGTCAGGTTGCTTAGTCTAGGAGCCATAGTATGTATCTTCTGAGTTGTTATCAGTGAGAGCTTTGCTGTATTTACCAAATAAATCTTCCAAATGTTTGTAAACTCAGAATTAAACACCGTGTAACCAATAATGTAGTGACAGTAAAATACAATCATTTTAAGTAGGGTAAAAGTAACTTTCCTGATCAGAGCGCTTGCCTGTGGTTGGCGCTGTAGCTTTAAATTCCAAGAGAACCAAGGTTGCGACCAACAGGAAAACAACCAAAAAATAAAAAAGGGTTTATTTTACTTTATGTGATAGATTATATGTAAAAGAGCTGTATTTGCAGAAGGTGGAGAGCTAGTGTGACTCATAGTGAAGAGGTCAGAGCTGGGCAGAGCGAGCTAGCAGCTGACGTGGGATGGGACAACTGAAGTACTGAAGGCAGGCAGGGAGCACACTGCAGTTCTGGAACAGGATTTTGGTATGAGTGGGCTGCCTGAGTGCACGCTATAGAGCCAAGGAATCCTGCTCCAGGATAGGTAAAAAAGTCTCTTATTATCAAATCTCATGTAGGGTCACAAAACATGAATAAACTTTAGATCTAATTACAGAGCTTAGTTGATACCTAGTACTTTGTGCATTCAAAGTGTATTACAAATCAGACAGTTATTAAGCCAGTAAGGTTTTAATGAGGAATGTAGTCAGAAGTGTCATTTTAGGAGTGAAAATTATCATATAGTGTGGAGTTTCTTTATATCTGGAGAGCTGTGTATAAAATCTGTTTTCTCTAGTTCTTCATCAGAGGAAAAATAGTGTTCTTCTCACAATAGATGGCCCACCATCATTTCTTTGCCACTAAGTATTTGTTATGGGCTTGGAGGACAGAAAGACAAAGAATGATTCCTTTAAGTGTCATTTGAAGGTGAGAAAGCTCATAAGGGAGATTGTGTTGGAAAGCTTGGAAGGCATTTTACTTGGTGACATGTGTTCTGCTTTATTTTAGCTCATTAAGGTAATTTGTCATGTACAGCTCAGGTGCCTTGGGGTAAATTCCTTCTAGCACACTTCTACTTAAATTTGTGATGTTACGTGACAGATTTCTCTTCCCCACTTATTGTCTAATCTTTCTCAGTTTATACTCTACAAAGAATGCTGGCTTGGTTTCACTCTTATTCATTCTTATTTGATGTTTTGATTTCTCCTAGTTGTATACAGATTAGCACCCCTGCTCTCTTAATTGTTGTGCTATTACTATGTGTTACTGACTCCTAAATTCTTCCAAGTGGGAATTAATTATTGTTTTGCAACTTTCATGGTTCCAGCACCTTATTTTAGGTGTCAGCATTGTGTCCAGAAAAAGCCTTTTGTGCTACTTAAAAATCAGTGCTTTTACCTGTTCCTCATGCCAGAATAGTTTGATGAAGGCTACTCTGGCTGAAGTGATGTACTGTCCAGGCAACCTGGGCAATTTAAATTTTTCTTCTGCTATTGCCACGCAGTTCCAGTGGTTCTGAGATAACATCAGGGATGCTAGTGTAGTTGCTTTGTAACTAACTCTCAAAAAGAATCGTTAGATCATCTCTCCTGCGTAATGCAGAACATTATATCGGAACCTGCTTGCTTCTGTACTTGGACCTGTATTTGGCTGAAGCACATCTGAATGCATCAAGAGATGGGAAATCCACCTCTCTGGCGTTTGTCACACTGATCATTTACCCTAATGCTTAAAATGCATGACTGCCCTGTCTTCTTAATTTGGTTCATTACAGCTTCCAGCCATTGGTTCTTCATATGGCTTTGACTCCTTCATTGAAGAAATTTTCAATACTTCTGTGTTTCTAATCAAAGGTGCATTTCTGTTACATATCCAAGTCATGTCTTGGTCATCTTCTCAGTAAACCGTCAGGTTAACCTTTTTCATTACCAAGGCAAACAGTCTTTCTTCCATTCCCTCAATAATTTTTTTGCTTATTTTCGGTATTCTTTTTTTAAAAGTGAAGATGTAGTCAGGTAACCGTACTGAAGATGAGATTCTGTAATGCAGATACAGACTTCTCTTACCTTCTTTTACTTACCTGGCCTTCTGCACCACAGCTGAGGAAAATATAGAAGAGTGGCAAGCATACACAGTGAATTAGGGGGAAAAACATGTGAAATGTGTTTTCTTTTTTCCACTACTTGCATCAGAGTGAAAGAACTACTGTAGTGATGCATTCTCTTCTATGGAGATTTCTTAAAGCCTTGTGGGTTGTCACTCCTAAGATTAAGACATCAAAATATTTGTGTAATCACCACACTAGGTTTTTGAAAGTGAAGTTTGCAGAACACATTTGCTTGTTCAGCACATGCTCATCAAATGGTTAGTATTTTCATTAACTACTTATTTTAGGGAATGGACAATGCTGATCTGCCCTCTGCTCCCACCTCTGTTAAGCCTGCTGGTTATCTCACAGTTAGGACCCCACCATGTGCAGCACAAAGTCTGAATCTAGCTTTAATTAAACAATGTTTTAAAAGTACCACTCATAGAAGCACAGAATAGTTTCGGCTGGAAGGAACCTTTAAGATCACCTAGTTCCAACCCTCTGCTGTAGGCAAGGACACCTCCCACTAGACCAGATTGCTCAAAGCTCCATCCAGCCTGACCATGAATGCTTCCGGGGGGGAGCATCCTCAGCAACGCTGGGCAGCCTGTTCCAGTGTCTCACCACCCTCCCCAGCTTTCCTATAGGCCCCCTTCGGGTACTGGAAGGCTCCTATAAGGTCTCCCCTTCTCTTCTCTAGCTGAGGAGCCCCCAGCTCTCTCAGCCTGTCCCCTTGGGGGGAATACTCCAGCTTTCTAATCATCTTTGTAGTCCTCCTTTGGACTTGCTCCAACAGCTCAATGTCCGTCTGGTGTTGGGGCCCCAGAACTGGATGCAGTACTCCAGATGGGGTCTCACAAGAGCAGAGCAGAGGGAATCACCTCCCTTGAACTGCTGGTCACACTTCTCTTGGTGCAACCCAGGATACAGTTGGCCTTTTGGCTGCAAGCACGCATTGCAGAACAGATCTAGTGCATCATAAGGGTCCTTATTAGAGAGAAAACAATCTCTGATTTGATCACAGGGTTAAAATTGCCTTCCACTCAGCTACGCATTTTGAGCATCAATTAAATTACTGATGGAACTACTGGTGAACAATAATGGTATACTTGTACTGTTGCTGACATGTCTGGAGTGGAAGTGGTTTTAGCAGGGGAATAAACTAGAATGGCTTCCCCACCGTGTCCATTACTGCATCTTTTGAACTTTTTTTCTGTATTGCTGACTGAGTGGCCTACTTCTTTGATCTAAAATTAGTGTGTACAGCTCCATTTCTAAAGCATTTCCAAGTATATCTACTTTTGCACCCCTGCCGCTTGCTTTCGTTATACAGTAAGAATGATTTCTCCCTCTAGCAAAGAAGTTACAGGATTTAAAATTATTTTACTGTACACTGATCCCAGGGGAGAATGCCAACAGTTTGTAAGGGGGTTTGAGAGGAAAAATTCCTCCTGACTTTTCAAATGGTATTTGTACACTTAAGAGTGTCATTGTGCAGATGAGAAACCAGGACTTAATCTTTGTAGTTCTTGTTTGTCAGTATGCATTTCATAGTGGTGTGTGGGAAAACCCAGGGGAGATATAAAAAAAAAAAAAATTTTTTTTTGCAAAAAAATTATTTTGATCTCTAAGGAAGCCTGTGTGAGGCACTGCTTTCAGCAACATCAAAATGCAACTGCACATACCAGACTTCTTTATTCATGCTGCCAAAGGAATAATAGGATTACCCTGCTTTGTTTTGCTTTTTCACCCTGGCATTAAATGAGCTGAAATTTGATGTGGGAGTCTCTGTAAAATAAGGTCAGTTGAAAAAGACTTCATTGTACTTTTATTTTTATTCTTCTTAGGTGTTCACAGAAAAGTTCAGGTTTATCCAGAGAACCATGGCAGAGGGCGGATTTGATCCTTGTGAATGCATTTGCTCACATGAACATGCAATGAGAAGACTGATTAATCTGGTAAGGATAATATGAGAATATTTATATTTGGAAGTATGATTATATAGACATTGCTTCAGCACTTGCACACTTGCAGTTACTGATGCTTTTGATTTTGCTTATTCAGTTACATGTTTGGCTAGAATCTCTATATCTGACTCTCTGATGAATATTTGAGTACTTAATAAAGATTATAGCTTTCTCTTGATTTCCCAGGGCTGCATTTCTACAGCACTGGCATTATTTCTATTGGAATGTTTCTCTGTAACTAGAAAAGTCTGCACAAAAACAAAGAAACTATCCTGCAAACTCTCTGAGTTTAGAGTAATAGCGCACATATGAAATTCTACCTGCTCATGTGGCAAGATAACAATGTCTTTATTTTTTGAACTGTGCTTTAAAAACTGAATTTGAGAAGCCAGTGATTGTGGGTACTGAGTTCTATTTCATGTAATTCCCTTCGTGGATGTTCATAAATTTGTTTCTATCCCATTTTCTTCCTTAGGATCCAGATTTCCTTTCAAGTTACTGAGTGCACCGGATAGATACCTGTGCTCTCAGTGAGCCTGAGTAGCCTCGTTTTGTTTTTTTTTTTCCTTTTTTTTTCTTTCTCTTTTTTTTTCTTTCTTTTTTTTTTTTTTTTTAGTTTTTTTTTTTTTTTCTTTTTTTTTTTTTTTTTTTTTTTTTTTTTTTTTTTTTTTTTTTTTTTTTTAGAATTACTCTGCTCAGAGTAATCAGAGTTCACCACAGATGTCCATAATACAGCACTACAGAACTTGTGCCACCGTCTTTTCACTTTGTGTGTCTGGGCCCACATACCAAGAATGCTTTCTCAAAATCACATATAGACCATACTTACAGAATTGCTGGAAACAAACGAAGTAAAACCAGAACAACACAACTGGCCTCTGTCAGTGGGAGGGCTCAGTCACTGGTTGCAAGAGAAGGCAAAATCATCCTCTGCAAGGGCAAAAGGAAATGCCAAGCACTTGTCTCACGTGACCATGGAAATCCTTGTGCTATGCATCAAAGCTGAGGTTGTCAAACAACTCAAATCTGTGTAGTGTCCCGCTGAACAAAAGCTTAAAATGACACCAGAAAAACAGAGCATATCTGTATAGTTGGTTCCCTGTGCTTCATGAGCCTGATAGTATTTTCCTTTAGTAGATTCGAGGTATGGTACAGCTTATGCTTGCCTGAGTCTTACCAGTTGTGAGCGGTTGACTTGCTTTCTTATCTCATTACTCAACAGGTGGTAGAATTGTTTAGGGGATGTAGGTGCATGGAGTGAAAGGCAAGTGTGCCTATTTGCTAGTGCTGGTGGAATCATTCAGGCCAGAAGGGTCTAGGTCAACCATCTGCTCAGAGCAGGATTGACAGTGAATACAGGCTGAATCATTCAGGGCTTTTATTCCGAATGAGTCTTAAAAGCCTTCAAAGATAGCATTTGACAACCTCTTGGGGCAACTTTCTCCAATGTTTTGCAGTCCTTTTGGTAAAGAATTTTTGTTCCGTCCATGTTTTAGTTTAATGTCTCATACCCTCTGCTATACACTACTGTGAAGAGCTTATCTCTGTCCTTTCAGTAACCTCTTTGTAGATGCTGGAGGCTGCAGTTAGATTAATCCAAAACAGCCTCTTCTCTAGGCTGAATGAGCCCAGCTACTTCAGGCTCCCCTCACAGGGCAGGTGCTCCAGCCCCTGGTGAGCCTCTGCTGAATCCACTTTGTTTTATAAACATGTCACATATAGGGGAGTCTGAGACTGGATGCAGGCTGAAAGTGCTGAGTAAAGAGGAAGAGTTACATCATTCAGTCTACATACACAGTTCTGAAAGATCAGTGCACTTGGCACAAAGTTGTGCTAGTAAGTATGATACTTCTGTGGAGTCTTTGTTCCAGGGCCCAGCCATACTAGCCCATACTTCACAGCTAGGTGGCCCAATTTCAGAATACTCTCAGCTTTCCCAGATGCTCTCATGGCTTCTGATGCAGTGAGGGCACATCACTGAGGCCGCAGGATGTTGCTCGGCAGGAGCTGACCCTGAGAACCTGTTTTTGCTAATTGTTTCTGTGAGAGTATAGCATATTTTCTTTTGGACCGTAATAACTCATTTGCTCTTTGTCTTGCTTGTTGAATGATAGATTATCTGTTTAATTCCCCTTTGCTCCCTGCTGCCCTCGCATGGACACACGTGTTCTGTCCCAGGAATTATTCGTGCCTAGTTCTTATCATGAGGTATGTGCTGTATGCATCACTTGTGTTTACCCTGACTCCTCTGAACATATGATAAAGTGGTGCAGAGAAGCTCCAGGAAACTGGGAGGAAGAAAGGAGAATATGTGTTTGCTGCTTTTTCCACTGAGGCTTGTCAGTTGCAAATATGAAGCATGAAGTATGACTTTTGTCCTCACTTCTGCATTTCTCACCTTTTCCTTTTTTGCTAGAAGATACCTATAGACAGTGGTAGAAGTCAGCCAGTACTCTTTTGCAGTGGCTGAAGTATTCTAGTTGTAGATGACTTGTCTGTGAGATTTTTTTCCTGGAATACCTCAAGCAGTATAAGGTGGCTGTAAGTGGATGATCTGAAGACACATTAATTCCTGTGTTGTGAATGTGCACCAAGTAAATCACAGGTGTCACCTTCAGGGCAGCGATCACCAATACCAGTCTAACAGTGTTCCTGTGTTGCTGCAAGAATTGAATTTATTGCTCAGTGTTCAGTTTCCAATAAGATCATATGAATCAACATTTGAAACTGTGAGGAGGTGTGGGAAATGCCAGATTTCATCTATCATAAAAGGCAAAACAGCTGCTACTGGATGTAGAAGAGCAAATCACTATCTGGGTTTCAAGTCAGCAGAATCTAGAAAGGAAAAGTCTGATGACTTTGTCAGGGCCAGAGTATCATCCTCAAGTGACCTGTTGCATGATTTAGCGTACTTGCTAAATCTCCATTATTGTAATTTTTATGCTTCATTAAGGGTTTGCTTTCTGAGCTTTTTGTTTTGTTAGTTAATTGCACACAGTGTGAGAGAGCAAGAATTCTACTATTTGTTTTAAAAGGAATCCTTGCTTGTTTTTCAGTGCTGCTGAACTCCACAAATCTCAGTGGAGTCTGGGTACCTACTAGCTCTGAAAGTTGGTTCTTAAAGATCATCATTCCAAAACCATTGGGATGCAAGAAAGCTAGGCAATCTGCCTAGCATGATGGTGGGGGGGAATCCAGCCATGCTTTATACCCAGAATAGTTCCCTACTGCTACCTACTAAATTGTTAACTCTTGTTCATAGGTATAAAACACATGAGAGCACATTGGAGTGATATTATTGTTTGGGAGTACTTGTCAGGACTCAACAGGTGGTTGTAATTATCTGCAGACCAAGCACTGTAAATTCAGAAGTTCAGAGTTAAGACAGAATTTATTAGAAGAACAATGTAGTTATCAGAATCATTCAAGAATGGAAATGGATTTTTAGAATTCTTCAGTGCGGTAGTTACATTATACAAAAATAACATGATTGATGTAAGGACTTTAATAACTCACATTTGAGTTAAAGTAATTTTACAGACGAATTTATTTATAACTGTATAGATCAGTGCTGATAAGAATTAAGGTTTCTGCTGATGAAGAAATCACAGCGTATTCACTTGTGGCTATTAAATGTAGACTTAAAATAGATGTATTCAAATACACAGGATTTTTCATTAGAGTTAACTGTATGGATTATTTCAGTGATAGTGTTATGTCAAGGTCAGTAGGGGGCCAAAAAGTCTGTTTACATTCTGAAGTTCTCCTTTTAACTCCCAAAGCATAACTTCTAATTTCTAAGTTAATTGGTGCGTTTACTTTGAAACTCTTATAAAATGTATTTGGTATTCCAAGTACTGTAATTTGTGGATGGATACATTATAATTGTGTATAGATAAAATATAGTTTAAATCTCTACCCTAAATCAGTTCATCTTGTCATTACAATTTATTACATTAATGCTTATTCAAAGAAAAAGCCTTATTATTGTCATTTAAACTTCCTCTCTGCTACTAGAAATACCACTGAAAGTTAGAAAGAAACAAACAGTTTATTTTAAAAAGCCTAACTATTACTCTAGCTGTTTGGCTTGATTATTTTTCTGTCCTTCAATTTACTTGACCGAGTGTGGTTCTGTTTTGTTTCCTTAACACATAATACTATGAAGGTTTTATGAACAATAGATTGTGTATCTTTAATGCCTGTGACATTTGTAAAGATTTTTCACTGCTTATTAGGCCAACTGGAAGATACCATTCATACCCACAGTTCTTATAACTTGCACACCAGTGCATCAGTGGCATTGAATTATCTTCTCTTAATTGTTCTGACATTTTTCCTGAAGTGGATTTTTCAGGGTTCTCTTTGGTATTTCGCACATAGTAAACTTCTGTAGCATGGCCCCTGTAAATAATAAGCAGATATTATGATTTCCAAGTTCTCCTAGCAAACAGCAGAGATCTAAAGTCTTTGACTGGGACTTCATAAATATCATCTCCAGTATGTAATACGCATGGCACCATCTGTTGTGATTTGGAGTTGTTTAACAATTTGACAATTGTACATTGGGTTCTCTATTTACTCTACGGATATAGCAGATTATTGGGAACTTCCATACAGGGAAATAGGCACAGAAGAAAAATACCACCAGATTTTCCATCCTTTGCAGATATGTAAGAGTTGTTAAGAAACAATAACAGATCTGTTAGCTTGTATGACTTTATCTCCTGTTCTATCTCCTCCTTCTACAAAACTTATTTTGAGAAGAAGAGCCAAAGTTCAAGCAGGAAGAACAACAGACATTAAATATACTTTAATGGGGGGGGACTCAGTTAGACAAGGGGCCAGTTGTTTGAAAGAACCAAGTGAAGGATGTTCTATAGTGTCAAGAGGAAATTATTTCTGTCTTAGTTGTGGCAGAGGATAGCAAACCTCTGGATTATAATGATGTTACATTTAAATCTCCGTTTTCCCCTTTTTAACATTTCTCCTGCAAAATGAAAATCTTTTCATTTGTGCTGCGTTACTCCTCCAGACTTCCATGTTCTCTGAGTAAGCATGGGTGATCCATGATTCCAAGGTACAGTTCAATCTGAAAACTAGACTGAAAGCATAGTGTATGTGTTTGGGATAATCATGCAGAGAACATCTTTCATGAAGCCCAAGACCTGTGTGTGACTACTCAGAGTTGCCAGAAATGTCAAAGTGAGCCGGTGGCACATAACTTTGTATGGCATCAAGATCCTCTTTTTTTTTCTTCTTGTTTTTTTCTCCGATAAAGTATTATTTGATTTAGAATTCTCTCATACTAGGTTCTACAAAAATGAGCAATATGTTCTTTACCCAAAGCATTTTTAGTTCTGTAATACAGAAGGACCAATTCTGAACTGCCAGCAGTTCTGCTGAGATATGATGGCCTTACAGACCTCTATGGGAATTACAGCTTTGTGCTATGTTCTTTTGTAGCTAATTGCAAAGTAATGGCCCATGCCTAGTTATGTTATTATATCAGAAGGCTTGAATGTATCAAAAACTCTAGGGAATACAGAGCGAATATATATATATATTTAAGATATGTATCTTAAATCTGCTTCATATTTTGAGATGCTGTTGGATTTCTGGATAACAAAAAGATGCAAATTTTCAAGGTATTTAACAGCAACAAAAAAAAAGGCTCAAACACTATTCTGTCATAATTCTCTTGGCCAGGTCATTTTAGAGTCTCCTTATCATAAACTGGCATGGTCTGGAATAGTATCCAGCATAGCCATGAATCCTGACTGAGTGAGACTTTGTGCAAACAGCACTGAATAAACACAGATGATTAAAATAGATCTACGTTGTGTGCTTCAAATGATTGAAAAGCTCTCAAGATGCCAGCACAGATAAGTCTGACTTAAATAATCCTTCAGGCTGCCAGCAAGAATGAGTTACCCTACTGACGTGGCCTTCTATTGAAAGCAGAGCAAAACTATACTGAATGAATTTGTGATACTTTAAGGTGACCTTCTGAATGTGGAAGTTGGCCTGGAGACTTGTTACACATGTTCCATGGCATTTGCCTTCCAAATTCTTCTTTTAATAGCTGTTGCTACTGCTTCCAGTGTATAACTCTTAGCCAGGCAGCTGGAAAGCATGAAATTACATTTTATTCTCACTGTCCCCTTTTCTACCAGACCTGTGCCTTCAGTTCCTGGTTTCTTGTAGCCCAAGGTGGTTCAGAAAAGACCCTTCCCAAGAACTAAACATTAGATTGCTCTTTAGGACAAAGAAGAAACTATCATCCTTCTGAGATGCAGGAGAGAGTCTTGATGCACCTCCTAAGGTACTGAGCCAAAAGAATAAAACATAAGGGTAGAGTGGCAGGACGCAAGCCTGTCCTGAGCACCCTTCACCCAACTTAGTTGCTCACTGGGTGCTCAAGGTGCTGGTACTGCACAAGTTACAGCCCCAAAAGTCATGTGCTGCTAATAATCTATAAACTAAAAACTAGTTCTAGATCAAGCAGTGTAAATGAAGGCTAGACAGATGAATGTTTAAAAAAAAAAAAAAAAAAAAAAGCCATAAAGAAAGGTGTATACTTGGGTCCCATAAAGTCAACTTTGTCTTGTATGGAGTTAGGTTTTAGGACCTCATTGAAAAGGTGCCTTGTATTTCCTATTCCTCAGTTCAGTAGCATGATAGTAGCTGCTGCTTTTTAACCTCTCTGTTTGCGTGCATATACGTACATGTAGGTTACTCCAAAGGTAATGAATACATCCTATTTATTTCCATGGAAACTACAACAGATACTAAGAGCACAATGACACTACGTAGAGCAAATTCACAGCTGCAAAACAGTATTTTTCAGTGCAACCACCACCATGCATTTTCACCAGTGATGAGTAAGAGCCTGCATGCCACACTCTTAAAAATCTGCACCAGTGGAGGTGATCCACTGGTTCCCACTGTTGAAACATCATCCACCACCTCACTGTGCTCACATTCACTGGTTGGTATCCATAAGCATTCAGCAAGTGTCAACAAATATCAGTGGGTGCCATTTTCTCCACATGGAGGAGTTTAGTGGTGCACCTTTGCTTCATACGCACTTCCATGTCAGATGCCATTTTGTCAGAGTGCCCCTCTGCTGCCATCTGTCATATGGCAACTAAATATAATTGAATATTGGCAGGAAGGTTCAACTTCTACTGCTATGCCACCAGTGTCCGCCTGTGATGTCATGGCTCAACATAATGAGGAGGCATTACTGAGGTCACCTCTCAGTCTCCTCTTCTCCAAATGCTACATATAAGAATAAATATGTTGGTGAATACATATATAACCAATAAATTGTAAATGTTATATTTAAAT
>JAOWBP010002392.1:44502560-44524665 GCA_028571105.1 Tragopan temminckii
CCCCTCATGACTGTCTTAAAATAGAGGTTGTGTGGTATGACAGTATTACAAGTAGTATGGAAGATTATACATTGAAAATTCTGGCAGCTTGATATTTCAGCAGTAGTTCATTGATGGAAGCTGTATTATGAATGGCTGAAGTGGGTTTGATGATCAGTGCTGTGTTATAGCCATCTCATTTGAGCAACATTGTGCTTTATCTCTTAGCCCACATATAGATATAGTCAACACTGAGTACAAACTGGTAGAACTTCTTGTACTAAGCTTTTGTCTTGAAGGCCTCCTACTTGGGAGCACGCTTTTCATTTCAACTGGTCAAAAATATCCGACAGTGTATTCTGTGTTTGTATTTTAGATATACATTTGTTGATGATGTCTTAGGAGTTATATTGTTTGTGAATATTCTCGGTGTTTTCTGGAGTAACATTGTTCAGTTATTTCTATTTTACCATTTGCTGTCTGATATTTTACATCATCAGAGGCTCTGTGATCTTCTTATGGTGACCCTGACTTTCACACTACTTCATCTTCTTTCACGTGACTCTTTTTCTGCTAATTCATTCTGCTTCATGTTTGTCAAGGATGTCAGTCATATCCCTCCAGACCAGCAAAATTACAAAATGAGATGCCAATGGAAGTCATACAATTGGAAAAAAAAAATGAGGGGAGAGTTGAAAAGGTGAATCTATATGACGCCAAGGTGAATCAGCAATCCTGGAGAAATAAGAAAACAAGAAGGAGCAAGCTCTTGCCTAGATCAGGGTTTTTGTGCATTCATACTTACTATTGCATCTTCATCCATAAAATGTCATGTCTTTTAGCATGAACGTCAGTGTAATGTTCTCTCTCTGACATAACTGGTTGGCTGCTCTGGGTATCAGTAGTTGGTTTGTAAGCTAGGGATGCTGCTTTGAAAGGTATCATCCATTCTTTCCTCAGTGTTGCTGTGAGGGAGACAATTTGTCACCTCACAGGACCAAACTTGATATTTTTCTACCAGAAATTCTACCCAGTATGAGCGTGTATGTATTTTATCTTAATTCCACACTTACTCATAAAAATGTGGGAGTCGGGAAGGCGGTGTTCACTGTTTTCTTTCTTGTATCTCTAAGAGAAGCTAATGCAATTTAGAAGACAATTTAATTCCATCAAAATGCCCTTCTTTCCACCTTATTTTTCTCTTATTTCTGCTGGCCAGCAGTAGCAGAATAATGCGTGTAGGTGTCAATTTTATGCATCTTTAAATCTGAACTCTGTGGATAATACTTCAATTCAATTTGCAGTCTGGCCCATATTCAGGACTGGCCTATCATACCAGAGCAATTTGTTTATCATGTTGTTTACTAAATCATTTATATACTTTGGATGTGGCTGCCCACAAAGTTTAAGCTGATGTGTAAGCATCAGATCCCAATCAGGAATATGTCACAGGGTTGTCATCTTCTGGCGTAGTTGGGGAGAAAAGGCAGAGCTTGCAACTGTCTGAATTGCAAAAAAGGTATTTTCACAAGGGATGATATTTTGTCCTTATCACACAAAATTTTCTATCAACAATTTTTATGGTTCCATTTTAAAGTTTTATTCATGGGGTAAATGACCAGATTGTTGGTTATTTGCCCTTAACTCCCCACTTATTTGTCCTTTTCCTTGCCACCATCATCCATTCCTGTTCTCTTATCTTGGTAGCCACTTTATCTGTTTCATTCACACGTTTCTCTGGGCTTTCTTCCACTGCAATCTTTGGTATGGGAATCTTTTCCTGGCCTGGCTCATAAACTTGCTAATTTTTCCATCATATCTTTTCTGAGGACTTTATTTCTGCTTTGGGCAGTTTCAAAGGTTTCTCTAAGAGGCAGTAGTTTTAATTATTGGTACATAAACAATTTATTTTCAGCTCATTTGCCACTGACAGTAGACATCATTGATTATTGCCTCATGTTCCTGCTACTAGTCCTGTTCCTCTTGTTTCCTTACCTATTCATTACACTGTTTTAGAGTTGGGAAGTGCTTTTGGACAGGGATTATGTCGCTGTTTCTTCTGGAAAATGACAAACTTGTAAGCTGTGTCATCATCACTGTCTTCCTGATATTTCTCAACCTTATGCTTTGTCTTTGTCTTTTTTTTTTTTTTTTTTTACCCTAATAATATTATTAACCCTTAAAAAGCTGAAGTTTTCCTCAAGCATTTGCTGTCAATTTTAATGAAAAGCACAGTTTTTCTGAGCAGAGATTGCAGGACCAGTCCCGGGGTTTGTGGCACCATGCGGCAGCAAGTTCTGGAAAGTCATCTGTAGAGTTTCAGAAAAGTCCTCTGAAGAGGAAGTGAGGGAGCTGACACAAGAAGTTGTTACTGTGAAGGTGGGCAGCTGTCTCAGTCCTCCACAGTAGCTGTCTGTGCTGAGTGGGAAATGCAAAGCAGCGGAACTTCTTTCATGGGAAGACTGAAACGATCCCAGTGGCTGAGGTCACTGTATTGGAAAAACAAGTTCTCTGTTGAGCTAGACGAAGCTGGTTCATTGGGCTCACTACTTCGCTTGTGATGTTGTGGAGCAGCTAGCGTGCAGGAAAAGTTCACGCCCTGACCACACAGCAGCATGTTTGTCTGCTCATCCGTTAGGTTTGCATGGGAAAAAAGTTAGAAACTTTGCTCACTGCAGCAGCTTTACAAAAAACTTTCCAGAGCTGATAGCGGGGTCCCTTTACTGTGTCTGGTCGTGCTTTGGCTGCCACTAGAGGCTGTGGACGGTGGTGGCTGCCATTGATAAAACCTCTGGTAACTACTCCTTTTTCAATTATCTGACAACTGAACTGTCTCACATTCAAGTTTTTTTCCAGCAGCTGCTATGTCCCTTAAGGATGGTACAGTTGTCAGGAAAGAGAGCTAATCACTAGGCAAAGGAACAGTATTGTTTCAGCAAAAGGTATTACCTTTTCCAGCTATTCACCTTGCATAAGCTTTTCTTGCATGTGCCAGAATCTTTTCTTGTCTTTTGGCTAACTTAGTGACTGTAAAATATCAAATTTGTACTGGGTCATAGAGTTGCAACCTATTTCACCTGAGAGAGTTGAGAAAAACCTGTTTTTACTGCTGTTCATTTTCAGTCAGCTGCCGTGTTTCATCCCAGGAGAGCAGCACACAGCTTGTCATTGAGACAAATTTGTTAGCCGGTATACAGAGCCCTCCTACAGCTTGTGTGTGTAGGATAGGGAAGTTTTATGTGTATGGTCAGGAAAGAAGTGAGCATGAGGAGATAGTTAATAGGTTTTTGTCTTTTCATCTTTGGCTTCTCGAAGTCTTGCTGACTCAGTGGGCAGTGATCCTGTGCTGTCAGTCGCATCCTCTCTGGCACAGGTGGTTTTTGTAAGAAATTTTTTAATTAACTGGAATAGTTAATTTTCTAAGAAATACTTTTATTGCTGCATATGAACGCACAGAGGCTATGCAGTGTAATTTTTTAGCTGGGATCGTTAAATCTGCACTGTTATATGGCTATGTATTGTTTTCAATTCAGAGGAATTTTGCATGGATTATTAATAAAAACTATAAAAATCCAGTTTTCTCCTTTTTCTTTCCGTAACTGTTTCACATAATGAATTGGGGTTTCTAAACCTACATTGTATAGCCTATTTCTCAATCACTGTGAAAGAAATGGAATGTTTATTGTCACTGTCCTTTGGAAAACAAAGTCCTATTGTCAGAGTATGGGTGACTGCAGTTTGTAAAAGTTCCTCTCTACACTGTTCCTTCATACGTAAGTAAACTTTTTTCTTTATTGGCAGGCTATTATCTTTTTTTCTTTTTCAGCAGAGATCTGTAGAACAAGTTCTAATGGCCTTTCTCACTTACTGAAATATTTCTGTCATTGGTGTTTCCAGTAGTATTTATCTTTCTAGAGTTTTGGAGCCTGTTCTGACTTTTGAGAAGTCCCCAGTTTTTGCCGATGAGATAAAACTCTGTATCTTATAGACAATAAGCAAAATCCTAATGTCAGACATCATCCTCCGGGCCTGCACAATCTCAGGGCTTTAATACTTCTTGTGTCTTGAGCAGGTGGCCTGCTGCCTCAGCAGGCATTTTCAAGCAGAATTTGGGCTTTTGATGCAGAAGTGGCAGTACAAAGTGTATATATCATTTTTGAGATAGCTTTTATAGAAACATTTGTGATGTGGTCTTACAAAGTTGTATTTGGACGGTGTAACCTATGGAAATGGAAGTAGATAACATAGTGCCTGGAGAACCCCAGGGCAGTGTTGTCAGTTTGGGCAAACAAGATAGCACTATCCCTAGACGTACTGGGGACAGGGCAGGGACGGGTGGATGTTATATGCTGGCTGACCTGTGCTACATTTCTGATTATATACTTATTACCTGTCTTAATTCTGAGCATAATTCTATTTTGAAGAATACTTGCAAACTGCAGGCATTTTACAAATCAGGGATTGTAATTAAGCCCCTTCCAGTATTAATCCCTTATAAGAACAGAAGGTGATTATGTTGTTGGTATTTTTAAAATACGGTCAGAGAAATATGCAGTCTTCTCAGTTCAGGAATCTCTCAGCATCAGATATTCCAGATTGGTAGTATCTGCTAATGTAAAACCTGTACCTTGAGAAAGAAGGTTGAAAATAAACTGAGCTTTCATTGTTACATAAACAGGCCAGGGAGTATGCATGCTTTGATACCATTTTTCTGGTAAGGTAAGTATCATAGAATCATAGAATGATTTGGGTTGGAAGAGACCTTTAAGGTCATCTAGTCCCAACCCCCGTGCTGCAGGCAGAGGCACCTCCCACTAGAGCAGGTTGCTCAGAACTCCATCCAGCTTTCAGGGAGGGGCATCCACAACCTCTCTGGGCATCCTGTTCCAGAGTTTCACCACTCTCACGGTATTAATTTCTTTCTAATATGTAGACCAGAACTGGATGCAGTACTCCAGGTGGGGTCTCATGAGAGCAGAGTAGAGGGGCAGAATCACTTCCCTCAGCCTGCTGGTCACACTTCACTTGGTGCAACCTAGGATATGGTTGGCCTTCTGGGATGCAAACGCCCATTGCCAGCTCATGTTGAGTCTTTCATCAACCAACAAAGTAGAAGTCTTTTGCTTTAATTTCCCCTGCTGCTGCTTTTAACTATTGAAAGTGCTGTACATTCCCAGTACTTCCTAAGGAACTTTTTGGTACTCTCAGTAAATTTACCAGCAGATATTTATAGATTAATCAGAGAAAGAATGTTATGAGTCTCTAATGATATTTTTAAAATTCTTTCTCAAATGGCTAGTTATTGAAATTCATTATAATTAAAGGAGCTTAAAGTTTCCTGAGTGTCTTCCTCCTGCAGTTGCTCAACTGTTTCTTTGGTGTACTTTTTCTAATATTATGAATACATACAGCTAATAAACATATCAATGATGCCAGTACAAATGGAAATTGGGTTTGTAGAAATTATTCACCTATTTCTTTCATATGGAATATCTCTTCTATCTTGCATTTGTATATTTACACTGATAATAAACAGATTACTCTGCTGTGACAAGATGTATTGGGATTTGTGACGTTACTGTGACATGAAACATGTCAAAAAGGAGATCATAGTTCTAACCAAGGCATCACACCATTCTGTGTTTTTTTAGAACTGTTATTATTAATCAGTGCAGTTTACCTAAGGAAGGAATAGAGCCTATTTCCATAATACAGCAGATTAAATCCCATCCATCTAACCTTTCCTGATAAAGAACGTAATATTTGTGTGTCTTTAGCAATTCTGTCATCAATAAAATAGTTGTGCTGATAGGCAGATTGTCCAGCACTGACTTTTACAGTTAGCAAGCTTACCTAGTCTGTAACAGTTTTATAATTTTTACCCATAAACAAGTAGGTAAAACAAGATACAAATTAAAATCTATTATTAAAATATCTTAGATGGAGTTACAGTAATTGATAAATCCAAATGTGAAACTTTAATATTACATCTCTCTATTTAACCGTTATCACAGTCTGATAATTTGTTTTTAGGTCAGTCATGTGATTTAAAGTTCCAGTGTAAATAGGGTTTGGAAACTACCTCAGTACCTGGGATTCTTTGCATACCATAAGCTGTGTGATTCAGTGAAAGTTACAATTTCCCTTATCTTGAATTTGTGCTCTGATGTTACACTGAATCTCAATTTCGGTACAAGCTGACCAAGACTCATTGCTAACTGTCATGCCTTTCTTTTTCTCTGTTCTAGCTGAGACAATCACAGTCGTACTGCACAGACACAGAATGCCTTCAGGAATGTGAGTAACTGTTAAGATCAGGAGCATGGAAATAAAATAAACAGCTGTAATTAAATGTTGTAAGAACATATTAAATGAAATCAAATGCTGTGGTACTGAAACTATTATGCGAGGGAGGTAATTCCTGAGAATCTGTGACTCAGATTTAACATTTTGTACATGAGATGCATCATATGGAAGAGGATGCTGAGCAAGTGGGAGATGTCAGTACACCAACACCATGGATGATCAAGCCCCAAGTATTACATATCTTACCACTAACTTCCAAGTAAGATTATTTAAAATTCTTTCAAAAGAGAGAATTTGGAGGAGAACTTTAATTTTCCTCCTTACTGTCATGGCAGCTGAATATCACTGGATATTCAGCTAAGGCAGCTTTGGCTGATAAGCTGACATAGACCACAGCTGCATTTCTGTTTGACTTGGTGGCTGTATAGTTAACAAAGCAGAGTACTTATATATACACTTCCTTGAAACTTACTGTGAAACACATCAAGAATACCTTCCAAACAATGAGCATGACCGGGATCATCAAGTATTACCAGCTTCTGCTGAGGACTATAGCTGTGCAGATTATGCAGTAATGTGAACATGCCCTGAGGTGCTCTGTTTACACTTTTCATAGTCTAAAGGAAACATTACCAAGTGCTTATAAATAAAAATGAAGTGGATCTGTTTTTCCTATACTGCTTTTCTATATGAGTGAGTAGATGAGCTCACTCAATTAGCTTGCATCAGGACTATTGTAAGGCTTCCAGGGAACACCTGAGCAGTGTTCCTGAAAGTAGAAGCTGCTGTTACTCTTCTAGAAGTGCTTGTGTCTCCTATGGGTCTGGGAGCTGGTAAAGGTTTTCAGGATCCTGGGGTGAATGCACGCTTTCCTTCACTCTCACATTCCTTCATCTTCACTCTACAGTAAATCCTATTCAGAGATGGGCATCTGGGTTGTACTTGCACTGTGTCTTCCCTGCATGAAACGCTCCCAGAGTCGTTGTCAAGATAAGCTGAAGGGGAAAAGTTATGAGCTTTACCAGATACTCCCTGAAAAAAAAACACAAAAGAGTGGGAATCATTTCTGCTGTAACAATGCTACTGGCTGTATTTTTCCTTTTGGCTTTCCAAATTAGCTGTATGTCTGGGACCTCCATCATGACTCCTCTCCCTAACGCAGCTGTCCTTGGGAAGATGTTTTAGTCTCCTTCCTTAGGCTGCTATGTCTAGTTTCCTCTTGAATCTCAAATTTTTTCTTGAATCCAGGAGAGGGAAAGGCAGATGATAGGAATTAGGCTGTGCAGCCTTGTGAGCTGTAGTTCATGGTTGAAACCAAGCAGTGATACATTCTCACTTAAACCTGAGGAGTCATAAATATTTATGAAGCTCTCAGGCTAAGGGCTGTATAAATGAGTAAGTCCTGTTATGTATAGGCACAAAGCTTGTGGGATAGCTTTCAAGCTATACAGTCATAGTACAGTGAAGACGTGAACGGATTGTAGCAAATAGCTTTCCATCCTGAAAGAGATCCTTGCAATAGCTCTCTGTGCAGATGCAAGCAATTTGGCAGCAATTGTTCCAAACCAGTGGTTTGTTTCAAAAGCCCAAAGCAGAAATTACAGAGTAAATCCTCTTCTACATTATTATGTTGCCTTAAATTTAGTTCCAGCAAAGGTATTTTTTTGCTGATGCAATCACAACGACTGCCTGTTTGTCAGATTTCTGTGTGATTCTTCTGTGGTTCCATGCTTGAGCCAACATGAGGTCTGTGAGACTCTCAGGAGTTAAAGGCAAAAATAAACGGAGTCTGGAGAAGCTTCTAGAGACATTTTCAGACATAGATCAAAACAATCCTGGGCCAATCTTCTGTCTGTTGCTTCATACCCTTTCTTTTCAGCTGTATCATGATGAACTTAAGTTTGAGTTGGATCTCCTCTTCTCCAGGCTCCATTTTGTGTTACTTGCTGCCTTTGATTCCTCATTTCCAGACCTTGATATGAAGAAACTTGTTGTACTCCCACCCATTTGCTCATTCCCTGGATTTGGTCTTCCTTTTGGAAGCACAGCTGGGAATGTTGTCATAGACAGATTCTTAAGTTGCAAGGTTGTGGAATAACTGATGAAATGTGTGTGGTTTTGTTTTGGGAAATGTCAGGGCTGTGGTTCAGCCTGTGTCACAGAAACGTCATGTGTTCTGCTTGTACTGTTGCAACCAGCTGGAAGTTATCAGGAACACCCTACATTGATTCTTCCTGAGAACACTTTGTTTCTTCAACTCTTGGTATCAGATCTTTTGTAGATATTTGGAGCCAAGTCAAAACAGTAGCACTAGCTGAAGTACAACACTCCCCCACTCAGATTTTTGTGTTATTAGCTCTAAATTCTTACTTTCAGTTGTTAGCACCATTACCCTGTGGAAAGTTTCCTACCAGGACTGGAACGAGCGCTTTCAGATTTACACTCCTACATATGGGAGGAAATGAGCACCACTTCAGAGAGCATTTGGGCACTCTGCTTGATGGTTGTTCTCCATCAGGATACCTGCTGTGATGGAAAGCACGCATCAGTCTGATCACTTTCCCCTCCATTTCAGTGAGTGCATTGGAGTGCATTTTCCAATTGCAGTATCAGTGGTTCATCCAGTCCAAGGAGGCTCTACAGCTGCTACTGGGCTACTCTGATGGCTAGTGGCCCTTCAAAGTCATCCAATCCTGTGGAAGGAAATTAGGGGCTGCCACCTGAGTTTAATCTCTGTGTTTGAGCAATTTCCAGATGTTCTGGCCTAGAATTACCACATTCATATTTTGATTACTATTATTTTCAGTGCTCTACTAGTTTGTAATGTTAACAGTCAGAGATGACTGTCTGAAATGTTGTCTACGCTACTTCCAAATTTTTATGTATTTTAAAATGAATCTGTGACTCATCTTGAGTTGTACTCCTCCAGGGGAGTCACAGCAGCCTGACCTAATGGCGTGAAATGTCTGCCAGCTCTTCCCTCCCTTTTCTGGTAATTCCCTTCTCCCTTCCTCCACTCAAATCCTCTTCGGCTTCCTTGTCCCTGCCTTTGATTTTGTCAGCTTGCATGGATTATCTGCTGAAGGTCCCACAGGCTCTTTGTCTTCCTCGATGATCCATCTATAAAATACTTCTCTTCATATGGTTTCATGCGTTTCTTTCATGGAACAGGCAAGGCTAAAAGCCCTGTGGAAAGGTGTAAGTCAGAGAGTGTATTTTTCCCTTTCCACATTGAAGAAGTTAAACGGTTAAAAGCTGAGCATCCAAGAGGAAATAGTGTTGCCATGAGATGGCAGACTAAAAGCATCACAGAGATTCTACTTTTGCAGTAGAAGAAATGCAGTCTTTCCTCTTTTTTCTCTAGAGTGCAACCTCACTTTGAATGAAAGATAGCACTTTAAGAGGAGAACTAATCTCTTGTGAGGAGTACTTAACAAGGCATTTGCTTATTTTAATTCTTGAGATTTCAGCTGCATGATCATGATGTGGTTGACCTTCAGTCTGTAGAAATTTTTTTTCCCAAATTCATCATTTTAGTAACTTTGACTGCCATACAGTAGAACATTAAATGAGGTGGCTACGTAAGGTTTTTTTTGCCTTCTTGTCTTTTTCTGAGAGAAGGCTAGCTTATATGGCCTACTGTTGTGCCTGTCAGTCTCTGTTTCTATAGGTGAAAGCAAGCCAAACAATTATGTCTTGCACATGGAACAACAGTTGTGACTCACTGTAGTCATTATCTCCTATGAATGGTAATCCCAGTCTCAGAGCAGCCCCTCATAAAGCTTTCTCCTCCACAGAGATAACTGTAAAAAATTCCAAGGGATGAACTGTTCCCAGGCTTCATTCAGAGTTACTGGATAGGTAGGCAGACTCAGTCCAAGGGATCAGAGACAGTGAAAATAAAGACCTTTGGCTGGATTTGGTGGTCTGTGATTAGCCAGGTTAGAGACTATAAGCTTCACTTCACCCAGTGACACAGCTTACGAGGGGGAAATGTATCACAGCATTCCATAGCAATTGGTGTCTCCCAGGAACTGAAAATTAAGAACTAGATTTTACTATAATCAAAATGGATGGTGGTACGGGCATTCATCTGTGAGATCAGGACAGGACAGTTTCCTAGTCATCTGGAGATACTAGAAAATATCACCCAGAGGTAGTCCTAAAAGCAACCTTTAATCTTAAAGAGATCAAAAGACCACTCCAAAATTACCTGCAAAATATCAATTGTAATTAAAACCACTTTGTTTCTGAACTCTCAAAACATTTTTTCTACCCATAGATGATGGGTAGATGGATAAATTCCATCCTACTTGGTTTCAGCTTCACTCAGCTGTTCTTTACCCGCATGCTGGTCTCATCTGATTATTTTGTGACCTCTGTGATGGAACTTTTCTTAGTGAAAGATTCACAACATACTATTTTTCACAGTAGCTATAACAGCTTCTTGTTTGTTCTTTTGATTTCTGTTGCAAAGCTTGGAAAAGTGAGACACCCCATCTATGTGAGACTTTGCTTATCCTCACCTCCTTATGTCAAGAGATCAAAGTAGCAGATTCTGAAATTTCTCACATCCTTATTAAAACATATGGTCATTTGTAAATGAAGTGGCTTTAGTGGTACTTGAATAGTATAAACAGTATTGTGGCTGTTTTCATATCTATCATGCTTTGAGTAGGTAGTACAGGGCCAACTGTGTTAGATCAGCTGTTGTCTTACTTAGTCTAGAACAAGTTTTGGTGCATTTGGCTCAATCCAAACTGTATTACAAAACAGGCTGGGTAGAAATTGGGAATTATAGGAATGCCTGTGGTTTCCCACTGTGGTTCCTTTTACTGCTTTCCATGACCTGTAGTGTCAATTGTATGTGAAAGCAAGTCTAGCACATCACCTGAATTTTCACTGCTCTCCTGAGCGTACAGAGCAAAGCAGGTACCTCAGGCTGTCCTGTGTGCTGCTGAAGGTGGTCTCAGGGTAGCTGCTAATGTTGTCTGGAAGCTTAAAAGTAAAGCGGTTATTCATTTCATACAAAATTGTGTGCTGCTTTGCTGGCCTTCATATATAGTGAAGTTCATCCAAGATTTAAAATACTGTTAAGTCATATTATATATGCTTTCTGAGTCAGTCTTGTGTTAGAATTTAATGAATTAAAGGCTGTAACATTCTATTTATTATCTTTGCACTACTCCTCATATATAGCACCTTTTATGGATTCAGACCTCCAAGAGAATTTTTCAGTGTGTACTATGTCAGTAAAAGACATCAGTACAACAGCCCCAGTGTTCATTCAGAGAGCGCTGTGTGTGGAATAGCTGTAAGCTTCCCCACAGCGCCCTGCTTCTCTGTTTGAGCTGTGTTATGAGGAAACTGCTTTCAAAGAAGAGCCTCTGACAACAGTGGTACCTGGTATCACAGTGATGATTCTTCAGGAGCAGAAATTGCCTTCAAAGAAATGACTGACTTCAGCAGTTCACTGGGTATGAGTTGTCTAACAAATGTTAAATAATAGCAGCTCCCAACAAGTAGTGCATCCAGCCTTGACTCCAAAATGAGATGGTTCAAGGAGTTGATGAAACAAGTGAAAAATCTGATGGATACAAGTGTCCTCATGTGTTCAAGGTTTTAGCTGGAGCAGTAAAAAAGAATAGACCTTCCTGTTCTGAAGGTTATTCATTATAGCTTTGTATTAATTGCTTTTGAAAACAAACAGTTAACACTTAAAATCAATAATAGATTTTCTTGTGGTTTCAGAAAGTGCATTTTCAGGAAGTGAGAAAAGAAAATTAGCTTTTTACAGTACTAAACAAAGTGCTTTGATTCACGTGATTTTATGGACTAGAATATTACTTGCTTTATTGTCAGCAGGAAGGGAAAGCTGCTGATGAAGATGCTGATGAAATGAAGATGCTAATCTTGAGAATCAAATTGAATTCTATGCTGTGTCACAGATTTCATGTGTGGTGGTCAAGCACAAGGTCTAACAGGGTTTAATAGTGTTGGTCTGCTGTGTGAATACTATTAGGTCACTGAAGTACAGCACAGCTGAAGTTGGCATGGACCTCTGGGTCCACCTGGACCAAACCCTGCTCAAGCAGGGACACCCAGAGCAGAGTGCCCAAGCACATGTCCAGATGGCTTTTGAGTATCTACAGGGATGGAGACTTCACAGCCTCTCTCTGAGCAGCTTGTGCCAGCACTCAGTGACCTTCACAGTTGTTTCCTGATGTTCAGCTGCCTGTGTTCCAGTTTGTGCCTGTTGCCTCTTGTCCTGTCACTGAGTATCACTGAAAGGAGCCTTGCTCTGTCCTCTTTGGACTCTCGCTTCAGGTATTTGTACTCATTGGTGACATACCCTGGAGACTTCTTTCCTCTAGCGAACAATCCCACCTGGGGGTCTGCCCCATCATCCAGATAATTAATGAAGATGTTAAGTCCTTAGATACTAGTGTAAATAGACCCATGTAAGTACCGTAAGTCATAGATAGTTATCTGTACATTGATTCACACTTCACCTGACAACATTAGCTATGATTTGATTATTTTAAATTGTGTTTCAGAGGGGAAAAGTTGATATTTTCAAATGTGCAAATATTTGCAAGACCTTCTTGATCCAAAAAGACTAATCAACAGTCTAAGGGGATATTCTCAGTTTTATTTCCATGTGATTATGTCTCAACATCTTAGTTAATATAAACTGAGAAATATATGTAGTAATTCTGAGCATTTCAGTAAAGTCTTATGAAATAAATTCTCTCTTTTCAAAGAGATAAGAAATGTGTTTTTTAGAAGTCTAACACTAACAAAGAATTACTTGCCTTAAAGACAAAGAAAGAACTAATCAGAAAATTCTACTGAAAAATATTTTCCTTAGATTTCTTTGTTTGTTGGTTGGTTTGTTCTGTTTTGTTTTGTTTTGTTTTGTTTTCATTCTGGGGAAAGAACTGCTGTCACTCTGTTTTATAACTTGAGATTTCCTTGTATGTAGTGCCAGGACCAAATTTCTCCAGTGACAATGTCGTCAGCTTTGCCATGGTAGTGATGGCCTGGGTTGTGATTGCATTCATCTTGTTCCTACTGAGACCTAGTAATCTGAGAAATTCCAGCACAGCCGGAAAGCCCACCAGCCCACATAATGTAAGTGACTGTAGTAGTTTAATTATATTTGGTTTTAATACTGACCATGCTATAGTCTTTTTTTTTTTTCCCTTTAAAATGTGATTTGTGTATTTTCTTTTCCATTTTCTTGGAACTCTATTAACAATGAAAATAAGTAAAATCAAAGTGAGTGTAGAATTATGAAGGCCAGCTGTGAGGTCTGCCATGAAATGGAGCAGATGTAGTTGCCCGAGAGTTGGTTACAATGTTCTCTGGATACTGTCTCTGGTTGGAACTGCCCCCTGCCTTCTTGTATGACAATTTTAGAGAAGTAAAAAAAATCACATCATAAAACTTGGGAAGGTGACCTTCATCCTAGATGTAGGGTCTTGGAAAAAATCACTGTTGGTGCAGGTAACAGTATTGTTGTCTGATGCTCATAGACCTGGAGACTGGAACAGGTAATGAAAGACCTTAAAGCATAGTGTAACTCTCCAGGGGTTTGGTTTTGTTTTGTTTTTAATTGCTCAATTCTTCTCTGTGAGATGCTGTTCCTAATCCTCTATGTGCTCTTTTTTCTTTTCCTCTGTCTTACCGCTAGGGACAAGAACCACCAGCCCCACCACTGGACTAGAGCTTTCAGTATCAGAGAAGTTCAGCAGCTAAAACCTTGCACGACCAAATGAACGAAGTGACCAGATTACTGCAAAACTCCCTTCAATACTGTTGTTTTCTCATTTATATAGTGCAGAATTACCATTCAGCAGTTACGTTCATGAACGACTTTTAGCTACTTCAATTTTGCTTTTTATTTTACTACAATTCCTAGTAGATTATAATTTGAATAATGATGAGGCATTGCAGGGTTTTCTGGTTGTTATCATAACTGCGGACATTCCACTCAGTGTCTTTCTGTTACAGCGGTCTTAATTTCTTTGCAGTGGTTTCTGATATTCATTGAAAGAAAATTAAAATCCCTGTGCATCTATAGTAATGGAAATTATTACTGATCTTTCTTCAGATAAATCCATATTTTTTCTCCAGTATACTTTTAAGAGTTGTACTATGGTCACAACTGTTATTTTACAGATGTGGTGAAAAGCAAAGAAATTATTTTGTATTTGCCCTGGTCCTTGGACCACTAACATAGTTTTCAAGGCTGTTGGCCAAAGCACGAATTTTCCACTAGAATTAAATAATGTGCATGTGTGTGTGCACGCAAAGAAGTGAATGTGATAATTGCCACTGTCAAAGCCTAGACATACGTTTTGAGAGCTGTACAAAAAACAGGATACCACCAAAAATTAATTTAACCATGTTCTTTAGTAAATGATATATCTTATTCAATATATTGTCAAAAATGTATATTCCAAAACCAGATTTGTTTACTTACTGAATTTATGAAAAGAAAAATCTAAGTGAGAAGAACTTGGTAGAATTTTCTGTCCTTCTTTAGTCTTAATAATCAGTATCTTAAGTTTTTATCCATAACATAACGTATATTGAGCAGGATGAATTCATGCCAAGAGGTTACCAATTTCTGGTATACAAAACATTCTGGTTGTTCAGGTTTTTTCACCTATATGTTATCAGCAATTCCTAACATTTCATCCTTACTACTGGTTGTAATTGTAGAATAACGAAATTGCAGGTGACTACGTATGGCATGTCTTTTCCCTCTAATACTTGTGTGTATGTGTGGTGTGATTATGCGTGTGTATGTGTGGCTGTGCACGTACAGGTGCACATCTCCCATTGTAGCAAATGGGAAGGAATTTTTTATGTACATTAATTTAAGAACATTTTAAAGATGTACAGAAAAGCAACACTGTATATTTTTCTTGATCAATATGAAAAAATGATGAGAATAACATAAAGAACATTTTTATGTTACCAACACAAAGCTTCTTTCCATAACGGTCAGTAGAGCAGACAAATGGGGATTCAAGGCCTTACTCTAGAAACCTTTTTTTCTTGAGGACTTTAGTTGTGGAGCTGAAGGGACTAACTGTTCATATGCATAAAGGTTTGTGTTAATGGGCTCTCACAAAAATCTCACTTCAGATCCCAGGGTTGGCAGACACAGGTTTTTCCTCCTCAGGGCAAACGATGGGCCAGCTGAGCCTCCTCGCAAAGGAGCAGTGCAGACCTGAAGAACAGCCTCTGTAACTTTATGTAATTGCCCTTTAAATTTCTTTGGAATAGTGTGCTCCCAAGCACTGGAGTACTTGTTAAAAATCCAAACAAATAAGTTCTCTCAGTGACAGAGATGCAGTGCTGTGTAAAGCAATGGAGTTGCAGCAGAGAAACTGGGAGTTTGTCCTGTTGTGTCTAAAGGTGTCCAGGCCGCAAACACTGTGTAAAAATGCCACTGGGACAAACAGTCTAACTGTGCTTGCTCTTTGCCTTCCTAGTACGTTTATATTTTGGATGCTATTTGGAACAGAAGAAGTAGTACAGAATCATTTTGTTGAACCAGAAAGAAGTATGCATTATTGGCTACACTGACCTTTTCTCCAAAAATTTGTGGCCAGAATCCTCCACTATTGGATGCAGAAAACAGGTTTCCAATTTATTTAAAAAAACAACAACAAACAACAACTGAAACAGGCTTCATTTCAGCCAGAGCAAGCCACTCCTCATCCTGCTGGAGGCTGGTGAGATTTATAGCAGATGCTCCTCATTCATGAGCATCATTATTGCTTTTCTTAAATGTCCTTGGATGTATTTATGAAACACACTGTGTGCTCCCAACTCTAGTGGTCTTGGCAAACCAACATTTGGTTCAGAGTAGTGTTGTGTTTTACTTTTAAATGAATTGTCTTTGCTTGAAATTCTTCTGAGTAATTGTCCCAGTGATTTTATGTCTGTATGCTTTCCTCATATAAATTGCTATTTTAAATTTTCTATGTAAAAGAAAAATATTGGAAATATTTTATTGTGAAATATTTTACTAAAGAGCCAGACCACTATCCCAAATCAAAATGTATGCCTTTAAATTCTGATATTTTCTCTAAACATAACCTTCAGATCACCACTCTTAATTAAAAAATGACTAATGATAGGACTGTTTTGCCACTCTTATTCATGTTAAGTAGTGCCTTACTCATCTGGTAGTTGCACTGAAGTTTGTGGAACTACTCTGAGATAATGTACTAGTAGCAGCTTTAGTAAGAGTGGCACAAATCTGGCCTTTAGTGATGTAGTTTGCAATGGCATAACCGTATTATCTTGGTTCCAGGTGCTTATGGTAAATTTTGAAAAGAAAGGCAGAAGAGATAAGTGGGATGCAAAGCTTCAGGTATGATTAATTCTGCAATAAGGGTTTTAAGCTCAGTTAGTAAGAGACATAAGTTGTAGCAACTTGGGAAATGTGGAGGAAAGTTTACAATTATACTTTCGCTTAGAACTTTGTTAAAACAATAGTATTTTTAGAGTCTGCTTAACACAGTTATTATACTCTAAAATGAGAAATTGTATGTATTCATGTATTGTCTGCAGATCACTTAACCTTGTAATGTTCACTATTGAAAAAGGATGAGTGATGTATCTAATGTAAATTGGTGGTTTAAAATGTCTGAATTATGCCAAACAAAAAATCATCTGTGCCATTTGCGGTTTCCTAGTAATCTTTTACTGAGTACTTGGATTGGGATAAAGGGCTTGTACTATGCACTTTTTATTGACTTAACAAAATAAATAGCAATCATTAGTAACCTTTTGTCTTGGTCTGTTAGACTTTGTGTAAGATGTAGGACTACACCAACTTATTAATTTCTAAATTTGAAATAATCTAAAAATAAATATCTAGTAAAATAGAATGGCATGTGTATAACTTTAAAAATGTAAGCTGTAACTTTTCAAACAGACCTGTGCCTTCTGTACGTATCTCAAGCAAATCAGAATGAAGAGAAGGCAATTTTAGACAGCCCTGCTTCTGCAGGAAGAGCTTTCATGGTATGTGTGTGGTTTTCAGAAGAATATCATAGAATCATAGAATCTTTTGAATTGGAAGGGACTTTTACAGGTCATCTAGTTCTGCAATGAACATGGACACCTACAGCTCCATCGGGGTGCTCAGAGCTCTGTCTAGCTGGCCTTGGATGTCTCCAGGGATGGGGCATCCACACCTCTCTGGGCAAGTTCTTCCAGTACCTCACCACCCTTACTGTGAAAAACTTATATCTTAAATTCAATCGAAATCTCCCTTCTTTTAGTCTGAAACCATTTTCTCTCTTCGTATCACAACAGACCCTGCTAATCTGTCCACTTCTTCCTTATAGCCCCCCCTTTAGGTACTGAAAGGCCATTCTCAGGTCTCCCCTGAGCCTTCTCTTCTCTGGGTTGAACAGCCCCAGTTCTTTCAGCCTGTCCTTGTAGGAGAGCTGTTCCATCCCTTGGATCATTTTTGTGGCCCTCCTTTGGATGTGCTCTAATAGGTCCACATCTCTCCTGTTCTGAGGATTCCATATCTGGACACAGTACTCTAGTGAGGCCTCACCAGTGCAGAGTAGAGGGGAAACAAGAAAAAGGGAAAAAGAAAAAAGAAAAGAAAAAAAAAAAGAGTATTTACTAAACAGCTATAATCATGCCTGGGAGGAAATATGAACAATTTCTGTGCATATGGAGAGATTTAAAGAATCTAGTTAGAGGAAGGTCATACGCTGGAAAGCAAAGCTTTGTTGTGCAAGAAATAAAAGCATGGAGTTTGAAAAGACATTCTCAGTTTTCAGAGTAATCTTCCTTTGATTTTTATAGGTTATTTTAAGTCTGCATGACTTTGGGGTTTTATTTATATTGCTATATTGTCTTTGAGTCCAACTGAAGTTGTTGTCCATATGTATGAAAAGGTTCATGGACCCTGACAAAAACTTGCTGCATTTTAGAACAAATTATAATAATTGCAGTTTGAGGGTGCTGGTTGTCACTAAAAAAAGCATCGCATGAGATTAATCATAAACCGTGTAAGCCTGTAAAGAGTCAGGCCCAACAGCAAAGTCAAGGTTCTGGTGAGCTGCAAAGGTAGAGGTGAGTAGAGTGCATGCATACAAGCATGCTGAGCAGAACCAGGTCCTCTGCCTTGCAGTTACTCGAGGCTGTGCCACCATGCCCAGTCATGTTGCAGCTGGCTTTGAATACATGTGGGAGCAAAGGCACTCAGCCATGTGTCCTCTTTACAGTGTATAAAACTGCCATACGGTTTTTGTGATGCAGCTGCATAAGCCTTTTCCAGAGGAGCGCACAGGCCCAATCCTACACTTCCCTGAGTAATCCATTCAGCTGTGTCTCCTTCCTTCCTCTCAGCATTGCACAACACAAAGCATGGATTCAGGAACAGGTCCAGTAGGTCTGTGGATGAGTCCTCTGGGTGCTCCTGCCACTTGCTCCAGGAGTGCCTGCAGCTCAGACCACACTGTACACATGGGACAGCCCCTGGGCTAGGCTGTGATCAACAGGGCCAGGCGGACAATGGCATTTGTTGAACCTGTATCAGATGTCAGTGTACCAAACTGCTTACACAAACACAGCTGTCTTTGGTTAATGATCAGCTCAAATCTTAACCTGACTTTACGCAGTCACTAGATTGACACAAAACTTCCTTCATGCCCAGGGCTCTTCGCTTCATGCCCAGGGCTCTTCGCTTATCCTTTATCTCACCTCTGATACCAAGGTGCTGACCTGGAGGCTACACTGTCACACACTCGTTTTCTCCTCTTGTCTTCCCTCCGCACCCTCCCCTCTCCCCCCCCCATCCTACAAGTTCTTCATAAATTGCAATCTCTCTGTTGTCGTGTAACACTTTGTACACGGAGGTGAAGGGTGGTCCCTCTGCTCAGCACCAACATTCGGACTGCCTCAGGTTCACAGCTGCCAAGGAGGCAGGGACGCGGCCTCCAGCCCGCTGTGCCATTGCTCACACAGAGCACACAGCCTGCGCTCACACTGGTACGTGCTCTGGCCACTGAGCTGTTACATTAAAACAACATCAACACGTGCACTGGCCAAGTTTTTTTGAATGAAGCACTCTGAAAGCTTTGGCTCACATCCAGCTCGGTTCTGCTGGGGTTGTATTTCAAGTGCACGTTGAAGATCAGGTCTCTGAGAGCATGTAGCATAGGGACTGCTCGTTTTCAGGAAAGGTGAGTGGGTATGAGACGGGTAACCGAATTAGGCCTGGAGAGATGGGGGCAGATCTCAACGTACACAGAAGATGTACCTCTGGGGACCGAGAGAGATGCTTTGTTAAAACTTGAGTACCTTTCCATTTTATGTACCTTTCGGGGTTCACCTGCCAACACTGGGTTATTGACTGGGTTATTAACACTGTCTAATGTGTAGCTGTATCCTAAAACTCACAACTACCTGTAAAAATACCTCTTCTCCTCAAGCAGGTGTGTATGAATCATGGTAGTCACCTCACTATCCTGGTGCCTCTGTGAAGTGCAGTGCAGGCTCAGCAGCACCAGTATCTGAGCGGAGGACCTCCTGGCAGCACAGACATGTGAGCAATGCTCTTGTAAGTATAGATTAGTTAAATTATTATGCAAATGATGGTCTTTAAAATGTATGAAGGAAAAGTGATTCATTAGTCCTATCAGTAGCTTTCTCAATTTTGATTTAAAGAAAAAAAAAAAGAAAAAAAAAGAAGACATCTTATGGGTAGACTTGTGACTCAGTGTGCAGGAAGCTTACTTGCTTAGGATGGTGGCAGTCTTTCTCTGACACTGTTGTTTAGCTGAATGGAAGCCCTGCCAAAATACCTTTCAGCAACCAGCTAAAGGAACATTTTAGTTTAAATCTTGCATCATATACATATTAAACTCATAAGTTAGAAAGCCAAATGTGGCTACTCTGTACATCTGTTTTGACACCGTGTATGGCACAGGATTTACATTTCTTATTTCTTTTTTGCACTAGAAAATATCTTTTAGAAAATCTTTCCAGAGGTGGACAATCCCTGAGCTTTTTCAATGCTTATTTATCTTCGCTATTAGAGAACTTCCGTCCTGAACTGGAATTTGTCTAGCTTCAGGTTTTGTACATTGTGTTTTGCTAATTGAAAGGAATGATTACTGAATTTCTCCATTATTGAAGGTCTCCATTGCAGACCTTCATTTTCTCTCACCTGACTTCTAAGCATTGTCCCAGAAGGGAATATAGCCACGAGCTGGGTGCAGCATTCCCCATATGACAGGAAGGAAAGGCTGTCAGAGGTCTGGGCTGGCCAGTGTGCTGGAGGAGGGAGCCATAGGATGTAGTTATCAGGCAATACTAAATTAAAACACACCCTCATTTCTCATGTTCAGTTACTACTCCTGTAATGCAAAAGAACTTACAACTCACACCAGGCCTTCAAAAAATGGAGCAGAATTCACACATATTTTAAAATGTGGCCAGCAGAAGCCTCATCTGTTCTCCTGTTGCCTGGAGCTGTGCTTGCCTAGCAGTGAGCTCTGGCAGAAAGTTCAAAGGTGCACCCCGAAGCCTAACAGAAGCCTTATTGCCTCTGTGCTGTGTTGTAAAACACTCTATGTACTTGTAAACAAAAAATTAAACACACAGAATCATTTAGAAGTTAGATTATTCAGTAACGAGACATGATCTGTGCCCTTCTCATTCCAGTGACTTCAAGCCTCATATTTTTTCCCTTCCACCAGTACCCTAACAAAAACCATGGTAGATGTTCTGGGGAAGAACCAAAAACAGCACCTTTCTGGGGGTGATCTAGAACTGTTCTGGCAAAGGGAATTCAAGGTCGAAGTCTCTAACAGGGAGCAGGGCAGTGTGGGCTATCGAGAAGGTCCTTTGCTCTGTTACCTGCTCCATGGACAACACGCCGAATGTGCAGACCAGATGAACCCTGGTCTAATATAAATTCATGCGTTTGTGGCTATTTTGAGACCTAAAGAGACAGACTGAGTTTATGAAGACAGCGGAATACATAAGGCTGTAGGACTGACTCAGTAGTGGGAACTCACCATGCTTTGCATAGGCTCTGTGTTCCCTGGGGGAAAAAAAAAAAAAAAAAAAAAGATGTGATCAAAATTGAGACACCTGTGCAAATCAGCAGTGAGACAAGGCATTACTTGTTTCCACTTCAGGATAAATGCAGTGAACCTGACACTTTGCAGGGAGGCCTGGCTAACCGCACTGACTCAGCAGTGCGCTGTGCTGGGGCCGACACCTGAGTTGGTTCTTTCAGCTGAAACGCGCGTGTTCCATGGCACCATTGCCAGGGGACAGGGAGCTGGGATATGTTCCAGCTTACATGGGTACAGGGCCTTCCAGGGAAAGAGGAGAGAAACGGCACCAAAGGAAAGTGTAAAAGACAAGCAACAGTTCTGATCTCTTCTTAACATACTTTAATAGCTATGGGTGAAAATGCCACGTGAGAACAAGGCAGTGCTTTATGAGCAACACCGAAGGACTTTAACACAGAGGGCCATCAGATTGCTGGGCAGTGCCCCCAGTGTGAGGGCAGGTAAGCAGAGTTCACTGCACCGCCTTATTACGACACTGTTTGCCATGCGGACTTCACACATTGTGTTTCTATTATTACCTATCCACTTTGTAACAACCTATCCTTGCTGAGAGCGCTCTGCACTACGTGAGAGAATCACAGAATCGTAAGGGTTGGAAGGGGCCTCCAGAGATCATCAAGTCCAACCCCCCTGCCAAAGCAGGTTCCCTACACCAGGTCGCACAAGTAGGCATCCAGGCGGGT
>JAOWBP010002392.1:44531156-44546796 GCA_028571105.1 Tragopan temminckii
TCATGAAGTTGTCTAGAAGCAGTAATAGAAAATGTGAAGCACAAGCATAACCTGGCTCTGTTGGCTTTGCAGGAGTCTCTTCTCCAAAAAGTCCCCCATACTGCTTTCTAGTTATCTGTTGCCTGGTTGGATGTCACTCTTAATTTTTTACTTAAAGACAATCTCAGAAAACCTTGTGTTACAAGAAGCTGATAGAAGTTATATATATTATCAGTTCTGTCCTGTAGCTTTGTACATTACATTTGTATTGTTTAGCCTCCAGCGAGGGGCTAGTTAGCATCCTAGTTACTTTCTTGCAACTCTTACACTGACTGCTTAAAAAAGACTTAGATTTTATGCTGTCTGCCTCTGAAGATGTTCGGTTTGGTATGTTCCATAAATGCTTTCATTAGGATGGTCTAGTCCATGGTAGAGAGGATTGCAGTACTGTCACTGGAGCAGAGTCTAACATACTGCATGAACCTTGTGCAAGTGCCCACGGGGAGCCTGATTTAATGTGGAACTTGGGTGCTTTAGTATAGCAGGGAAGGAGTCTAGACCCTGAGATCTGTTTGTGTTGCTTTTAGTCTGTGTAAGATGTGAAGAGATGATAGACAATCATTGGAGCAGAAATTAATCACATTATCTTAATAACGTGGTGAATAATGGAGGAAAAAAAATACTGTCTTGAAAGAGACAAGGGACAGCTTCAGGTCAGAGTTTTTGGTTCCAAGTATACTTCTGAGAAGACAACCTACTTGATATCTTAGCAGCTCAAATGTATAGGGGCACTTACCATTTTCTCTGAGTGTTTTCATGGAATCATTAAGTCTGGAAAAGACCTCAATATTATCTAATCTAACTGTCACATCATCCCCACCATGCCCGCTAACCATGTCCCATAGTGCCATATCTGCTTGGTTCTTGAACACCTCCATGGACAGTGACTCAACCACTTCCCTGGGCAGCCTGTTCCAATGCCTCACCACTTTCTTGAAGAAATTTTCCTAATATCCAACCTGAGCCCCCCCTGGTACAACTTAAGGCTGTTATTTCTTGTTCTATCACTCTTACCAGGGAAAAGAGGCCAATCCCCACCTCTCTACAACCTCCTTTCAAATCACTGTAGAAAGTAAGGTCTCCCTTGTGCCTCCTTTTCTCCAAACTAAACAATCCTAGTTCCTTCAGCCATTTCTCATAATACTTGTGCTCCAGACCCTTCAATGGATTTGTTGCCCTCCTTTGGATTTTATTTAGCACAAGTCTAAGGGGTTGTATTCTTAAATCACTTTAAACTAGTTGTTGATAATGCTTTCATGCCCTCCTAAGAGCACTTCTTTGCAGTGTTTCTAAGTCACTTAAGCTGTGGTCAAATCAGATAGCAAGAATGGCTGCTGCACAGCTAGGATAATGTAGAGAGTGCTGTGTTCATGTAATATGACCTCTTACCTGCACCTCTTGCTTCCTCTGAGCAATGTCAACTTGCAGAGATCTATCTACCTCAGCCCATGCTGCTTGGGTCATCCTGTAATACACATAAGCACCTGAATAAGCAACTCTGTGAGTCCCTTCCTTGGTGATATGAGCATCGCAGTGTCAGTAGTTCAGCTCTGTGCATGTACATGGAAGACCTTGGACTAAGTCTGAAGGATATGCTGATCAGAGCAGTCCCAGAATCCAAACTTTCTTCTGTCTGGCCTTTAGGCAGAACAAGGTTCTCTAATACTGAAGGCTTCAGCACTTGAACCTACAGAAAGAAATGTCTCTCTTACCCTGTTGCCTGCTATTCCTATGTCGCCCATCACTGCCTGTCACATCCCTCCCTTTACAGCATCTTGCTGAATTACAAAATCTCACTGCTTTCACTTCTTTTACTTGAAGAAACCTAGTTCACCACCATCCTTCAACTGTATTGTTTGCACTGTATGTTTTGCAGGCTGCTGTTGATTCCTGCTTTAGGTTGAAAATCTCAAAATCAATAAGGAAAAATAGTTCTTTCCAGTTTGTGGTAAATATTGACTAGGTGAAGAGCTTTTTTTTCTCCCTGTTCTACTAGTGATCTGGTGCCATGTGTGTTAAAGGCTGGGGGTCAAAGTATGAAACAGGCTGGGAGGAAAGCACTAGAACAATCAGGCTGAATGAACACACTTCTGTATGACATCAAAAGCAAGGCACTTCAAAATCTGCTTTAGCAATGTGAGTTTTGGGAACTGAAATCCCTTAAAGTGGATTATAAGATATAGAGTTCTTACAGTAGGCGGAGGCATGTAGGGAAGTGTAGGTCTAGCAAAGGGATGTCCATGTAACATCAGTTGCTCTAATACTGCAACTGCTTTCCACGTTTCTGCCTAGAATAGGACAGTTGTGATTTTTTTTTTCTCTAATTTTTTCTTTTCAATTAAATATAAAACAACAACAACAAAAAATGTAGCCCTTCAACTAGATGGTGTGTGTATGTGTGTCTGTAAATGCATCTGCAGTCATGGATTAAAATTGTATCTGTCTCTAGTTTTAAGTTAACTAAACTTACCTTTGGATTATTTGACACTAAATAAAAATACTTAATTTCTCAAGCATCTATTAAACTTCTGTGGCTAGTTTAGCTTGGTCATTAGTACAATTGGTTTATAGTTAATAGCTCTCTTCTAAGCCATAATATTTGTTATAACTTCAGGTGATAGACATGAACGATTATCAGAGGCGGAGATTTGCTTCCCGTATTATTGACAGCTTGTTCAATACTGTCACTGATAAGAAGATTGCTATCTTAGGATTTGCATTCAAAAAAGATACTGGGGACACAAGGTAAGAAAGTGAATTCAATTAATTAACATGGATTCCCTGCACTAGATACAGCTGTGCAGCTAAACCCCCAAGTTCAGTTCTGTTAACAAAAACAGGTCAGATATGGATCCTTAACCTCTTTTGAATCAACGATTTGTATTCTAGTGCTTCTTAAATGGGTGAGACAGTTGATTCTTGATCTCTACAGCATACCTGAATCATTCAGAAATTAAACAGATAACTCGTTCTATTTAGTCCCTAACTTGCAAAAGTAACAGCTGCTTCTTGACTCCTTCCAGTAAAGAATGCTAACACTTCTGCAGCTGACTCAAATTGCTATTAGAAGCCAAAATTCCATCTTTGTTTCCCCCAAAGATGGCTAATTCTCTTTTCTTATAAGAGACAGTCTTAATACAACTCTCTCCAACTACAATTTGCATGACATAATTGGGAGTGATGCCTTGTTACCTATGGTCAGTAGCAGTACTGGGACTTGGTACCTATCTCTTACGTGATTCAGCAAAAGAGATGCAAACTTTTAAAAATTACTCTCCTTGGCCTCCCTCAAGACTTTTGTTTTGCTGCTGGCATAGATTATTGCTAAGACATTTAATGTAAAATCAGTATAAAGCTCTGACATTGAGCATCACAACAATTGAAGATTTGTATTATTAAAACATACCAACTGGTTCTTTAACTGTTTAATTCTCTTCTGTAGAGAGTCATCTAGCATCTACATTAGCAAGTATTTAATGGATGAAGGAGCAAAGCTCCATATCTATGACCCTAAAGTACCGAAGGAACAAATCATCTTGGATCTCTCACATCCAGGTGTCTCAGAAGACAACCAAGGTAAGGATGCTTAGATTAAATTTCTATGCTTACTATCCTCATCCCTCCATTGCCAGAGGAAACTCTGTTCTCAACATACACAAGGTCTATTTAAATATTATGTATTCATTTTCACCATGGAAATGATTGCTGTTAGTTACACTTATCAAAGTAGAAGATTGACCTAGCTCAGAAGATTACAGTAATTCTTCTCTCTTTCCCCTTTGCTTTTATGGGCTAATGCTAATTCTGTATTATTGTATATTTTTCTTCTGACAAATGCTTGCTTGAATACATAGGAAAGAATTTTCTCCCTCTGTAAATTAGGGAAAGACAAGCAAGAACATTCAGTTGTAAGAAAGACTAGCGTTGTTCTGTGAACTCTTTTATGCCCTGAGTCCTATCTTGTCTGCTTATGTAAAGTAGAAATAAAGAAATAATTCTGGAATTCACTGTAGAGCATCCTGTCCTGTATTACTTTCTCATTGTTTCCTAATTAATCTGTTTCTTCAAATTGGAAGGTTTTAAAGTAGTTATCTTTGACTAGAAGTCTTTTGGAGAAACAAAGGGTTTTTGGGACTCCTTTCCTTACTTCCCTTATGTGGAAGGGACAGGCCAGTGATGGTGTGTGGTTAGGGGAGAAGACCTAAAGTGAGGAAAATGGCCTGTGATGAGGAAGGTGTATGTTACCTCACATCTCCTTGAATTAGAGGGTGACAGGAGGACTGCCTTTAGGCAGCTGCTCTGGCAAACAAATGCAGCCCATAGTGTATACAGACTTGTTTACTCTGGTGTGAACTGAGAGTTAAATAAGTGTTGAGTACTGATATTGTACAAGCAATGACCTTGATAAGAGTTGGCATTTGATCAGTTGATAGTTACTGCAAATTCCAGAGATGCTTTTGATTTGACTGTGTTCTTTAAATTTGAATGCTTAACTTCAAACATTTAAGTGCCTGGATTCTATCTGTTCATGTGCTGGATACAAGCTGCTTTCATCAAGTAAAATCAAAGTGACGAATGTATTGACAGAAGACATGTTTAGATGAGCAACCCAAGAGTCTTTGAGTAGGGTGACAAAGGAAAATCTTGCTGGGGTGCACCAGATTCTTGCAAAGGATATGTGCAGAACAAGACTTGATTTTCCTTCTATTACAGTGTCTCGGTTGGTCACTATAAGTCAAGATCCATATGAAGCCTGTGATGGAGCTCATGCCCTTGTAATTTGCACTGAATGGGACATGTTTAAGGTAAAAATGGCACCTTCATCAATCTTCTTTTAACTGAAGAATAAAAGAATAGTGTTAGGCTACTTATTTCCTGTGTCTGCTTTAATTGTCTTTCACAGGAGTTGGATTATGAGCGTATTCACAAGAAGATGCTGAAGCCTGCGTTTATATTTGATGGTAGGAGAGTTCTTGACGATCTTCATAACGAGCTACAAGTCATTGGCTTTCAGGTAACCAATTTGATGCTACTGCTTCTGGAGTTTATTTAATCCTTCTGCTTTTGCTTGCTGCAGTGATTGAATAGCAAGGAGGAGGAAACTATTATCTTCATGTGAGGCTTTAAATCTAAATCAATTTCTCCACTAGCACATTCAGTACCTTCTGTACCTGCTGTCTTGAAATCTCTTTTTCTTTTAAAACAATCAAGCTATGTTAGACTATGCCATCAATACTCAGTAGTATAACCAAGTCTTGAGCCACTTCTAGCAGACAAAGAACTTGACTAAAACTACAGTTACCAAATCCTTGGACAAGACCACAAGTAAATCAGCAAGACAGATTGGATGTATGTTTTAGCTGTTTTATGTAATGTATTCCTGAGTACACTGTTCACTTGCATAATGGCCACAGATTTTCCTTTTTATTTTTATTTTTTACACCTGTTTGAACAACATAAGCTTGTTTACAAGTAATTTAATTGAAAATTGCTGTATCAGTCAACTGCTGTGGTGATAACAGTGAAGTTGTTATAGGCAAATATGACATGCTTGCTTAAACAACTCTTTTTCAGAGTGTGCTGAGGTAACTTGTATGTCCATCTTGAGAATATTCATTAAGTTTCTGCTAAACTTATTATTTTAAATAGTTAAACCGTTTAACTTAGAATACTCTATCTTTTGGTGCTTTGCGTCTGCCCTGCAGTACTTTCTTGGCATAAAAAAGACAGAGCTGTTGAAGCAGGCCCAGAGGAGGGTCACTTCTCCTCTGCAGGAAGGCTGAGGGAGCTGAGCTCCTTCCACCTGGAGAGGAGAAGGTTCTGAGAGCACCTCATTGCAGCCTTCCAGAACTTGAAGGGAGCTTATAATCAGGAGGGAGACTAACTTCTTAGAGGGTATGGTAGAGATAGGACAAGGGGAATGGTTTTAAACTAAAAGAGGGGAGACTTAGATTGGATATTAGGAAGAAATTTTTTACTCTGAGGATGGTGAAGCACTAGAACAGGCTGCCTGTAGAAGTTGTGGATGCCCCAACCCTGGAGGCATTCAAGGCCAGACTGGATGGAGACCTGGGCAGCCTGATCCAGCTCATGGCAAGGAGAAGGATCTGGGTGGGCTTCAAGGTTCCTTCTAGTGACACTTAGCAAGTATCACACAAAAGATGTTCTTACTTATTGGGCATCTGAACTATTTATTTCTATTTTTTGCTAGTTGATGTCTTGTCCTCTGTAAGCCCCACTCTTACTAATTCATCCTACCAATTTACATTCATCTAATATAGAATTTATCAGGAATCTCCCTTTCTGAATTTTGCAGGGCCCTGGTTTCTTTGTATGTCTTAACTTTCTCTTGAGCAGCTAACTCTCTTTAGCGTTGCAGAGTTGAATTATTTCAGAAACAACCCACTCCCTGAAAGAGGGTGGAAGCTTTTCTTTATTCTTATTTACTGGATAGAGATCTCTAAACAAAGGAGGCTTGAACATACACTTTCTGAATACCCAGTTACATTTGATGGCATTATTTATACTGATAGTTTTATGGAAGTTGGGGCACATGAATACTTAAATTTCCAGGATGTGACTATTTAAATCTCTACATAGGAACAAGTGAAAGGCTAATTTTTTTCTAAATTCTTTGCACTTGTACTTTCAATTGGCCGTGTACACAGCGTGCTTCATAGCTTTTAGTGTTACTCAAAAGTAGTTGTGACCTGGATTTAATCAGTGAACACCCTGTCACTCTGCCTATGTGACTGTTAGTTTGCCATGCTCATTTGCTAAATGTGCTTTTCTTTTTTTCTTTTTTTTTTTTTTTTCCCCACTTCAGATTGAAACAATTGGGAAGAAAGTGTCAGCCAAAAGAATCCCTTTTGCTTCTTCTTGTGAAATTCCGAAGTTCAGCCTGCAGGACCCACCTGTCAAAAAGCCCAGGGTATAATGTTTAATAGGTACCGAAGAAATTCTGTCACCTTCTTAGTGATAATAACTGTAACCCTATGCTTTTTTTCTTTTCTTTTTAAGGAAAGATATTTTTCATAAACTACAAACTGATTTTACACTAGAAAACAATACCTGGTACACATGAACTCAGTGTATTTTCAAATCTCTATTTTTTTAGCAATTTTGGTTACTGAGGATGGTACAAACCTGTTTTTAATAATGAATCAACCTTTAAGAGGAAAAGTTACACTCAAGCTACAAACTTCTGCTTCCAGAAGTGTTCCTACACTGCACTTTAAGTATAAATGCTCAACAATATGAGCATAAAAGAAATGGAACATCTATTTTACTTTAGTCCCGTTATAGACAGTGATCAGGAACTCAGTTGATCTCACTTTTTTATACTGTCTTTTGGGGTAATTCTTTCCCCTTACATGCCTGTTTTAACTGCTGATGGAGTCAAAAGATGAGTTCTATGTGAATTTTGGTAGTTCTGGATTGAGACCTAAAACTGCAACTACGTTGCCCTGATCCTGATTGGGATCAGTGGGTGCTGATGCAGTCTGAACTGTATCTGTTGGGTGCCAGGTGGCTTCTGCAGATGTCTATCACATACTTGTTGGCAGTGGAGTAGTAGCTATAAACCAATCCACTGGCGGATCTTGTTTCTGATTCTTGGTTCTTGCCTACATTCCATATGCAGCACATAAATTACTGATTTGATCGGATTCCTGGGGCGTGATTTTCATAAATTACCACAATACAACTTTTCTTCAGCAGAAGAGCATTTTGCCTGCTGCTTGTTCAAACACAGAATTTGGGCAGACATACCTTAATTCAGCGTCAGTCCAAGTAGAAAGCAAATGTTAGCTTCAAAGCTAATGCTTTTTCTACTGTCCTTTCTGCTTATATCTTATGAATAAAAGCAGTATCTTAATGAATCTGCAAGGATTATTCTCTGCTGTTCAGAAAATTTAAAAAAGAAAAAAATTCAGCCCCATACATAGTCAGCTTGCTACCTCATTTCATTAGCAGGAATTAATAGTTCCTCTATTATCATGATACTTTTGCCTTCATTATTACTTTCTTTCTACTTGTTTTTATTATTCTCAATTGACCAGTGCTATTAAAGTCCTTGATTATAGACTTTGTGTTTGGCTTGTTGCATGGGGTTGTGAAATGGAGAAAGTGTTAGAAAGGGATGACCACAGAGAGGATTTGGACTAGAGGAGGCATGGAAGTCTTAGTTCAATAATAGAATCCTGTAAGCAATCACAGACTACTTTCTGAATGTGCACAACAGCTGTGCCATCAAGTGTGCTACGTCAGTAGTTGTACTGAGAGCGCAGTGTCTTGGTAATGAGGACTGTTACTGTAACTCTTTACTATGGAAACACAGGTACCATGTAAGCTTGAGGACGGATCTTTGAAGATTTGAGGGACATGTAACAATTTGCAGAGGCAATACAAGGTAGTGTTAGTTGTTTGGCTGTACTGTGTGTACTTTCGAGCTGGATGCTTTCAGATGCTGCACCTCAATGGCTTCTACATCACTTTGGGCAAGTATGCCTGAAGTTTGTTTGTTTTTTTTGCTGTGTCACACACGGGATTCTTCTGTGAGGAACATATTGGAAGCTTATCAAAATGAATGGAAATTATAGAGCCTTAAACTTATGTTCCATAATGGTGTCTCCTCTTCCCAAGTCATTAGTGCTGCTTTCATACAACACCTAGAGCAAAGACTGCCCTGTGATACAGGTGTGGCAAATGTGAGTACTCAAACTCCAGAATGCTGGGTCATCTGGTGCATACAGGCAGACATCTTTCTGGACTACCCCAGCAGAACCAGAGAGAGCAAGCTGGTAATATCTCCTTTGGGATTGAGAGAGTGCTAATGAGTAGTACTCTTGCCCTGAACTATAATTAGAGTAGTACAGCACTGTTTCAGGGCTCATCTTGCATATATGCAGAAGAACCTTACCACAGGCCAAAATCACTGCTCATCTTCTTCAGAGTACAGTTGCTAGGGAAATAGTGTTGGAGATGACTTGTATTTCTGTTTCTTGAAGGCTTGTGCTCACAAAAAAAAGCATGAAAGAAATGGGGTTTAGTGCTATTGGGTTTGTGTCTATGGGATTGTACAGAGTGTAATTCTTGATGAGAACTGTGTAATATGAGTAATGGATTCCTGTGCTCTAATTTTTTAATGTTTATTAATAAAACGCAATCCCCCTGTAACACCATTTTTCATTGCAAAAGTGTGAATACAGCAGCTGAAGCAGTACAGTTTAATACAAGCCTATGAGTAGCATATGGGCTGCATAAATTGTCTCACTCAAGATGTACAGTAGTAAATCTAAGTGCCAGACACGATGTACTCTTTTTACTTCTTTGTATGCATGTTAAACTCTTAACTCAGACAAAACTGTTTCTGGAATGAGGATGGCCAAGAGCACTGCAACTGAATAGAGTGAACACATTTTTTGACAAAGAGTAGTGTAAGAGCAGTTAGATCTCGTGATGGCTAGTAAGTTTATACCTCTCTTCATCCCTTGAAGCTTTGTTGGGGGTGACATAGAATTTATAGTATGCTATAATGCTCAACATCTGAAATTCAAAATGAAGTGTCAGACAGTACAGGAAAGAATAATGTGTTATCTATAATTAATTGCCTATAATGGCATAGGTCTTCATTGCCTGCTTTTTTTCTTCCTCAATTCAAGCTGAGGATTGCTAGTGCAAGTTGAATGTCATCTTTAATAACTTTCCACGTAGTGAAAAAAGGGACACCCCTATTCTCCTATTATTCACTGATGAAGTGGAAAACAAATCTATTCTTAAATGAATGCTTTTTCTTTTCTAACTTGTAAGTCATTGGATGGTGCAGCAAATCTCCAGTTGGCTGTGTAATGTTTAATTATGCTTTGTATGTTGGTTGGTATAATGATGCTTTAAAAAAGGTCACTCTCTTCAAGAACACGCTGATGTGAGATCATATTCCTAGAACTGTTTTCTTGAGTGCAAGGGAAACTGAAAAAGCAGGCGTACAGTACTATAAGAAGTGCAGACAGAATTAAGTGCTTCACAAACATTAAATGTGAAATCTCTTCAGAAACAAGATTAGAGAAGTCGTGAAATCAGTGCTGAATCTATAGCCATAATCTCAGAGTGTTTGGTGCCTTTAACATAAAGTTATAGGGAAAAAATGGGAATAGGCATGAAAGATAGTTGAAAAAGTAGTTTTTTCAACTAGAAAAAGAACTTTAAAACTTGTCATCTGTGTTGTACAAATTGTCAGAGGACCTCAAAGACTCTCAGAAATGAAACAAAAATACATCTATGAAGCCAAAATATGACTGCTTTCCCTAGAAGCCATACAAAGCATGTGACTAGAAAATGGTTTATAGAGCTTGTGTAACTGGGGGCCTGCTGTCAGACAGTTGTGTAAAGCCTGAGATCATCTTCTGATCCACCCAGCAGCAGTCTGTAAAAAAAAAAAACCTTACCATATGAAATAATGTTAGACTGTTTTATAGAAACATTTGTCTCAATAGGAAAAAAAAAGTCATAGATGATCATTGTGCAGTGTCCTCCTAGCAGTTTTAAAATTGCTGTATGGCTCAGAATTTTTCTTCATTTTTCTGGTGTCGATTATGCTGAAAACGGTAACTTGGCAAAAGTTACAATAACAGCTTCCTAAACCTGCTCTATCAAAGCCCGTTATTTATAGGAGGGCCTCTAATAAAAGCTGGCAGTTGTTACATGTGTGGGTATCATCGGGTTAGTGCTGCACCTCACCTGGCCTGCTGTAGCAGAGGCAGTATTCAGACTCCTTGCTGTAGTGCCAACCTTCTGCTGCTCTGCTACATGGTGTTTCAGCTGAAGGGCGGTGGCTGTGGCCCACAGCATGACTGCTCTTTTTCAAGACTACTTTGCAGACTTATTGAAAAGGTGAAAATTTTAAAGTTATCAAGGTACAGGCATTAAGCCTGGGCCGTAAAGAATATACACTCTCTCCCTAACTTACACTACCATTATACTATTTAATTAAATATATTCCTTTTTAATTTAAAGCTAATTTGTCTTCCTAATGCCTTAGTATTGCTATACTCAGTGCTTTATTTTGTGAAGTATCAATTATGCAACACTCGCCTCAGTGGCAGAGTTTGACTTTTGCTGTCTGTGACAACACCAAGATTCAACTTGCTAATTATGCTGTCATCCTAACATTTTGCAGAGCATGGAGTAGTGGGAGGGTTCTCTCTCCTTTCTATAGACTACAAAAGTGTACATAAGTACTACAGACAGCTCCAGGACTACTGGAATGAAGAGAGTTTATAAGTAGACAACAAAATCCTGGAATATTTCCCAACAACTTCATAAAAATGTTTAGCCAGTCTTAAACTCTTATCTACTGTTCAGAACACACAGCTGAGAAGGATTAGGGAGAGGCTACCACGACTGAAAAGACAGAAATGTACAGCTGCTACTGTACCATATGGCACACTTTTATTTCTACCTGAGCTTAGTACAGTATGTAACAGCCTTTATATTTCAGCCACAGTGCAGTTAAACCTGAATGCAGAAGAGTAAACACTCAGATCAAATCTCCTGGGGCAGGTACCCAGACTGAATGCAACCTCCACACCCTTAGGTGGGGTACAGAACTTTAATCCCCAGGCAACAACAGAGCAGAATTACAGTACAGGATATGCACAAATCTGGACACTCAATGCTGAAGCAGCATCTGTACAAAGCAGAAGGGTTTGTTACAGTCACATATGTACCCAAGATAAAGGTGGTTCTCTCTCTGCTGCTATGGCAACCATGAATTTCCTAATGTTTTAAATTGATGCCTATACAAAGTTAACTATCTTGTTTTCTTCACCTCCTCACCTTATTGGGACTCATCCTTTGAGACACCTGTGAAGCATTAGCTCTCAGAACGGCACAGTTAATTTTCTTAAGATGCAGGCAAAAGAAATAATGTCTTGAACAAGTATTAACAGTACTTCTCTGGTGTGGTTCAAAATAATCCTAACGTGGTCCTTTGTCATGTATGCCTTTTTGTAATAATTCCTTTATTTCCCACAGTCCCTGTAAGCTTGTGTTACATAGTAATGGTAAGACACAGCAAGATCTCCCTGCCTTTCAAAAATACCTATTATTGGCATCTTAAGCAGTATCTAATTGCAGCAACATTGATGGTAGCATCAAATCTGTTTTCTTAAACCTCTGATTATTTTTCAGCTTACTTCAGTTGCTTTGCTCTTTCAAAATCAATTCTGTCTTCTGACCTACTGCTTAATGCTAGAAGGACTACACAGTTGTAGCATTGCCAGGAGTTAGGTACAATAACGGTAAGTGTTTTGGTAAGAGTAAAATGTTCTGGAAAGATAGTAAGTTTATTCGTGCCTCCACCATCTGGTCTTCTGTATTTCTGGAACTGAGTATAATTATGTGCTGAAAAAGGATCCTTAGAACTGGCTGCTTTAAATAGGCTCACTCTCATTTTCAGATGACTTTCGTCTTTCTTTTTTCCACTAAGTTCTTCAAGAAGAATTCACCTAATCAAAAGACAAAAAAGCACCAGAAGTCATTTGTAGGTGTTTCCAGGACATGAAGCAAAACAATGTGCATTCCTATTGTATTTTGTATTAGGGCTTACCAATATTCTATAGCAGTTCAGTTCCACACAACTGCATTCTCCATACAAACAGCCAGGATGTGTAAAAAGACAAATCCATAACTCAACAAGCAATACCATCCATCCCCTCGAAATCTGAATTTTCTTCACGTTCAGTGTTATGAAAAAGCTCTGCTGCTTTGTGTTTTCAACCAGGTCGAGGTGAATTGATTTAATTAAAAATTAATTCCTATTTTATGAAGTAGCAGCAACTTGTAATGAAACCCACTATAAATCCTGCTTCAAATAGCCTGAGAAGCAAGGTGCCCCAAACCATCCTCCTGTGCTCTCTCCTTAGGAAAAAGCAGAATGTTGCACCTACACGGCAGTCCCACTAAGATCAGCTGCTACTTAACACACACTGCTTTGTCAGAAAAAGCACTGCCTTAAGTGTGTCTAATTATTTCTAGGACACTGCAAATAAATTCTGTCTTCAGCATCAAAATTGCACCACAAGCAACAACTGGCTCCATTAAAGCCTCAAGTGTTCAAGCGGCAGATTGTAATGGAAAAACTGAAGGCTGCGTACCCTATATATGAATCCTGCCTTGTGCATTAAGTATAGCACAAGCTTGGTTTGGCAAAAAATCAGCTCATTTAAGGTGACAAGCCACACAACAATTGCACAAATACATACTATAGATGAACTACAAAAAACAGTAAATGTAAACAGTAAAAAAGAAAGCATGACTAGGTAATTTGCTCTTGAGAAAAAAATGAGCTTTGTTGCCTATTACCTCACAGTTTTAGCTTGATTATATAAAATATCACATCCTAAATAATTTAATACTGCTTAGTAATGTACCTGCTTTATAGGAGGAACGCACTAGAGGCCCGCTAGCTGTGTAATGGAATCCAAGATCGTTTCCTACTTTTTCCCAGTATTTGAATTTTTCAGGTGTTACATACTCCTCAACCTGAGTGAAAAGAATTCATTCTGATCAGGCCTTAATGTAAAGGAAATAAAATATAGACAGCACATAGCAACATGAAACAGTTAAATCTCAATTGAAAACATTACATTCCAAAACAGATATAGCTGAAAAGTTGTTGCTTCATCATTTTCTTAGGTCTGTTTTCAAACAGTCCTTTTGCACAAACCTTTTTTGCCCAAGTTAGTTTAAAAAAAAAAAAAAAGCATAGTAGTCCTATAAATCTCTTCTTTAGCAAGTTATTTCAGTGAAACAGTAACAGAACAGATACTCAAGCTCTGGACAGGTTACAGAAAGAATAAATGGCAATTTCTGCAGCTGAAGTGGCACCATTAAGGGCCAGCCCAGCAGTCAGCGAAGGACAGCTGACTTGAGCCATTCTGTTTGAAGCATACAGGGAGACTCTTGTTTTGCAGAATCGTGCCTCAGCTCCAGCTGTCCGCCCAGCTAATAGTAGCAATGGGAAGTCTGCAGAAGATGGAAGGATTGTAGCTGGGGCCATTTCTAGCAAGGAGTCCATAACAGGTGGGAATAGAGTTAGACAAGGAAGGAAATATTTCCCAACATCCACAGTTAAGGGAAGGACGCAAATCAAGCCTCATTTTAGAAAGAAAAAACTTTACTGCAAGGTACAGACCATAATTCCGTCTGTAAATTAAAGGCATATTTACCTTTAGGTGACGTTTTGTTGGTTGCATGTATTGTCCTAGAGTCAAACAATCCACACCTGCTTCACGTAACACTGTAAAAATAAATGTCCTTGTTAGTGGCAAAAGCATCACGAGGGATTGTCAGCAAGTGGCTAACACCCCACGTGCAAGGCTGAACCAGGCTCACTCTGCAGCACCCTCCCTGCAGGAGGTACATTCTGCTCTCCCTGAACGGAGCCTGCAACCTCCACAAGCAGCAGCAATGCACCTCATTCTGAGATCCGAGCTGCCGCATGACCTGCTCTAGTTCAGAGCTGGAGAGAATACCACTGCACTGCAGTCACTTGTCTCACTGCAGAGACAACATGCTCTTTTTTATTTTGCTGCTTTTCACTGCATCTTTAGCTCAAAGCCCTTCATTGACGGAAAATGGACACACGTACTTGGCACTTCTCCACTGGTTCAAAGCCTTCATGCTGAAGTTATCAGTACTTTTCTGAAGAGAAATAAATCCAAGGGAAGTTGCCAACCTTTAGACAGCTTTACACACTGAAGGGTAGATGTTAGCTTTAATGCCTGCAAAAACTTGCAAGATGATAGATACTTACTAGAATCAAGATGCAACAAATGAGTTCAGGTTGTCTGCTTACAGACAGTGATCCAGCCACCCAGCAGTCAGCTAGCCTGCAGGGCGATGCTTGCTGTGGCTAGCAGGGCACTCTGAACAGAGATGTCTGAGGGATCAGATTTTGCATGAATACCTCTATATATTTCCTGGCTATGTGGACTGCTTCCCCCAAGTCAAATAAAAAGAAAAAATAATGTTTTGTTTACAGCATTTGCACTCACTATTACCTTGAAACCTCTGATTAGACTGATACGGTTCTGTAAAAATGGGTTTAATAGCAGCACATTTACATGTTCTTCAGCTGCTACACAGAGGAAGGGAGAGGAATAAGATTACAGTAACTGGATGGCTCCAAAGACATCCACGACACGCAAACAGCCCTGAGGCTGAACTTCACACTTCTGTATGAAATGCTGGGCAGGAAGGATGGGGAAGGCTGGGCAGGAACTGATACGGCACAGCTGCAGAAAAACAAGGCTGCACCACTGCGTTCTAAGTATGGTCATCATACACGGGATAAAGTACAGGTAGACAACCCTCCAGCTGGATATGGGAGAAATATCGTAGGACGTACAAATATCTTGTGAGAAATGCCTTGTGCGCACTAACCACCGGGAACTTTTCTCCTCTTAGAAATAAACAGCAAAGAAAACATAAGAAAACTCACACTTCATCGTTGAAAACACCTGTTCATCTGTCTCGCCCAGCCCCAGCATGAGGGAGGTTTTGGAAATGACGCGGGGCTGCACCTCCTTGGCGTGCTTCA
>JAOWBP010002392.1:44567318-44578047 GCA_028571105.1 Tragopan temminckii
AATGTATTTGTTTATATTCAGTTTTGTACCCAGATGTTGGACTTTAGCTTTCTGGGACAGGGACTACATATTTTTTCTGTTTGTACAACACTACCACCAGTGGATCCTGATCTGTGGCTTGTACTTACACAGTAGAAATAATTAATAATTAACTTAGTTGCCATTACGTCTTTTAAAAAAAGATCAAATCCTTAAAAAGCTAAATTATCTTTAAAATTTTCCTAAAAAAAAATTATCCAAAAAAGAATCCAACAGCTCAGTTGTGCACAAACCTTGCAAGACCTTATTAATGAAGTTTTTCATCATGTAGATGGCAGTGGTGTCATCGGTTTTCACATGGCTGTCAGTGAACCAGCCATTCTCTGCAATGAAGATCCGAGGACTGTCATATTCCAGTTTAATCCAGTTCAGTACTTCCCTCAAATTGAGCGACAAGTTTTGTCCCATTTTTGGTAGAGTGTTTGGAGGTTTGAAGTTATCAGGACCAAAGGAAAATGCAAAGAAGTCAGCTGTTCCTTTTATGTACTTTTTTTCATCCTCAGTAAAGCGTGGCAAAAAAGATTCGTTTTTCAATTCTTCTGGATAATCACCGTCCCCATGGATGGGTTTAGCAAACCATCCAAGTACTCTCTCCACAGACTGCTGGCATTTAGAAATGTCCAGAGCGTCTTCCGATCTGTTGGGTTCAATCCAGTGGGATCCCAAGACTATGGACATCAGTCCCTTCTGATACGGTTGAAAGTGTTTCTTGTAGTTATGCCAGACTTTTGCATGAGCCTGATAAAAGAAAAACAAGGTTGAATTGCTGCTATTTAATATATCTGTGTCTGTGTAGGCAGCCAGCCAGACAGGTAGCTAGGTTTCATTTGCTGCAGACTTCTGTGGCAATATCACTGAATGATTAAGGTACAACAGTCACCCTGAAGAGATGCACTGGGCAATATCTGCTAAAATGCATGGTCTTTAGATGGTGGTAATGCTCAGCGTCTCCTGTGTGCTGTTGCTATGATGCATTTGGCTTTTTGCCTTTTGATATAGGTCTGAAGGTTAGATGTTCCAGCAGATATGTGAAATGGCTCTTACAGCTAATTTTAGACCAAACAGCTGTCGACAGTGGGATATCAGTGATCTGCACGGTCCCACCTAATTCTTTCTTTGTAAAGTACTGATTGTTGGTAAGTTAAAATTTTAAACTGTAATTACAGTTTTTACATTAATTATAAATCTCAAATTATGTTTCCTGTGTCAGTGTTGGCTCTGTGCTATTGATTGACTTTGTGCTATGGGGGCTACCTGAATTTGCTGTGATCAGACCACACCCTCTCTGTTCTGTTCTTAGGATGCACTTTTATTTGTTTGAATTTGCACGAATTATACAAGTGTTCCACTTTAAGTATCCTATGTACAACATGTGGAGGAAGCTCTAAGCTTTAGCTGCAAAATTTGAAACAAAATGTTGTTTCACAGTGTGAGAATTTTGATCCAGGCTTACAGTTCATTTCTTCTTTGAAGCTGCTATAATTACAATTTTCCTGACAGTATATAAAACAGAACAGAAGGAAGTTTATTCCTTTGAAGTATTCATTCTGACAGCAGAACCACTTTGGTTTTCAAAGGAAATCTGACAGCTGCATTTCCCAAGTTTTATTGGTTATGGCATGTATCAGCACTCAGGTGATGCCAACCAATGCCTTCTCTAGGACAGACGCAAGTTTTACCAAGTGTATTAGTAGCAATGAAAACATACCCTGTATTGCATTGTAGTTCAATTTTTCAGATCATCATCGCGTTTTAGACAGTTTTAACATTGTCACACTCCAGAGTTACCTTTGAAAGTCACATTAGTTATTTAGTTAAGAGATCGCATAAGTCAAAATTTTTATGGTCTGTGCATTAAAACAAACGTATTGGAGATTTAGGAGCCTCTAGCATTGTTCTGACTCCTGTACAGGAAAATAGGAGATTGCAGGTGTCGGAGAAGGATGGCTCTGGATGTCCTGGAGATGGATGTGACAGAGGAGAGGAGTTGACACCTCCCCCTGCTGATGAGTTGTCCAATAAGTCAGGGTTTACATTGCTCCTGAAGTATGGCTCTATACACTAAACTTTAAAGCAAATGACTGTTTGCACCCAGAAAAACAAGGAGAAATATTGTGAAACACTTCTGCAAGTTAGATTGACATTACAAAGCCAAACAGCATTGCTTACATTTGACAATAATTTCAGCTAATTTATCTAGAAATGCACTGCTTGGAAAAAGAAAAAAGAAAAAAAGGCCCGATGTCAGGTAGATATTTGGTTAAACTCAGGAGTACTGTGGAATGACAGTTTGTGAAATTTTGTGTATCAGTGTTTATGGTTTCTAAGGTCATGCTTGTAACTTTGTTCAAGGTCTGTCTTTGAAAGTACTGATAAAACAACATTAACCTTTGAGATGTAGGTTAAAGGGAGGCCAGCAAAATTGTATTCATGAAGTAAACTGAAAGCTACAGTTATAATATTACAAAAGGGATTTCTTACTAGTCTTATCAGAAAATCTATGTGGCCAGTGCCATCCCCTCAGTCACCCTCACTGTCCCCTCCCAGAGGTCCCTCCAGCCACACATGCTGCTAGGGCCAGCCTTACTCTGGTGTTAGCCTGTACTTGCCTGCCCCTACTGATTTCTTACGTGGTTAATGAATATTTTCCCCCAGACACAGCCTACTAACACCTGTTTAATGAAAGATACATGTTTCTGTTGGTTTGACAAGAAAAACTTTGCTCAAGTCAGCTGTGTTATTCACACAGCCAGGTAGCAGTACGGGGGCATCTGGTAAATCTTAGCAATCCTGTACTTCTAAATAAAGTGGAGTAAGAAGGCTTTGCCAAAAAACCACCAATTAAAAATACACTGCTGACAGGTAAAAGACTATTAGGGAGACTTCATTAGCTGCATATGCAATTTCAGAAAGTTGATTAGAGAAAAATAAAGTTACTACTAAAACAGTTTGCAGGTGTGAAAGCAGCCGCAGGTGCCATTCTACAGGAGTGGAACTCTAATAGAAATACACGCATCTAGCATGAGTCAAGGTAGGATTTTCACATCACAAATTCATATGCATCACTGATGTCTCCTAATTACAAGGGCTGTCCCAATTTAAAAAAATGTGACTGGTCTATATCGAAGGTTTTTGCAGTTGTTGTCGATGTAATAGCTTTTGCTTGCCAATAGTTCTGTTTTGAGCTGTTAATTGTCTGTGAAGCAGCTTAGCGTTCTCAGGTGAAGGATGTATTCTAACTGCAAACTGTTACTGATGGAACCAACCGATAATTAGCATTTGTTTTGTAAGATGAAATATGAAATAAACATTGATTTAAAAGCTGTATCATACATTACGATTACTATTTTGAGTAAATCTTGACTAATCTTTTGTTTTCAGTTACAGTTTAATCCCTAATCTTTCACTTTCCTTGTTAGATCAAGGACAAATGTCAAGGCTGAGTACACAGTGAAAGCAGGATCAATAATGGGTATTTATTCTAGATACGTATGACATTAATTTCAGCATATTGTCCTGGTATTAGTATAGCAATTATTCCGTAGACTTCAAAGTCACAAGAGTGCTAAGCCAGTTAGTATTAACCCTGCAAAAAGGCTAGATAGAACAAGTCAATTTAATAAAAGAAAGACAATAGTGTTGTTCTCTCTTGAAATATTCTCGTGCTGTAAAATATTTTCTGTATAGACAAAAAAGCTTATCGTAGAAATACCAACACTTTCAGATTCATACGATTTGCTACAATAAAGTGACTTTCATAGAATATCTCAATATCGAGTACACAAAACAACGTAGAGTTACTTCAGCATGCTGGCCAGCAAGAGAATTTTAAAAAATCCTAATAAAGAGATTCTCCCTTTGTGTTTAGTTGTTTGGGTTTTAAAGAATGAGGAGCTAGGATAGACAGTCTGATGATGACAGTGTAAAAATCACTTTAGAAGCAGAGCAGGTGGGGAGGGCTTATTTGGAGAGTTTATTTTGGTTCAAGGCACTTTTGGTCTGTGGTAAAGATGCCCTGTGGTCAGTAGAGATAACGCCTTTCTTTTGCAAACTGACTCTGAAGCTGAGTCCTTGTGGAGGAAAAAAGGGCTGTGGACATGTAGGTGATCAAGTTTTCAAAGGGGTGGTTTGAAAGTTTTATGATGGAATTTGATGAGTGTTAGCCGTTCTGCACTTGGATTGCATGTTTCCTGATGGTTTCCAAGAAGTGTAAGTAAGCTAAATTGAACACAACAAATTGTATAGAAAAGTGTGAATCATCAGACCTTGTAAGGTACTGTCATCACTGATGACTGACACTGTTTGAAAAATCTTCCGGCAATGACATTTGTAAGCATAAAAATTCTGCTGTCTCTCTAGAGCCGTACTTGATGGACACCAATCTCTCTCCTGTTGTAAGAAAGATGGGCACTGGTATAGCTTCATTTTTCAAGATCCTGAGGAGAAAAAGGGCCGAAAGTGTCTGTGTGGACTTTCAGAGATAAAATGATTCTTGATTCCTTCAGCAGAAATTTGTTTTTAAAGAGAATGAGTTATGGGACTTCTCAGGGACACGCTCATTCGAAGAGCCCAAAGGTGATAGTGTGTCCGTGAAGGGATCCTAGCACAGGGATTGCTACCAGAGAGCTAGGAGTAACTCTGCCAGGCAAAGAGAGGAACCTGATCTGTGATGTGATGGATCTGTATGTAGACATCATGTGTGTTCTTTTCCAGGAATATGTTATTAAAACATGTCAGTGAAAAAAATTGGTAGCATGATTTCCTTGTTCTGCTAGTTTTCTCCTGCACTTTTCAGCAAGGAGCAAGACGGAAGGGAATGTGAACAGTCTTAAACACGGTATTTAAAAAAAAAGTCAGTTTCTGCCTGTCACAGCAAGGACAGAACTGCCTAGAAGGCACTGATACAGAAGAAGAAAACATAGCTGGTCTGTAGTTTGTAGTGTTTACAAATCTCAGCCTAAGAAGCAGAAAGAACATAACTAGATCTACAGAAAATGGTGATAATTGATCTGATAAATATCTGTTCAGTTCCAGTGACAATGATTCAACTGCTTCATATTTTCCTACTTTTTATCCAATGTAACTACTATCAAATCAAAGAAATGCATCTATTTTTTTTCCTGTGTACAGTCTTTTCTTCCCTACCTCAGCAGTGCCTCAGAAGCTAACTCGTTTTTGTATTTTGTTGATGTCTTTCAAGTGTCACATGGCAAATTACACCTCACTGTGTTCCAGTGTTGCTTTTGTGAAGGACAGTCCCTTTTAATGAAAAAAGGAGATGCAGATGTCTTTCTCCACGTGGTATCCAATTTCACTTGTTCCTCATATTAGTGACTAGCATCTGATTGAATAGAGATTCACCTAAGTGAAAATATTAGCCATTTATAATTTAAAAGCTTCAAACATCATATTTCCTATTCATTTCCATGTGAATACTATCAAGTCTTCCATAATGATCAGCAGCATTATGACACACCACTGTGTAAAATATATGCTGGCATATATTTTAGATGGAAACATCGATATCTATATATTGTTTTCTGAATGCAGAACTCCCAAGTGCACTGCTTAGCAACCTTTGCTTCTGCATTCAGTAGCTCATTTTATTTCTGGGTCTTGAATAACAAGAGGGCTGGCTCTTAGAAGGTGCATCTGGGCCATTTCATTAGAAGGATGCAAACCACAGAAAGAAAGCACATGTAACAGCTGACACAGCATGTGCAATACCTTGTGCTAGGAACAGCATATGTCTCCTGAGCTTGAAGAGAACAGATAAATCCTTCTTCTTTTGTTGAAAACACTTCATAAGATAATTACTTACCTAATGACCTTCATTCATGGAAGCAGATCATTGTTTTATTGGTTCTGAAACATCTGGATTTTTTTTTCCCCAACTAAATATTTGAGTTTTAAGTTGTTGGTTTTCCTCAATCTACTAAAGTTGTTAGTCAAGAATTAAAATAAATTTCTTCTTAAAGATTCTGGCTACCTGTCTTGAAAAGCATACCACTCATGTCTTATGTGGTATGCTGGCTTTAACTACGCTTTATTAAGAAATATCTACATATACATATAAAAGATGTGTTGACGTGTGTCAACAGTTTCCACAAGAGTTTCAATTCCACCTCCAACCACAAAACATTACACTCCAGATGCTTTATTACAAATTTACAATTCTTTGTAAAGAGGATCTAAAATCTTCAGGAGTTTTACAGTGCCACTGGAGAAAACTGCTAACACATTTCATAGTGTTCACAGTGCTGTGAGAAAGATACAACGTGAAAATAACTTCTGCTCAAGAATAACGTATTGTGCGTTGCACAAAGTCTCACTAAATCCTTCTTTCTAGTGATTTGTTTTATGCTCAGAGGCACAGATTTTAAAGCTAGAATGAACAATTAATTAATCACAGAATCACAGAATTGTAGGATCATCGAGTCCAACCCCTCTGCCAAAGCAGGTTCCCTACACCAGGTAATTCAAGTCTGAGTTAAATAATCTTCACCAAGAAACTTCACTTAGTAATTTGTGTCTCAGGCCTGACTCTGCTTGGCTTCCTGGCACACTCAGCTGATTGTTCAGCAGAGGTATTGCTCTCTTTGTGCTGTGTGGTGTTTATACGGATTTTACTGTGGACAAATGCAGACGCTGCTGAGCTGATAGCCCAGTTTCAATTATGCCATCAGAAATGTAGGCAAGCCATACCGCATACTTGCATTACATCCTTTACGTGTATTGTATCAAATATATCTTACGTAGTGCTTGAAAAATAAAAAGAATGATTGGGCATCAGTTCTCTTTGAGATGCTTCACAAATCTGTGAAAATCTAGCTAGGTCAATTCATGTGCTGTGTCTGAAACCAGTTATTGAATCTGGACACCTGATGACTTTTTTGTGTAAAACTTCTATTGATTGCAGTGTGAGTTTTTTTTGAAAAAACATGTTCTCCAGTTCAAGCCTCGAAGCAAATACAAGTAGTAGAAGTTGCAGAAAATTTTAAACACTGTTAATTAATGTTTCCCAACGTGCATGCTTCTTTCTATGTAACAAATACACTCAGATGTATTTGTTAATTACATTTATAATGTATGGTAGGCTGTAGAAAAGGTCTCTATGACAGCTAGGAATTGCTTGAGCATGGAGAATTATACTAGCTTCTCTATCAAGCAGACAGGACAACAACTTGCTCTTTAAAGTACTGAGAGCACTACAGATGAAAAAAAAGGTGTATTTATATTGTTAATTATCTTAAACTGCTGTTGTTGGAGATCGTTTTAAATCACAGCACATGAAAATAAGAATGTAAACTCTAAAGCATATGAACAAGCTACTCTGTGGAATGAAATCAGAGATGCTGTAAATTCTATTAAGTTCTTGATATTAGCATGAATGTCTCTACGTTTTTCCTTAAAAATATAACCTTCTTGAGACTCCTCTTCTTGCCCTTTGCAAAGAAAAAATATTATGAACTTAGGACCCAGTACTGAAGCTGTTGAAGCTACTGATCACGGGATTGAATCTATTGGATGTCTAATTCTGTAGAAGAAAGCTGATACATAAAATAACACTCACATAAAAATGAAAATGCAGAAATTGCTATGGAAATAATGTAATTTTGAATAAATAGTAAAGGGGACGTTTGTTATCTTCCAAAACCAAGAACTGATGACCTTGCTAGGTCAGTGATAAACATTTCGCAATATGATCTTACTAAGCCAGAACTAATCATATTTGTATATGCATATCTTCTATTAGTAGTAGAATTGATCCCACATGCAAATAGAAAAACAATCTCTGTATGAGCTAATAGAATAGTCATTTTAGTGTGGCTGAATGACAGAACAGTCATTTCAGTATAAATAAAAGAAAGAATAAAGAAGGAAACCCGTGATCTTTAATAGGGAGATGCTGTAAGCAAAAAGAAATGTAAATAGAGAAATAAACAAGCACCTGAAAACAATTACTGAGTCAGCTGTTGAGGCTACAATGAAATAAACATGAAGATTAAAAAAATATTCTTTTAAAGACTGCCTTAGCTGAGGGCTATTTCTTGGTATTTTCACATTCCTTCATTATTATTTTTTAACATAGATTACATGATTGATTTCTCCCTTCACTTCCCATGACAGTGGAAGATTAGTTTGTAAAACCTTATTATACTGTACCTTGATCAAATTGTGTCCTACAGCGTAGACAGTGGTTATTTTCCCTTTCTCTCCAGGAGCATGAATACCTGTGCCATACCCGTGCCAAGCAACTAAGTAAGGATTGTGGATGGTAATCCAGTATTTAACACGATCCCCAAAGGTCTGGAAGCAGAAGGTGGCATAGTCATTGAAGATATCAATGACCGATTCATTTTTCCATCCCCCATATTGTTCTTGCAGTGTCAAGGGCAGGTCCCAGTGGTACAGGGTAACCACGGGGTCAATATTTCTGTAGATCAGAGAGTCAATAAGGGTGTTGTAGTACTGGAGTCCTTTTTTGTTAGGAGCTGCTACCACTCCAGTGGGAAAAAGCCTTGACCATGAGATTGAAAACTGGTAAAAGGTAACTCCTAAAAAATCCAGAGCTGACACATCTTTGTCCAGCAAGGTGTAGCTGTCACTGGAAACATCTGTGCTGTCAGTGTCTCTGAGCTCCGTGTGGATGAAGCGGTCCCAGACGGAGGGTCCTCTCTCGTCCTTCCTCCAGCTGCCTTCCACCTGGAATGCCCCCGTCCCTACACCCCAGAGAAACTCTGTGGGGAAAGTGTCATACAAAAACATCTGTGTTTCACTCACAGGACTGGAGTTGGGGTCCTTTTTCCACACAGATCTTCCTTCTCCGGCAAGCCCAGCAACTATCCTTATGAAAACTAATGTCCAAAAAACAACAAATCTCTTCAGCTGTCGGCCACGCATTATGCTGCTTTATAACGCCAGCGTTAAAAGTCAGATTCCCTTCACCGATACTGAAAAAAATCCATTCGTTCCCTGGAATCCCTGCTGTGCAGGCTGTCTTCACTTGCCGCTAACTGCTGGAGTGTCTTATCAAAGCTTCACTAAAAGCTGGTGATTGTAAAAGCCCTGTCAATGATTAGCCTGAACTGTGAGACCTGGGGTGGGTCAGAGAACAGCGTAATTTTTAGGGAGGTGGCCTCTGTGTGGTCACTGAGACACCTCGGCTGTGTTCTTACTGCAGGAAAATAGGTTACCCGAGCGAAACAGAAAGCTTGGTCACTCGCATGGGAACATACAGATGACAGGGTGCTAAGAAGCTGTCCTGTTCTCTGTTCCTCCTGAAACTGTATTTCAAGGAAATGAGGAAGAAACAGAATTCTAATTACAAAGTCCTCAATTAAAGTGTGATTTAAAATTTTTAATCACATGTTAAATTGTAAGAGTGCCAGAAGGGCGTGGGGGTCTTTTCCCAGAGTTTAATTTTGTCTGCAAGAAATGTAACATACAGCATTAGTATGCAGTTTCTTTCTGGAATCAGGACAGAATCATGCCTGCAAAGAGACTGTAACATACATCTGCATATCCCAGTAATTACGTAGAAACACAAGGCAAGGCTAAATTTATTCCAAATACACACAACTGCTGTTACAGCTTATAAAAGTCCTGTGTACAGCCCTATGTACGGCATCAGTACAAAATTAACACGGGTCTGTTCTAGTCCTTAAGCAATTTCCCTTAATTTCTTTAAATAAAAATAATTAGCAAAGATAATTAGGCTTGAAAGATGTTATTTTGTTATTAATTTAATAACCTTGCAGCTGGGCCATCAGTACAGGGAATATCTTACAGAGCAGCTAGACAATATTTGATAATCTCATCTTTTAACATATTTCAAATTACAGCTAAACTACGCATGTGAAGATTTGGTAAATTTAATAAATACCGTAAGGCTGATGCCTGCCAGTCTTGATTTCTTCAGATAAAGTCATACAAAATGTATTCACGCTACAATCAGAGTTGTTCGATAGCAATGGATCTGTACCTGCAAGACAGTCGTGCGCTGAAATCTGAGCATGGAACAACTTACCACGTAGGTACAGCACTGTGCTCAGATGAATTAGCCCTGCTGACATGCAGGAGATGAAAGTCCAGATGGGCAGCTGGGCTACGGCTGCTTTATTGTTCCTGCTGCCTGTGAGAGCATGTTTGCAAGCAGCACGGGTGTATCTTCCAGCATAGCATAATGCTATTCTGACATACCTTCAGTTTAATTAAAACAGTGGAAGATGGAAGACATTTTATGTATTTGTTTATAACATAAACAACAAAAAACTACATCTACCTCAGTGCACCTTTGTAAGCATATCTCAGCAGCACCTTTACAAGAGACAGTTTCAGCTTAGGTGATGGAGAAAGCTCCCACCAACATCTTCACTGCAGATCTCCAGCAGCAGGGCAGCCGCTCACCTAATGTCAATCTGTCCAACAGAGCAGACCCAGCACTCCCTCAGCACCTGTTCCCTGCTTCTCAGCAAAGATCCTGCAGAGGCAGTTTTGAGAAAGGGAGGCGTAGATAGGACCTGTACCAAGTGGATCTACAGTATACACTGACACATTCCTTTTTTACTATATGGAATAGCATTTGAAATATTAATTGGATTAGTTATTGCATGAACAAAATCCTTCTGTTTTAGCATTTAAAAGCTTCAACTGTACTGTACTATGAAGCAAAACTGAAATACAAGTC
>JAOWBP010002392.1:44588268-44620629 GCA_028571105.1 Tragopan temminckii
TGCACTTAAAAAGTAAAATAAAAACTACTCCAAATAGCTTATTCTATTAAAATTCCAGAACTTCATGGTTATGAAGATATATATAGACTATGGGGATTTTTAGTTTTTCCTGCCCTGTTAGGATAAATAACACCCTACCCTGGGTACAGGTGACTGGTTGTGTACTATAACTGTATAAAAGTATTATATAGTACTTTTAAAGTCTCTTATTGTATTTCAGTATGTGTCTGAGGTCTGGTATATTTCAATCCCATAGTTTTAAATTTATCATCTGGAACATATTTATTTTGTTATTTAAAACACTGATCATAATTTTCTAAAAATATTGTATGTAATAACAAGGAAAACACCTTTTATAGCACTCATAAATTAAAAACAAACAAATAAACAACAAGAAAGAAATCACAAATAAACCATTAACCTGTCAGATTAGTGAAATTAAAATAGGGTTTTCAAACTTTTACATTATTCCTGTTTGTGATATCATTTAATCTCTGGCTGGCTTCTGAACGTCTGTGAAACTGTCAAACTGACGGCAGAAGTTTCTACAATTCTTCCACTGAAGACTTTATCTTGAAGTTTTAGTGACTTAGTAGAAGATGGATTCTTCTATAGAAGAAAAGGAATGACTTGCATCTGTCAGAATGATGCTATTATAAGCAGGCAGATGTGTTCAAATACACTGTTTTACAATTTGCTGTAGGAAATAGCAGTAGAAATATTTCTGTTTAGAGTTGGAGTACAAAGGTAATACATAATTCAACTGCTACCTTTAAATATTTGTACGATTTCACTTTGGTGCTGTTATTGTCAGATATTGCTAATTTTTTCCCATTAACAGTAGGAGAAGAGAAATACTGCTCTGAGTTCATGAAGGTGGAGAAGATTTTTAGAGAATAAAGTCAATTTGGCATAGATTTTTTTCAATATATTTTTATATACATTTTCTGTTATTGTAATTTTAATTATATATTAGGATTTAATTTAGAAAAAGCTAGGCTTTGAAGTGTAACTTTCTGTTAAACATGCTAGTTGTGTCCACTGCTTCAGCTTGTCCTGCATACTTGTTTGGATGTTGGCATATATCATCTTCAGTGGGATAGGTTTGTTCTCCTGGCAGCTTTTGGGATGTAGAGGATGTTGAGCTGCGTGGCAGCCTACCAGTGTTCTCCTGAGAAATCAAGGAATACAACCTCATTTATCTACTCTTGCCTGTTGATGGCTTATTCCACAATACCTATTTCAAAAAGCTAACACAGTATAATGCTTTAAAAGTTTAATCTGGTTAATGAATCTATGCTAAAGGTCCATTGTGTTGAGGTGTGGGTGGCTTTTATAATTTTTATTTTCAAAACTTGTTGTGGTAATCTGACAGTTGTACTCATTTTTGGGAGGGATTTTAAACAGCCATTCGGAAATGTGTAACATTTCCTTACTCTTAACGAAAGACCAAAACATTTAGAAGAATGAGGCTGTGCTCTGACCTTCCATGTAATACCTTTTTCTAACACAGCTGGTTGTATGTGAACGCATTAACTGATGTTAGAGGATTTATTACTTAAGTAATGGAAGAAATGTACATTTATGCTGTGGTCAAAATACAGATTCAGAAGAGGAGGTGCAGTCTGTGAAAAAAACCAAGAAGGCTTCAGAGAAGAAAGCAGCTACTCCAAAACTTGGGAAAGTTTTAAAGCAGCATCCTGTTGTCTATGTTTCAGAGACAGGTAATGGAAATGTGATGCTTCGTGTGCAGTTGTAATGGGGTGGGTTGCATCATGGAGTTGTTTGACTGATGTAGTCTTTAATACTTGTAATAAGGCCTCACATGGAGAAGAAAAGATGATGTTTTCCTTAAGCTAACAAAAAGCACTTCAGAATTTTAGTCTCTGCTATTGTAAAAAGCAGCGTAATTCTGAGTAGTGACTTGAATTAGGCATGTGACTTCACAAGCTGGAATGTTTCTGTTTGTTTCATAGCTCTAGAGGAGGCAGTCGTGTACGAGATGTGTTTTCCATGTAGTTAAGCTGTTCAGTAGCACACTTTGTGAAATGGCTGTTGGTTACCGTAAATAGGCTTGAAAATCTGGATTTTAAATTAAGTTTGTATATGATTTTCCATGTCTTTAAATTTTGCAGAATATATGGGTGACTGCAAAAAAACCAAACCCTTCTTTTCCTCTCTTTTTTTTTTTTTTTTAAACATTATTTGTCTATAGGCCTCTTAGGAAGAGCAAGACTTGGAAAAACCAATGGTAAAAAAAACTTGCATATGCCGTGTAGATACCATGCTTGTCTCTCTTGGATTTCAGCCTTCTAAATTATGGAGCTGTTTTTGCTTTTTATGGGAATGAGTTGATATAACTAACCACTAATTATCATTAACCATTCTTGATCATTTGCAGGTCTTTCATAGCCTTTTGGAAAAAATGTTCATTGATTAACTGCTATATCCTGAGCAGAATTTTTGTTTAGGTTTAGTCTTCTCTTTAGAAACTGTAGAATTGAACCAAAACTGAAATCTTAACTCAAGCTATACATAATACCCTTCAATGGGAAAGTAAGGACAGACTTTCTTCGTAAGATGATTGCGTATTAATTTGTTGTGGTGGTTGTTTGTATAGTCACTGTTCCTTAGTATCACTTCTCAGTGTTGCTTTTTGTGTGATCCTTTCAGATTTTCTTTGTTCTATCATGAAGCTGTTTTGTTTACAGCTAGTTACTTCTTCACATCATGCAGCTTCCTTTATTAAATTAGAGCTGTTATGGAAAAGTTGCTGGTATTGGCTAGTATTGGTTGACAGGTAAACATCAGCTTATGTCACCTCATCTTATTTGTGAATTGAGCATATTCAGGTTTTGTGAACTCTGAAATTTATCTGTGGAAGCGAATTGACAGCTGTTTTGGTGTTTAATACTTCAGTACATCTCGGGGATAGACTTCATTTGGCATCTGAAAACATTTGGCTGAGTGTATGTGAACGCATGTGTTGTCATGTGAAGAGTTTTTTTTTTTTTTTTTTTCCTGAGAGTATTTGATATATTTGCAAGGATTTTTGCAACTTCTGGTTATATTTTTATTAGTAATTGTTCTCCCATTGCATTTTCTGTAAGAGATCTTTTAGTGGCACTTACGGGTTATGACTGTATATGCAGACAAAAAGAATCCAGTTAATAAAGTTGTGACACTTACTAAGGTTCTGATTCCTGATTGACTGAATAACACAGATTGAAAGCACCTTAAATTTGATTCAGTTCCTCTTCGTAAGGTAAGGGCTAAAAGTGTTCTGCTTCTGAATGGTGCACTGCTCAGAGCTGAGATCTACTCACTTTAAATCTTATCTTGTTATGTTTGTTCTTTTCAGATTTGCTTTTAGCATGAGTATGTTTTTCTGCACTGGAGCTACTGTAACTTCACATCGATTTGTTGTAATGCAAATAAACTTAAGTATTTTGATACCAAGTACTGGTTACCATACTCAGATCACCTGTGCAAAAGCAACTGTAGTATTTCCCCAGAGTTACAACACTGTATGGGCAGATTTTGTTCACAGAGGTATTTCTTATGTTTGCAGGGTATCTGCCTACGTCTTATTCCGTGCTTCATCCAGTCTGAGTTTAGCTGAGGCTTTAACTATCAGGTCTTACATGTTTGTCTTGTGCTCTGGAGATCTTTACTAGCTGCAGTTCTTTCCCAGTATAGATTTCTAGAAACTGACTAAAGCCTGTGCAGTCTTGAATCCAAACCTTCTTGGATAAAACATGGTTTGTAAGTGTTAGGTTTCCAATTCTTCTGTTAACTCTCTGAATTTTGTTTGCTATGGCATCCAATTAGAGGTGTGACTCAGCTGGCTTTTTCCTTTGCTCTGCCTCTTTCCTCCTCCGGGCTGTCTTCATAATCTCTGTTTCTAAGATGGATTGTGCTTATTTTACTTGTCCTAGATATTTGGCCTGGCATTTAGCTGTACTGTATCATGTGTTGAGATGAACTCAATTTGCTAGGCTATCCCAAACACTTTTCCCATCTTGCTTGTTTCTGTCTTTTATTCAAAACTTAATTTCCTTTGATAGTTTTCCTATTAAATTATAAAGGATATTTAATAGCGTTGACCTCAAAATAGATAAATGATTGGATTCCTGGAGAACAAAAAGCATTGATTAGGTTCATTATGCAATTCTAGGTGGTGTAATCAAGCTTTTCTTCATAGGGATAATGGGAGGTGCTGGTCAAGGTTATTAGTGAAATCCCTGAAAACCGTGGATCAAGGTTGTTCTTATCTAAAGACTGTTAAGTACACACAAGGTTGACTTAGTCTATGTCTGAAACAACATCTTTATAATCTTGAGACTTAACTCTTGAATTTTGTTTATACTGAATCTGTATAAACTGTTTCTTCAGTTTATTGGATTTCAGGAGAGATTTCTGTTGAGTGTGTGACCCAGCTATTTGCTTGGGATAAATATCTTTTAAAAGAATAGGAGTATAGAAAAGATACTAATGACATAGCCTTTGAGAACACTGAGTTTGGAGCTGTGTCCTCAGAAATGATTGAAAATGTCTTCTGGTATCGAGTAGTCATTAGAAACTTGGCAATCGGTTATCTCAACCAATTTTTTTTTTTTTTTTTTTTTGGGGGGGTCTCATTTGAAATTTGTTGTGATTAATTGAATTCCTTTTCGGATCTCCTGTATAACTTTGTGGGATACAGTTTTCTTAAATACTGTTGCAGGAATTAGTTTCTGGTTTGTGTAAGAGTGCAAGTATTAGCTTGTGAAGTTTATTTACTTATTTTAGAAAGGTAAAAATGAAGCAGGAGTAATTGCTCTCTGTGGTTCTGTAAGCAATACTTTGTTATTGAAACAAACTTAATGCTTATTTGAATTAATGATAGCCAGGGATGAAGTGAAGCTATTCTGGCAGGTAACAAGGAGTGGTGGGGTGGGGAAGCCTGCCTTGTGGTAGAACAGTCGAGGGGATTGGGAAAAATCCAAATGTTTGTTGTACTTGTTAAATAGTCAAACAGTGTTATTTTAAAGAAGTGTGGAACCTTGGATTTTGTTTGTGGAAGATGACCTGTTGTTATGATGCAATGAACCTTACCTGGTTTCATCATAAGTGGCTGTTTAGCAGAAATTGTGACTTAATTTGCTTTTGGTGAACAATAGTCTTTCTTATATACTGTGGAACAGTATTTATGCACGTGTAGCAATTGCTTTGACAATCTGAATATTGTAAAATACAATTTATTTTTTTTAAAGGCCTTATTCTAGGTGCTAGGCTGGATTAGTCATAAAGTTAGGAAAATGGAAGTTGGTAGAAAGTGAGTAGGGTGGCAGGTTACTGGAATGCCATTCATCAAGGATTAGAGTATAGGGCAAAAAAGGCATAGCTTGCCATTGTGTTGGCTGAATATCAACTCTTTTCATACAGGGGATATCAAAAGAGAAGACAAGGAAAAAAATGGGTAAATGCTGGTGTTAGTGATCACAAATCTCCCAAATCCAACCACTAGTTCAAAGTAGCAGCAGATAGTCAGTGAATAAACCTGTTTCACATTGAAACATCTCATAGGGAAGTAAAAAATCTCACTTTTACTTTCTGGACAATATTAGCATTGTATGTACTTACAGGAGTTACTGTGCTTATGAAAATGAGTGAAAGTGGTAAAACAGTTCTTCATGAAGCAGCTTCCCTTTATCAGATTTTATGAACGGTCAGTCAAACCTCAAGGGAATTTGACTTAAAATACACCTGAGGAAGGATAGTATGGGTTCTGGGTGAAATTCTGTGGAGAAACAGGGACTGGTGTTGCAGAGTACAGTGTAAGAAGTGTGTAGGAGCAAGCTGTGTGGAAATTAATTTATTTAGGTGCCAAGGTGCTTGATGTACTTCTTAAAACTTGATTCTGTGCCTCATTTTTCCTTGCGTGAATCTGGGAATACCAGTAGAACAACATAAGGGTCCTGTAATAATTAGAAATAGCAAGAGGAGCATTTTTGTAAGTGTAAATGTATCTGACTTCTCAGGGCAGAGCACTGTGTACAAGAGCGCTCATTATAAGCTAGAACCTGGGGTTGTAAAAGAGGCAGTACTTAGCTATGATTGGAGTAAACTTTGCACTCAACTATATATAATTTTTCAGAAGATAAAAATCAGAACTTCAAGTTCTTCCATTTCTGATTGTTTGCTTTAGATCCTCCCCATTTAATTTTTTTGAATACTTGCACATTACTGTAAGCGTATTTTAGCTATTCAGTAGATTTAATTTGAGTGATAAAATCGGCCAGGTGAAGTTCACTAGTTCGCACTCTCCTTTGTGGACTTTCTGTGACTGTAATGCTGCTTAAGATTCTTGTGGGCTTGGGAAAAGCATAGCACTTATTGAAAGTATCTTTGGATCTTCTACAGCCATTTAATAGGGGCTTTTTCAGTTCCTTTATAGAGCATATGCATTCGTTCTGTCTTTTGTAATAGTTATTGCAGTGTTGAGTGCTAATAAAGTTTTCTGGAGTTAGTTACGCTCCTCGGCATTAAAGTTGCAATTTTTCTGTGGATTTTTGCGTTTTAAAAACTACAACAGACTAGCAAAACTTTTTAGAATTCAAAGCATCCCTTAAGGGGTGTGCAGTCTTTCTTTACCCAGTCAACTTGGAATAAAGCTATATTCAACAAATCATTGTGTTAAGAAAACAACAGAGCATAATTTATTTAGGCTATAGTAATGAAAGGGAACTTCCCTGAACTCAAAGACATAGATCCTTTAAAAAAAAAAAAAAAAAAAAAGCCTGCCTAGCTCTTAAGATGTAGTTAATGTTAAAGGAGCCATGAGTTGCAGTTTGGAGTAGTACTTCCCCGTTCTTATGCAGTGACCTTTTACCTCTCCTAAGGCGTGGCTTCACACGAAATATGTTTTGTTTTGTTTTTTTTTAAATAAAATGTTATTAACCCTGTTAGGTTTTTGAAGAAGCTTTATAGTGAAAACTTAGTTTTGCACTTAGAAAGTAGTATTACAGCTCCTCCTTATTTTACAAATATCAGTTTTAAGGTTTCTGAGCACCTATTTGAGTTGTACCCACTTCAAGGTTCTTCCTCCACCTTGTTTCTTTGACAGCACTGAACATTCTTATCATGCAGGTAACTTCAGACAATAAACCAAAACAAGAAGCTTCATTGCGTGGAGGGGACTTGTATCTGCTTTGGGAAAATAAAGCTGCTCTTATGGTGAAACTAACCAGTTCAAGTGCATAAAGCTCTCTGTAATGAACTGGAAAGTGTTAATGGACTGATAACTTCTAATTGTGTGCCAGGGTGATATATGCAGCAGTTTCTGTGGCACTGTGCTGCTTTAATTTAAAGGGAGTCGCTCTAATTAGCGGTTTGCAGATTATTTATGGTGATGATCATTTATTTTAGATTTAAAAATATATCAGAAATTGGATTATTTTAATGGCACCAAAATGTCTTACTAGAGATATTTGTAAAAACAGAAATGTGCATATTTGACTAAGTTTCATTTGGTATTTACTGGATGAAAGAGTTCCAATGGTTATATAGTTTGGCACTGAAGTGTATAACTCCAGTTAGGTGTGGCAGTTATTCCATTAAGGTTCTGGCATCCCAGAACCCTTTTTTCTTAGTGAAAAATATAACAATTTCTTGAAATTGTCTGCTAACTGGAAAATCCCAACAGATGTAAATTGATTTCAGAAGAATGGTACTTGAATGGTTCTGGTAGACTCAAATTTTTATAGCAGAATGGAACCTTGACACGAGGATAGGCAGAGCACTAACAATTATGGTTTAAAGTACATGTTTGTAGTACGTCTAAAATCAATTAGCTTGTTGACAAATGACACTGGAAATCTAAATGACTACACAGACCAGTTTTTGAAATACGGATTGGAACTACTGTGATTTCAGATGAGGGTGATAGAAAATACATTTTTAGGAGAGACAGTTATTGTAGCTTTGTTAAAGATTTACTTTAAGCAAAAGTTGAATACAAAATGCAGAGTCCTAACTTATGTTGGAACTGTTAAGTACTGGTAAACACGTGCTTAAAATAATAAATACAAGCATTATTTTATCCACCCTGAACTTCAGCTTGGCAGTAATACCTACTGCAAGTTCTTTAGGACAGGAGCCATCTGAAGTACTTGTGCAATGTAGCACCACTAAAACTGAAGAATATCCAGTGTTGTCATCTTACACAAGTAGTGGAGGTATAGTGACTTTTGGAAGGATGCTATCCTCTAGCTGTGTACAGAAGGCCTTTATGTGACATCTGCAAGCTTTTATGTTTAACATACATTTTTCCTGCTATAGACCGCTTACTCCTTGTATAGATGCACTGCTCATGTTGGTATTAAAACCAAGTACTAACAAGCAGTTGCAAATGGGCTGCAGGAGTTAGTTAGTTAACCTCATCGTGCTGCTATAAAATGGAAGTTGGGTATGTTCGAGTGTCACAGAATAGTTCTTAAACCCATCCAGGATGTAACAGTTATTGCTTGTTGCTAGGGCAGCTTGTTCTTGTAAATTACCTGGCGCAGAAGGGCCCTGCTTCATGTGTAGTGTTTGTATCAAAAATAATTAAAAGCAATCTCCTGGCTGTCACGCACATCTGTTCCATTAATCACACGAGTGTCTTTCTCTTTGTTACATCTACTTAATTTCCAGAAAACTCAACTAAAATACGTGTCCTCAGCTTGCATTTGTAAGTCTTCGGAGGTAACGCTAGAAAAAACCCAAACCTCAGATACATTTGTTCTGGGTATGCATTCCTTGTATAGCACACACAAAATGTGTGGATATAAACAGGAAATAGTATTCTGATGGTACTGTGCTGCTACACAAACATTCTACGAAGTAAAAGTCATCTACTTGGTGATAAAATGAACTCCCATTTCTTAGCCTTAGCTGGGGGCAGGGACTTCTGCAATCCCATCTCAACTGTTCACCTCGAAATTTCTGTAAGGTGGGGCTATGAAAATGCTGTTAATCTGCAGGTGACCTATTTTGTCAGCTGAATTCAAAACTTTCCTCTTTGTTTTCCTAGAAATTGTTGTTTAGTTTCTATGAGTGGGAATGTCTTTCTCCCATTTTTTGTAGCGCAGAACTGGTCGTATGGTGAGAAACAGTGATCTGAGTAGTCCTGTAGTGGTGCTGGGACTCCCCTAATACTTTTAAGGCCGTAAATTAGGTCACCTTTGTGCTTGTAAGGGAACTGTAAGTGTACAGCTGATTAATCAACCATGCTGTTGACTTCTGTGGCAGGAGGCATGCGCACGGAAGGAGCGTTAGGGTGTTAGTGAATAAGTTCAAGTTCTTACTTGCTGGAAAAAAGCGAGGGATGGCTGGTGATCAGGTAAACGTCTGATGTTTTGGGAAGTTCATGAATCCGGGATGAAACCAGCCCGAGGACCTGTCTGATAAAGCATCTGTTGGATGCCACTTAGTGCAGTCTGAGTGGCTTTGTTTCCTAATGACCATTTTAGTGTTCTTATCCATCTTTCTCTATTTACATTTATATATGGCTGTGGAAGTGCTGTCTCTTGTTCTTGCTGAGCACTTGCAGTGTGTAAATGCTTCCAATTCTGTTGTTTCTAGGAAGGACATAATTAAAGGAAAGCTCCAGTCATCCATGGTGCTTAGTACTGGCATCATAAATGACTCAAATCCACATCCTTTTTAATTAAAAGTTAATTATATTTACTCTACTTCCCTCTAATTGAGGGAAAGCAATATCCTGTTGTTTTTTTTATATTGCTATTTAAGTGGTTACAAGTGAATGAGGAAAAAAATTCAGTCTTGCGTGCAGATTATGTGATAGCAGTGGTATATAAAGATTCCAGCTTGGTAGCAGTCTTTAGATTAAGAACAAAACAAAACACGTTCATGGTTGGTCAACTGAATGTCTTTTTCTTGAACAAGTGAATGTAATTATTTTGACATGAACTTGTTTTTTACTATTAAGTGCATTTTGCTCCTGCAAGCATATTTTCTCATTTAAACTAGAAATATCAAAAGAAGCAAAATAATTCTGAAACTGGGTTTGAGATGAGCAGTCTCATATCCAGACCTCACGCTGCTGTAGATTAGGAGCCTAAAGCATTTGGTATCTGACTCTCCCAGATAGATAATAGTTAAAGCGAGTTAAATGGCAATAAAGGATCTACAGCTGCCTGAGCAAAATGCGTAATTGGGCTGAGAATAGTGAAGCTTTCAGAGGGACCCGGGCTTCAGTTTTGTCTTTCATATATTGCCTCATGAATTGAATTGGCTGAAATTCCATTTTCTGCTAGATAATTTTTTTTATCTTCGGGCATTCTTGATGTAACCGCTGAACCAATTTCTTCCCTTGCAGTACTTTGCTCTATTTTTCTTTCTCTGAACTTTCACAGGAATAGTCAGGATCCCTGTTGATTTATGTTATGTGCTGCTTAGTTTGTGACCAGGAGCAGGAAGTTACAGCTGATGCCTAAAATGCTTGGGTTGCCTCCATCTATTGAGAAACAGTGAACTAGAAGCGAAGATCTATGATTTGTATTTATATAAAATAGGGATAGCAAGCATACAATGTAATTTAAACTTAGAGAAGTGATAAAACAATTTTTTTTTTGCATGAGAAATATGGGAGTTTAACTTAGTGGCTGGAAAATGAATGCATGGCAGCAATGGTAATGTGAATTTAAGTATAATTATAAAGCAGCTTAGAACATTTTTGTGCATGATGTGCTGTGCGAGTGGTCAAAACATCTACATCTTGAGAAGTAAAACCAGACTTCAGTTAGGGGCATGCAAATAACACTGCCTGTTTCTTGCCAGTTAGTGAGCCTTATTCCTTTTGTATAAAGCCCTGTTCAGTTCAGGGCTTTACTTGCAGTTTGCTTCTTATGCCTTCCGCACTCTTGAATTCTTAGAAGATTTCACAAGAAAGTGTTTTTATCGCTAATCAAAAAGTTTCTCCAGTGATGTTTGCCTTCTGTGGTGTTACATTAATCTGATGGTTGGCAGTGGTATCCGTAGCTTTTTGTATGCTTCAGTGATAGGGTTTCATTTGTATAACTGTCAGCAAGGCTTCACAAGGTGACACACAACTCTTTGAAGTCCTTGGTGATCTTTTTTGTTGATTTGACTGTGTGAAGAGTTTGGATCCAGAATGAATGGAAGACCATCAAGCTTTCTTTCTGTTTTCCATTGCTAGGAAAACAATGTACATGGGGAGGTTGGTGGCCCTGCCCTGTGGCAGGGGGGTTGGAGATTTGTGATTCTTGAGGTCCCTTCCAACCTGAGCCATTCTGTGATGTTGTGAATCCTAAGAGCTAAAATTGTTTTTGTTCACTGATCTGTGGGCTAATGCTTATTGCTACTGTGTGTACTGCTTCTTCCACCTCCTGTGTTTGGTGGTGTCATTTTTTTTATTAATTGAAAAATCTGGTTTTGTATGTTGAACTCCTGTGTGATTCCTGCTTTCTCTGGAACGGCTGCATTTCTTTGAGATGCTTCTGGGTGTACTGGAAGGACAGTGAGTTTAACTGCAGAAATACAGAGGATAGAGAATAGCTCCTAGAATCTGTGGCTGAGCAGAGATAGTTTAACAGCATGTTTTGCTAAAGCGCTCACAAGGTGTGAGCAGGACTTGACGAATAACTAAGTAATTATTCATGCCCTATAATTATACATGAGAATCTATGGCGGGTGCTTGTAAGTACAGTGTTCTAGTGTTCAAAGCATATATTAGGTGATCTATTAAGGAATACTACAAACCCATGAAACACAAAGCTAGATTTACTTTATGTCTGTTATTTCAAGAGTTGTGCTGTGCAGCTGGATGACAGTTCAGATTTCAGTTACCTGTATTTCTGTGTATGTGCTACCTTATGTAAGAGGGAAAGGCACTCTGCAGACCTTTCTAAATAAGAAGGAATGTGTTTATGCAGATTGCAGACTTCTGTAGCTTTATTTTAGCAATCAATTTATTCAGACTTAGCTATGCTATTTAGATGCTAAATATTATGTTATGAAATGTGGCTATTTATATTCCCTCTTTTGCTCCAAATCAACTTCTAAACATACCTAATATTTTCTTAGGGTCTATGTTAATGCAACCTGACCAAAGTAATTCTCTGGATGTTAGAAGAACTGTGTGTCAGAAGTAATATTATATTTTTCGTATTTAGATGAAGAGGATGACTTTGTCAACAAGAGAATTTCCCTGAAACCAAAGGAGAATGGGACGTCAGCAATCAGTTGTCCAGGAACAGCAACAGTGAAAAAAGGAGATGTAAAGCCACAGGCTAAAACCAAACCATTATCTCCAGTGAAACTGACTCCCACCTCAGCTCTTGATTACTTTGGGACAAGAAGTGTCCAGCGATCAGAAAAGAAACTGGTAGCGAGTAAAAGGAAGGAAGTGAGTACTGATGGTGTTCCTTTAGGTTGCTAGTGTGTCTGAATGCAGAACAAAATGGCTAACTTAATGACCTTCAGAAGATTCTTCCTTTTGTGCTACTTAAGGTTACTTTTTCATGGCCACTCAAGTGTAAGGGCAATTTTGACAGTATGTACAAGCGTATCAAGTCTGCAAATACAATTGTAGAGTAGTACTTCTGTATTTGAGGAGAGAGCATAAAGTTGGAAGCAGTGCTTGCTTTATTGCTTTTTCCCACGTAACTTTTCTTAAAATATTAAAGCAGTTTTCTGAGAGGAGTAAATGAAGAGGTAACTTATAGTTTAGAAAAGGGTGAAGGTGGGGTGTGGGGAGTTTGTGCAGGGAGAACAGGGATGATGTTGTTTTCCAGAGCTTTATAGTGTTTGTATTCGTGGAATAACAAAGCAGCAAATGAAGTGTGGAGGAAGTTGAAAGTTGACAGTGTAGTTGTTGTCCGTGTCAAGCTGACCAGCTGTGGTAGCTTTAGAGATGTTCAGTACTATTTGAAGAAGTGATACACAGGTTACACCATGGTTTTGTTTTGAATAGTAAAATCTCTTGAAAACAGCCCTGGTTAAAAGTGTATAGGTTAGGGAGCTAGGGATAAAATGCTGCATGTCTACTTACCAGTTCTAGAAATACACAAAATGAAATTTTTATAAAATGTCGAGGAAACTGAACTGTTGGTCTATTTTTTCTTATATATAGCCTTCACAAAGCAGAGAGAGCACACTAGATGATGAGGCCATTGCTAGGCAACTGCAGCTTGAAGAAGATTCAGAGGTAAAAGCTGTATAAATCTGTTGCTGTATGCCAGGGGCAGTTTGTTTAACTTAAGATGTGAAGAAATGAAGATAGACTCTCTGTGTATCCTATGAATTACACGTGCACACGTGCCTCTGTTTTGCTTGAACTCTTGCAGATTTGTGCAAACGCAGTCACTGATTCTATAGGCATTATTTCAGTTACGTAAATAGAACGTTTCACCTATTTTCTGTCTCTGCAGACTGTTTCTACCCATGCAGGTGTCTAAAATAATCTTGTTTTTCACACAGAACTCGTTTTCTGCTTCCTCACAATTGTATGTGTTTTATTCCCTGAGGCAACGGTACACTTGTCACACATATTAGCTTTACTCTGGAAAAATCTATTCATTTCCCGTTGGTAGTGTTGAGCATCCTTAGAAATAGATATCTTAGGTGCAAAACATGGTCTTATCCTTGGCGTCCCCTGAGGTGTGATGAATCTGGCTTTATTGTATTGGGAAGTTAAATAATATGTTAGGAAAACTGAGGTGATTCCAACAAAAGCAACAATTGTATCTGTAACTCTGTAATCATCTAATGTATAATCAAAGGAATGTGCAGTGTCAGGTGTGTATCTGCCTCAGTCTGGTTTGTGTTTGGTAATCTGTGCCCTTCCCCTATCTCGCTGTAAACAAGGAAGACATTCTTTTAATCATTGTGGGCACATAAAAGCAGTGCTTGTGGCATATTGTTGTTATGAAGTCATCTGCTCGAATCTTACAGTGTGACATGTTAGACGTTAGGATAGTAATGAAATGATTGTTGTTTTGTTGGAAGAGTGGTCAGTATTTATTTACAGTGATGCACGTTGGATTAAGGAAGAGAGGTTTTCTCCAAAGTTTGATAGAAGAGGTTGCTTAAAGATCAAGTGAAACTGTATGTGTTGCATTCACCTTGCTATTTGAAACAAAGATTTGAAGGGACAAAAAACAACTTCAAAAACAGATTGTATGGGCCTATTAACGTGTCTGGCGCAACAAACTCAAACTCTAGTTTTGCACTAGTTATGTCATTTCTAGGGAAACAAGTCATTCTGCAGTGCCACCGTCAGAAATTTGTTTGTACCTGGTAATCTCGTAGGATATCCCCCCCCCAACTATGTGCCATCTTATTTTAGATATTTTCTACTGAACAGTAGAGAGTTTTAAAAGATAGTAGAACTGAAACTTGTCAAATGTGGATCTAAAACTTCTTTTCTCTCCTCCCAGCTGGAGAGACAGCTGCATGAAGATGAAGAATTTGCTAGAACTTTGGCAATGTTGGATGAAACACCACAGAAGAAAAAGGTTGAATTCTTTTTAAACTTTGGTTTTTCGAGATTGTATTAGGAGGGGTTATCTTATTGAGACACCTCATCTGTGTCTAAAATTGAGGCTTCCACACAAATGCCTTAAAAATAGTAAAAAAAAATTCTTTTTGTATGAAAATAACATACTCACTTTTCTTACACTTTCCTCATGGGATTTCTTCACTCAGTAAATTATGTCATTTCTAATAGAACAGCAAACATTTACATCTTTGTGCTGTTTCTCTTGGAATGTAAATCTAAGTTATAGTTCTAATTAAGTATGTCCCAACTGTCAGTGGAGGCATCCCAGCTACTTTGTCTCCTCTGTTCCTTCTACTAGTGTAGATCATCTGCGTCATGACGTGTACCTGTCTGTAGGTTTCATCTTATAGTGAGTGGGTCATAGAATCTACATTGTCTGGCAGAAAGTCTTCATTACTGCCATACCACAGCTGAGACCAGTGGTTTAGCCACTGTTTCCATGTATAATCTCAGTGGATGAAGGCATGTACCTAAAGTATGAGAATGGTTTAAATAGTTGAATGATTCTCCTTATAGTTTTTCCATTCTCCAACCATTCACAGTTCACGATCTTGATCCAAATTTGATTTTTATGAATTTAGGAACTCACAGTGGATTTTTTTTTCCTGTGAGATAGTTTGTTTATTTCCAGAGGACAGTGAGCAATCATCTACAACATGCTGAGATTTGCTTTTGAACCAGTCTCAGTTCCAAGGGAACATACACACTGTAGAGCATCACTCATTCATTTGAACAGTGATTATGATGGAATGGATCATATCGTTTAGGTTAAAGTTTTACATTTATCCCTGCTCATTTCACGTAAATGGTCAGCTTGTCTCTCTAATACTTGAAGTGAAGTGACATGCTGATGACTGATACCTTAGGTCAGCTTTAGCTCCTCTGTTTCCTGAGGACCAGATCAAGCAAAATGAGTCAAGGGCACAAGATGGTGAGAAGCGATGGGAGAGAAAGGAAGGAAGAGAATACAATCCATCTTTAGAGAGAAGGGGCAAGCAGGGGTCTTCAGTTTTATCTCTAACCCCAGTGGTGGGAGTTCTTCTAGTTACTATAGCTTGTGGTGTGAGGTGCAGGAGTACTTACGGTACAGTAAAACAGTTCCTGCATTATACATCCAGGGTTTTGGAATTTAAGATCGCTCTTTTGGATATTGTAAACACTTCTACTAGTGCTGCTACTGTGAGGGTTGAAACATATTGTAACCTGGAAATTTGCCTGCTGTTTGAATTAAAAAACAATTATGTGTATGGCTGAATGTAGGACTTGCTCATCTGCTCGCTGTTGATAGTTTTCTCACTTGTGGTAGGGATCAGCTCTTTTGTGCATGTCGTTCAGTCTGATGTACTTAACAGTTGGAAAAGAAAGGGTCTGGGCTTAATGGTGTTTTGGGACACGCATTTCTGACTGTTGCATCATTTGTTTGTTTAGGCTCGGAGAGATTCAGAGGAGCAGACAGTATTGAGCATCAAGAGCAGTCCTAACGTGACAGAAAGATACAAACAATCCCAAAGAGGTGGGTTTCTAATAATATGGATTGGTGAAATGTTTTCAAATTTCAGTATGTTTTTACCTATGTACTCTCACTCCTCTGCCTCTTTCAAGCGAAAGCAACAAACTCGACAGGTGAAGTAAAAGAACAAACTACAACTGAAAATTCAAAAGAGCCTAATTTACATCCACAGTCATCTGATGGTAAAATAGCAAGGGCATTGACGGAGAAAACCTTGCCTTCGAAACCTACCTCAAAGCTTGTGGCTCTAAAACTGAAGGAGGAGACTACTAAAAAGGAAAGTGGCACTCAAAATTTACTATCAAAAGAAAAAAATGCTGCGGGGAAAGAAGAGAAAAGAACACCCAAGAAGGAGAAAATTTCTCCCAAGAAGGCTGAGGTAGGAGCTGTTCATGTGAACGTAGTTGGCTTGGTGGAGCTTACACGAAAACAATTTTCCTATTGTATGTGTGTCACTGTTGTATCCAGGTACTTTTTTTTTGTATGTTTTGGGTGATTTTTAAGAATTTAGAATATAAGTAGAACTCAAGTTCCTAGCAATTCTAGAAACGTATGAGGTAAATTAGCTGGAAAAATACAGATTAAGTGCATCAAGGAATTGAGCATTCCTTAATGCTCACTAAGATGTGCATGAACGCTGAAAATTCAGTGAAGTGCTTTTTTCTCATTTGACTTCCTGAAAGCCTGTGTAATGCAGAGTTTTTGACAGCAAATGAAACAGATGATTTTGTGAATGCTGTACTTTTAAAGACACATCACTTCTTTTCTTCTCCTCTCCCTCTGAAATTTCCTGTTTCTGAAATATATTTCTTATTGTTAAAATGTTACATAGGAATGGAGTTCAGTGTTCTCTTAACTGTCTGATTCAGTAACAAGTTATTGAATCAGACAGTTAAGAGAACACTGAACTCCATTCCTCCAACAGTTGTTGGCAACTTCAAAATGTACTTTTTAATCGTAAAATAAAAATACCTTTTTTTTTGGCATTTAAATAACGGTTGCAACTGGGAGAGGAAAGTCTGTAGTGTTTTGATAGGGTGAGAGGTAATGGCCACAAGTTGTAGTGGAGGAGGCTCAGGTTGGATACTAGGAAAAGTTTCTTCTCCAGAAGAGTGGTGATGCATTGGCACAGACTGCTCAGGGAAATGGTGGAGTCACCGTCCCTGGAGGCATTCAGGAGCCCTATAGGTGTGGCACTGAGGGACATGATTAGTGGGCACACTGGTGATGGGTTGATGACTTGATGATTTTGAGGTCTCCTCCAACCTTGATAATTTCTTTTTTTTTTTTTTTATTTTTTATTACTTAAGTCACGTAAGCTTTTTATTTTAAAAAATTTAATTTATAATCTACTTTTAGTATTTCTACTTCGTACTGTAGCATACTATAGCATGTCAGTAACTGATCATCATTCTGGAATCAAATTGGATGTGAATTTAATGACTTCATTAATAAAATGAACACATATATGCTGAATACAGATAAAGATATAAAAACTGAGAATAAATATTAGGTACAATTCTTTAAATAAAACAGTATAACTGGAAAAAAAAACACCATAAGCACCCCTCTTGCTTTCCCCACCCCAGAGGAAAAAAACCTCACAACCTCCTTTTCCAAACAGCACCAAAAAATCCCATGGGCTTAGGTGTTACTTTTTAATAGGTAAAAACAGACATTTAATTTTCTTTTATCTTTGTTGCATAAAAATTATTTACACTGCAATCCTTGAGTTTTTCATTGCATTTTATGTATTTAATAAATGTATTTTTGTATGTACCATGTATTTATTTTTGCCCAAGTCTATAAGTCCTGAGGACTCTGAAAAGAGACGAAGCAACTATCAAGCCTACCGAAGCTTCCTCAATCGCGAGGGTCCGAAAGCTCTGGGTTCCAAAGAGATACCTCAAGTAAGCTTGGCTACAGTAGAATTTCTGTATGTAGAAGTGGTGTGCATCATAGGCTTCTAGTTATAAGTGATCTAACAAGGATCAACTATGCTATTTGAGTTTTTTTTAATGGGGAGGGGGGAGAAGCTAAATTGGAATGCCAAGCAGTGATTGAACGCAAGAAAATATACTGAGAAATGAAATTCCTTATCTGGCTCATGAAGCCATGCTGATGTAAAATAGTTACTGGTCTTAATGTCTGAAGGTTGCCGTCACTCCTTTGACTAACATTGCTGAGCTTGAAGCACAAAGTGTTAGGGATATGATAGGGTCAGGTAAGCAACATGTGAAGTATTGCTGAGAGCTGTTCCTTCTAATAGTTTCTGAACTTCTACACCTGTTATCTATAGCCAGATAGATTAGGTTAATTTTTGAAATTTCATAGAGCACTTGACATGGTAAAGATTTAAAAAAACAAAACAAAACCAACAAAAAAAACAAACGCAACAATTCATGGTTGAAGGAGTGTTTGTAGACCTGCATCATTGAATGGTATTTTCTATATTATGGTTGTCAGGGAGCTGAAAACTGCTTGGAAGGCCTGACATTCGTAATTACAGGAGTTCTGGAGTCCATTGAAAGAGATGAGGCCAAGTCTCTGATTGAACGTTACGGAGGAAAAGTAACTGGCAATGTCAGCAAGAAGACAAACTATTTGGTTATGGGACGAGACTGCGGACAGTCTAAATGTGAAAAGGTGAGCATTGTGCATGAGGGAAGTGGAAGCAAAAATAAATAATTTATTTGAATTGACATTTTTCATATATCCTCTGAAAAGAGTAAGCATTACAAATGTGTGTTAAAAAGGGAAAGTTACTCAGCATAGTTAGGATTTCAGTCTATTTGTATTTATACACACGTGTATTAAGAACAGCAGCCTTCTGTTGCTTTTATTTTGTGTTCGTAAACGTAACCTTTGCTGAAAGGATTTTGAAGTGAATTATGTAACTCTCATTTACCATACTCTTAATTCTTATTTTTGCCCCCAGGCATCAACTTTAGGGACAAAAATTATCGATGAGGATGGCCTATTTGATCTTGTTCGGACTATGCCAGGCAAGAAGTCCAAGTATGAGCTGGCAGCTGAAACAGAGGTTGGTCTGTTTGGTTATTCTTTTTTTGAATTGCAGGGTGCTTTGATCTTTTGTTCTCTTAACAGTAGCCCTATCTTGATTGTCACCTTGACTTCATAGGTTAAAAGTATTGAAACTAAAAAATTTTATTTGTGTTTTGAAAATTCTACTTTGGACTGATAAGGTTTATTATAACCTTTTATACTCTGACATTGTTTTTCATGTTTAGGTATTTTAGGTAGCTGCCTGAGGGATTGTTGTATCTTCTTAGATGGCTTCAGTTTTTAGCATTCTTTGTTCTTTGATTTTTATATGGTACCCAGTGACTGTACTGGGTGCATATTAGAGCTATAAGTAACCATGTGTTTAGAGAACAGACTTTACTGAAAAAACAAACAAACAAAAAACCCTAAAACCATACTAAAGATCTTATGTGCAATTAAATCTAGCCTGTAGTGACTGATAAAATGTTGTAAAAGAATGTGTTATGTATGGCATAGATATTGCACCGTTATTTCTGATGTGGCTGGACATGAATTGTCACATGTAAATATACCGTTGATATTATCCCAAGAAGCAGCTCTGAGGTTGTACTGACTGCTTTCACTCCCTTTTTGTTTGTTTTGGGTTAAATACCTTCTCTGCTTTCTTAAATGACAGCTGCTGCAGTTCTCTTGTAAGTGTGTACTTGAGAGGAGTGCTTCACGTTTTTGAAAATGTGTTTCCTGGAAGTGTTCCTAATGTTAAGTTTTTTTCAGTGTTGAAACTTGGAATTGTTGTTTAAGATCTGCACTTCTGCTTTGTACGTGTCTGATGCATGGCCTGTTCTCTACAACCTGACAGTCATCGGTTTCAAATGATTTCTTTTCGTAATACATCACACTCAGTGAGGAAGGAGAGTGCTGGAACTTGGACTACTCTTGGACTGACCAGAACGCTTCTGTGTAGTCGGTTCTGCTACAGAACGTGGTAGCACTGTGTTTAATAGTGGTTTATTTTTCAGAGAACGTTCTTTGATTTACTCTGGGATGTTTATCAGTACGCAAGCTCTGTGACTTTCTTATGCATGCCTCTGCATATGTTCAAGCACAACATGTTAATTTATTTTTTTTTTAATTTTTGTTTAATTTTGTTTAATTTCATAAGGCGAAGAAGGCAGAGTCAAGACATAAAAAGACACCACAGAAAGCTGAGTCTGGCAAAAGGAATTTTAGTCCTCTCAAAAGGGAAGCTGATAGGAAGAAAAGTAATGGTACACCTGAAAAGGGAGGTTCCTTCAAATCTGTCAAGAAAGAAGCAACTGCCATTCGAAGGCTTAAGGACTTTGAACATCAAACTGTGGAGAAGAAAGAAGCCCCCAAACCTAAGGGGACCTTGGTTTCTGAGAACAGTGAAAATAAAACAGAGACATTACTATGGGTAGATAAATACAAGCCTGTGTCTCTTAAGGCGATAATTGGACAGCAGGGTGAGCAAAGCTGTGCCAATAAACTCCTCCGATGGCTCCGAAGCTGGCACAAGAATACCTCAGAAGATGGACAAGGTGATGAGCGTGGTTAACTTCTCTCTGTTCTTCCATGCCAGTTGCACTGCTTGGTATCATGTGCTGGTGGGGGTCCTCTGTGACGGGAGAGCAACTCTACACAGTAGGAATGACTCTAAATTCAGATGCAGGTTTTTAGAAACAATTGAGCCTGAGTGTTTTGTTGAAGCAGTTGCTCACTTACCCAACACTTCTGTCTGAAGATACTGTGTAGTGTTTTCTTAAATGTGACTGTTTTCCAAAGCAGATGAAAATAACCTAGTAGTAATATCTATATAAATAGCATTCAGGCTATTCAGTTCTTTTTCACCAAGAGAAATAGTCATCAGTGCTAACCTGGCTGTACACATGGGGAAAATGTAGGCTAGCAATATGTCTAGAGGGCTGGCTTCATGCGTAAGGAACAAGATGAATGGTTAAGGTTCTCTGATAAGTAGCCACTGTCATGTACAGTGAGTAACCCTACAGACCTTCTTTTGTGAGAAAGTAGTATTTAAGCTTCACTGCAGCTGTCACAGGTAGTTGGTTTCTTCTGTAGTGTTGTTTCTTACGATATCGCTGTCGGAAAACTGCTGAAATAGTTACATCGCATTAATATTTCGGTTTAGAATCTTACCTAGTACAGGTTAAACTGCTTTTGCCCATATACTTAGGATGCATGTATATTTTATTTTTTGATACTCATATCAAGGCTTAAATGTGAAACTCCTGCAATAGTCGATATCTTTAAAGGTTTACATAAAATATGCAGTTCATAGAAGTATGTAAAACCTAGAATCTTCTTTTACAGCAAAGACCAACAAATCTGGAGGCAAAGATGATGGTGCTGGTTTTAAAGCAGCGTTACTCTCTGGTCCACCTGGAGTCGGTAAAACTACCACAGCTACTTTAGTTTGTAAGGTGAGTCCTCGTTAATTATTAGTTTTCAAATTTAAAAATTGGTTCCCAAGACTTTATTTTATACTGATCCTCCATATGGATGTGTGCAGGTGATTATTCCCTAAACTACCAGGTTCTGCTCCCAGCCTAGCTCTACCTAGTCAGAACAGACTTAGAGGTGGCCCAAAGAAGGGCTATGAAGATGGTCAGATGTCGGAGCACCTCTTCCAGAAAGAGAGGCTGAGGGAGGTGGGCATGTTTAGCCTGGAGGAAGTCTCTGTGGAGTCCTCAGTGTGGCCTTCCAGTGCTTAAAGGAGGGGGCCTACAGGGATGCTGGAGACGGTCTCTTTCAGGGAGTGTGGTAATAGGACTAGAGGTAATAGCTGTAAACAGATTTGGATTGGATATTAGAGAGAACTTTTTTCTCAGAGAGTGGTGAGGCACTGGAATTCTGGCAAGCTTTTTGAAAGTGCCTTTGGCAAACTTGTAACTTTTTTTTTTTTTTTTAAACTAACAGAGATACCTTTCCCTGGTGTGACTGTCTCTTTAGGATGAGAGAAATTGACAGAGCTGGGTGTCCATTTCAAAATCTGAATTTAGAAATTAGTCTTTGTAAACTCAGTGCAGCACTGTGTTCCACTGTTTCATGGCAGTCAGCTGGGGACTCTGTATGGTAGAAGTGCCTTTAAAGCTAAGTTATTAATAGTGACACTGTAGTGAGTTACAGATGATTTTGTTCTTGAGAACGAATCTCTCTCTCAAGAATTCTTAGAAAGATACTGCTAGCTTGCAAGGGTTGGGAAGAATTAGCAGCTATCTGGTCTCTTGTGCTGGGAAATTCAGCCTTTTCATTCTTTCATCCCTCCCCCCATTCCCAGAGGCCTTAGAGCTTTATGCCAACCCAAGGGTCGATAACCCAGAGCTGGTTTCCCTGGCTGTTGCTGCACCTGGAGCTGAGTGTGCTGACTTGTGCTGATTTCTGCACTGGTGCGGCCTTTCTGCTTCTAGTTTTTCCACCTAGCTCCCATGTGGCTGCTGTAGGTCTCTCTACAGAGTGCTTAGCTCTGCTTCTCAGACAAGACTAACAAAACTGGGTTACCCAAGCTACAGGAATAAAGCTGTGTGCAGTACCTTGCTGCAGCTCTATGCCTGTGCTGAGAGAGTTTGCTGATAAAGGAGCAGCTGGTTTATGTTCCTTCAGGGACTGCAGGCAGACAAGCCCTGCTGTGAAGTGGTGCAGCTGCGGAGGGAGTCATGTATTTTCTAGCTGCTAAATAGTTAAAAGCTTTTCTTTCCATCAGCTTTCTGTGGGATGTGGCATGTTTCTTTTCCTGACTCTGTGCGTGAGATTTGGATACACATCTGGAAATACTATAGAGTTTAGCCAGCCTTGGCTCATAGTTCTGTTTCTGTCCCTTGGGACAGTTCAGTTTTATCTTTCGCAGCAAAATCTGTGCCACCATTTTTTTTTTTCTTTTTTTTTTTGAGGGGGTGGGGTGAGAGGTGGAACAGTTCTCTTTTTGGCATGTCTATTCCATGCTAGATTATTTCTGTATTTCTGGAGTCTGAGAATATAGAGGATAAAGGGAGAAAGGAATCAAAGCCACAGATTAGATCTGGAAATAGTGTTGTAAAAGCTTTCTTCTTGAATTCTGAAAATACTATTTCTAATTGAGTATGCTGTTGTTCTTCACCAGTCTGTGTGGTCTCACTTTTCTGTGTGGTTTGTATGTTTGGACTAGGAATTGGGGTACAGCTACGTGGAGCTGAATGCCAGTGACACTCGAAGTAAGAACAGTCTGAAGGAAGTAGTTGCTGAATCACTGAACAACACCAGCATCAAAGACTTCTGTTCTGGTATGTCTGTTGTTTGAAGGCGGGCTTGGCTATAGAGCAGTTACAGGAGGGACAGAGCTTCTTTACTGCACAGTCGTGTTAGGAACTGATGTGCTCATCACGTGGAAGTGATCAGGCTCAAATAAGAATAGCTTAATTTAGTAAGCTGTGCTAATTCATCCTCAACATAGGATTAAATCCTGTTATTAAGAGGATAAACTGTTAATCAGCACAAACTGCTGAAGGACTCTGCAGTTGTTTTTCTGTTGCCTAGCACTTAATTCTTGGACGGTGACATGAGTTACAGACAGCTCTGTTCTGTGAACATACACTCCGTATCAGCACACTGGCAGAGCTAGGACAAAAGGTTCATCACTGCTTCAGCTATATATGTTGGGCTTTCATAATGTATGAAACATTGGGTAAAACTCCGAGCAAGACCCTATTTTATTCCCTTAGGAATAAAATATTGTATTGCAATCTCATTCTCTTGTCCATATTCATTTTCAGGCACATCCTCATCAGTTAGCGGGAAACATGTATTGATCATGGATGAAGTGGATGGTATGGCAGGCAATGAAGACAGAGGAGGGATTCAGGTGAAACTACTACAGTTATTAGCTGATGCCATTGCAGAGTGCGTGCCATATTTCATGCCTGTCTGTTGTCCTCAGCTGGGAGTCACAGTCCCTCCAGAGTATGGTTCACTGACCTGTTTTAGTAATGTATCTTTGTGTGAGAATTATGCAGTGATAGAAGTGGAAAAAAGACATTTAGTTTAAAAAACAAACAAAGCAAAATAACCAACCTCTGCAAAACAAATAAACACACAAACCTTTTAGCTCAGGTATGTGCACCATAGAAGTTTATTCTTGGACAGATGAATTTATCGCAGGTTCTCTGCAGCTGATGTCTACCAGCAGTGGAAGGTTTGTAATCTAGCTTGGGACAGTTACCTTCTTCAGTAGACAGTGGTCAGTGCAGTACTTTGATGAAGAGCATAGAGACCACTAGCTCAGATACAGGTGCTTACCTTGCATGACCTGAAATTGAACTGAATTTCACCTCCATTAGAACAGCCAAAGATTGCAACGGTAACTTAAGTTGAATGAACAGAGCTGAGCTATTTGAGCAGGGAACAGTCAATTTTTTAACTTTTGCTTCCTCATTGCTTGTGACAGGGAATAGTTGAAGATGGGTGCTCCCTCTGGGCGCAGTCTGGGTCAAACTGGTCTTTGGAGCTCAAGAGAATAACAAGCAGAAAAAGTAGGAAAAAGGGACAGCATTTTCACTATGGAGATAATAAAGCAGCTCCTTGCTGTAATTGTGACTTCAGTCTTAGATTTGATTTAAGGCAGGGACTAATGCTGCTTGATATGACATTTCAAGCATTCTCATCTTCTGAGGTACTTGATGTAATTATTACAATGTGTTTAAATTGCAGGAACTGATCGGTTTGATAAGACACACAAAGATACCCATCATCTGTATGTGTAACGATCGAAACCATCCGAAAATTCGTTCCCTGGTCCACTATTGTTTTGATCTTCGTTTTCAGAGACCTCGTCTAGAGCAGATTAAGGTAAAGATGGCTGCATGGCTTGCACTGAATTACCAGCAGTGATCTTATCTCCACGTGGCACAGTTCATGCTGTGAATTGGAAAACACGGCTTGAAACTCAGCAGGTCACCTCACTGAGTTACTCTGCTTTCCCAAATGGGGTTGTCTGGCTTTATGGGAGGGAAGACTCAAGTATCTCAAAGCCATCCAGATATAGATGTCCATCTTAAATACATCCAAGGATTTTTTTTAAGTGATCTTTTTTTTTTTCATACCAATGTCAAGGACTGACTTGACTTGTATGTTCATAAAGAAAATACTTTAAATTATACTTAATTTAAAAAACAAAACAAAACAAAAAAACCTCCCAAAACAAACAACCTAGCACATTGATAATGTGCTCTGTAAAGGAAAGAACTAATAGGAAATCTGTCAGTTTCTCAGAACTGTTTGTGTTCCAGGGTGCCATGATGTCTATTGCATTTAAAGAAGGCTTGAAAATTCCACCACCTGCTATGAATGAGATAATCCTGGCAGCAAATCAAGACATCAGACAGGTCAGTATCATTTCAGCATTAGCATGAATTTAAGTATAGAAATTAGGCTTTTTTTTTTTTTCTCCTGAAGTGTTTTTATGCTACCGCATTGTCACTTGCATTTTCTAGGTTTTGCATAATCTCAATATGTGGTGTGCAAAAGATAAATCACTGACTTACGATGAGGCCAAAACAGATGCTGGCAGAGCCAAAAAGGATATCAAACTGGTATGTGTAAAATGTTGGGCTGACTGGTATTGTGATGTTTCGATACAGTTACGGGGTTTGTAAGCATCTTCTGAAGTAAAGCACTGATAGCCTGAGTGTGCAAGGCGCTGTCAGATGTTTTGAGTACACGTCAGTCTTGCCACAAGTAATGGGTCAGCAGTTAATCCAGCACTGACTTCCATATTTTGATGTGCTGTCTTCTAAGTAAGATACATTCTTCATCTCATACTTTTCATTTTGATTGCTGTCTTGAGGAGGAAATTACTCTAATCTTAGAACTCAGTTCTTAAAACTGGCAAAGCGCTATTGAAAAGGCACATTTAAAAGGACAGTAGTGGACACTGAGCTTGTGCTGATGAGTCCAGATATTGCTATGTACAGTCACTATAGTAATTCTCTTGACACTGTGCTGAGTGTTAGTTTGTTTACCTTGCAACCCACTTCTTGAAATACCTTTATCGTTTAGGGCCCTTTTGATGTTGTCCGGAAGGTTTTTGCTGCTGGAGAGGAGGCTTCTCGTATGTCTCTTATAGACAAATCAGATCTCTTCTTCCATGACTATTCCCTAGCACCTCTCTTTGTCCAAGAGAACTATGTGCATGTGAAACCTGCTGCTGCTGGGTGAGTTATTCCATACTCTAAATTCATGTAGAATTTCACAGTGTAAAATTTAAATTTAAAACCTTTCTGTATATATTTTGCTTTGTAATAAAATCAATTTTATTTTCCCCCAGAGGAGATGTGAAGAAACACTTGATGCTCTTGAGTAGAGCTGCTGATAGTATATGTGACGGTGATCTGGTGGACAAACAGATTCGTACCAAGCAAAACTGGAACCTTCTACCGACACAGGTGAGCACTCAGCACTCAGCACTTACTTTGTGTGCGTTACGTATGGGATGCAGTGTATAAGACTCAAACCTCAAAATGGCAGTGTAATTTGATGACCTATTATAGTTTATGCTTTATGTGGTATGCTTCTGTCTTGCTGGGGAGTAAAGCTTCATAAACTGTAGAAACATCTAAACTTCTGTCAGTACTCATGTATGCCACAGGGCTCCTGGGTTGGTTTTTTTGTGCGTAAAGGACCACGAGTGGCATCAGAAAACATACTGTACCACAAGTTGGAAGGGATCTCTGTCTGAGGTTATATAGTTTCATAATTAAATCTTTTAGCACCTGTGTTCTTGTGAAGTGTTTCCTGTACCATGTCCATCTCCTGGAGATGATAGTGCTTGTTTGTGTGAAATCAGCTGTCTGTGTGACTGTACTCTAAACTAGAGAAACAAACCATTTAGAAAGAAAAAAGGTTTTTAAAAAGTCATCAATTCACAGATATTTTACATCGTGGTAACAAATAGATGAAGCTGTAATCTAAAAGGGATAAACAGAAACAAGCAGCCAAGATTGTGGTAAGGTGAACTGTTTGTAGTGTGGAGCTCTCTCTATTCACTCAGCTGCTTTCAGTGAAACAAGTGGAGTAGTACGGCTGGGTGTCAGTGAGATGAAATCCATTCTGTTCTAAGTAAGTAAGTTTTGCGTGTGTGTCATTTTTTTCAGGCTATTTATTCAAGTGTTCTTCCTGGGGAGCTGATGAGAGGCTACATGTCCCAGTTTCCTGTCTTTCCCAGCTGGCTGGGGAAATTTTCATCTACGGGCAAACACGAACGTATCATCCAAGAACTGGCAATGCACATGAGCTTGAGGTAGTACTGATAACTTGGTGCATATCAACAGAGACATCTCATTCTGTAGCTCATTACTTGCCAGTAATTCTGTGCTGTCCTTGGTACAATCTTAAATGTATATTCTAGGAGTATCCTTGTAGATTGTTGGTCTTGGTACAATCTTAAATGTATATTCTAGGAGTATCCTTGTAGATTGTTGGTGATGGTTTTATATCACTATTCTGGACAACAGTCAGACTGAGGACACTTCTTCGTTTTTTAAGTTAGGGTTGTGTTTCCCCAAACACTTGGGTTTTTGAGTGCTGAATACCTTGCATCAGGTTTTCCCTAATCCAAGTGCGACAAAAGGAATGGTACAGCTCAGCTTGTGGTTAACTCTTAAGGCAGCTGAGCATCCATTTGCTGAGAGACTAACTAGAGGTTGTGTTTGGAAAAGAGCTGTGTTGAGCTCTACAGATTTACTTCTCTCTTTCAATTTGACAAAGAACCCAGGCATGCAAGAGGACAGTAAATCTGGAATATTTGTCTCATCTGCGCGATGCACTCATCCAGCCACTGAAAGCCTTTGGAGCAGATGGTGCACAAGATGCTATAGCGTTCATGGACTCTTACTGCCTGATGAAAGACGACATTGAAAACATAATGGAAATAAGCATGTGGGGAGGTAAACCCAGTCCTTTTTCAAAGCTGGATCCCAAGGTAAGATTTACTAGTAAATTTTTTCCCTATCTCACATCTTTTGTAAGGAAATCTTACAGTGATAGTTAAGTATGGACATGCTGCTGAAGGCTGGTGAAAATGAAAATGCATAATCTTATGAACTCTAATTTAATTAAACATGGAACTCCATAGCAGTTCAGCTGTCAAGGCATCCTGTTAAGGGACGTAGCCTCAGTTGTTTTAGAGGTAGGTTGAACGTGGGTGTCCAACCCTGTGCCTTGGGCTGCATCGAGTGAAGAGGCAGCGCCTTGGCCACATGTAAAATACATTATGTAGGTAACGTACATAAGTCATGATACTTATTTTACTTAATAAAAATATTTTTATTAAGACATAAAAAAGCGGGCAACAAAACCATGAAATCAGTGGGATATTTGCTCTTTTTTTGTGAAACTAAAGCATTCTCAGGGAGTTCTCAGTGGGTCCGTCAGATTTGGGATGAAATGCTACCCTTCCTTGTACTTCATCCTTGATGACAGTTAGTTGCTCACAAAGATGTAGCGCCAAAAAGCGATGATTGGAATAAGGCATGGTTTCAGAAGTAAGGGATAGTTTTCTCTGGTAAGACTTTTTAAGAAGTCCAGTAAAGAAAAGACTTAGAGTTGCAATCAGACATTCAACTCACTGTACCATTTGTACATTTGCAGGTAAAGTACTTATTTCAACTGAAAATGAGGTTGTAAATATAGAAATAAACTGTTAGTTATGCTGATGCTCATGTTTCCTTCCCACCCAACAGGTCAAGGCAGCTTTCACACGTGCCTACAACAAAGAGGTGCACCTGACTCCATATTCCCTTCATTCTGTGAAGATGTCTAGGCGGCAGTCAGGATCCATGGGGACCTCTGAACTGAACGAAGAACTGAATGTGGAAGAGATCCAATCTGATGAGGAGGAGCAAGATACTGTTGAAAGCGATGCAATGATCAAGGTGATTTATCTTCCTCAGTATTACACTACCAAACTAAACTTTTTTCTTTTTATGTTAACTTTCTGGGACTCGTAACATCAGAATCAAAAACCAAACAAAAACCAGAGTAGATTTTAAATGCATTCTCTCTTAAGTTCTTGACTTTTAGTAGTATTAAAAAAAAAAGTTTCTTTTCTTTTTTTTGCTAGAATGTTGGAGCACAGTGAGACATCTTTGTAACACATTAAATAATGTAACAAAAGTGCTGGTCATGTCCTTACAGACAGCAGCAGCAAGCTTCCCTGCCTCTATTGCTAAACCAGGGAACTGTGACAACATTGTAGTGGCTGTATTCCATTGCACTTCAAAATGTGATTCCTGAAAGGGAAGGGGAGAGAGGTTCTTCTTCCCTGTTCCCTTTTTTTTTTTTCTTTTTAATTCACTGCACTTGATTTACACCTCTTGCCAGGCTACTCTTGGAATTCTAAACTTTCCCTGTACTCTCTTTGTAGCAAAAAAAGGTGAAGTCTTCCAAGCTGCCAAAAAGAGAAAAAAATGAAGAAACAACAAAAAAAGAAGGTAAAAGAAAAGAGAAAACAAGACATTAAACAGAATAATCTTGCTCTGGATGTAGCTTTGTTTATCTAACTTCTGTCAGAAACGTTTAACTGATCTGGTGATACAGAACCAGTGCATTGGAAATGCTCCTCTTATAGAGGTGCTGTAGCTGCAGTTCTCACACTGGGCAGCGCTGTATGTACCAAACGTGCTGTGTTACAAGCCGTAACTACTCTTGTAGAACAAGCACCAGGGTGCATGAACATGATGCAAATGTGATGTGTAGTTACCTGGTGTTTATGCAAGTCTTCACAGGACTGTTTTTATAATAAATCCTCTTATTATGTACTGAAATCCTGTAAATAGTAAAAATCCTAATCTGCGTATTTGTACATTATAGCAATTAAGCAGTGTATAGAATTACAATAAAATGTGTTTCACATGAGGTTTCTATTTTTGCTTAAGGGCACAGCATGTTCTGGCTGAGGTTCTGACTTTCCTGCATCTATCAGGCTTTTTTCTTTTTTTTAACTGACCCCACAGCCATAGAAAAGCAAAGCAGAGAGGGATTTAGTTCCAAAATGTTGTAGTGTTTAAGTTATATAGCTGCAGTCAAAGCCGGAACAAAATACCTAAAAACTTAAGAACTGTTTGACAGAAACTAAAGTGATGAAAGCTCAGAACTGATGTTGAGTATGAGAACTCAGGGGCTTCTGCCACTGCTGGCCTGCTTGGTGCAAATGAAGCAAAAAAAAAAAAAAAAAAAAGAAAAAAAAAAGAAGCAATACCCTCTGTGTACTTAAGTGCAAATGTTAAATCTGCACCTCAGCAACCTGAGGGATGGAGATGCAGCCTCATAAGTTAAACTCTTGAACACTGAACTTTCCTTGCTGGGAAACACTGCTCCTGCCTTCTCAAACGAGCCCTGCTATCTAATTACAAAAACAAAACTCTACAACCTCAGCAACTCAACCCATAAAGCCCCACAAAAAGAGGCTGTCATACATACCTGAACTTAGCTGTCCAGGTCATCTTGTTTGAGGTACTGCGTGCAGTCATTTATTTTCTTAAGATGAACAGTGTTGATTCTTTCAGAACACATTGGACATATGTTTTCAGTCTGTAACATGCTGTTTTAAAGGAAGAGGGGCAACAGGTCAAAGGATGGTTGTAACACTGTCAAACATTTGGGCCTGAGAGTAAGTTCAGAAGTGTGTACAGCGTAAGACATACAGGCTGGAGTAGCAGCTGTTTCTGGCTAGTTGGGGAAAAGGTGAGTTGGGTGTTGATTTTTTTTTTTTTTTTAAAACATTTGAGAGCTAGCCACAACAGGAAGGCTGCTGCTGGCTGAGTGGGCATGAGAAAAAGGCAGCAGACCATGACCAAAGCAGCTGGCACTAGACCACAAGGAGTTTCAAACTGATGAGTGCTTTGTTAGTCTGCACCCAGTGCTAGGTGCAAATTCCTGTTCTGGTGGCTGCTGTTGGGCTGGTTCACTTGAAAGTGATGCCTTAAAAGTATGTTAGACAGAATGAACGCTGGAATCCTTCAGTAGAAGAAAAAAATCCCAACTTACGTCTTGAATTCTGAATAGAGGGCAGGAAAGTCACAGTGTGGGCAGGCAGTCCAGTCGTCCCGTACCATGTGTCGACCCTGCACACAAGAGAAAGCAGTTCAGCTTGTCCGTTACTGTGGAAAAAGTCTCAGCAATGGAGTTCTAAAGATGTTAAGGAATGAAAAAACCCACCTCATTACAGTGTTACTTTGGTTACTGTGTAAATACTGTGACTAGAAAAGGAGCTCTAAATGATAAATAAGGTTTTCACTACTATTCGTATTTATTTTTTTAACAATTTAAGAATGAAATCATCACTTTAAAAATTATTTTAGTTTGGCGATTCTATACTGCCCCTGTAGGTACATGGATAGAAAGGTGACTGTAAATTTACTGAGATTTTTGGTGATGCGTAAGGTTCAAAAAATTCCAGCTAAGCCATGTGAGTTGAGCCCAGGGGCTCAGCTGTCTGTGAACATAGCAGGAGAGCTGAAACAGCTTTTTTTTTTTTTTTTTTTTTCCATTTTGGTTTCCTTTTGGATTCTGATGCAGAAAATTCTTATGTACCATGGTCAACATCATAAAGCCCAACAGTGCCTTGAACTGTGTTTAACAATTTGTGCTCTAATACATTGTGCAGCAATGGCTTGGTTTGACGCTTTCAAAAGGTATGAGAAAAATGATAGCCCTGATGATGTTACTGTGATGTAGAGGAACCATAACCAAGAGACAGCTTAAATACGTAAAACAGAAATGAATAGACATGTACACAGACCGCAGTATTCTGCTAAGCCAATGGAGTAAAACGGTTTAAAAAACTGTTAATATTTTTTGTAAGACTGATCCTTTAGTTTTAATATTAAAAGTAAAGTATGTTAACTCTATTATTTGCTTCCTGCTTTAGTAAATCTGTACTTATTCTGTAATTCTAGTGTGACAAATCCTTTCAACCTACTAGAAATGAAATGTTCATGTACAGGAGCTAACCACAGGGTAAGGATTTTGAAATGACAGAGGTGAGGTGTGTGGCTCTCTCACTGGGAAATGTCCCTTTTCTACAGACTGTAAAGAATTCAGAAACAAAAACAGTAGGGCTTCGCATTTGTGTCAGGATCATTAATACTGAAACCAGTACTGGCTCAGTACTTAACACGGGAAGCACCCCAGAGGTCTGGGTATCACTGATTTGCTAACAGCTTGGAAAGAACAGCCAAGCCTTAGCTGGAATCTATTAACAAAGTGCAGATGG
>JAOWBP010002392.1:44627350-44679883 GCA_028571105.1 Tragopan temminckii
CTCTGTAAAGAACTTCCCCCTGACATCCAACCTAAATCTTCCCTCTCTCAACTTAAAACCATTTCCCCTTGTCCTGCTGTTATCTACCTTTTCAAAGAGTTGATTCCCCTCCTGTTTATAGGCTCCCTTTGGAATTGTTGTACCATGCCTCTAATGGCTTCATTCTCTTCTAGTCTCTTGCAGTTGGATTCTACTTTGTTTCATTACTTTTTACTTCTCATATAACTTTCTTGTAGTTCAAACTTCAAATTACAGACACATATTAAGAAGTGAATTAAAAAACCCTACATACATAATTGTTTTTTCCCAATTTCTAATTTTGCAAAAAGCAAGGCTGGTGTAGCCATCAACTGTCTATCCAGTGTCTCTGGAAGGCTAACATTAAATCCTTTGCCTCTGGGCACTCTGCTGAGAGGACAGAGATTTTTAACCTCACAACAGAATCATAAACCTGCATCTGTAACATTAGAGGTGAAATAACGTTACTGTGCCAACATTGTGTCATTTTCATTATTACCAAATCCCACTCCCCTCAGTAAGACAGAGCTTACTCTTCCATAAATGTCTTTTTATATCTGAACTGCATTTATTGTGAGTTCGTACAAGAGTTTAAGTTCCTCGACTAAGGGATGAACTGCAGACCGTAGTGGCTGCACCTGAAGTCTGGCTTTCATAGGTAAACATGGCTGCGGCTCCACTTGGCTCACAAGTGCACTCAAACTCTCCTGTGACAGGCAATTAAACTTGAAGGCTTTTTTTCCCATTCTTTTTTCCCATGAGCTCAAACCCAAATATGACTGAATGTACCATCACTTCTATGGACATCAAAACAAAAAATGCTGTGTGAAGCTTGTTTTTCTATAGCTTGAACACAAAGAAACATGGTAACACACCATCAGTCTACCTCACAAAAGAGCTGTTATCAGCTTAACCTCAACTGCTGCAGTTCTGATACCTAATGGTGTATTTCAAGGACATTTTTAATTTTCCCTGAAAAAAAATCCAAAAAACACATCAACTCAATACAGCCAAAATTATTTCTTGTATAGTATACGTCCTGCTTATGCTTTGAGTTATCCTTTTCTGTTATTACCAAAACTATGGTATTGGTACTAATACATCAAAATGTCAGCAAAGATCTTTTTCCTACGTACCTCCTGTTTTTTCATTTTCTTATAAATTCAATATGAACTGTATTCTCCAACACAGAACAGAAACTCTGTTTTCTTTCACAGAACTGTAGCCTGTATTTGCAGATGAAACTGAATCTATGAATAAACCACCCAAACTTTAAACTAAATACCGCTACGTAGTAATAATAAAAAAAAAGGGATTTTTTAGATTTTTAAAGGGTTGAATTGTCATATGGACATCCACAGGAAGCATTTACATTGTCAGGTGATCTCAATGGCAAATTCTCCCTTCAGTTCACATTTCCAAACTGTTTTTGGGCTAACATCCTTTTGAAAACACGGTCATCAACTACTTAATGGATGGGACGGATGCCCCGCCCCTGGAGGTGTTCAAGGCCAGATTGGATGCGGCCCTGGGCAGTCTGGTCTAGTATTAAATGTGGAGGTTGGTGGCCCTGCCTGCAGCTGGGGGGGCTGGAGCTTCATGATCCTTGAGGTCCCTTCCAACCCAAGACATTGGGTTGGAAGACATGATTCTATGATTAAGAAATCAAGGGGGGCTGAATAACTTTGAAAATTTGTCTGCAACGTATCTCATTAGTTGATGTGTTTTTGTTCTTCATTCCTTAATTACTACCTTACTTTCTTCCCCTGCAACAGTATGACCAGATCCCCATTGTGCAAGACATCAGTAGTGCTGCTTGTCTTGAGACATATGTGCTGCCTGAGCATCTGGCAAAGACAACCGCCAGTGGGCTAACTGATCTGAACAGCTAACTTCTGTCTCTTTGTCAGTGTGAGCATTAATGTGATCTCCTCTGCTGTCTCCATAGTGTTTAGAGAAAGATGACTGTATCTCAGACACTTGCTTTCTCATCTTTCTGAAACTGAAGTTACTGTTTGAAATGACTCATAGAATGATCATATAAGCCTCACTCCTGAGTGAAAGCAATCCTTAAAAAGCTATCTGTGTCTACCAAAATTTTTAGGATAAAATAAACTCAAATGATCTTGTAGTACAGCAACAGGACGCAACAGCAGTGACAAAAATACAATACCTTAGGCATGCCATCATTCTCTCCTGTAAGATAATCTATCAGTTCATTTTTTAGGGCCTCATCCTTTGCCTGTCCCACCTATTAAATAAAGACAGAAGAAATTACTGTGAGGAAAAAAGAAAAAATACAACACAAGCAGACTTTTCATAACAAACTGCAGCTACATTTATTTATCAACTGATGATGGGAAAATGCCACAATACTGAAAGTCAACTTCTTGAAAAGATAAGGAATATTTTGTTTTATCAAAGTTGCTTACTGTTTCAATTGCCATTTCAATAGCCAAGTTATCTTCTGTGCTTGGACTTTTCATAAAATGCTTTAATGCCTAAAAAGAAATAGAAAAAGAGTTTAAGTTGAAATACATGAAATTAACATTTTTCTCATTTTTACCAAGTTGTTTCTCTCTGCCTTTTGACAGAAAAAAATGGCACAATGTATGGACTATATTTTATAGCCATCAGGATAGCCATATATGCTATACAGGTAATGGCAGATTTTAATCCTGAAGAGTCAAGTCTTTGCTAAATCCTGACATGTATCTTCATTTAACTGTGGTTAATGTGGCACTAGAAGCCTCCTTAGCTCCAGCTGAAAGAGCAGTCACCTACGATGGTTGTACTCTGCAAGAATCAGGACCTTTTTTTAGCATGTGCTCAGTAAGCAGGAGTCAAACACTTAGCAAGCATCAGCTGACAGACTTGCCTGTCAATTGACACACTTCCTCCTTTTTAAAGATCTGTTTATGTTGGGATGTACAACACTACTTAAACTATTTTCATGGCAACCGAATCTTCGTTGGTGAAGCAAATATACTACAAATTTTACCTATATGTTTACACCTCTTAGAAATTCACTGAGTGTAATGTGACATTAATCCATCTGGCCTCTACTGCTATGAAAAGTTTATCTGTGTGACAGTGTATAATTCGTAGAATCAAACAATAAATACAGATACCTTACTTAGCTTTTTAACACCTTTTTGTATCAGTACACATATCAGTTAAGACAGATAAAAGTCTACAAGTGAATTTGATTTGGAAGTACAGTATTTTCAACAGTTTCTATAGACAGTCAACCATCACTGCTTTATCATTTAAGTACTGACCCGTCCATATTGGCCACACAACAAGAAAAACCTTCCTGCCTGAAAATGTTTCTTTTCTCCTTCAAAATACAGAGCAATGCTCTGATAATCTTCATTGCTGGTACTCTCGGAAGCTGCAAGAGAGAGAAGGTCACGATAACAGAGTATTCCTTTTAAGTAAGAAAAGAGCCCTAACAAAGAAAGAAATTCCCATTATACAGAGAAAACCAAAGCCAAGTAGAATCAAATTATATCTTGTATGCTCTTTTTCTACTTAAAAGACTAAATGTCAGACATCAGGTCCTAATAATGCATTGAAATTATTGTTTCCACGGGTTTCACATGGTAATGGGATTTCTACAGGCATAATGGCCTATGACATACTATTTATTCTTTTAATTATGTCTTGGCAACAATAAAACATAAAAAGTGATATTAAGATTATCATTAGGATTATTTTCACAGCTTAAGAATATGAGGGTATACCTGTATTGCATAGTAAAAGACTATCAGGAGCTAACTAACCATTTAGCAGGAAATACAACTGAGTCTTCTAACCAAGATGCCGTATTACTGTACACATAAAGAGAGCCTCTTCTCCAAAGTTAGGTTTAAAACCTTTTTCCACCCACTTAGATTACAATTTGAGCCATGCTGTTGTGGAAGGAGAGAAGGAAGAAAGCACAAGGAATAATAATAGAACAATACTGCCCACCTTGACAAGCAACTGTAATGGTATATCACCAAGCTAACTGCTGTGAAGTTTTTGTAACTACCCCACCCTAGCAAAAATGCATTTTTTAAAAGAAGATTTTAAAGGGAAAATTTCAATGTTTTATTGAAAAGATGAGATAGTTCGTTAGGTACTTATGTGAAACTTTCCACATAGAAGGCTGCTAGACATAAGAGAAAAGCATAACGTATATTGCAAATCAACAGGTTGGCCACTGAGTGATTTGATGGCCTGAGGTGCAAGTCAGTTTCTCTGCAAGGCCCTCTTTAGTCTCCTACTGTGACAGCAGGAGGCCATAAATGGCCCCTGGGGGGAAAAGAAAAAGAAAAAAAAAAAAGAATGGACAAGTGACACAAACACATAAGACAAGAGCTGGAACCATTACAAAAGGAAAGGAGGTGATAAAATTCAGCTCTCCTAGGAAAATCCGCAGTGTCAGAAAGGTAATAATAAATCAAGTCAAAAAAGAAATTCCTCACCTGACACACAAGAACAGTCGAGACAAACATTTTACCTCTGTGGATAAACAGAAAGAACTCTAACACAGCCAAGGTTTTGAAAACACCTGTACTGGAAGTGAAACACAGTTTATAGACCTGAATTAAAAACAGGATGCCAAATCTGCCAATGGCGATTGAAAATAAGAAATGGAAAGGGCTGGGAAACAAAACCACACATCCCTTCTCTTATCACTTTAATTCGGTCTAAACCAAGTAAAAGTACAGTAAAACATACTGTGTGCAAAGTATTAAACTGGAATACTCACTGATGATATCAGCATAAATCTCCATCTTGTTGTGCTGTTGAGCTAATGTGAAAGCTTCATTATTGCATTTAGACATGACCAGGAACTGGATGGCAGAACCATAGTCACCGAGCTGCAGGAAAAATCTAGTTGGAATGAACAAATTAATACCTTAGTTAGGTAACACAATGAATGCTCCAAACACTAAGAAACATACTGTATTTTGTGGCATGCAAATACGATGTATTTCTCATTTTGTGTCTACATATTTTACCTTTTAAATTGGTTACTAAAATTAACTTACTGTAAATAACACAGCATGGCAAACTTTTATTATTTTCTAAACTCACTACTTCGGGTTAATGTAATTTTGAATTGAGGAGTTAAAAAGAAATAAAGTAGTACCTGTTCAGTTGTCCAAATTTAAAGAACTCAAATCACTGAACTGAAATATATAGTCATTAACCAAGCACTAGTAACTGAGTCTGACACACCAGCATGCCTCACCAACTTCCAACAGGTATGACCTGTATGACCTCTTCCATGCTTTTAAAACTCTAACTGCCCATCTCATAAGCTGCAAGTTCAATAAAAACTAATATACAAGAATATTCTTCCTGAAAGAAGTTAATATGAAAATTGTGTATAACAATTAATTTCACCGTGCTCTCCATAGCTGCAGCTAGAAAATCACTTAGACAATGCAATCACGATTTAAGAGTGATATACTACTTAAGTAGAATGAAAAGCCAATGTTAGATTGAGGTAAGCTACGGGACGTATTAAGAATGTGTTCAAGGAAATATTATATATTCTACAAGCTTATAGGATTTCTTTAAAAAAAAAATTCAATTTACTGTGCTGAGCACAATTTTATCCTCTGGCAACAATGCAGATGAAAGAAACAGTTAACAGCTCTCAAAGTGATTAACTTTTTAACGTATAATTATTACCTGGCCACCATCTTTGCCCCATCAAGAGACTGGGTTTCTCTCACAATATTAACGGCCCTTTCAGGATTATTAAGGTGATCCAAACACAGTCGGATTACGCTGTCCCACTGTTTTGCATTCTCATAAGCTACCACAGCTTCCTTGTACCTGAAAAATTACAGCTCCACAACAGTTTTTCTAGTTTTTAAATAACTCTTTTCATTATGGTATGAAAGAAACATACAGTATTTTACTTCTGAGAGGTTATTCTGTGACACCTTCTTTTCAGTTTGCATAAATAGGCTTGTTTCATATTTACTAACTTCTTTTCTCTCCACATTATTTTCTCCTGGGAGTACATTTCTTGCTGAGACAGTAGAAAACCACAGAAGTATTTTTAACTTACTCTGTCAAGCATCCCTTTTTGTATACCTTAGAAGTAGTTCATCTGTTCTATCAGCTCCACATTAAATCACTCGGGAGTGAGAGAACAATAAATCCAAACAGATAACTAGTAGCACAGTTTCAAAAATGAGTCTATTTTCTGTTCTGTAAACGAGTTAAAGAAATTTCTCACTCTTGCACTATGCAGTTAACGCTAATAATATTTTCTAGTCTCATCCATCCAAGCATTTAGCCTTGGTTGTCTCATCTTATAAGCCATCATTATTCCAAACTCCATTTCCCTACAGGCAGTGACAAGTAGAAAACTAAACTTTGTAATTAAAATTTTGTGATTATTGGCTGATACGATAAAGGCCTGTTTTGGTTTTTATCATTTTAGCCAATAATTTCACTTTATTCAGTGCCTTGCAAGAGCAGCTATTAAGATGTAACAGTAATTTGCTTCCAGATTGAAAAAAATTCTTCCATGATTATTTCAATTTTGAAGGACCTTAAAAATGACAGCTTTATGAAAGGAGTTGTTAGAAACAAACTGAACTTCAATTTTCCATTAACTGGAAAGCTGCATTGCTGCAGCACCGTAAGACCTTCCACAGTTTTTGTTAAAAAGACGATAATGTTTAGATGGGAAAAAGCCACTTAAAGCTATGTCTCTGATGGTAGTGGTAGGTCCTTAGACTACGTTTAAAATATTTATGCTTAGGTATTTCTGAATCCTTTTTCACAAGCATGTTTGATGCAAAATTTAAAGTCTGTCTTTTAGTATATTTTATTGAAATAACATATGCCATAAGTAACGATTATATATTCTATAAATGCAGATAAACACACCTGCCATCTGCTTCTTTGGCCTTTGCATATTGTAGGTGAATCTTTGGAGATGAAACATGAGGAAGAAGTTCACCAACCTTTGTCCTGGAAAAACAAGATAAAGTGAAGAAACATTTCTGGTTTCCATTTTTCTCTGGTAGAACAGGCATATTTATATCAATACTGAAAAGGTGGTTAAAAAAAGAAAGTATTTGAACATAACGTATAAGCTTTGAAGGCACTTTAAAATGTTTAAAGAGCCATGCTCAATAATTGGAAATAGAATGAGAAATAACAGACTGCTTCATGAGCACACGGGCTTAAAGAGCACAGAAACTTTTTCATTTGAGATTTATGATCATAAGTAGTGCCACTTTTTGTCTCCAATTCATCTACAGAAGCAGCACAGTATTAAAACTGTACTTTACTGATTGAGCAAGAGTACAAAGGAAACCAGTACCAGTCCAGTTGTACTACCTCCTGTGACTGTGTGCTTAAGCCTCAGCTATAGGTTGTGCAGAGGACTCCAGGCAATTATAGGCAGATCCCCTGAATGACAACATCCAACACAGCAGAGCACATGTGAGGCTGAAGAGAGGCAGGCCCTAAATGTCCCTTCTGTGCCTAGAACGCAGAGCACTCCCTAAGACTTCAGGAGACCTGAACCTCTGCCTGAAGAAACAAAACATGCCCCTCCCAGCTTCCACATCACGTCTATCACTATATGTAAGCTACTCTTATTTAACAAAGTGTTCTCTTGGTTCACCATGATGCTGCTGATACACTTCTACAGCAGGATAAATCTTTGCATCGTAAATGAGCATAATATTCCAGCCTAATTTTTAGAGCACTTGCATGAAAGAGAGGGGATCTTTCTGATCTCTGCTTTATTCAGTTTCTCCTATTAAAATAGCATAAAATGAAATTAGATAATAAATAAGGATCAGAATCTCTCTATAAAATAGTACTTCTCCACTGTCAACTTCCACTTTCCACTTTAAAATGATGTACAGAACATTACATTAGCTGTTGACAGCTAACAGATATAGACTCCATTTGAACAAGCAAGTTAGGACAATTTCCAACTGTATGAATATTCAAAGTTGTAGTTAGGTACCTGATGACCAACAAAATTTAATGAAATTAAAAGAAACTGCATGAATTAAATGACCAAATGGAGGGTGCATATGCATGCACACTCTCACACGCAAAAAGGACTGGAAACTGCAGCTAACGTGACACAAAAACAGGAAAAAAAAAAGGGGGGGGGGAAAGGAAGTCCCCCATTTCCAGTAAGACTGTATTTAAACCAACATAAGCTTCTAAGAGGTGACTGCTGTTCTTGTTCAACCCTGGGGAGAGGAACCACAAAAGCAGAGAGACATGTGCAGACTTGTTCTTTTTCCAAGAGCACCACATCAAGTCCTCTGGTACAACAAACAGAACACCTCCCTGCAATCTGTACTTACCAATTTTTACACCGGATGTACACTGATGCTGCCTTGTCATAATATTGTCCCTTCTCATACAGCTGTGCAGCTTCTGAAAATTGCTGTAATATTGAAAATCACCGTAATATCATTTGTAAATTATGATTATGAAGAAGTATCTTAATGTATTTACATATTCAACCTTAGGCTTTATTAACTTGTTTGAATACCTTCATACTCTCCAGAATAGCTCCACAGTCCCTTTTTAGTAACCTACTGGGATGCTTAATGGCCTGGTTTACGCCCTGACGGATATCTCCCATTCGAATGCACATCTGAGCCACTCCAGCAAGGCAAGCTTCATCGTGTTCCTGGTACTAGCAACAAAATGGAAAGCAGAGACATTATGTATCAGAAATAGCAGCTCACAAAAGCCACAGTAACAAAACACTGATTCAAAATAACAAAACATTACATGGACTTGGTGAAATCAATTTTTGCCTAGAAATTCTTGCTCAGCTTCAGCTATTTTTTACTAGTTAAGAACAACTCTGCTTAATTTTTTTTTTTTTCCTTAACCTTTGGTCTTTTATTTGTGTATTTCACTTACAAGATCTGTCCCGGCCAAGCATACAGAAAATATTATTATTATAGATGGCTCAGTACTACTCCATGCGTTCCTTCAAAGCCAACAGTAGAAAAAAAGAAGGAAATATGCTTGTAATCTCTCTTCATTTTAATTTCTTTTCTTTTTTTTTTTTTCCCAAAGAGGGTAAAGGCCACTGACACTTTATAAGGACAAATGGCTTGAATTCAGAAAACATTGCTATTTTCTCTATTAAATTCCCCTATTATTATTTCAGCAGCTTCATAATAGGCATTTTGCAAATATTAGGGAAAATAATGCTAGAATAAGGGAATATCTACTGAATAAGATGTCTACTTTGTAATGCAATCCTAGCCTGTCTTTACACAGATAAAAATTCAGCAAAGAATAGCCAAAGGAATAATGAAGATCTTTGCTTTAACAATGAAATCCTAGCAGTGTTTGCACATCTACTATGAAACTGTTCAAACTAAGTCTTATTATTCCATTCAAACACAATGGCAATAATGTTTTATGAGTAGAGAAAGCATCATTCTGTGCATTAAAAATACACAAAAAAAGTACATAAAGGACTGCTATCACCAAAGCAATAGTTGTGTAGATTTAGCGCTGAAATAAAGCTGAATTCAAATCATCTGAAACAAAACACTTGAAAGTGCAGCATTTGATACTACACATGCTATCAGTACTGGAAATGAAATACCTTACTGTCCCCAGTGATTCCCTTCTCATAATGTGCCAGAGCATTCATATAATCGCCCCTGAAAGAAAATTGGAATTATGTGGAACAAGTTTTAATTGAAAGAGATCGTTACCTTCCTACCTAGCAGTTCTTTCAGACAGATTATGCATGTAGCTGTTTTGCTTAAGAGATAAAAACTGCAAATTAGGATGTGAGGTGTGCAAAAGAAGGAATTACACATTATGTTATGGTGCTTCCCTTTATTAAGCTATTAATCAAAAGGCAAGCCTTTTCTCAATTCCTTTACACTAAGACCAATCAAATTCCACGACAGCGAGGCACAGAATACCCACGTATGCAATGCAACTCAATTTCATCTCTACTTCCACATGCATTGCTGGAAAATAAACCAATCTACTTTTTTTCCCCCCCAGCATAACAGTGAAAGTTGGTGGGTTTTTGTTGTTGTTGTTGTTTTATTGTTTTTTTTAAAGTACATTCAGAACAGAAGTTACAGATGGTCTCATTGCTTCAGTTGCCTCAGTTCCCTCCTGTCTTTGACTGCACCCTCCAACAGTTCTGGGGGTATTACAAAAATGGGAATTATATACAGAGCTTTTCCCCTCAGGTTAGATGTTAAACTGACTGACTTTAACCTGCAGAGCCATAATACAGACTTAATATCACAGCAAATGGTTAATAATTCTCTTTTGAGGACTGTCAGGCCTGAAATTTGACACATTTCTATCTAAAATGTAAGAATATGAAGGCTTGAGCATTGGAGGAAAAACAAGCAAAAGTTTTAAATGCAAGGCTTTTGTCCAACACAAGAAGTCTTAAATGCTGTGAATTTTCTCTATTTTCCAAATGCTCACATGCAAAGTACTTATTTAGGAGATCATAGTACATAGCGGACCCACCATTCAAAAAGAATATAAATATACTGTAATTAAGCAAAAATCACTATTGCTTGCTAACCTATGCCTTGAGCACGAAGCATTTCCACAAAACTTTTTTTCTGTCTTACAGCTGCAAAAACTGATAACTCAGCATTACAGCTGAGCTTTCTCAGCTACAGTATATCTCAATTGCATGTTCTAGTTAGCATAAGCATTGGGTTTCGTGTTCTTACACTACAGTTTTGCAGGAGAACTTACGTGAACTCAAGTTGCAGCGCATATTCTCTTGATATGAATGGGATTTGGTCTGGAGCCAAACACTTAGCCAGCTGAAGTGCACTGTCCCAGTGCTGCAAGTCTTTTCGCATCTATTAACAAAGAACCATGTTCTGATGGAGACAGCAAATTCTGAATTGTAATATGAACTTTATATTCGTCTAAATGCAATTATAGAGCTAGTATTCTAGGAGGACGTAGACTATTTGAGAGAGCTACATTTATCTTAAGAGTGTCCGCAAATCACACAATAGCAAGAACAAAACCACAGAGGGCAGAATTACCAGAAGGTAAAATATTCCAACATTAAGGTGAAGAAAATTGCATACAAAATATTTACTCATTTTGAATACCTCAAGTGCAGAAATAGGACGAGAGGATGCCAAGTATAAATCCTGAGCCAGGTTAAAATTACTAGTAAACATGGCAAGGTGTCCTGCTAAAAGGTTGTGATCTTCTATTCCCTGCAAAAGGACACAATAGGTGCAATAACATTAAAAAACAAAAGTTATAGGTAACACAGTCTGGTGAACACAGTAAAGCAATACATCCCCACATCTGACAATATGACAATGTAATACAGATTCTACAAACTAGAAAAAGGCCTCACTTTCTTACTGTACCTCAAAGCCACAAATGCTGTCTAAAACCAACACTTTGCAGAAGTATATTCTTACATGTACATTTTCAGATATCTAAACACAATCTGCTTAAAAAAATGTGTTAGTGGCCGTAAGCACTCTCTTACAAATAGGAAAGGATAGAGCTTGTCTGACACATGAATACGTATATTCTACTCCTTTCAAGAAAATATGAGAAAGAATTCTGCATTCCAGTAGAGTTCTGCAACCATGTGAAGAGGAAACCAAGGAAGAGTTCTGTGGTTTGAATGCTTTCTCCTCTATAACTAACTCTCTTGAAAATGATTCACCAATTATCTATAAATAAATAAATAAATCAGAAATTCTTAAGAAGAATTAAACCACAGCACTCCCCATTTAAAAAGGACTTTATATTTTACCTTTATTTCTTCTAGCGACATCACCATCCCAGCATTCCCACAAGTGCGATAAACACGTATTGCAAAATCCACCTCCATGTGATGTAAGCAAGCTTTGCCCAGCTCATTCCAACTAGACTGGTCATTCAGAAGTACACATATCCCCCATGCTTCAGAAAATCTATGAAAGCAAAAGTAATTTAAAACCAATACTTCTTGTACCTAAATTTCCTTCTCTACTCTTTTTTTTTTTTAATACTATGACAGGGAGAACTCAAAAAAATCTCTACTTCTAAGCCATGGAGAGGTAGACAATTACCAGGAACAAAGGAGAAGTACAAACACATAACTTACGGTTCTGTTTCTGCTATTTTTACCATTCTTTTTCATGAAATCACCTGCTCTCCCTATTCTGGCAGTTTTTTCATTATACTGATTTTGCTTTGCTTCAGTGCAGTGGAAGAAGAGTGAGGCAAGAAGAACCTTCACCCAGTTTTGGACCCCAAATCAGTCTTGAACAAATTATTTCTACTTGACAGTGGAAAAACAGAAAGCAGCACTATTTCTCTTACTTTGGTTTGCACAGACACCTATATGGCCTGATGGATCTATCTAATTTATCCGTATTCAGCATGACATTTTCAGATAACCATGGTACGCTGTATAGAGCTATAAGCACACACAAAAAAAATTTACACAATAAAATTAAAACAGATGTACCTTTTCAACATTAACGTTTGAGTAAGCATTTGTGCCAGCTCATTAGGTCCAAAGTCTTTCAAATCTCCAAGGAAACTGTGAGTACTGAGATAGATACTGTTTGTTTTCCCGCTCTGAGTCTGACAAGTTAATTCTCCATTATACAGCAGTAAAGGTTTTTGGGAAAAGGGGACTTCTGTACCACCTGCCAATATAATCTTCGATCCTAGATTCAAAGATTGGGAAGAAAGAAGACATCATTTAAAAAAACCCTACTTGGGAAAAAATGTGGTAACCAGTCAAGGTTGCTGGCTATTAACTCAAGGTCTCTAATTCTGATAGTCACATCCTACTGTAAAAGAGTATGTTTGTCAGTGAAATACAAAAAAAGCGAGTTAAAACTTCTAAGTGATAAAAATCATTTTCCAAATATTGGTAGATAAATTTCTTGGCACTTGCCACTCACGTAGAAATAGCTATGGTTACATTTCTGGTTAATACTACAAGTGAATAGTTTTATCATCTGATCCTAAGAGCTTCTCTGGCAACATACAAAATACAATTGAAGCATCATGTGCCATTATCAGACAAAAGAGTGTAGGAGCAAGAAGCTTGAAGGGTCAAAATCAAAATGTCTCTTGCTGGAAATCTGCAGAGAAACCTATGCAACAGTTACTTTTTTTTATTAGACGGTTAGCACTTCAAAACCTCTGTACTGTTCATTTTCATATGCAGTTGTGGAAATATTTAACAAATTAAAAACAGAACATGTTTTGCTTTAATAACTGAGGTAATTGATGAGATTTTCAAAGCATTTACAGTACCTTGAATGGCATCTTTATGAAAGACGTAAGTGTATGCTTTATCGTCATCATAAGCAACAAAAACACCTTTATCCATTGGCCAGTTTTCCCACAGGATTCCTTTAATGGTTGGTGAGAAATTTGGAATCTCATATATTCTATCGTTTACCTAGAAAGAATGCAAAAATAAAATTACAAGGAAGCAAGACTAATGAAACAAGCTAAATTTTCATTCAGATAATGATTAAAAATAGAGGAATAGAAGTGGCGCAGAAATATGAAATTCTTATTACAAAAAGTTTTCTTATGAGCAGTGACTCTGAATAGCATAACTGTTTAATTCAGAAAATACATGTCACAAGCATGATATTTACTTTCCTTAGAAGAAGAGCAATGGGACAGGCAGTGAAACTGAAAGGTAGCACTTTAACATTAGCTAAAATATCAGTATTGGAATACACTAATATACAATTTCTGAAAGGCATTTAATGTAATTAAATTATCCTGATCTACTATGACACATTTTATTTCTTTACATTACTATTCTTTACATTACCATTCAAGCCTTTTTGGCAATTTCTTCTTCTAGCATATGTGTTGAGTAACAGAAGTTTTATCATTCTCTATAAAACACATTTTACAAGATAGTTGGAGACCTAACTTGTAAATATAACGGCACGGCTATCCCGCACTAACTTACTGGACAGTAGACAAAGCCATCGCTTTTTTCATCTATGAAAGCCAGTCTGGTTCCATTAGGATCTGGAAAAATTTTTCTCACACTGACAGGATGACGATATTCATTCACGTATTGCCAGTCTTCGATGTAGAAATAATGAATAACTCCAGTCTAATGAGAAAAAAACAGAAAAGGCTAATATTGACGCTAGTAAATGGCAAGTAGATAATGAATTTGATTGTGGTGTTTTTTTCCCCCATCTTAGAGATCTGAGTATGAAGAACATGTTAAAAAACAGCATTTCCAGCTTTCTTTTGACCTTTTTCCTCATTGCAGGACATTATTGGGCAGGATAGGAAAACTTGAGGCTTTTTGGGGGTGGGATTAAAAAAAAGGAGGGCCTTTTTATTTGAAAGAGAAAAACCCCACCTCACTACCTCATTTCCTGCCTTTCCCAATGAAAAAATATGAATATCTATTACTGTAACAGGAGAGTGGAACAGCTGTTTATTATTTCTTATTTCTCTAACTAGCACTAGTTCTATCATTAACTACCTGCGATCAAAAAATACCCAGAAATAAACTAAGAATCCAGAGATTTAAACTAATTCAAATAAACTTTGGATGTCCTCATTTAAGAGCACAGTTAACCACTGTAAAAGTAAGATCTTCAGCCAAGACCTGAATTATCAACTGAAAATGCTTCCCAGAAGAACGACGGAAATTAAGTGGTGCTATTTATTTAGTCCTGTTTTGGTTTCTTTTACTTCACTTGTCTTCAAGCTGAAGATAACCATGAAATAGTTTTAGAAAAGAGGGAGGAAAACTCATTCTGCTTTGTAGAGACATAGTGCAATTCTGAAATGAGGGAAAATGGCTAAATTTCTTTCAAGAAAGAAGCAGGCTTCAACCAGTGCTGAATAATTTGCCTCCCAAGAAGAAACAGAAATCCTTAAGTACAGGTTTACCCAACACAGGGGAAAATGCAATCAAACTCACTGGTGATAAACACTATTTCTCAACTAGTGTTGTACAAACAAGAACACCAGAAGTAAAAGGCGGCTTTTGAAGTCAACTGTAAAACTTGCACACACCAAATTGATCGGTTCTGAATTCAGATCTGAATTTAAAATTTATCAGTACTAATTTTAACTAGCTAAAAAGGCACCTGAGAAAACAGGAAAGCCCTCAACTGCTACAAAACCATTCAAATCAGTAAATCAGTGATAAGAGCAGAGAAAGCAGCTCTGTCTTTCCTCTGAAAGGGTCAGTACATCACCATGTGTCATAAAGAGCACAATACAATGTCAAACGTGCCCTGTATTTCCTGTGGCAGAAAATACTAGAACCAAAAAATATATGCCTCATACAGAGGAAAATCTCCTGAAAAGTCCATGAGCATTTCCACATTATTCTTCCGTGTCCTTCTAACTTCTTCTCTTGTTGAAACACTTACAAAAGTAAAAAACAAAAATCCCTATCATCTGTCAAATGGTTCAATAGTAAGCTGAGACCTACATTTACACTATAATACTTGCTTACCTCATTATCTTTGGGTCCACATCTATCATGTTACCACTTAAATCAATATATTTTCAAAATAAGCCCTACACTTTTTTCTTATATCTGGAAGATACTTTGATTGCCAATAATCTTGCAACTACAACAAAATTAAATTCTGCTACTAAAAAGCAGTGTTTTGAACCAAACATTAGTAGACAACATTCCTGCCAAAACATCTCATGTAGGTGCAATAGTAAGGGAAAGTTGGATGCGATTTTGACTTTCTGCATAGAAAATAATCCAAAGTAAATTTCCCATTAGCACCATTTTTTCTTCAAAAAAATGATAATAATTCAAATCATTTGAATAGAAATACATTCAATTTTAAAAGATTCTTAAAAACAGAAATAACACTCACATCTGTGCCGTATATGAGGAAGTCACCAGTTAAGGCATGGCACAAAATTCGGTATTTATCATCGTCTGCTGGGAAGAGTCGAGTTTCTCTTTCTTCCTGAGCATCCAAACCTTCACTTTCTATCTAAACATAAGAAAAAAATGAACTTAAAGTCTACAATGTACCTACACTGTTGATATCAAAGTTTCACCTGTATCAAACTGTCCAGAAATGAGTTTTCCTGTCACACAAAAAATTCACAAGAAAACTTGTTCTAGAGTAGCTAATATTTCTAAAGTTTCCAGAAAATCAGTTTTATATTTTAATTAGCTAGAATAGAAAATAAAGAACTTTATTTCTATCTCCATTAACAGAAGATTACTCCACTTTATCTCATTTTAAAAATTTCTTGAACTTGTTCAGCTTAAATTTACTAATTCAGAAATCCAAACTGACAGAGCTCTTACCATATGCAACTGGACTTTACCCTCAAAGAGAGCAGCAGCGTAATCAGAATTAAGATGCATGCTTGCTACTGTACCCAGATACTCTGCATCTTTAAGCTTTTTCACATCTACAGAGAGAGAGAAACATTCAACATTTCATTACCAATATCTGGAACTTGAAGTTTTATTTCATTTAATTACAATGTCTTGTCATAACTTCTTCAGTTTGGGAAAATCATTATTTTGTCCTAATAGGGATATTTGGCAAATCTTTCTTTTTAATTGCACAATGCAGAATGTCCAGCACTGCTAAGCATAATATCACATTCATTAAAAGAGACAAGCAATGATGTGGCTGCTTAATATAAGAGAATGAAATTAATGCTTACTGTTTTCTCCAAGCAAATAAAACCAAGCCCGATTGTTCATTCCTACAGCCAAATGATAAACACCAACAGCAATGAAACTGGGCTCTACTTCAACAGAGACAGTAACTGGTAGTTCCTGTAAGAAAAACAGTATCAGTTTTCATCCATTACTTTCCTTTTATCCAAACGAAGTTTAAAAGGAAAAGGTTATCATACTCTCTCCACATGATTGGCTATAGTAACTTCAAGAAGAGAAGTGAGGTATGCAATCCGTGTACTGCAAGTATCGCCAAGGACTGGAAGCTTTGTCAAGAAAACATGGAGGGATGCTCTTCGTGTCGATACTGCCAACAGCTGTCCATCATCCGTCCAAGCCAGCTGATCGACACCTAAAACATTTGCAAGTTTTGGCGAAAGAGCATTTCTTTGACTACCGAAATGAAACAAAGAAGCAATATTTTCACTTCAAAATGTAACAGTAGTAGAAATTCACACCTAGGAATATAGGTACTAATGTATTCAAATCAAGCCAATTAAAATATTTCCAAGATAAAATGGAATCACTCAGACCAAACCCATAATTTACTAATTTAGCATCCTCCTAAGAGTAAAGACTTGACAACAACTGAAATACTTACAGATACACAATATAATAGTGGTAAATCACTACCTAAGAACATTGTCTCATAAGAATGTTCTGGAAGCCACTGGAGGAAAACTTGTGTACCAGACTAAGTATCATCTCCCCTAAGTACATGAGACGCAGAAAAGCATTAAGAAATTCACCCACCCAAAAAACATGAAAAGGAGTAGAAAACAGTTTGCATTATCTGAATATACCATATTACAGATGAAAAAACAACAAACACTCACACAAAAAAAGTCACAAACACAAAGCCTAACAAACTCTCATTGATCAAATATTGTTAGAGTTGTACTTCTCTATTATTCAAAAAGATAAACCTTTCAAAAAATAACTGTATGTTCCCATTTTTGCTGTGGATCACCTAATGCATACTAGTTGGGAAATAAAACTTCATAATAAATTCCATATTTACATAGTTTTTCAACAATACTTTTTGTTAATACATACATGTAAACAATCACAAAATTCTATTTTTTACCTGATTTATAAAAATTTCCACCCTCAAGAAAATTACTAACATACCTTTGTTTTCATCATCCAAGTTTATTATGGCATACATCTTTCTCAGGTCTGACAGATCATGGATTTTAATGCTAAAAGAAAAATAAACAGTCTTTCTCACTAACGTAATTCTCAGTCATCATAAATTGTAAGAAACCCAACCCATCCCAGTTAAGACAGCCTAATGGAACAAAATGAGAGCACGAATGCAAAATATCTAAAATTTCCTAAAGAGCAATGCACGCACACAAGGAGTGAAGAGACTGATAGCTTTCCTGTACTTTCATGTTATCTAGTATATGCAAAAGAATGATTGAAAAAATCATACTTATTGTATGATAACTGCTGTGAAGTTGTACCATGCTCTTCTCACAGGTATATAACTCTTGATGTGCAAGTGTCTTAAATCAACAGCCTGCTACGGTCACGTGCAATGGAGAACTGAGGACAGAACAGACTCCTGCTGTCACTCAGCTTCTTCTCCTCTGAAGAATTCAGGTTATTACAGGAACAGGAAGTAGTGGAAGAAGAGCTATAGGGCATGTTCTATCATATGCACAGTATATTTTGGAAGAACTCCAGTCTGTAACTACTTTCTCCTTAATTGCTTGCACATTTATACTTTTCTCTAGATTGCAGTTAAGATCAAGTGGCAGAAGAAGTTATCAGGATATCAGTACATTCAGAACAGACTTAAATGAATAGTTATGTTGCTAAGCATCTATGTCCAATCAATCACAATAAAGAAATTAGGACTTTTCAGTCGATGAATAACAGATTAGAAAAAGAATCAGTATTGAATTTTATCTTCTTAGAAAAACAAAAACAAAACAACCCTAAAAACGCAGTTAATGACAATAAAGTTAAGTGAAAGTGCATAGATATTGGTCAAGATTAGCTGCTTCTAACTTTAGGCAAAGAGGCAGTTCCAGAAAGCAATTCTTCTCATCTTCTCTTCAGAGACTTCTTCAGAAGCCTTGAAGACTAGCTCTAATGCCAAACAACTAAAGTTACATGAGATGAAGTCTATTCTTTATGTTTAAAAACTGTCACTTACCAATTGTCACCACACGATGCAGCTTTGTTTAATGACTGTGAAATAGCAATGCTGCTTAGATTATCTTTATGATTGTGAGCTTGAAAGATTTCTTGACCTATCTCACGAATGTGCGTAGAGATGACTACAAAACACCCTCGTGAGAAACCAATCATGATGTAGCCATCACCATACCTGATAAAAAGAAAAAAAATAACAAAAGAGATTTATTTATGTATTACGCAAAATGCATTTTCTTTCAGGTTACTGAGGTAATCTGTCAACGCCTCTTTCTAATGGGAAAAATAATCAAGTTACGGGAATCCATACATGTAATGTAGAACAATAGGGTATAATACAGATTAAGGGAAAAACAATCAGAACAAATACAAATTTGTCACACAAGGGCGCTCAGCATTCAATCACAAATCTTCTTTATCCTCTCTTCTACACTCTTTTGTGCCCCTTTCCTTTCTGCATGCAGCATACATAGCAGTGATGCTAGGAGAAAGAACTTTGAGATCTTCATTAGTATAAATGTGCCAGGAGGTGGAAACCTCAATTTCAAGGTTACTGCTGACTCCATTTTTTTCAAAGCTATGCTAAAAATAATAACGGCAGTCATTCAGCCCTCAAGGCACACCACTACAAACACAGTACTAAAGCCAGAGTGTGTGTTTGTGAATAGATAGTTTAATATTCACGGTGTCAAGTACAAATAAGCAGGTTAAAACAGAAGTAGTTACAGCATGCCAAGGTTAATTCAAATGAATGTCTCATCTGCTTAGTTGGGAAAAAATACAATATTACAAAAGAAACAATCCGGGCACACCTTGTCAGGTATGTGCTTCAAAATAAAGAAGCATTCAGCTACAGAATTTAAGTGTAAGCATTAAATGTCAACAACACATTGACTGAACAGACACCATGTCACAATTCAAAAATATAGAAACAGTACAGCTACTTCTGGGTGCAGAGTTGAAGCTTCTAGCTCAGAATTTCTTCAAAGGAATATCACCAAGCAGGGGAGCTACAAGAACTTTTCCTAACTTTGTAAACAAAATAGCTGAAAGATGCAACTCCATCACAGCTCTTCCATTAGCAACTCATCCAAACCTACGAAGCCCTCGATTTTATCTATTGTCAGGACAGTAACAGCACTACCATTCTAAAGCAGAACATACCAATGGCAATTACATTTTGGCAATCCTTCTTTCACAGCCATTGAATTGTTAAGAATTAGAAAACGTAGCTTCATACATTTAAGGAAAGTTCCTCGTGAGCAAGGGATATATGTTTTCATTTTCAGCATTTATCAGAACTACTGAGGAAATCTTCAGCTTGTTAATATAAGAATGCTGCATTAAGGAAGCTCTGCTTACCATCTGTAGGTTACAATACTGCCATAAGGCTGCTGAAATTTCAGATCAATTGGGTTATCAGGATCATTCAAATTAAAAAGAAAGAGAGTCTTCTTGCCAACCACTACACTTACCTGCCAAAGAATGAAAAGAAAAAATTAACTCAGGAGGAATAGTCACATTAAAATAAGGCGCAACACCCTCACTAAAAGATGAGATTTGGAACTTACAGTAATCCTTAAGAATGCTATGAATTTGAATCCTGAATTCTGATTAATAATGGAAGAGATCTGCAGGCTATTCCCCTTGTGAGCCACTGGTTCACAGTTCTAAATGCAAGCCCAGTAGAACACACATCTCAAATTCAGCATTTGTCCCTGCAGGAACACTGGGAAAGCCCCATTTCTTCTGAGGAAAAGGCAGGAGGTCACATGGATCCTGTTGGACTACTCTCACTTGCATTACAATGCGTTTTTTGATCCACAGAATTTCTATCTGGAAAGCTGAAGGGAAGACTACCAGAACGTTGCTACCTCAAGTAAAGAAGTCTGTTCTGCTTGTACTACACATGCATCTTTCTAGTTTGTTACCAGTCTAGGTAAGTACATTTCATTTGATGAAACCTGGATCATTGCTGGACTTCAGAATTGAAGAGAGGTTGAGCGAACTTCTTTTTAATACTGTTTTTGCTACCAAAACATGTGACTGTTAGACAAAAGTAAAACACTAATTTTAGAAAAAAGAAAGGAAGGAGAGATTGTTTCACCTCATTCTTTAATGAAGATATTCTGAAGGGCTGTTTACAAGTTAATTTTGCATTACCCTCTGTTCCAGTCCTCCTTGTCTAAAAAGAAGACTATTTTTGTAAAGAGCTGGAAGGTTAAAATACAAAGCTGTACTTTGAAATAGGAGGTATTTTCAAATTGAGGAAAAAAAATTACCTAAAAATTCATTAATTCAGAAGTACAAACTTGAAGTCTGCCCACTAATTCTTAAATTAACCCCAAATTTAAAATTTTATTTCTGTCGCTTGAGGTAGTTTGCTTATAACTCCACTGCGAATTAATGATGAAATATTTAAGAAATACAATTTCTTAAACTCTAAGAAAGTACAAGAATTATTTTATATTGTGATGCATGTTAACACACTGCTTATTTTGTGCCAATTTGAAGGGTTTTTTTTTCCAGTGTCATAAGTAGCAGAATGGAAGTGATCATTATCAAGCCAAACCTTCTACAAGAACAGATAATAAATGCTATATGGTTTAAACTGCTGATGGACTATTCAAGTCTAACACCAAGAACTACAGACTTAGAGATGTTCCTCAATATTCCACAGCAAACTTGAGAGCTGTAATAAAAAAAAGTAATAGAAAAGCCTAGGATACTGCACACTCCCTGAAGTAGCAGGAAAAAATCAAAGCGACAAAGTTTCTGCATTTTCAAAATATTTGTTAATTAAAATTTCCCTAGGAAGAGAAAGCACTTCATGCAGAGAAGAAAAACACTCCTGTAAGTCCTTGTCAACATAATACAGGAGAAATTCTACACTGCATAGATTATATCTGACTGTGAAATTTTAATTACGCTGTCCATACTTAAGTATACAGATCTGGACTAATCGTAAACAGTATCACTTTGCTATCCATGAATTTTCTGTCTCATTTTGGTACTTTGTTACTGATCATTTACTAATATGTGCTGCTACACTCATCATTACCCCATTTTTCTGTACTTCACCACTGATGGATCCGATGGAACTTGATTCCTCTCAAGAAAGAAGTCAGTGAAAGTGTAGCCATTTAGAGAGAGAGCATCATGCTTATAGGAGAGGTTTAACAGATGGCTTTCTAGGCTCATCAACACTAAGGTTTGCAGAAGACAAAAACCCAATGAGTGTTGATCTATTTCCAAAACTAACTGCTGAAAACCATCTCTGTAGTCAAGACTTTCCTGCGCTGTTTCCCGTGTACCACACTGCATATACTGTTGTACAGTTATATTGTATATTTTAAGTACCCGCACTTACCTCCATCTATTGCATTTAAAATTACTGCAAACTACTGTCATTTGTCTTACTGCTAGCCACCATGTTTTCATGGTCACATCCTTAATGAGCAAAGGGGTAAAGCTTGAAAACAAAGGTATCTGGGGGGGGGGAAGGGGAAAGCCAGAGGTAGGGAGAATTAAAGCTTCAAAGTAATGTACTGAGTCAAGGAAAAAGTAAAATTACTTTCTGGCCAACACTGGTTACTAGCAGAAACCCTGAAACATCAAATTAACACTTTTTGCAGGATTTTGTATTGACTTCTTACTGTGCTTTCCCTGGTTGATATTCTTTCATCAGTCTTCATAACTGAGAACTGCATATCACTGGGATCTGAACTCACTGAGGTCTGCAAGAAAGAAATCCAGATTGAAAAATCAGCACACAGTGCAGCAAATATCAATGATAAATAATTGCATTATTTCTGCCCTGTATATTTAAGCATTAAGGATAGATAGGTAGAATTGCTACAGCATCTAGTAACAAAAATGAAAAAAGTTGAAAAAAACATGAAGTTAGTTTGAATCATAAAGATGTGTTATCATGAACGACACTGAAAAGTATCTTAAAAAGTTAAAAATTTAGATAGGGAAAGATCCAAATGAGTAGGAAGCTCGCACAACAGTGTTTTACAGACAGCACTAACTGATACAATAGAAACAAGACTACTGCAATGCAAAATCAGAGAGAATAATCACCATAAATGATATGTGCACTATTTACAATGCATAAAATAATAATAAAAATTATCTGGTCCATGCAGTGACAGCAAAGTAGTTGCTTTTGTAGTCAATATGAGGTTAGAAAACCTCATAAGGAAACTTGCTTTGTCTTTGCTGTCTCGACTACACTGCTTCTCCTACTGAAGCTAGCTAGTTTAAAGTACAGACACGTCCTAAAAAACTTAATTTATTATTTCTTCATCCACATAGGTCTTCAGACATAAAGATGGAAGCGTATGAAGTGAGCTATGAAAGACCTTTGAAAATCATGAGCGAAACACCATTTGTTAAATTAAGAAAGAGAATTATAGCTGCATATTGTGCAGCAACTGTCATTGCTTGGAAGGACTGATCTGTGCAAGCAAATGGAATGCTTGATAAGAGAATCTGAATATACTTACAGGAAACACCAAAATTAGCCTCTCAATGATGTGAGAGGGTCAGCCTGGAAGAAATCATTGAATACCAGAGGCAAGATACTTATTTAACCGATCTAAAGCAAAACAAACTCTAAAGACTTTATAAACAGTGTGTGAAACCTGTCCTGTGCTGCTACTGAGCAAGTCAACCTAAGATTGCACTCCTAGGATTCTCCTGCAAAAGATATAGGCCAGGATAACAGATAAGAGAAGCAGAGCTATTGAGATCCTAATACCATAAATTATGCTGCATAACACAGAGGTTCAAATATTTAGATTTGCACTCCTCCTGTTATCAGTTTTCCCAAAACCTCCTTGTCCCTGAAAGCAAAGATATGGAAAAAGCATCAACACCCTTTACACTGTAGCTCTCTAGCTCTCTCAAGAACCAGGGGTATCCATGTATGTCTTAAAATCAAACAGAGATTATAAATACTACCTGTCTTATAGTATCCCCTTCCTGATTGCTTATAGTAATCATTTTGTCTTCACCACCCAGAGCCAGGAGGTTTTCAGTGCTCCAACAACCACAAGTAATTCGCTTAGTGTGCTTACCTGGAAAAGAAACATACAACATAAATGAACAAAACAAAACAAAAAATCTGGTACAGAAATACACTGTATTTGACCACTCAAATGTAGATTATCAGGATGTGAAGAAACTTAACAGATAAATTAAAATTCAACAGTCGAATTTTAATTTTTAACCTTTCAATCCTAGATGGAAGTCTTTTGACTTTACAGGAACTTGCACAGCCCCTGTTCTTCCATTTTTTATTTAAATTAAATTTCTACCCTTAATTTTTCTGTCCAGAGGTGTCTTACACAGCTAACACACTGAACTATAGAAATACCCCAGTAACTACAACAAAATAGATGATGAAAGTTAAAAGTAAGCACATTTTTTATTTGCATATTCACACACAGAACAAAAAAAGGAAAGTAGGCATATTAACAAAACTCCACCATTTTAAAGTGCAAGCCCAAGTTCAAAACAATGCATACCAAGAATAGGAATCTTGCGAGAAGTCTGATGGTTATATATAAGTAAGTTCCCCTTAGTCGTTCCAACAGCGAGTAAAGCTCCTACTCGAGACCATAATAAGAAAGACAATGAATCCCTAAAATAAAGAAAATTATTACTTTCCATAGTAGATTTATTTTGTGTCCTTACATACAAAAACATTTTCACAGAATCACAGAATGGTGTGGGTTGAAAAGGACCACAAAGATCATCTAGTTTCAACCCCTCTGCTATGTGCAGGGTCACCAACCACCAGACCAGGCTGCCCAGAGCCACATCCAGCCTGGCCTTGAATGCCTCCAGGGATGGGGCATCCACAACCTCCTTGGGCAACTTGTTCCAGTGCGTCACCACCCTGTTTGTGAATAACTTCCTCCTAATATCCAACCTAAACCTGCCCTGTCTCAGTTTAAAACCATTCCCCCTTGTCCTATCACTATCAACCCACGTAAACAGTCATCCCCTCCTGTTTAAACGCTCCCTTCAAATACTGGAAGGCCACAACGAGGTCATACTTGCATACGTTTTGAAGTTTTATGAAACCATACACACCAAAGCAGAACTTCTAAAGGAAGCAAACAGTCTCTACATAAGTATCAGAACTACCTGAGTGTGCACAAAACAATAGAAGTAATAAAAAGGTTGTATGAGGTAATGGAATAAGCTGCTGCAGCAGCTCACAGTGGTCTAAGTCTTCAAAAACACCTCTTAAGAAAAAAAAAACAACAACAAAACTTTCTTACCTCATGCCACTGTCTAATTGGCTTGTTTTGCTTGTGTTGGCATCCCAGAGAAAAATGGCACTACATCTGTCTGCGATTATTGCTAAGGTATCTCCATCCTTATCCCAGTCCATAGCCACACAGTTACTGAAAAAAAACCATGTAGTTTCGTTAATTACATTAAACTATGTTTAAAAGTATACAGATTCAGCTGTAATTCTGCAGTTGAAGAACCTGCCCTTCCCCTTTCCTACCAAGCAAGCCCACGACAGACTTATCTGGAAAGTGTATTTTTATAGCAGCCGTGCCCATACTCAGATCTCATAAAAATGACACAGGCTGAAGGACTTGACATATTGCCACTTGGATTTTCAAGAGACAGTGAAAACCTCCTGTAAGGTCCTATCTTTCTAGAGTCTATTCACTGTTGGGATTTTTTTCTCCTACTTCAATAAGTGTAATGACCCTGGATAAGAAAGTCTTTCAGAAGCAGGAAAATCCTTTAGCAAACTGTTTCCAGAATGATCAGAACAGGTTTATCCAAGAGTTTCTGATGAACAGGAAACAGCATTGTTTAGAACACACATATAAAGTACCATATACTGCAGACTAAGCATCAGCACCATCTGACACCATTCCTCTCTTTCCACTATGTAAATTCACAGCTTCTGGTTCAAAAAGTATTTCCTTGAAAGTCTTAGTTCTTGCCACTCAAATTAAAACTCCTAATACAAGCAACTTTAGAAGTGTTCTGCTGAAACTTACACTGCTACAAACAAACTCAGCAAGCCTCCATATCAAGTTCTCCTTTTTTAAAATCTTTCTGGGTTTAGTCTAGGAAAAGAAAAATAAGTTGTCTATTTCCAAAACACATGTATGAACACTTAAGAGCCAATCAGAACATCAAGAACAGGAATAAAAAGAACAAAAAGAAACAAACAGGAAAAAAAATTGATAAGTATTAAAGAAAGAAAATTCTATCAATGGAATGGTAAGACAACCCTTGTGACATCAACTACTAGAGCAGGAAGTATTTGATATTCTGAACTACATTCTCAGATACCTACTGTGACATCACGTGGTAATGGTGCCCAACACAAGTAGACTTACAGAACACAGTGATGTGAGGGCAAGAAGTCACAGTGTGTACACCTGGTCACCTTTACTCTGTTCTGATGGACTGGCTGCCTTTGAGCAGTGAGACTGCATCTTCCAAAGGAGGTCACTTTTTAAATTTCTTCTGAGAGAAATCCAGTTTCTATACTCTAAACATCACTCTCCAGAGTGAATGAAAGCACATTAAGCAGGAAAAATAGGGAGATTTGCTTCAGAAGCACACTCCCAATCTGAAGCAAAAATGCCAACATATACGTTATGCCAGTGATACAAGCAAAAGGACACCAAAACACAGGATATCATTCCTCAGTGAGACTATTATACAAATCACTAGAAAATAGGCACTGACAAGACTGTAGTCAATAAAGAGTTCAACGTGGATATCCTGTATATGACCGCATTATATTCTTTCTTACTATCATATGAGGCATCTTCTAATAATTTTAATGAATCATATTGAGTTTATTATTAGTAATAATAAATAACGCTTCAGAGATGAGGATATATTTTCCCAGCTATCCTTGATAGCTTAGCATAAGCTCAGATTTTACTGCCTCATATTCCATACATGCTCATCAATTTGTTTTCTTTCCCGGGTACAACCACCACCTGTTCCTATGAAGTTCTCAGACTGCATAAATACTTTGAAAATAAAAAAGAAAAAGCAATTTAAACTCATCTTAGTACCTACCCTGGTAAAGTTATTTCATTTCTCTTCTGACCGTGACGATCAAAAATTTTCACAGTGTGATCACCTCTAAGAAAGATTAACACATAAAATTATTCCCTTTCTTCATCTATTATTGTTTATTCTTCATCAAGTTACAAATAAAAACTTTTCCTACATTGAGATTTTATAATTGCAGTAACATGGCTCAGAAGTATCATGTATATATAACTGTAAAGAAATAACAGATATTTTGCTTTGGTTCAGATTTATTTAACAACTTGGTTTTTTTTTTTTGCTCTACTCTCAGTGATTACTGTGGACAAACGCAGTAAATATTTGCAATCTTACCCTGTCACAGCAAGGAAATGTCCCAAAGTTTTCTGCCAAGCAAACTGCACTGAGGAACCAGACCAAGCTTTTTCTAATAGACTGAATACTTGCTAGAGACACACACACAAAAAAAGAGGAAAAAAAAAAAAAAAAAAGGGTAAATGACACGTTACCATCATAAGCTTAAAACAACATTGGAATTTCCCCCATGAAAAAAGAACACCACCAGCTTCCAGACAATTTTAATGTATCAAAGTATCAAAATTCAAGAGAATAATCTTTTGGCTTAAGCTGGAGGAACTGAAGTTGCTGATGCTGGGTGTTTGCACTGAGAACTGCTGTGACTCCTATCAGTGGGACCACTCTGTCTCTTGCATGACTGCATCAGACTCTTTTCTTCATATCCAAAGACTACAGTACTTGATCCTCTGAATTTTATGGAGAAGCATAGAACCTTCAGTCACAGGGGACAGCAAAACAGAATTCAGTATCTATTTTTTTTTTAAGTCGTGTAGCCGTTTCGCTCTCCCTAAACAGTTGGGTCAAACCGGGGCTGCAAAACAACTCAGCTGTACAAGTTTTTGATTTCTCAGCACAGAACTTACCAGCTTCCTGATACTTCACTCCATCTGCACAGACTGTTCCATAAGCTGGCTGTAAGACAACGCCAACAACTTCACCCTTTTCTCCCCTACCACATCGTCGGACGAACACCACGCCTGGGGTTCCCCGAACACCCAGGTATATTTGGTTTATGTTTATTTCCCCAGGGCTCCCTAACTCGTAATAAACCGAGCGTTGCGTGCCACGGGCACAAACGACGCCTGACAACCGCGTTCCGCTTTGCAGCCGTTTTAACGAAATGCTCAGTAAGCCAGTGGCGAGCTCCAGCTCCCCACAGGTCACCCGACCCCTAACCGCGAGCAAGCAGCGTTCCCCGCCGCGGGCGGACAGGAGCGCAGCGGGGCCGCCTGGGGGCCGTTACCGAGGCGGCGCCCAACGGTAACGGCTCCGCAGCACGGCACTCCCGCGGCTGAGAGCGCCCCGTGCGCCCCTCACAGGCCTCAAACGCCGCACCGAGGCGGCCGAGGCGGCGCGGAGTACGAACTTCGTCGCCCGGCCGCCCGGGTTCACGCCGCCGCCGCCCCCGAGGCCGAGATCCCACCAGCGAACGCCTCCCCGCGTACGGCGGCCGGGCGGACTCACCTTCATCGCGCCCACCGCTCGCCGCGCAGCACCCTGCGCGCATGCGCAACCCTCGACCCCAGCTGAGGGGGAAACCCGAGCCCTCCCGCCCCCGGCGTCCGTGTCACCGCGGAAACGAGAAGGCGGGAGGAGCCCGCAGCCAATCAGAGGCGGAAGGCGAGGCCGCTCTCCCGAGCCAATGGGAAAGCGGAGATCCCTCCGGCAGCGCGGCGTGGCCGTTAGCGTACGTCGCAGTGAGGAATAGGGAGCTGCGTACGCGCAGAGAGAAAGGGTCGTTTCGTAAACCGCGTACAACAAAGGCGTGCTGTAAAAATAATGTTTCTTAATTATAGGCGCAGATTTGGGTACGCAAAATCGACATATCTAAGAAAAAAAGGCACCAACCCATTGAAAGCGCATTTAAGTTCAGCTGTATTCAATTTCAAACAAAGCAGGTTTCAACACCAAGTTTCACCGCTTAGGAATTTCCTTTAAACCAATAAATAGTTCGTCGAGAGAGCATGAAAACATGAAATTTAAAATTACAAGTGTACAAAGACTTTGGGTGTCGGACACTTCAAACTCCTGGAAAACATTCTGTGAGCTGACAGCTCGACGCTCCCTCAGGAAGCAGCGCGCCGCGCCGCCCGCCGCTTTGAAAACAGAAGGAACAAGGCACAGAAAAGCAAATACAAAAAGACTTCAGAGAACATTCAGACTGTTCCAAACGAGTGTGTGGCAGAGTGTAGGAGTCAAAAAAGGCAAATTATAAGACATTTGGGAAAAAAAATAAAAAATCCTGTGAGGCATACACAACTCTCCTGCAAGATGCTGAACATGCTCAAATGGCGGTTTGGCTCTTTGCATTTTGAAGTAACCTTGCTGGAGAAAAAGACAGACGATTGCTTCATTTCATCTTATAAAATTATACCTTTCACATTAGTGCAAAGCCTCATGTAAAACATGTTGAGAATCAAAGCAGACTCTTAGTCTAGATGCAATGGAATGCTTTGAAAAATTCAAAGTGCTCTTATTAAATTGGTTAACTTCTAATCACACTTCAGAATTCTTTCCACTAGTTACTCATGCTTATAGAGTTTACCTTAAAAATAGCAATGTAAATATAAAAACCAAATTAGAGAAAAGGTACAATGTTCTCCATCTTATGGAAAACCTTTGAATATCCAAGTAGTACACTGAATTTCAGAAACCTCCTGCAGACAAAATTAAATAGCAGATTTCTGTTAGCATTATAAGACAATATTTAAAATAAGGCTTTGGTTAAATAAAAATATTTCTAAACTAGGAATGATGGTAAAAGTGCAAATATTCACCAAATACACAACTTCATTTTTAAGGCAAGCATTACACCTGCCATTTACAATGGTTTGCATTGGTTTGTCAGCCTGCACTGTAATAGCTCAGATACCCACAGCAAAACATGTTTATTATAGGCAAATTAAATAGACAGGGTTAAATTCTATAACTCGCTTCACCCAGAGGTATCCTCAATTGTATCGGTGGAATTGTATTTATTAATGGCATGATTTCTCTGCATGTTTGAGGAGTCAAGGCCGTAAATCAGTAACATTTGATTATCCCAGTGAGTTCGCAATGAGTTCACTCATTTCTTAGTATTTCCTCAATGGAGGTCCCCTGCTGGCAACATCTTGGTTGCAGCTGATTTGCTTGTAATTCTTCCAATGTGCAGGTAATAAAGATAATTCTTTAAAAAGTGCTTAATATTGGTCCAAAAGAATAATATGTATGTATGTATGTATGTCGGAGACCAAACACTTTGTTGTTGTAGATATCCTGCACCTCATATTCTTAATTGGCTTGAGGAAAAAAGATATCAGCTGAGTCCGTCGTAGTGGAGAAAGTCACCTTCTCAAAGAAAACAACCTATAGTTTCACAGTCACAACACATGCTCCAGCTCTTCCTAAGCACAACGGTGCAACCTGTAAGCAAAAATACACATTCATGAGAGTAACGCAGTCAGGTTTAAATCTTTTTTCTTAAGATTGGCCATGTTTGATGTTTGTAATAATGGCTGCACAGCTGCAGCAGAGAGGTGATACCATCCACACACACTGTTATCTTGACTTAAAATAAACAAACATACAATACTGGCCCAAAATTCAGTCATTAACAACTGTCTGTTCAAGGTAAATCAGCTTGAAATGGGGGGGAGGGGCAGAGAGTTGGGGACTTAGACTGTCTAACAAGAGTTCCTCATGGAAAAGGAGTATTCTCTTTGCAAAAAGAGCCACACTTGAAATAAACGCATAGCGTGTTCTAATCAGAAACTATACCTGTGTCCATTCATTTGTCTGGGGATCGTAAGACTCCACTGTGTTAAGGTACGTTTGACCATCATATCCCCCAACAGCGTACAACTTGTCACCAAGAAGACATACTCCCACTGCATCTCTGCTAATGCTCATAGAAGCCACAGCAGTCCACATATCTGTTTTTGGATCATACCTAAAAGATAATTTGTGTCATGCTCTAAAACTGTTGCCAAAATTTCAAGAATAAAAAAAAAAGTACTGGAACTGACACTCTCAATGTAGTAGGGAGCAGGTATTGCAACACAGACTTGGGTTTTAATTTCAAAGGACCATTTTCCCTGATACTCTCTTCTAAAATGTTTCTTTAGTCATCTGATAACACAGTACTAGTTACACATCCACACTGTGCTGCTTTTCATGCAGCAATATATACATACACATATTGCTGTTCTTAGCATATTTCTTATTGCTCTGAAAAACATACCACTCTGGAACCAGTTCTGCTGCTATACTATTCTGAAGTAGAGAAAGTACATGATAATTATTAACTGTCACAGCACGGGTTGTTCAAGTTGAATGTGGTTCTAAAGAAAGTTACTTGTCAAGACAGAGATCACCGTTTTCTGAAGAACCCTGTTGGAGAAAGTTCTAGAGGAAATGCAAAACTCTTATGACAATTTACAGCACTTCTTAATCATAACTGTGTATCATAAGCATAATCAAAGACAGTTTAATGAAAAAAAGTCATTCTAGAATAACATCAGCATTCTTTACAAATCAAATTAATAATTAGGTAGGAGGGTCCATGCTATCATTATATTAAGAAACTAACTTGACAGAAAAAGACAAAAAATAAGTACAGATGCTTACAGTACAACTGATGGAATCACATGGCTCTGAAGACTTTGAAGCAACTACACAAAGAACATATTTATTTGGCCAAGAGACCATCCTGAGATCACACTACCTAGAAGTAAGTGGTCTTAATTTGCTTGCATAAAGAACACAGATGTAATGAACTCTTAACAAATTCATCTTTTGCTCTCTATTCAAAGTACTGCAGAAATGTATGTTTTACGCAAGCACGATCATAGTACGGAAATGCTGACAAAGCTCATGCTGCAAGTTGCAGTACAATGTAGTGAAAGAGGGCAATTCTTAAGCTGCAGATAGAATTTAAGTTACTTCATAATTCATTTATAAAGTAACATACTTCTCTGGAAAAACTGACTTTTATTGCAGCATGTAGTGGTAAATAACTATTCAGAAGCTTAATGTGATTTTATGTGATTAAAGTAATTTTTTAAGAAGCTATTTCCATGAAATAATGGTAAATCACTCTACAGACTGGCATTTTTAGAACTATTGGGAGGATATGCTTTCATTGGGATATTACCTTTCTACGCAGTCTGACAACCTGGATGTTAAGTTTGATGCTGGGGCATCGTGACCACCGATGGCATACAAGAACCCATTCCACGTAGTTACACCTACACCACCTCTTCTTTTTGACATTTGAGCACAGAGGGTCCATTTGTTTGTATGAGGATCAAAACATTCTACCGACTTAAGACAAGAACTTCCATCTCGACCACCAACTGCATAAAGTCTATAAAATTTGAAAAAAAAAAGTCAACAAATATTGCCTGAACAAGATGCAAGTTAACTCAAGTTTCCAGTGATGTATGAAGAACTTCCAAATATCTTAAGAAACTAAGTTTAGAAGACTTTAGACTTTCAATAGAATGTTCTATTTCTAAAACTCAGATCATACAGTTTTGCTCCAATCTTTTCCTACCGTGATGATTAACACACAATAGTAATGACAGAAAATGGATTATACCTATAGCATATTTACATTCCAACTTGTGCCCGTAGCTAAAATTTTCAAAATGTGTGATTTGACAAAGATGCATCTCTAGCAACATCAAAGGGACAAATTCAGTAATGTACTTATGCATGTAAGAACTCTGCCCTGCCTCTTCTTAGGCATCAAGTATTTTTGAGCCTGAAATTTAGTTTATGAATAGCAGTACTATGTTAAGTCCCTTACATCCACTAGGTGGCTGAGCTTCCTCAGTTCTAACATTTGTTATTAACAGGATTTTAATTCTTTGGAAAATAAGGATGGAAAGAAAAGATTGGTTAGGTGCACTGCACCACTACCACTAATTAATCTTTAAAAGTAACAAAAAAAAATTAGGTAAGAGTTTAGGCAGCATTTATAAGCAATGTAGACTTAGAAGCAGAAGTGCCCAGCGTTGTTATTTTGAAAAGTAAGAATGCAGAAGGCATTCTAAAAAAGAAGAAACGCATCAGAGGTGAATTTCAGTTTGTTATCACCTGAATTATCACTTATGACATCCTGTCATAGTTTAAGGCATATGAGAGTACAGTTAAATATTTATCATACAAACATTAAGTACTGTGTGTGTTTAGTGGTGAACTTGGTAGTTTTAGATAATGGTTGGACTTCATGATCTTAAAGGTCTTTTCCAACCAAATGATTCTGTTATTCTATATGATGATAGTATTAACAATTGCCAGCAGTTACTATGAAGCTGTATTCAAGATATTCTCAGACTGGGAAACATCATTGTATCTTTTTTTTTAAATATATATTAACCAACAAACTTAACTACAAAAAAATTAATACCCTTTAAATAATGCATTTCCATGGAAGTGCCCATGTTTAATAATACAAATTGTTTAAGGTAAGGGACGTACAGAAGTATATTAAAAAGTCATATTGCAGTTCCAAAAAAATTATGACTAAGAATCATACTTGTATGCAACACGGCATTTAAATGAAGCCCTCTCTTCCCTTAGAAACATGACAGAATTTTGATCACTTCTGCAGAGATTTCACACTCAGGATATGAAATGATATATTCTATTCACAAAGGTTTTGAGCAAATCATTTGGAATCTATCAATTTACAGACATTACTAGAATGTGCAGAAATTACTGCTTGCAGCTTAAAGGTAATAAAATTTGCATGCACTTTCATGCCTTTAACTGTAGGCATCTAATGTTGCTGTCTATGTTAAGGGCCTAAGCTATGTTCTAAAATAATAGAGAAATGTCAGACTACTTTTGGTGCTTTTTACCACCCCTGGGACTCTCTGTTGAATATACAGGAAGCTTCATACCTAACTTAAGCATTGAGTCTGCAGTTCCAAAAGCAGCCCAAGGCACCCTGCTTTCTGGTTGTTCAAGTTCTTCCCTCCTTCCTGCATCCAGGTGAACATTTTCACTCATTTCTGGACTTGTTCCAGATCTCACAGAACCCTTTGCAAGCGCATTTCAGCTGTACTAATTAAGCTTTCCATGAAAAAGAAAAAAAAAAAGAAATCATGAAAAGCTTTTTGCTTGCTTACAGTACTCAGGCAAGCTCAAGGGAGATGTGTCAGGACATAGCCTGGAAGAAAAAGTTTATGGTCAAGAGAGTGAAATATTCTGATATAATTATAATAATACTAAATTAGTTAACTTGGTATTCGCTAGCCAGAATGACAAATACATGATTTGGATAAGCTGACTGCAGGGCTGGTGGAAAACGGGATAGACTGCTGGGTGCAAAGGGCTGTGATCAGCAGCATGAAGTAACCGACAGCTGCTTACTAGTGCCATTCCTCCCAGGCTGATAAAGTGCCTTGATACTGCTTAATGTCTTCATTAATTATCTAAAAAAATGTAATGGAAAATCAGCCTTAGGAAGTTTGCTAATAACACCAAATTAAGGGGAGTAGCTGGTATACTGAAGGGCCTGGCTGTTATTCAGACTCATGCAGGCAGCAAAAGTGGCTGCAGTCTTAAGAAGTTTAGCAAAGGCAAAGTTCTGTACATGGAATGGCATATTCCCATGCAATAGTATAGGGTGGGAGATGACTGAAGAAAATGCAGCTTGGCAAAAATAGACTTGAACTTCAAGTAACCACAGCTAAGGTCTCCTCCTTATTCAGTACGTATAAGACTGCATCTGGATACTGTGTCCATCTTCGGGCTTTTGGTATAAGATCTTGTACAGGATCAAGTCCAGCTGATGATCACTAAGATGATGACGGAGCTAGAACATAACGTATGAGAATTGGGCAGTTGTAAGAAGAAATAGCTAAGGAGATACCTTACTGCTGTCTCCAACCTCTAATAAAAGGTTATATAGAAAACAGTCATAATTCTCAGAAGTATACAGCGAAAGGAGAACAAGAGGCAAGTTGAAATATGGGGAATTCCAATTAGATAGATTAGATAGATAGATTAGTAGAGGAAAGACGTTTGGAACAGTGATGGTAAATAATGGAACAGGTTGCCCAGAAAGGCTTTCGAATCTCCATCCTTAGCAGCTATTTAAAACTCAGAGATTACCTGAGCTAGCTCAGTTAACGTTGAAACTAGATCCTACAACTTTAAAGTTGGTCCTGCTTTGAGTTGTTGCTGGATCAGATGACTCCAGAACATCCCTTCAACCCTAATTCATCTAGTATTATGTGACTCCAAATTTATTTTGGTAATTACTTTATTCAAGTAGCACTCTATCAAATAAGTAAGCTTAGTCCAAAGGAAAAAAATATCACTGGAAGTCTAGGAAACACAGCCTACTAATAAAGACTGAAGGAACTAGTGTTACTCTCTCTCAAGGAGAGAATCCTTAGGGGACATGCATCTTTAAGTAAAACATGCTGTGCAAATAGGAAGGAAAATAGTAATTTTCCATGGTCGCTTCGGATAGTACAAACAAAAAAATAACAAACTAGCAAAAGGTACTTATGAATTGACAAATGGAGACCTCAAAGCTGTGTTAACAGTTAAGCAGGTTGCTCAGGGAAGTTACTGGAACTTTCTCACTGGAGAAGGATAATAAAATCTCTTTTGCTGTGAGAGTTTTAAATATAATTGATTCAGCTTTGTGGTAACCAACAGGATCAGGAAAACTTGAGGCCACTTGCAACCGTGTCCTGTGACAGCACAAAATAACCTAGTTGTCTGAGTATGATTTGCACAAGGATTTAAGTATATTTTCACTGAAAAACAGCTTTAGAAATTTCTGGTACCACTCCAGATGAGATTTAATTCTGCCGGTTTACTATTCTCACTGAGTTAATAAGATACAATGTGAGTATTCTTCCCTAATTTCACAGTGATTTTGAAGTTGATTCTTCAAGCTATCACAATAGGAGGAAATCACTGGGGTCTCACTAGTTCTTAATGCTATCAACATCTTATATGTCAAAAGAAATACGTAATTACAGATTTTCCTAAATGACTTATTAGATAAATTGGAAGTTGCCTTCACATACTTTCCATTTAATATTGCTACACCAACAGTGCTCCTTGGAGTTGACATACTAGCTACGAAGTTCCACTGACGAGCTTGTGGATCCCATCTTTCTACTGTATTCAGGTAGCTCCAGCCATCATGTCCTCCTACAGCATACATGGGGCCTTCCAATACAGCTACTCCTAAAAAAAAAAAAAAAAAAAAAGATCTCCTATTGATGGTTCAGTGTGCATCAAAAAATATTTTAAAACAAAAACCAGATTTCCTTTAAGCAGCCATTGCTGGATATAATCTGAAGGAGAAAAGTAGTTCAATAAAAAGTTGGCATTAAAACAAAGACATCCTCCCACACTATCTCCAAAATGTAATTCCTGAATAATTTTTCATCAGCTAACCTTTTAAAATGTATAAGTGTTCAGCTTTTATGGAAAGCTACATACCAAGACCATGACGATGTGTGGACATAGGTGGCATTACACTCCAAGTTTTTGTTCTGGGGTTGTAGCACTCCACGGTATTCAAGGTTTTCAGTCCATCTCTGCCACCAACAACGTACAATTTATCATCTAAGACTGCAACTCCAAACTGTAATCTTCGTCCGTTCATGTTTGCAACAGGAGTCCACATGTTGGTACGAAGTTCATACTTTTCAATGCTCGTAGCTCCTGAATGACAACACCCACAAGTTAGTAAAACAAGTTTAATCTGAACTATTAAAGTAGCCATTATTTCAGCAATATGTTGATCCTACATGACAGCATAAAATGCTACAGCACGTTCTTAACTGGGTATACAAATAGTCCTTTTTGAATTCCTCAAGAACCAACCACAGCGTAATAGATAAGGATTTTTCAGTGCTTTTCAAGACAAAAACCAGAATTTTTTAGCATCTTTAAAGAATGAAGCCTTTAGTAAAATAAGTTTTAGAAATATTAATCAACTTTGTTAAATACAATTATATACTGAAATCAATTGTTTCATTATACTAGAAAAAAAATCTGGAGTTATGTGACATGAACATTTCAAGTGCAACACAGACTATAAGATGAAAAACAACTAAAAATTGGAAGCATTAACTTCAAAATACAGAATAAATGAAAACACATTATTTACCATGACTTTTCTAACTTGCCAGATTCCTTCTAACTACCATTAGACAGTATTGAAGCTTATATAAGAAAAAAACAACCAAGCAGATGACAGGCCTATTTAACAATTAGTCAAAAAGCAATTTTACTTTTGCTTTTATACCTGTGCATGTCACCTTTGTACATTTTCTGTCATTGTCTTCTTTTTCCAGATTACTTCCCACTCAAGTAAATGTGAGTTAGCTTTCACTCAATTCAACATTTTACTACTCAGAAATCAGATATTCCCCCGACAATTTCCAATCAATCATGACTGTAGGTTCCAGGATGTTTCTGATATCTTCAATGCTACCTAGCTTTTTAAAAATCTAATATACACTGTCCTTTTATGATGTTTGTTTTCTATACTGCAGAATGTTTGACTTAACAGAATTAATGTTATATAATTAACATGTTATAAAAACATACATCCAGCATTTCTTGAAAAAAAACCACAAAAAACCAACCCTCATCAACTAATCATTATATAAGCCAAGACCTTTTGTTGCATCCATTCCTCCAACTGCAAACAACACTCCCACTGTAGATTTTCTAGGTTTGGTGCGAGGACTTTGCAACATAGGTCGTCTCTCTGGCAACAGATGGTACTTCATTGCTTCCATAATGAGTTTTTGACACTCGATGTCATCTCTAAAGAGTGCATTATTTTCCATATCTGCCAGAAACTGCAAAAAAAGATTGAAAATTAAACAAACTGAATTGCTATAAGCCGCACAAAGTATAAAAACAAAATTAGAAGAAAAATAGTTTATCCAAAAACTTCCATTGCTTGATTTAGAATAGACTTATATTCAAAAAGTTCATATAAACAAGATTAGGGTATAGATAAAACCGCAATAAAAAAAAATCAGATTTTAAGCAGAACCCTTGAGTATGAAAAACAGGAAGTCCATCTGATCTTGATGGATGACTTAAGCCTAATGGTCCAAAGAAGAAAACAAAATCTTCTCACGTTTCAGTGCCACCGCAGGTATGTTCAAGGAAACAAATCAGACTTCAGGTATGTGAGTCAGTTCAACCTCACTCTCTGATTCCCAGATGCACCCAGTCCAGGCCTGTGAAAGCTGCCTCAGGCACAGGCTGAATGTTTTAATATGTATTCTATTCTTGACTCTGCCAGTGACCCACAGTAGGATATCAATTATTACAAACATTTAAAAAATATTTTATTGTCAAGGATGCTAGCAGATTTGAGAAGTGTTACATTTTTATCTGACCTAAATAAAGGCTACTATTAAAAATTAAGTTTAAAGATTCTGGAGCCTTTTGTACTCCATGTTTGTTAGATTGCTAAAAATATATTAGCAGATTAAGTGTCCCAAATGCAACTTTTATAAGTCTAGACAACTGCATTCTTCTGAGCTATAAGACATGGCCTGAGTAACAGAAGAAAAGAAACAAGAGAAACACCTTACTGTGACACTGGTAGTTGTCAGAATAAGAAAGAGAAATGCTTCTTGCTCCCCAGCACAAAATCCAAATGAACATCAGAAATACCAAGTCCACAAGCCATGATGAGATCTTATTGCTGAGCTGCTGACAGCCAATAACAAAACACAACCAACCTACCTTTTTCACTGGTTTCTCATCCCCTCTCCCAAACTACAGAGAAGTTTTCTCATAGTACAGTCTCAATCTCTGAAAATAACTTCATCTCAGACAAAAATAAATGCAATCTACAAGGGATGCTCTGACAGTAATGCCTCTTATTTTGTTGACCCATAACGTCAGAGGTGGATGGTGGTGGTACAGCAATAGGGATTGAAGCTTCCCACCAATATTCCATTACATTTTGTTGCTGTGTGACAGATGGCAGTGGAGGGGCACTCTGACAGAGTGGTGTTCAACATGGAAGTGTGTATTGAGCAAAGGTGTGTCACTGAATTCTCTATGTGGAATAAGTTGCACCCAGTGACATTCATCGATGCTTGCTGAATATTTATGGATACCTATTGGTGGGTGTGAGCAAAGTGAGGCAGTGGGTGGTGCATTTCAGCAGCGGCAACAGTGACATGAAAGGCAAACCGTGTTACAGATAGCCATGTAAATTTTTAGAAGTGTGGCATGCAGGCTCTTGTTCATCCCTGATAAAAATACATGGCTAAGAGTGGTGGCTACTTTGAAAACCAGTGTTGTGTAGCTGAGAATTTGCTCAAATAGTGTTATTGTTCTCTTTCTAGCTGGAGTTTCCAAGGAAATAAACAGGAGGCATCACTTTCGGAGCAACCCACAGAAGATTGTTTTGGTATTCAAAAAATTCAAATGTTCTTTAAATTATATTTACTGTACAAGAATATTCTGAAAACTTTCTTCACTTAAAGTACTTGGAATTGGCTTAAGTAAAAATTTTCCTTCCCGTTATTTCCAAGTTTCACTATTTACGTAGCTCCTTGTACTAGAAGCATTTATAACTCAGTAGTTGCAAATGATATGTGAACATTAAATTGTAGTCACTGGAAACCTGATGAAGAGAAACATAGTGCAGATACTTGACCAGAAAGGAAGATGAATCCATATTGTAACTCAGGAAATGGTTAATCATCTTTTTCATTTATTCATCTATCAGAGATGGAATAGTGGCCACCTTACAACTTAAGAAACTGACAAATTTTCATCTTTATCTTCTTACAAGTATTTAGAACACTGTTTGCATTAATGAAATAGACAATTCAATGTTATGTACAAAGAGATGCATAAAATACAACTGATGAAACTGGCAATTCATCACATTTGTTTTTCGTTCCAGTGCTACAGTTTTGAAGTATTTCCCAAAGCTTTTTTCAAGTATATTCAGTCCAGTATTCTTACAGCTCTGCTTGCAACATTATTGATTTTGGCAAGTAGTTCAATTTCCTAATTTTATTTCTTTCAAATAGCTTTAACTCTTCAACTGTAAAATTGGAAACCTTTTCATTATGTTATGTTTTCTGTCACATTGCCTCACGTCATCATGAAACAAAACATGATTCTGAAAATTCATTCGGGCTGTTTGTGGCACTTTAACCCAATTTACTTGTTGCACTAATTGCTCCCTCAGCCTAAGCACAATAACTTGCTAAACTAATAAAGAAAAGGGCAACAGCAAAATATCATATTAAAAATTTAAGTGTATGTATTTGGCGAAGACATGAAAAATTAAAGATAAATTTCACAATATGTGAAATATGATACTGCTTTTGTGGGGCATTCTGCTATTTTCCTAATCAGTTATTCACTGGACATAATTTGATTTCAGTGTATACTTCTGGAGAAAATTCTGTACCTTCAACTTATAAAATTTTTTCAATTACAGTTAAATAAAAGAAATGCAAAAATGGTTACAGACTTTATACTTAAACATCAATTAATTAAAAGCTCAAAAAAAGAATGATTTCCTCCAAGGTAAATTGGTTTCTTACACTGTATTATCCTTCTAGAAGCAGGGTGTTGCAAAGTCAAGGTCACAAGCAAGAAAATACTGCCACTGTGTATGTAATAAACAGTATGAAAATATTAATACCACAAAACCTACTTGTGCATCTTACCAGCCATCAATAAGATTCTGGATTAGAGGCAATACACAACATAATTTGTATGTATCACTGAATCAATTAATTTCAGTTTCTGCTGTGTTAATGAATTCTGCTTAGCATTCACATTTCATTAAAAAAATCTCTTATTTAATAGAGATAGTTCTCACTAAAACTGAAAATCCAAGACAAAATACTTAGACTTTATGAATGTTAAATATTACTAAATCAAGGGACAGCAAGGAAGACTAGCACAAGAAAAAAGAAATCAAATAGTTTACATGCCTGCTATCAGATAACTACAGTGCCACACGTGACACCAACAAGAGGAATCGTTTTCTAGCATAGGAAAACTGTCATTCAAAACTATTTAAAAAAAACAAAAAACAAACTTGTATTGTTGAGGAGGACATGTAAATGAGGAGAAAAAGTAATGACTAGGAAGAACAAGAAGTATCCAAAGATGGATTACCAAGAGTTAACAGAAAAAAACAAATGATTCTAAATGATTTACTCAAATGGATTTCCTAAATCTCAAGGACAGCAGCTAGTTATATGAAGGAAATACGGTTGTTCAAAATATGCTGTTCAAATTCCAAAAAGAAAATAGTTAAAAGGACACATTCTAGTGACAAATATATCCTCGATAATCATCTTTTTGGGCAACGGAAGCAATTTTTTTCATAGAAGTTTCACCCCCTCTTGTGTCCAGTCAGATCTCTCAGGTTAGGATCAGAACATGCTGCAGTTCACAACAAAGTATCATGACTATACAACATGTTAAGTCCTTACATGCAGCTCTAAGAATCCAAAACACTAAAGAATCTTGTGATGCTTTTGTGATTTGTCACCATCTTTACACAGATGCTGTAGGCGTGCCCACTATATAACTATGGTATAAACTAGGGAGGAATTGAACAATTTACTTGTGGAGCAAGCAGAGGCAGTCTAATGTAAGCCAGGAGTTTACTGAGATCTTTCCTTCTCTGTTCCAAATCATGTCGAACCCATGTAAGTAGTGCATTCAATATAGTTTCTTCATTAGGAATATTCATGTCATCACTTGCTAAAAGCTTTGCAATTTCAGTGGCTGGCAGCAATAGAAATTCCTGGTTTCTAATTACTTCCATGAAATTTTCCTGAAAAAGAAAAAAAAAGTATTTTTAATATAGCTGCCAGCATCATCTGAAGACAGTTGCAGGTTTGTTTTTTTTTTTCTTTTTTTTTTTTTATTTTAATGAATTTCTAATAACCTTTCCCACTTGTCCCTCCTTCACACCATCTCTCAGTTGTGCCACTAGAAACCACTGGAGAACTGACCTGGAAGGAAAAAATATGTACTGAGTTATTTTGACTAATAATTACTTCCTGGACTTTTATGGTCCCTCTTATACAGTACACTAAAAAAAGAAGTACGATTTATTTCTGTTGACTATGAAGATACTTTGTCAAGCAAAGAGCACAACATAATACAAGCAGCTACTGGGCACATCTGTAATATATTTCATTACTGGCAGATTAAAGTATGGCAATTTGTTTTCAGAGGAAGTAATTTCGTTGTTGATTTTCAGTGGGGCATTTGAAGTTTATTACTTCGTATGTTTTATATAGCTGATCAAACAGACTGGCAGGAGCAAAACATACAAAGAATCCAAAATATTGTACACCCTTTCATTTATTAAGATTCAATTTTATAACTTTTTTCTATCATTTCCAGCAACAAATCCTTACTTTGGGGTAAGAAAATTCACAATATATAACATTTCTCACATTGATATCCCATTACTTCAGAACACTGAGACATGCAGAATATTCCGTATGGATTCTCATAAGCTTAGGCAGAAATAGCAGAAGAGTATGCATATAGAAACATAATCAGCACCATGCACTTACAGTGAGAAACCTGACTCTTATTTTTTATTTTTGAATGTAAGAGAAAGGGGTAAGATTAACTTCCTTCGCCACACAACTTTACGAGGCAACAAAGGAAAGAAAAGTAGAAGCAGTCTATAAACAAGTTCTTACACATTAATAGCTCAAAACCTGACTACCTCATACTCCAAACTGAGAGTAGCTTCACAACAATAAAACAGTATTATCATCAATTTAGTAAATGTACTGTTGATTGCTAGATAGCTAAATAACTGCATGCTGGTTTTGCTCTTACATTCCATATTTCTCCAAAACCCTCAGAGGATAACGTGCACTAGATCCACAGTTGTAGAAGTCTAACTGTGCCCCATAACAAAAGTAGTTCTCTTTAGTATCTTGTTTAATGACTTAGAAAGAAATGCACACTAATGAAAAAACTTTGAATTAGGACACACACACACAAAAAAACATCTTTAGAGCTAGAAAAACAACAGAGAGAAACTTGAAAACAGAAGCAGAACTGGCACTGCAAAACAGATATGAATTTAGCAGAAAATGTCATGAAAGATATACAATACAGTTTGGCATCTTTGGAGTTGATATTAGGAGGAGACCTCAAAGTGTCACCTGTGCACACTGCAAGCAACTGTGTTTTCCTAGACAGAATTTGGAAAGGAAAATTTTTACACTCACTATCTGAAAAGCTTTCTGACTAGAGTGATCCAACCAGCTACATAAAAGTAGCAATTCCACATGAAAATTGTAATGGATTACAAGGGAGACAGAACTGTCTTTTTCTCTTTAAGTATTTACTACAAAATTAAAGAAAATGTGCAAATATAAGAACTATAAACAGTGAAAGGACCACAAAAATACAGCAACACTACACATGCAGTTTATTTTACTCAGTTTGGGAGTAAGTTACAGTTGAAAATTATTTCCAGAGATTAAACATGCAGTTCACAGAAATTCAGATTCTACTGAGTTCATTTCTTTCACTGCTGGTTTTCAGTTGATTCTGTCCTGGAGTGTATGCAGTGCAAGCTGGAGCAGTGCTTTTAGTTTTGGTGAACAGGCAGGCAGCGAGCACTGACACAGAAAAGTCAACACTTACTACCTTAAACTTTCCACACTGTCTATCTGGATCACAGGAAGAAGAACGGAAAAGCACCTGTATGGAAAGTTTCCTTTGTCTCTGAAGGCAACAACAAGCTGATCTTGTCTAAGACAATAAGAAGTCTTCTCTGGAAAGCTTTTTTCCAGCTGGATTTAATCACTTCAACAGCTGTTGTGTGTAAAAAGCATGATTTTCCTTCTTGTTGCTTGCAGACAACCACATTCTGATGGGAACAAATTCAACTTCCTCTTGCTCCCATTCTAATTTTAGAGTAGAGATTCCTTTTGAACATAGTATCAAAGCATTCACAGCCACAACCTTTGGCCTATGTCTGGGTTTCTTTTTTTGTTTTGTTTTTTTTTTTTTTTTATAATGAAAATCTGGCAATTCCTCTTCCTCTACAGACAGAGATTCTGAAGACAAAAAGGAGGAGCCAGTGTATCTCTTAGCATTCTTAACCTCCTCATTAGCCTTTGCTTTCCTTCTTATGGGAACTCTCTGTGGAAGAACAGTGTATTTCAGAGAACAAATGGCCTGCAGTTTCAGTTGGAAACTTTATCAAACGAGCAGCCTGAGTTTTATGTGCTAGCTAACACAGGGACACAGCAGCATTGTTCATTCAGATCACAACCTAAAATTCACCCTTAAGCAGCTGCAGAATGAATAATACTTACATTCTTAACCGGAGGTCTGTCTGGGTCTTGTTACAGAGCAAAAAATACTAGGAGCACATGAAAAAGATCATGATACTTATTTTCAAGTTTAATCCAATTAGATGATTAGGCTCCCCCTGCTCTCCATCAGAAGGATAAAAAAAAAAAAACTATCTCAGAGTGCATCAAAACACTCCCAAGCTGAGAAGAACTGTACACAGATGTCCAACAGGAAGTTCTAGCCACAGAGATCTGTTTATACTCTGAACCTGGACACAGCTGAAAAGCAAGAAGTGCTTGATTCATAAGATCTGAAGGAGAATGTAGTTGATGGCTGTTTCAGTGAATTACAATGATATATGCAAAAATATAAAATCCTTGTTTTAGGCATTAATGAAAATGATGGGTCTGGCCCCTTGAGGACAAAAAAAAAAGTGTGGCTATTTCTCTTCTTTTCATGTCTGGAAGATTTCTGATGAAATTCAATGTGACTCACACATCATGCTCTAACATGTGGAAAGGTGAACAACAAAAATTACAAAGACACCCAGAGGTGGACTAACTAAAGCACTATCAGATTTAATGTTTAAAATGTCTTTTTTTTTTCTTTTATTTTTTAAGTTGTAATTAATGAAGTACAAATTAGACCACAGAAGAAGATACTGTCAATTACCTAAGAACAGCTCTGCTCACCATAGATACTTCAAGTTTTGAAAATAACACTGGCAACTTTTTTTTCAACTTCATAACTTCTCTTTGGTTTACCAGCTTCCTTTGTAAAAGAGGAGCTAGTGTACGTTCTTGGTACACTATCAACTATTTCAAACAAACAAGACAAAACGCTGTTTCTTCAGACGTGAAGATTGCTAAAATTGATCAGTTGGCATTATGCTAGAGGGCAAGAAAAGTGCAAAGAAGGCACTCTATGTGAAAAGGCATTATGAATTAAGTGAATAGAGACATTACTGTCTAGGTTAGTAAAATTCCTAGATTTGTAATTATATGACCCAAAAACTACAGCAAAAGAAGAAACTCTTTGTACAAAAGATACCTTGATCTAAATACATGATCATGTCAACTGTATTTTTAAATCCCTGATGCATTAAAAATCAAAAAAAGAACAGAGCTGCTCTTCAAAGAGTGCTACATCCACAACTGATCACTTCAGTTTATTTCATGTTTCACTTAATGCATCCTGAGGATTTTTCAAGCTTCACTTAGTTTGCAATGTCAAAAAATTGACCTGTTTTGATGATAACCTTGAATTTTTTTCTCTTCTGAATCAACAGCTTGACTGCCAACAGAGTAAGCAATAAAGTAAAGGTACACTGATATCGTACCTTTAAGGTGTCTATACCTTTAATATGAAGAGCTGTGGCATTCAAATCCACTTTATTAATTTATATTTTTAATCACACTGTACTGTGCAATTAAAGCCATGCCATAAAATCATGCTAGTATATTCCAATGACACTAATGAGCATTATTTAGACAGCGCAGGTCTATTAACAAAAGCAGGCCTTTTGGGATAACTCACTGGTTAGTCCTTCAATTTAACCAAATGCTAATTTCATTTGAATTTCTGATCTTCATATAAACTTATATTTTAATGAATCTGTTAACATGCTAATCAAAATAACTGCATCTCTTAAAAACTTTTAAAACTGAGAAGTTGCTTTAGTGGAGGAAAAAAGTATATGGCAATCTACTTCTATGTTCAAAGGAAAACTCATAGAAAATAACACAAATTAAAATACAACTGTTTTTTTTAAACTGTTTGTTACTTCCCATTTCACATACTTTGAAAGAAGGACAATTACATGAAAATGCTCAAAGTATCTACTGCTCAGCATAACCCCTAATTGATTGCATCATGTTTCACCAAACAGAATTTACAGGTGCTACTGATGTACGTAACTGTTGTGATTCAACAATTAATGGAAAGAGCATCAAGTGGCCAGCACTTAATACTGCTGAATATTTCCTCCTTTCAAACAGCTTTTAAACAAATGAAATTACTTGGGGATTTATTTTAATTGACGATTCAATTGGACTACGTATTTCTATGCAGTTTCCATAGTAACATTCATTTCGAACCATAGAAGCTGCTTCTCTATTACTCATTATTACAAAAATTCAATTTCACGTCTCCGTTGGAACTAAACAACATTAAAAAAGGCCTTGGGAAGAATCCATCTAGCACAACTAATTAGTTTTAAAAATGTTTTTTTAAAATCCACCTGATTTAAATTTCATCCACACCAAAGCCTAAAAAGCCACAATTTTGTCACTGAGGTAAATAAAGTCCAAAAGGCATAGAACTATTTTCCTGTGATATGAACAAAAGGCTATTAAAATAACGGCTTTGAGAAAGTCCACAGTCTCTTTCCCCCACAAAAAAATCATGAACTGCCAATCAAAATAGTAAGACTATAATCACCTAGACTGATCTAACCCTTGTTACAATTCTGATCTGTGTCAGCCAGCTGATAAAAGCTGTAAGGGACATGGAAATAACACAAGGTTACTCTGAAAAAAAGAACAAACAGGTCAAAGGAGGGAGGTTCTTTTTCTGTTTGTTTGTTTTTTGTTTTTTTTTTTAAATCACTGCCTCTCTCTGCATTAATTTTAATACTCAAAAGCACAAAGCACATTTATCTTTACTGTTTCATCTGACTGTCTATCTAATGGCAGTCTTCTCAATTTTGTTTGAGCATAATGAAGGTCAAGAATACAAATATATAAGCTACAATCTGCACACTGATGACCTGGTTCTGGTAAATTTCAACATGTAAGTAATTTTAAATAAGCTACTCATTGAGGAAAATTTGTATCATTGGAAGAAAGACGGCTACTTTAAGCGGTTATACATACTAAATCTAGTTACTTTATGTCAAGAAAAAAATGATACAAAACAACAGCACTTCTTAAAACAGCCAAAAAAATAACAAAAAAACCAACCCAAAACAATAAACCAAACCAAACACAAACAGCAGGCAAGAAGAAAGCCATGAGTTTCTAATAGTAATTACAAGACAAAAATTTACATCTCCTGCAACTAAGCACAGTGATAATGTAATTCTAAGCCACACAAGCTTGTTAAGTATTATCTTATTTCCCACATCTCTTATGCAGTATCTTTGTGCCCTCATTCAGGTCCCAAGAGCTTACATAGATGAAATTTCATCAAGACAGGAAAATACCTCACAAAAATCTGCAAGTAACAGATGAACTGACTTGACTCAGAGATAAGTATCCTGCTTCCTTCTGCTGTTAACATTACTGAAATATGCTTGTGAGTAAAAAAGAACATTCTACATTAAAACAGAAGGATGGCTATTAAAAAGATGAAATTTCATTTAGTTAGCAGGTCAGTTTTTTCTCTAAATCACCTGTGAAAATATCATTGACAGATTTATTTTTATTTAGCGAAATATTGTATAGCCTGAGATCAAATTGTTTGTTACCATGCTGGTACTTCACTGTAAAGAAGTATAATGCAGAATCTTTTTCTGTGAATATCCACATTCATACCCCAGGTGTAACTTAGAACCTGAATACACCTGCTCATTACGACACTTTTCCATTAATTCATCTGTTATTTTGGGCCAGACAACAGCAGCTTGCCAACTGTTAAGTTTGTAGTTTTTAGCTTGACAGAAATAAAAACTAGCCATTGAAAGATTTTATTGAATGCACGTCAGACAATCCCAATATCATTACAAGGAAACATTATGCCTGCCTCCTTTCAATTCTACGCCAGCAATTTTGCAGTTATTTTGTCATTTCTCGTCATGGTAACACATGTGCATTCTTGTTTGGAAAATGATCAAGGCTTTCTGGGGGAAAAGCATTAGTATTTACTCAAACATTCTGTATTTTCCTTACTAAAATCAGTGGATGATGCTTAAAATAACAACGTACCATAGTGTAATTGTGAGCCACCTTGTGCAAGTCAGTGCAACCCTGTGCATCAGCAAAAGATCGGATTCCAAGGCAATTGGATGGGTGAAGCTGCTTCATGAGGAATTTACAGCATGCTTCTACAACCTGAGATAGCTGAAGAAGGCAAGCTGTAGACAACAGGCACTCAATGTTATCTTCTTTTAATTCAAGGCGACCTATCAATATTAAAAAGTAGCTGATATAATTTCACTTTTGTGATTTGTTAAACTCCCCAAAACTCAGACACAAAAGAATTATTTACAGATTACGTGACGGAACATAAGGCTTGAAAAATATCCCCTTTGGCAGTAGGTAACCAGCCTTTCAAAATTAATATCTATAATGATGCAAGAAAAGGGAAACCTAAGAAGATACATTTCATCAGTCAAGATACATTTGAAATATTAAGATGTTTTGTAAACCATCAGAATGTAGTATTATCAGAGAAACCATATCTGACCACATTGCCTCAGGTAACAGCAACGATCAATTTTTTAAATATAAGTAAGATACTATGAGAATTCCTAAGAGCATTTCTAATCTATTAATGGAATACAATGCTCACAAGAGGCCAATTCATTAGACAAAATTCCCATTTTCACTCTAATTACCTGTATATGCATATTGAACCAGAGCCCACAATGCATTTGGCTCCACACCTTCCATCTTGATTTCCTCCTGTCTTGCTTCCCTTACATCGTTAGTAAACATTGCTGCAAAGTAGTCCGAAACAGAGGAGAGAACCAATCTGTGCAAACAGTGCAGGAGAAAATGAGAGAGACAAAGAGAAGAAAAGAAAAAAAGCTTAGTCAGTCTGATGTTTGTTAATTTATGATTCATTATTTTGCCCTTTAGAGAAAGTGTAGTGAGAAAAACATTTTTAAATTGATAAACGGCTCCACACTCCAGTTCCTCTCTATGAATAATGAAGTACTGTTACTGAATCTACATTTGCTGTTGAAGCAAACGAATTACTCTTTCAAAGCTCAGTGACTTTTAATAGTCAACATGGACACAACCCACAAAACCACATAAATTGGAAGGTGAATATAAATAAACATGATTGAAATAAAAAAGTAAAGTTGAGTTCCATTTGTATTGTATCATTTTCTGAATGTGAAAGAATTACTTGCTGCTAGTCCTTTTTCAAAGTGCTTTAGAACTTTTATTCTTGGTGCATACATACATTTATCTACTACTACTGCTGACAGAACTATGCACAATCAGCACGGAGATGGTGCAGAAAACAAAACTCCAAGAGGAGAAGAATATGCTGCACAGAAGAAACTAATTAACATAGTAATGTTGTTTGTGAATATGTACAGAGCTTTTTTATTTTTAACAATTCTGAGTATTTAAAGATACAGAGTAGGTAAGCATGGTACTGCTTATCACACATTTGTTTGAATTATTGTTGTATATATTCCACGTTTTTTCAATGCCACTCCACATAACACGTAAGAATGAAGATGATAGCTTAGGTTGGAAGGAACCTCAAAGATCATCTAGTTCCAACCCCCTGCTTGTGGGACAGGGTTGCTAAACATTAAATCAGGCATATCTGCATACGTTCAATGAATCCCATACTTCAGAAAATGTTACTTTATTCTGTGGAGTCTTTATATTGGCTTGTTAAGATGAAGGAGATCAGAAACCTTAAAAGAGTAAAATTCACTGAAAAGGTAAGCACCAGTGCTTAGGAATAGATCTCAAACGTATCAATAGAAAGGATTTGCAGGTGCATACATGAAGTCATAAATTACAAAGATCTGTCTCTTAATTAAATGCAAAATGCACTGCAAAGAACTGTCTCTTGGTTAATTAACTGCAAAGTAATAAATTGTTTACTGCTCTCAACTACTTTTTTGCTGCACATCTTTTGACTGATGACCATTTGGACAGAATTACAGTCCAGTAATGTTTTTTTTCACTTGCTAACTGAATAGAGTTGTGTAGGAATGTATGGGAAAAAGGAATAACACTATTTTAAAATCTTGTATGTTTAAAATAAAGTTTCAGTTCCCATTCAAAACAATAACAGAATGATAATAATATTTTAACTCTTTTTTTTTTTTTTTAATAAAAAACAAGCAGCTTAAAGTATTCAATCTCTGTACTGACCTGAATTTGTGTAGAATACAGCTTGAAAAAGAAAGGACTCTGCCATGGGAAACAGAACCTAACGCCTAATATTGACACAGACCTCCTTCCGTTTTTCTAACAGTGCAGCTATGCCAGTTTGCCGCACCATTATTCAGTAAATGGCTGGACTGTACATATCTTAGCAACAACTGCTGAATGCCAAATACCACCAACCAGCTGTGGTATCAGCAAGGTCCCTGTGATTTCCAGTCTTGAAGTCTTCCAAAAGAAATTATTAAAAATGTAAGATGCAATTCATTTCCTATTTTTGCTAACTTCCGTTAAGAATCATGAGAAGGTAGATAGGCTTCACAGCGTTGTTTTCCTGAGAGTGACTTGCATATGCCAAAACAGCATGTGCAGCCTGAGAGTGGATTAATACAAGTAATATGCAAATGCATAAATTATACTGGTAATAATTTTGTTTTGATTTTAGACAACAAGCATCCATATAATTCTCTAAATGCAACCATTTTCAAAGAAACACATCAAGTGATACTGAGATAGAGTAAGAAAAAACTGAGGCAGACTTCCAGTTAACTGGCCTGTTCTTGTCCCTTGTCCCCTCTGTCACTTGTCAATAAAAATCAATTACTACTTTATTCATGTCACTGGACATCCACTTTTCATTGATTTCTTAGTCTCACTACTAGTAACTGATTTTTTTATCAAATTTTTTTTTTAATGGTCTGAAAATAAACTGCATTCCTACATACAGATTATATATCGTGAAGCAGTTATACATTCATGTATATTACATTCATGTATGATATTTTTGCTAAAAAAGCTCTGATAACTAAGTGACAAGGATGTTGTTTCAAAAGCAAATCTAAGTAATGACTCTAGAAACGACACTTAAAAGTAAAATCCCCAATCTTCCTGTTAGTCTATGCCATCATTTGCAAATGATTGTCTATAGTTGATTAATTATTAATTTTAAAACATTTGAATTGCATCAAGAGTTCACTGGAAACTACGCATGCTAAAAAACACTGCCTTTCCTCAGTTTACAAAATTATATTATGCTTTTTGTATTCTGAGTTTATAGTGCTTTTTTTTCCCCTAAGAGTAATATTTATCTCAAAACCAGCCTACAGAAAGCCTACAATACCTGAAATTAGCATACAGCGACGTTACAGAAGCCTCTAACAGTACCAAATGTCAGAAAGAAACAGCTAAAATGCAGTTAGCACTGTATTCCTGTTTATGTAGAACATATTTTACTTTTACTCTCTTTATCTAATTAACAGCAACTGTCAAATTCTGCACAGATAAAACTGCAGAATTTGGTTACTGAATTATACCCAGAAAATTGTCTGTTCTTCTTTACTGCACAGAAAAATGCAGAATCACAGAACATCCCAAGTTGGAAAAGAACCACAAGGATCATTCAGTCCAACTTATGAGTCTCTCATGTAGAGAAAAAATACAGATGAATGTAAAAAAATTCATCCAGGGAAATCAAACTTTTCAAAACTCTTTTGCCACTTTCACATTGAAGTGATGGTTACAATAAATTTAGCAAGATTTTTCTACACAATCCCAGTTGGTAGCAACAAATACCTAACACAAAAGAACTACTTTTATATGTACTTTAATTTTTCAGACACACACTGTGTTAAAGTTTTGTAAACATGTAGTTACAACAATAAAACAATTACAAAGTAAAATGATAAAGTGTGTGAAACAAAGGAAGTATTAAGTCATATGAAAAGAAGTACGCAGGTAAATAACCATGAAAGTAAAAATAAATTTCCAAACCAAGATCCGTACTCTTCCAGACAAGTTTCTTAACTATGAGAGTGCATGAGCTTTCATTTGCCTTCCGTCCTGTGCCTTTTATACTTTCATCAAGGTCAGTCAAAGCCGATCGAACTCCAGTCATGTGGCTACTTGCTCCTGTATCATAGTACCAAGTTGCTTCTGTTGGTACTTTGTTTGCTGAATAGAATTCGGGAATAATTTTCTCTTCGTTGTGCATCAGCCTTCCATCTGTATGGATTAACTCTTGTGTTTCGAGCATTAGTAGAGTTGATTCTTCCTCTACAGTCTCGACATAGTGTGATTTCTCCTTCCCTTTGTCATCTTTCTCCTTCTTGG
>JAOWBP010002392.1:44679983-44701831 GCA_028571105.1 Tragopan temminckii
AGTATCAACAACATGAAAAAAATAAGTCTCTACAGAGATACTCAGATTGCTAACATGGTGCAGGCTTTAAATCCTCTCTGAACAGGAATTTACTGAGGCATCCCATTTCTGAAGTGAATGTCCTGATCACCAAGCTGTAACAAACTAAACCAAACTTTTTATTATGGGCCTACAGTTAGCTGAGCATAATAAACAGGAATGTAGAGACATTCACCATCTGATATGAAAAACTAGATTCCATTTCTCACATTTAATAGAACCCAGCAAAATTTCTTCACGAAGGTGCAGGCTTAGAGAGCGGGAATATAATGCACTTTTCCCTTGTTGAGAACTGTCCCCCTTTCTAATTAGGAAGAATTTTAGAATTTTGACTTACTGAAGAATTTCTTAGCTATCTTCCCATTCTGTGCTGAAATTATAAACAGTTAAAAGAATAGAGAACACCACATTCAGGAAGACTATATGCTGCTCTTATTTGTAGTAGACTCAGAGCCTTAATTCTTTGAATAGATTCAAATGAAAAATCTTCAGAATTTTACAGTAATTTATTACTTGTGCTCTTTACTATTGTCAAATACCAAATTCACTGCTTTTTCTCTAACTACTTTATACACTTCAGAACATTCAAATATAATCAAAAGTAGAAACCGATGATTAAGAAAAAATGTAGGAGAAATTAAAAATAGCAGGTTGTAAAGAGATAATTTGCAAACTCCATGTATGAGAGAAGGATTAATAACAGTGAAAAACATTCTTACCAATTTTTAAATTAAAAAGCACTGTCCAGTGTAAATGAACTTTGTATTTTCTTCCATGCCTTCTACTATCAAGCCTTTAATCTAGCATCTATTTAATAAATGTTTTGTTACTAATTCAGTCTTAAGATAAAATAATCAATAGAATGATAAAGTACACTGAGCGCTCCTATCTGTAAATAGTGCTAAATAAGTCTGAATTTGGACAGGTTGATGCAGGCAGTAAAAAAATCCTACACTTGTTTTTTTTCCTTACAACACAGGCTACCACAAGTACATCAAGTCAATCTTACTGAAGTTTTGTAAAAATACGAGCCAACTTTAACATTTCCATGTTTATCCTCTGTACAATAGAAAAGTTCAATTTTCAGTAAGGTGCTCTGAATATACTGAGATGAGGACCGTAAGTCATTCTTATGTTTGTTTGGAAAAACTAAACAGTAAGAGAAATAACTTACTGTGCAGAAGACAAAGCTTCTTTGTAGGTTGTTCCAAAATTATAAAGCGAACTAAGGATAAGTATAAGGCTTCCACCTCCTGCTAAAAGCACAATGTGCACTTCTTTGGCCTTAGCTTTTACATATATTTAAAACAAAACATTCCAACTACAACAAGAAGCTTCGCCTCCTAAGAGAACAATGCAAATAACAGGTGGGAGAATGCACTCACTGCTACAGAAATAGATGCAGTAGCAGAAACTGGGAGAGCAAAGTCAGTTCTATAAATAAATGAGAAACAGGTATGAACCACATTAAAGAATTTTTTAGTGTACAGAATATTTTATTTCTGTTCATCTTGCAACAAATTGTTCCAGTCCATACAAGATAATAGCAGCTGCCCTCTGCACCATTTCCACACTTTTTAACCACTAAATAAACTCAACCCCCAGAACTATATACTGCAAACATGCTACCATGCCACATAAGGAACTAAGATTATGTCGGTATTAATCACTATTTTTCCTATTTACAGCAATTTCGAGCAAGCAGTCAAAAGCTCTTTGATTTCCCAACTATTTCAGTGGGTACAAATCCACAGAATCAGAGAATGGCCAGGGTTGGAAGGGACCACAAGAATCAAGAAGCTCCAACTCCCCCACCACATGCAGGGCCACCAACCTCCCAATTTAACACTAGACCGGGCTGCCCAGGGCCCCATCCAACCTGGCGTTGAACACTTCCAGGGATGGGGCATCCACAACCTCTCTGGGCATCCTGTTCCAGCACCTCACCACTCTCTCTGTAAAGAATTTCCCCCAACATCCAACCTAAATCTCCCCTCCCTCAACTTAAAACCATTTCCCCTTGTCCTGCTGTTATCTACCCTTTCAAAGAGTATATTCCCCTCCTGTTTGTAGGTTCCCTTTAGGTGCTGAAAGGCTGCAATGAGGTCACCCCACAGCCTTCTTTCCTCCAGGCTGAACGAGCCCAGCTCCCTCAGCCTGTCTTCGTAGGGGAGGTGCTCCAGACCCCTGATCATCTTTGTGGCTCTCCTCTGTACCCTCTCCAACAGCTCTCTGTCCTTCTTGTACTGGGGGCTCCAGACCTGGACACAGTACTCCAGATGGGGTCTCACAAGAGCACTAGGCACTCCCTGTTTCCATCTGATTTACTCTTTCCATAGGAATGATGAAATTTTGTGATGAATCTGAATATGACAAAGACTGATTGTATGCAACTCTGTAGCCATAAGGAAAATAAAATCAGCTTGTTCAACTGCACTGCCCTCATCCCTCTGAAAAAGTCATCCACAGAGGTCTGTTTACAAAGGAATTGGAATCAGGGATTGGGTAAAGACCAGGACCACCTGTTGTTTGTATTAACTGCAGTAAGGTGTGCTTTTATCTTGGGAAAAATGAAGTTTCATAAAATGAAGGCTCACTCAGAAAGCAATAACAAGTTACGGTGTAACTACCTGCCTGCTCTCCAGAAAAATACCAAACCCAAACCAGCAACATCACCTCATCCTTCTATTAACTATTACTTTACTAACCTGTGGCTTCACTGTGATGGGAAAAATCAGCAATGGAAAATAAGAATACTTTAGGCTACTATTTCTGTTGTAGAAATACCTTTATGAAGCCACACCTTAATTATACCTAAGTACCTATTTAAACTATTAAAACTGTGCATCAAATACTGTAATATGCTTCTGTTATTAATATTTTTGTTTAATAATCTTAAGTATTTTCCTGGCATGGAAAAACAGATATGGTAACTTCTGATCTAATTTAGCCTTTTAACACTTAACTGTCTACTATCAAAAGACTCTTGTTAACATGGTACCCAAAAAACTATGTGGACAGACTGTCCTTATTACTATGAATCCAACAACTTAATTGGAAGTACAAAGAAAAAAATCAGTCTAACAAAACTTGTTTACTCCATTCTGTTGTACAAAAGCTGCTACTGCTTTTAATAGTATGAAGGTGCATTTGAGACTTACTTTGCTATGCAAACATCCAACTATATGCTTCAAGACAAGAAGTAGAATGTGAGAACATCATGGTCATTTTTGACCCTGTATCACGTATAACAGAAATTATGTTTTAGTTTCCAAATACACGTTAAAAAGCTAAAGCATGTTTAAAGTATTCCAAGTTGTTTAGAATGTTCCAAACAGAACACAGACTTTGAAGATACATTTGTAAATTAATATAAAGTTACTTCAGGTCATTATAAGCTTACCTGTGAGCTGGAATCCTACGATCACCAGCAACTAACACCACATCACATAGCTGTTTGTGTCTAAGATAATTCTCCATCTTTTTAAAACTTTGTTCAGCATGATTGAGGGCCTGAAAAAATTCATCTGATGTACAGGACTCCATTGTCTGACAAGATGATATGGTATGACTGCTGTTGGAGGTTCTGCTGAAGACAGTAACAGAAAACTTAGTTCACATAATATTAAATTATAACAATCTCTATACAGATGATAAAATGAAAATTGCATATTCCCTTCCAATTTAATTTCTGTTTATTTTCATACTTTCTTTCTCCAAACGTTATCTAAGCTCTTGCAAAAACAGAAACTATGATTCATTTTACTCTTCAACTAAGGGATACACAGACATCAGTCCAATAATCATATCTGTAGCATTGTAGACATTGTGGAAAACAGGCACCCAGCAAGACCCCACGAAGTGAAAAAGTGATGCAAGAATGCAATAAGGAATCACACTTTTTGCCACTCCAATACACACTTAGCTTGAGATGGCTACAACAAAATTTGGCATATAAGGAACTACAAAAGCTTTATGGATGCAAGGGAAAAAATATAAATCAAGAAATACACCACTATACCACCATCATCTTACTTCATGAAGCCTTAAGTATTTGAAATGAGATCTAACAGATTAGAAGCCCGTATGGGGGAAAAGCAAGGATGGATGGAGAAAACAATCATCCTTGTAAATACACATAGCTGTTGTCAAGAAAACAGAAGGAAAAGGTAAAAAGAATGCATGGACCTAGGATATAAAGGAGCTGGATCATAATTAGAGATACTGAAGGAAGCACACTTTTTCTTGATTATAATTCTCTCACTTTCCACTATGCAAATAACTTAATACTAGATCTACTGTAGTATTTGGAAACATGGATTCACACAATCTCCATCCTGCTCATCTAAACTTTCAGGAGAAAAACGTTCTGTAAAGCTTTTTCCTGTGCGCATGCCTGGGCATGTACTCACATAGCTAAGTAGGCCAAGAAATCTGACACTTAATTGAAACCCAAATCTAGTAATGGATCAGAAATGAGACACCTGCCCACCTACTTTCCTCTAAGGACTTAAATATCTTAAGTGTGCTCTGAAGTAGTGGCTAGGCATCTATTTAAGCTGTAACAAGTTCTTCTCATCCCTTGTGAGTCACTTGTTCTGCTCCACCGCTGGACCTCTGACATGCTGGAACAAGTGTTCTTTGTGGCCATGTGGGAAACAGAATCAAGGAACTCATATCTGAAAAACAGATGAGGGTTGGAAGAAACTACTTTGTGCCACATCAGTTCCCTTATCTGACTCACCACGTAACCATAAAAACCATTATGTTGCCAGAAGCGGGCAGCATTTTCACAGATGAAGGAGCACATACTCAGAGAAAGCATCTCTTTTTTGTTAAACTTCATTTTAAACCAGATTTCTCAGCTTACACCATTAGCAATTATCCAAAAGAAAACAAAATTTTGCATGGTATCAGGGATCTGATCTACATTACAGCCTCACAAAGAGTTGTGCAGATACACCCAGCGAGGCAACAAACTAGGATGGAGAATGAAAAATCTTCATCAGGCAACACTTGCCTGGAGGAAACCCTGACCAGAGCCACCGCCAGTCCTCAGAGCACACACGTGCGCTCTGTGCAACACTCACCAGCAGTCACCACATTCATTCAGTATGAAAAAGAAACTGACAGCAGAGCCTGTTTTCCACAGACCCAAAATAAAGCAATTAGGACACAACAAAGTTCAGTCACACTCAGTTCAGCCTCCCTGCTTGAACAAATTCAACACCATACCCGTTCTCTCTTATAGCCAGTACCTTAAAAACCATTTTCCTCAGGGAAAAAAAAAGGAAAGGGAAAGAAACGTTAAGCTTCAGTGATCCATAAAGAGAACATGAAAGAGGTAGCTGAAGTGCTTATGCAAAAGGGAAGCTATAGCTTCAAGGTCTATTTATGCCTATTACTCAGTGACTGCCTATGAAAAATTTAAATCCTTCCTAACCCTTTCCTCAAACACTCTTACAAATTTGTTTCCCTATTCGGTTCAGCCTCAGCAATGACAGAATGGGAGAACACACAAGCAAGGCAAGAACAGAGGAAGGGAAGAACTTGCTTTCCTCATCCCAGGAGCAGTACCAAAATCACTCAGGATTCTCGGCGGATGTCATTTCCTCCCAGCAAGGAAACTCCGTGTTGAATGCTGATCTGTGATCTGCATACCCTGGGCAAGCATCCAGCCATGCGATCCTGCACCTCTGAGCATCACAGGTAGTTCTGCTCCCTTTGAATATGATTCATTCAGATTTACGTCTAAGTATAGCCCAAACTTTCCTTCCTGAAGGCTAGAGGGACTTCTGCACACCTCACACTTACTAACAGGATAATTACAGGAAAGACTGAGGCTGCCAGCACATAAAATAGCTACACATAGCAAAAAAACCTTTCTATGTATTCCTTTAAGATAGCATTTTTACCAAATTCAGTAGAAATATTTTTGTTATGAGTATCTTAGAATGTTAGTCTGTAGGGTTTTCTTTTGGCAGCCTTCAATTTCAATTCCACTTTTTTGGTCTCTTTTCTTTATGTCAAAAAAAATCCTATCTAGCACTGGCCAATTAATAATTATATTAATTATTTAATTATAACGATCATAAAAATGTAAGTTACCCTAAAGGCAAGCTCTTTCCTGAGAGCTACACATTTCGTTATCCTAGTGACAGACATAAAAATTAATGTACTAAAGATGCGAGCTTTCTTTGACTTCTCTGTTTAATATTTATATATGAATATGCCTTAAAATCAAAACTACGCAGAAGCTATGCTAGAAAAACATTCTTTTTAAAAGGATTTTATTTATTGCAGTAAGATGTTTAGAATGAGGTGCTTTGCCCATTAAAACAGCTCATTACAGAGCAATGAAGCAATTAACTTAGTTGGTAGTAAACCACTCAAAAATGAGTTTCAAAAGTAACAACACAGATGATGACAACTAAAGAGCTAAATTCATATCTCCCCTTCTGCTATTGTTTGAGGTTTCATGCCCATAGCTTAAACAAAGCCACAGCAGAGTCTTCAATGCAAAAGCAAAATAAAACAAAAACTAGAACACATACCAGCCTTCTTTCCTCCCACATTTACTAAATCTTTCTACAAGAGAATTGTGGTTTGTTTTTTTTTTTATGGGGGAGAAGCAATCTGTTTCTAGTACCAGGATTTGCATCTTTCTTTTAATTAGTTTTAACTATCAAAATTCATTTCAAAGCAGGAGTTACAATAGTTATTTCATAGCAATCACACATCTTTGTTATAACCTATGAACATAATTAAGTAAGAACCTTGACTGTAACAAAGTTTACAAAAATCTTTTTTTCAAACACGTTATTTCATGGTCTGTGTTCTGAATTATTTTTCAGAATATGTCTTTTAGGTTAGATGCCTCCATATTTGTCTCTTGAAATACACATTTCAAACTGTTCATTTTGGAACAGAGTTAGAGAAACAAATTCAAAATGAATTTTAAAATCTTTTTCTGAAAAATGTGCAATATTACCTTTTAAACCATTACATTTAAGTAAACAGAAAATCAACAAGCCAATATGGATATCTCAAAGTGAACAGATAGTTAAAACAAAGTAAATATAATGACATTTCAAAGGAGAATAATAGGAAAAAATATTAATATTAGTCAATTCCTTAAGTCATTAGAAAACACAGAGAACATCTCTAGGACAAATTAGCATACATACTAAGACTTTTCTTTTGTAAATTCAAATAAATCTGAATTTTATAACTTCGACTCTGCTTTTAGATTGCTTTAAAATAAAACTTTTCAAAATAATGTTAAAAATAATTTAACAATTTTGTTATTTACACTGCTTCCACCAAGTTCAGTGACACTACATATGGAGACCAGAACATAACCTACCAACGTAATACTATGCCAGTTTCCACAATTTCATATGTTGCTATATATTTTCTTCTTGAAAGTTATTAAGGCAAGGATCTCAGCTGCAACTGAGAACTCTATCATTGGAGAGGACAGGCTTGCGTTGGAACTTCCAATGTACTAACTCCAGCGCTGTTTAGACAGAATCCAAATGCAGAGTAGTTATCACCCTCTGCATCCAGACCTTGTCTTAGAGAATCTTACCAAACTGTTCAGTGTTAGGCCTCAAATGACAATTTCTGACACAGTGCTTGTATTTAGTGTTCAAATGTCAATGTGTTTATATTTGAACGTATTTCCATGCTTATATATCTACAGTAACACAATTCCAACATTTTAATGCACGCCAGGGTGAAATGAACCAGATGACACATTGCATAGTAGGTGCACTTGAGGTATTATCAGTCTGTTATCTGTGGTGCCTCCAAGGCCCGAGGACTGCTTCTAAGGCACCCACAAAAACTAAGGAAAAACAGAGCTACTGCTCATAGGCTTTAATTTGCAATACAAGGATCTGTACACCTACTGGAAAACTTTAATAAGTTACAAATTCGAAAGGATGATCAACACTTCAGGAAAGTTAACCAACAGCCACAACAGAGGAAATATGGGAAGTGAAAAACAGTAAAGTAAAAGAATTCATACCTGACTCATTAAACTAGCATTCGAGACAATGATCTCAACACAAGAGAGTGATATAAAGAGCTTTACAGCCAACCAGCCCCAATCCCTGAAACTGAATGATGTTTCCATCTCCAACAGCCGTGGTAGCCTTTGTCAGAAATTCAGAACCAAACTTGAAATTTGCTTATTCTTTATGCCACCAAGCTCTGTACTTGTAAGAAAAGAACCCTACACTGTCTTCTCAAAATCCCATAATGATCCAAAGCTCTTAGAATGACAGAGACCCGATCAAAATGCTTTTCAACCTGTGCCATATGACATGGCAAAGAAGAAAAATACACAAAGCAGTGACCTCAGTTCTGTCATTTCATGCTTTTAGGGCTTGGGCAAGAAGTTGGAGAGGACTGAAGCAGCAAGCTAACTTGCACAGCTTCTTCAAAAAGTTGTTTGTTTTTCAAAAAGGATTTTTTCATACACACAGTTTGTTTCTAATGGAGGAAACAGGGTTTTCACATGGGAAAAAGCCCTCTGAAAACTACACGAATGAGGTCAGTAGATAAGAAGTTGTATTTCTGATAACAACAAGACAATCACTCAAGTTCTTAGCATTAGAAAGATAATCCAGTCATTGGGTGGACTTATGTAAGTTAAACATTCTTAATAAAAGAACAAGATACAGTCTAAGTACAGTCTACCCTTAAAAACAAAACTATAGATAATGATACAAAGCAAGTCCTTATATTACCATTAGTTACCTTATTAAATTGTATGCCAACACTGAACTGAAAAATTACCTTAAATATTTAAAGTAATTAAAAGACTAGCAAGAACTACAAAACAACAAAGGAATTACAGACAACTCCAGATGCTCTTTGTGACTAAGTTAATAATTAAAAGATACTTCACATTTACTAAGTTCAAATCCTACATACATTAAAGTCTACTAGTCCGTCCGCAAAGAATAAAATAGCAGTGACATATAGATCTCTCCCACTCCCTCAGTGTGTATCTGCAGCTCATCAGCTCTACAAAGTAACAAATTAGTTTTGTCACATGTAAATTCTTCTCCTATCATGAAAAACAAATCTGTAATAATCTCAAGCTACATATTTATCTATTTGAACGGCATGTTTTTTTTTTTTTTCCTATAATGACTGCCTTGCTACGGTGAGAATATCTTATTTGGTAGTATATATGTCATATATACTACCTAGTGATGTTGCTATTTAAAAAAATTGTACCTGAATATCACTTAAAATAAAAACTCTTTAGGGGTATGTTATTTATAGCTGCCTGGTTGTTGCAGCACAATAAGACTGCCTGTTACAAAGAATCAGTATGCAGAACTTCCTTTCACTGTAATTCTAGTACTTCTGTAGGTCAGCGACAAAAACAAATACGCAGTATAGGCTCCTAAGCATTTTTACTTTCCCTCCTTTCCTCCAGTCTTTAAAGGTTATATAAACCACAAACAGTTAGCATTTATATTCTAGACTGCTTTACCCTTGCACTAAATGAATTCTTCTCTTGGGGAATGCAAAACAGTAAAACTGCTCTAACTACACTGATCTGTCCCTAATATGCTTTATGAAGCAGTGTACCCTTTTAAACCAACATATTTTCAAAAAGCCTTATGATTGCAAATTATCCGAAAAATCCAGCAAGTAAATACCCTAAAATTTCCAGGAAATGGCAAGGTAACCATTATTGTGCTACAGACAGCACAAAAGAGAAAAAATACTTTCAGTGAAGAATGCACTAACAGATAAAAGAAATAAACTAATGTTTAACAAGAAAGATATTAATTTGACTAATTTTCCACCAACTGTAAAACACCTTTCACTTAAGAACAGATTTTTACAGTTTCATCTTTAGATGAACTACATATATGAGAAAAGAACACTAAAATATTTTTATAGATACAATAAAATGTTTTTTTTTCCCCTTTTAAACTGGGTACAGTTTAAGACACTCCGACAACTGCAATCATTTTAAAGCAGCCATTTGGTATTAGCTTACAGCATAACCTGACTGACATAAAATAGATTATTTTTTTCTTCAAGTTGTATATGCACAAGCAAAAATGATGTTTTTGTCTTACAGCCTAAGTATTTTATTTTTTTAAAGTGCCATCTCCCTTATCCATAGAAATACATGGAAACAACAGATAAGAGCCACAAGAAGCTTAAATGTCCCCAGATCCCTCCCAACTGGCAGGAGACTGATTCTCACCATACTCAGACAATCAGCATCACTTCAAAATTATTTTAAAAGCATCCAGTAACATCATCTCATGGTGGTCACTACCTTGTTCATGTCAGCATGTGTTGGGTACAATACTGAAAACACAAGTGCGTGCACTTGCTCAAGCTTTATTTACTCACACTGAGTAAATAGCATTGCCTTTTAAAAAGGTCACAGTAAATACACCGAAGCCTGGTTATAAAACATTATCTGTTGCTGATACTCAGTGACTGCTAGGTTTCCGAAGCATTTTAATCTAGGATAAAGGCTAGCTTTTACATGCACGCTATCTGTATACATGAAATGAAAACACATTTCCCACAATAGGAAAGTAACAATTAACCTGCACGAACTGCTGTCCGATTCATTTTCTTCTTCACTTGCTCTATCATCTGTCTCTTGTCTGCCAAACCAACGTGCACCTCCACAATCTTCTGCAGAGAAATCAAATGCAGGGATTTCTGAGGTGGATGCCATTGGCCAAGTAGGTGAGTTCTGGAAATCCTGTTGGCTGGACCTCCTGTAACCAACTGCTGTTAAAGGCAGGTCACTTGAATCTAAAAACTTTGTGCCACCAGTCGTTACATTTTGCCCTCTGCTCCAGAAGTCTCCCTGGTGGCTCTCAATTGCAGAATTAGGGGCTGACGCCTGATGACCAAACCACCTCCATCTGATTTTTAAAATCTGCTTCACGTCAAAGTCTTTACGAGAACCAGACATCCTCAGTGAAAGCCAGCGATCGTCTAGGCAACAGGGTAAGAAGCAGCACGCATAAAAGAAGATTTGTGCACCCAACCAAGACAAGAGAAACACATGCTCTGCCCGTCTGTGGCAAGCAGCGGTTGTACAGGGGAAGGAGGGGGGAAAAGACCGCGTTCACACAAACACGCTTCTTTAACGGCACATCATTTGAATATAAACAAAAGGCAACGGGTGATGAAAAATCCCGAGGTAAAGAGAGAAGGTAAAATAATCACCTCCATCAGGAAAAACGCCAGTCAGTTTGCCCTAAAAGGTCCAAGGCTGCGTCTGTTGCTCTCTGACCATTAGCTTTCAAAAGCACCAAACAGTATTCATTAAAGCCCTTTTGAGAGATGAATACCACCCCCTTTTCTTAAACCACAAATGACAGAGAAGTAATTCCTGTACTGCATCTCAGAATCTCTTCTCATTTTGTTAACTCTTGCTTCTACAGAGAGGGAAAAAAACTGCACAAAGCAAACAAAATTCTTGCTGCACTGCTGAAGAATAAATTTACAGAAAGGACTAAAACCCATCCAAAGATAACTGATCGTACTGAGGAAAAACTGAACTGTAAATAATATTTTTCCCTTTGCAGGACATGTGGTAACTTAAACTAAAAAATAAAACAACAAAAAGCGGTATAGGAAGAGCCTGGAAGGCTCGCAGGACTGGTACAGGGTAATAGAGCCTTTCATCCTGCTGTGCCTTGATTCAAATCTAGGTCTGCAGTAAACAAAAATTTATAGCATTCTACATCTGAAATGAGCTAATGGTTTCCATTCACTAACACATCACGAAAAGCAAAAGAAACAAAGGCTAACCAGTCACTGCCCAGGACACCAGAAACACCCTCTGTGGACACCAGGAGACCTTTGCTTCTCTCTCACCATTTGGAATCAGCTGTTTTACATCAGCTTAAAGGTACTGTGACAGAGGAGAGAAAAACAAATTTTTGTATTTCTGGGACAGAATTCCCATTAGATGAGCAGTGTATGCAATGCATTAAAGCATTCCAAAATGTCTTTACTTGAAAGAGGAAGAAATCAAGTCACAAAGACAAAACATACAATGACCGATTTATATTTCCTCCGAAAAATGGCCTATTCCCTCTGTGACATATGGAGCTAGTTAGATCTAAGCTGCTGAGACTAATTCCAATCACATGCAAATACTAACAACAATTTTAGAATAACAAAGTGACACTGGATTTTATCAGTCCTTGATAAATAGACTTACATTTTCAGTCTTCACAGTTCATCTGATCTGTTCATCTCTCAAGGATACAAATTCAATCAATTTATAGGAATTGTTTCTTTTCTTACCTGCATTTGCCATTAAGAGTGGAAGTTAACTATCTCTCAGATGAACAAAGCAAACTACAAAATATGCTTCTCTGACCTGGCAATTGGGATACTTGTAGAGCTCTTCATAACAGGCTGAATGCAGAGCACATATGAAAATTTCCACAGTGCATAATTTTATCACCCAAAAAGCCAACACTGATTTAATGTCAGCAGAAAATTACGCAATTTTCTTAGGAACTACAATGCTGAATAGGCCAGTTTTAAGCTGGAAAACCCACCCACCATTGCTCAGAACTCAGTTATTTATGAAACTGCTTCTCACAAAAGCCATCAAAGCACATTTCTATAGAAACAATATTCCAGCTATTTTCTGCAAGAGATGCTGCATTTCAGAACTTGTACCTTGCTAACATCCTGGTCTACCAAAACTGATGTACCATGTCAGTTGCAGCATACCCAGAAAATAGTTGAGGGCAACTTGAGAGATGAGACAATCAAGTAGATAAATATACAAGGCTATTACCATCTTTACTGGGGATCAGCATAAAAATTACATGGATGTTAAACCAAAAATATGAGGTCTAGTCCCTATCCAGTTTGCACAGCTATGTAAATTTCAGAAGCTTTAGCTGCAGAGTTCAAACATCATCCTTTGTGCAGCCACAAGCTGGATGAAACTACAGTACAATTCAAGAAATAATAAATGGCATCTTTTAATTTATCCTCTCTTTACATTTTGTGCTGCTGTTTACTGTTTCTCAAAGGTGGATAAGCAAGAGAAGCTACCGGTGTATTTGATAATGTTCACTATAGTAGTAGTATTTTAATTACCCATTTAACTATAAAAAGTAAGTTTTAAATATTTTTCCTTCTACTGGTATGGTAAATGCATTATACATAAGGACTGACCTGAATTTTTTTCTTGTGTAACAGACTCATCTGAAATTCAAACTGTCCCAGTAAAAGTAAGCTAAGACAATGCAGATTTGCCAACTCTGTCACTTTTTCAGCACTTTCTTATGACTTTCTGGGAAACACAGTCCAATTATTGCTTTTTTCCAGCTGCAAAGCTATGGGCTCAAACAGAGATTAGAAAAGAAACTGCTGTGGTTTTAAAAGAAGAAAGAACTGTTTTCTATTTTCTTTCATTTTTCTAGATGATATGAACTTGCTTCTTTATATGCTCTCAACATAAAATACATTTATATATATTTCTTCCATATAAATTAGATATGAGCTGGTATAAAAAAAATGACAAAATGAAGCAAGCAGTACTTAATTCAGTTTAAACTGGTAAGGCTGCATGAAATAATTGATGCCCCCTTCTTGTTCTCAACAAGCTTCCTTACTATAAGCAATGCGATAGATTTTATAAGGTCCCCCTGCTGGGAGTTACTGACCTTTGTGGAGATCTCAGATGATGAATTGGTAGGACAGCCATTTACTTGGACCACTTAAACCTCATCTCTGATATCTCTTCTTTGGGTGGGCACTGACAAATCCAAACACCCACACCCACGACTACATTCTATTGTAGGTCTTTCTAATACATCAACACATTTCTTAGAAACCTGCTAAAAAGTAAACTGGATGGCAGCATCTCAATTAAACACAGTATAAACACACTTTGTAAGGATTCCTTTTTTTTTTTTTTTTTTTTAATTTACTAAGGCAAAAGACTTCAAAGAGAATCCCAAACTGCTTACACACAAAGGTCTTTTCTGACCTTAGTTGCAGATGAATAACCATACTCTATCTTGTGGCGAGTCATAATTTTTCGAATATAAGTACACAGCCCTCTTCGTGCACATGATTCTGCAGGATTCTGTTGACATTACTGAGGTTGTGGAAAATTACTGGAAGACAGCTTTGAGAACTTGGATTTTGACTGATACGATTGATATTCTTAAGAGTGGAGCAGCTGAACATTTAAATATACAACTTCTCTCATATGAGCAACTCCACAGAGTAAGAAATTAATCCTTGCAGACAGTTAGCAGGAGAGGAGTTTTCCAGATTATACCTTGTGATTAAATGAACATTTGAATGCATACTGTATGTTAAACTTGTAGTAAAAGAAAAAAAAATGAACTTTTTAATCAAAAACTTTTACAGACATTTACGGATATTACATATGAACTGTTTGCTCATACAAATGTTAAAGGAAGATTACAATCCAACAAAAAGTTAACATTTAAGTAACACCATTACTCTTAAAATGATTTTGGTGCATAATTTCAGGGTAGATATGCTCCAAATATTCAGATACATCTAAGTACATTAGTGGGATAATAGAAAAATCATTATTTAACAAATTAGTTCTATGTGTTTTTATTCATTGCGACTTTTTGTTCCACTGGAAACTCAGTTAAATTTTCAAGAAAGCAAATGTTTCTCAGATACATGTTTGAATTTGAATCTCAACATCACTTTTTATGGCAACATTTCACCCCTACATTTTGTCTTCAAAAAACTATTGCCGTCCAACATCACTGCAATTCAGACATAACATTTTCAAGGTACTTATTCTGTCAAATGAATTTAAAATTATCCATTTTCCAATTGAAGAGCTAGGGACTTAAAGGCTCAGCTAGTCCTTATATTAATTATCTTTTTAAGTGCTAATTTAGAATGAAAATGTCAAAATAATTGAAGTCTTTGTTTTGTCTGCAAGAGTTGTTTCTCTCTCCTGAAAGAAACCCCACTTCTTAGCAAAAGCATTACATATCAAAAGATGTATCTGAGACTAGACTCATTAAGATATAACGAGGTAATGTCTTACTGCCAATATTTATAGAGACCCTAGATATTTATTCTGAAGCACCAGAACAGTTCACTGACCATAAGATGTTAATGAATTAATCAAATACATACTTAGAGCATAAAAAGGCATTCAAAATTTAACACCCTTTGAAAAGAGATTTTAAGCTTTTAATTATTTCAAGACATTAAAATAATTGTCAAAAAAACCTGCTATAGACAAGCCCTGATGCTGCAATCCTGCTCGTATGATTATGCTAAAAGTATTAAATGTTCACTATTTTTTCTTCCCAGTTCCTGTGTTCTAGTCCAAAAGTTATAGAAATTGCTTAACAAAGACTTCAGAAAGATGCTGTGCTCATGCTCTGTGATTCTATAAAACAATGATCACTTCCAATACCAACTTTTTTTTGTAAGTACAAACACTTCTGATTCATGTTTATGTAAGAAGTCCCTTTCAGCAGCAACAGTGTAATTCACCCAGGAAAAAAACAACAACAGCAACAAAACACTACAGTTAGAGTGCACTGCCAAAGCAGAAACAAGCTGCTGCCAAGTTCTGGGCACTGCATTGCAACTTTCTGCTACTTAGCACTGCACACCACCCTTGAGAGATGCAAACCATTTGCACAGAATGCTCTGTCTTCAGAGCACACAGCTTTATGCTAGCACAGAGACCTTTACAGAACAAGGGCTTATTTTACAGTTTATTTTACTCAAAATAAAAAGGAAAGAAAAAAATTGACAGATTTCCATACGTTATGGAAGATTACACTACCAGATCCTAGTTTTTTTTGGCTTGAGCAACATAGTGGCTCACACAGAACAGCTGTCACCAAAACGTTTACGTTCTTTAACACTGGAACATTTCACATGGGTTTCTTTCTATGCAGGTGATACTCAGGCATTGTCAGGAAGGCACCATTTACAAGCTAACACAGAACTATCTCCGAGAAAAAACTGCAGTAAGCTTATTCACTCTCACAAAGTTGGTGCTCCATGTATGGTGTGTTTTTCCAGCTAAAATTCAGTTACAATATGAAATAGACAATACTATGACATCAATCCCCAAACTGACAAAAACAGTCTTCTGTACCAAAAGGCTCAAATAGTCATACATATATTAAGACAAGCAGAAGATTCTTATTTCATACACACTGGGAATACTGGTATGGTTGGTTCTGATGAAAACAAATCCCGAGATAAAAGAGAGTAAAATTAATCCAGAGACAGTAACAACAAATCACCTCCCCTAGACACGTCACTGCTATGGATGAGTAATGGCACAAACACTGCTCAGTAGATACATCACAGAAGCATAGATTACCCCAAATTGGAAGGGACACAACAGAGATCACTGAGTTCAACTTCCGGCTCCACAAAAGATCACTTAAAATTCAAACTATGTCTGAGAGTTTTAATCCAAAAGCTTCTTGAACTCCAGCACCTCAGTATTGTGACCACTGCCCTGGGCAGCCTGTTCCACGCCCGCTACCCTCTGGTGAAGAACCTTTTCCTAACACCCAACCTGACCTTCCCGACACAGCTCCATGCCATTCCCTTGGATTCTGTCACTGTCAGCAGGGAGCAGAAATCAGTGCTGTCCTTCTGCTCCCCCATGAGGAGCTGCAGGCCACCACGAGGTCTCCCTTCAGCCTCAACTCCTCTGGGCTGAACCAAAGGACCTCAGCCACTTCTCATATACACTGCCCTATAGATCCTTCACCATCTTTGCTGTTCTCCTCCGAACGCTCATAGCCTTATGTCCTTCTTACAATGTGGCACCCAAAACTGCACGCAGTGCTCAAGGTATACAAGCTTCTGTACAGCAGACACAGTCTCCTCAGGGATCTGCTGGAAAAAGTCCCATGGGATAAGGGACCTGAAGATTAGAGGGGGCCCTTTGATTTTACAGGACTGGCTGCTGTGGCAATGAGAGATTTGCACTATTAACAGCCTGCATTTAGTAATATAATCAAATAAGCATCCCAATTCTATTTCTGTACTTCCATAGGTTAAGTGCCTTTATACCATAAGAGCCTTAAAATAACAGCTGGATAGAAATAAACCTCCCTGGTGAGCTCAAAATTGGCTAGATAGAAAACATTTATATCTACTGCCTGACTGTGGTTATAATCCTTACGAGTGCAGACTGCCAACGAAGGTAACTGGATGTAAGGAAGAGAAAAAGCCAAGCCATAAGTTCTGCAAAACTTCCTGGAAATGTTGTTCCACAAGCAATATGAATCTAAGGCACGGAAGGGAAAACATCTTTAATTCTGTAATTGGATGCTAATTATTTTCAGATTAAATCTTGTATCAAATCACTACATATTCCATATTGTATATTTATGAGCAGTATCCAAGATAAAACCACATCAAGATTTAAGTGAAGAATGGCAGTGGAATTTAACATCAATAGAAGTAATTATTTTATTCCAATCTGAAAAAATCCTATTTTTTGTAATCAGAAAGCAAAACTTACAATACAAATAGACAGTAAGCAAAGAGAAAACATACACTGAATAGTATTTTTCAAATATAATTTTATTTGAATCAATGTCAGTAAGTAAACCACTGCCAGTAAATAAACTGAGCTGTAGAACTAGCCAAGACTCATTTCTTGTGCTTTAAGTTTTCTGTCTGCAGTTTCGTGCAAAAATAACCTCAGGCTCTCCACTTATACTTATTTTACAGGCTCTTCTAACATTAACTCCAGTTCCCCTCGGTGCTTCATCTCACAGCCTGCTTACACACAGCCACACTTTCCTCCCCATCCTGTGGTAGACAGGTAGTACAAGAAAACCCCTGGCCGTATTCGGGCCCAGAAGCAGACAGGCTCACCAGCTGGCAAGTCAAGCAGTATTACTTACAGACTTCCATACCTACCCATATATTTTCTATACCTTCTAGAAATTTAAGCATATAAAAAGATACGTTTTGTCAGAGTTTGACTGAAATTAGCAGACAGGCACAAAAGTTATCGGAGGTAGGGGCTGATAAGCCAAAAGACACAAATCCAGCTTGTCTGAGGGTACTACAGACTCACAAGCTTATCTGTTGTTACTGGGCATGCACAACTGCCTCACCCTGATTGGCTACATATCACCTGAGTGTGGATTTATAAACAAAGTGGAACAAAAAATCATCACAGTATCTGACAGATTGCTCAAACATAGCGTTCAAACACAAACCTACCTTTCCACAACTGTATGAAATTAAAATGACCTTGACGAAGAAAGCAACAATGGTAGCATTAAGCCTTTAAATCATTAAAGCACTCACTGAATTAACTGGTCAGCTATCCCAGAGGTGCACAGACCCATCATCTTAGCTGCCTCACCCTGATTTCATAGGGCTCCTAAAACATTTCCTGTTCTGCACAGAGAGAGTACTATGCAACAGCAATATAAATAAAGTGCCAGGAGGAACACAGGATACTAAACAAACAATGGGAGTACAAGAACTGTTGGCATTCCTAGCAGTATGGGGTCCACTGTCAAGCTAGCATGCTTAAAGAAAACTCAAAGTCAGTTGGCTAAGCTATAAGAGGGAAAAAGTACAATTAACAAAAAGCTTTATTTGCTTATCAAATGTTGTTGTTTCTTTTCCTCCATCAAATCTAACTAAATCTAAAGGAAAATAAGAAACTAACATATTGGACAACTACATATAGTGCTCATTAGCTTCAGATGGTTTGCAATCATCTGCCAAGCTCTCTTCACCATTAGCTGAAAGTACTAAAAGAAGTACTTATCTAGCTTACAATATTTATAAAGCACTCATATTTATCAAGCTTGTGAATTTTCAGACAATAATGCCTGAATATTTAAAGAAATTATCACTTTATCTGTTTTAAGTGTAATTGTTCTGCAGTCTGTTTCTTATGCAAAAGTGCAATTTTAATTTGTATTTGGTAATGAAAAAATCTGCCGGGAAAAGTTGTTACTTATCACTTCATCTGCCCACATTTATTATAAACGCATAGATCAATTTTAGTTTATTACTTTTATGTGCTTTACTTCCATGCTTAAAATGCTACAGTTCCTGGTGAAAAGCTTGCCAAGCTTATCAAGTTATGATAACATCATTAGATGCTCTAGTTTTGTAATGTTTTAATTAGACAGTCTGAATACACAAGCTTGTGATTAAATTAACATCCAAAATACTGTTTCTTTCACTAAATGTAAGAAGATCTAAACTTTGGTTTCATATTTGGCAAAGACAAAGTGATCATTTAATATTCAAAAGCAGCTTTTAGGCCATCCGAATATATTTTATAATATCTACCAACAATGCATCTTACACTGTGTATGATGAATAATCAATGCAGAATACTTTATCTGGAATGACAACCAGCAAGCTAATAGCTTATTTACACAAACAACAATGTAGATTGTCTACTCATAACAGGTAGGGATTGCTTGCATGCAAGTTCCATCACCAAAGACGCTGAGAAAAGTTTTACTTTCCCATCAGCTTCTGTCATTTCTCCTCACTGTGTACGTGCTACACATCAGCACATCATTAATTTGGTAATTCAGACATGCTGCTCTCTGCATTCTTTACAGCAAAGGATAGTAAACCTCTCTGGACATGATTCTTGTATTTCTGTACGTTATGAATATGCACACATATTACCTAGCAGGTACTTGAATATTTCATTATTCTAGAGGAGTATTTTAAGATGACACTGATAGGTGCTGTTGACTCTGAAAATGAGCCTACGGGAAGCATAAGGATGGTGTGTGCTTTTATTTTTATAATGATGAATGACACCATTTCTCCCCAAATCAACTCAAATCTACACTAGACAGATTACTTGATTGTCTTCATCTTGCCTTCAGAGCCCATATCATACCAAAATATTATCAGTATTGGTCTTTTACAGCTTGAAAACACAGGAGACAACAGCGAGGTGGCAGAAGAAACAGAAGGAACATCAGAAAACAAACAAACATGAGAAATTTAAAAAAAAACTAAAAGAGATTTAAGATTATGTATCTCTCTCCTTTATAATTATTTTTATTTTGTTCTAATTAAGATTGCATGACAGCGTAGCATCATTTGAAATCAGTTTTTGTGAGCAGGCTGATAAGAAGATGCAGAAGGCATTCTGACCACAGCACAGGAGGAAAGAATTCCTCCCCTTCTTTCTTCATTGGTCTCTCTCTTTTACAAGTAGTATCTATAAAGTAAGTTGGATTTAAGAATTCCAAGGAAAAAAAAGAGGAGTCCTTAGAAAGTGAAACAGCCAACAGTTTGATAAGCTGCAAGACGTGCATATTTCATGATAATATTGAAAATGTTATGTGCAAATAGCTCCTGCAATCAAAAATATGGCTGTCAATAAACACTGAGCACAGTTGCCATATCACAGGTAAATTAAAACACAGTGCCCTTCCATTTATTCCGAAAACACTGCGAAACATATGGAAGCACAAATAGGAAGTCCGTTTTGCTCCATCTAAATCTGACTTTTAAAATACTGCCTATTAACTACATGAAAAGAAGTAGCTTCAGGGAAACTAGCAGGAAGCAGAGAGAACAAAAAGTTTAGAAATCAAAACTCACAGTTGCAAAGTTGAACTATTTTTTATGTTCCATGTTTAGTCACAGTTCTTTTAATTCTCTTTAGTAATTGCTATTAATATGATCCTTCAGACGAAATACATACTTCAGATATTAGTTAGCAAAGTGCGTGCTGCAGAACTTTTCTTCTCAAAGGTCTAAACTCAAATTAGAACTGATATTGGAAAGGAGGACTTGTTTTTTTAAAACAAACATCTTCCAGAACACTGTAATCACAGAACAAAGAATGATGAAAGAAATAATCACGGTTCTGGCCTCCTAATGCCCAGTGTTTCAGAAAGCTAATTAATTTTTCATTTTATGTTCTCCTTTCCAATGCTGTTTGTGTAATGCTTTGCCAAGCTGAGAACTGCTTTACTGATGAAGACAGAAAGCCTACAGAGCTGAAGTCTTCAAGTGCAAGCCATAGGAAACATTTAAAGAAAGACTACTAGAAACAGGACTTAAAACAAGAAATTAGCCACAGCACTCTGCTAGTTACTAATGTTTAATCTAAAAAGAATGAAAACCTATCCTCTCCCTCCTTTCCCTGCATAAAATTGAGGATATGTAAGAATGACAAACAGCTTACATTTTCAAGATATTTTTCAAAGGCTTAAAAAGCTGTAGTCATGCAAAACATTTGGACAAATTATGGCTTTTTGAAACTGTGAGGGGATGACAGAACTCTGAAACAGGCTGCCCAAGACAGAAGTGAGGTCTGCTTCTCTGGAGATATTCAAAACCCATCTGGACACTTTACTGTTCAACATACTCTAGAGAACCTGCTTTAATAGGGGGATTGGAGAACCTGATCTTCAGAGGTCCCTTCCAACCTTCACAATTCCGTATCATTGTGTTTCTGTGACAATCTCAGAGTTAAAAAGGTATGCACCCCTTAAATAGGAAAGCACTTAGAATACAGTTTAAAGGACATCCAGAAATATAAATACAGTCTTTGAAGATAAAAAGCCTACCATCACTGAATGCATAATACAAGACTACACAAGATTTCACAAATAAAAACAGAAACTTCTATTAAGTGACAATTTATTGAATTGCAACCCATTGCAAATTTCAAGGAATTTTACTGAATGTTTCTTAAAGAATTTAATGGAGAATTAATGTAAGTAGACTGACTATTCTGACAGCGTGTCAGCTAAGGCACTGCAACA
>JAOWBP010002392.1:44710913-44732985 GCA_028571105.1 Tragopan temminckii
TATTATGTGTTTACTACCATTTCTGCAAAGAAGTGATAAAAATGCAATTTTGTATACTGCTGAATTGATTTGAAACCAAGTATCGTAGATCAAAAGAAAAAAAAAAACAACAAAAAACAAAAAACAAAACAGTTAAGCTAATCCAAAATGAAATATTTATTATTTTCTTAAAGGCAAGTAAGTTTTTTTTTACAAATTCAGATTTTCCCTATTAATAATTTCATTTTAATAGAATTGGATTTTCAGTAGAAAACAAAACAGAAAACTAAATAGAGGCTTAGTAAAGGATTTAATAACCAGAGAACTTCTTAATATTGAATATGCGGGTTACAGATTTTTCTCAGTAAAGATCTTACAAGAGGATGGTAAGTGCCCTCCCTAAAAGGACAGCATTCAAACTTTTCCAATCATTTCGCATAGTCTTTATGTAAATTGGCTACCATTAGGCAGCTCTTGAGCCTATTTGGTCATGTGGAGCATGAGATACAAAATGGAGTTCATGGTGTCTGTGCACAGAACCCCTGACCACAGACTCCCAAGGCTGTGTACAAACTCGGTGAAAGGGGCCTGGTGGGGAACTGCCATTTGCTGACCTTGAAAGCTGTGGCACTAGTCTTTGACCAGTTCCCCACATGCATGCATACCTTGCCAGGAAGGTAAACATTTTCTGTCTGATGCTGGCTCATCTGACTGGAGGATGGCTGCCCAAACCACCTCCTCCAGCTGGGAGAATTGGGTCTCAAGAAAGCCTGCTCCACTCCAGGATGGTCAGATCAAAAGCATTTTGAGGAAAATATTTTGCCTTCCCTAATGGAAAGAAAAAAGATTTTTTCTTGCCTGCATATATGATATATCTTACATTTCAATGTATTATGTTTTATGAGTTTATCACTTTCTGATGTAATGTTAGTAAAGTAAAGGTAACTGACTTTGGCACTGGATTTTGGATTTTATTTCTGTTTCTGCCTGAAATCTTTCACTGATCTGTTTCTGAGGCCAGTCAGCTCTGATATGAGCACAGATGGCTGTTGAAACTGTCAGATTGCAGATGAGTACTGGAGCAATCAAAGGCTGTTTTCCTGTCTATACGTAAGGATTTATGAACATATCACTCATAATGAGTGTTAGATGCAGAATTTCCACATCACAGACATGCAAAGATACTACCAGAACTGGAAGCTTAGCTATAATACTATGGGTTAGCACCACATCAACTCATGGGAGGGATTATTTGTGTTCATAAATACATATTTCATGTTGGAGTCCCAGAAGATTTTTAATCTTCAATTTCTTTCATACTGAAAAAAATAGTTCAAGGTTAACTCAAGTAGAAATACACAAATCATATAATAAAGCCTTGCTTTAATGTAGAAGACGGTTAAAATAGCATGCATTAATAATTAACACTGTGGTTTTTTTTGTTATTTGTTGCATTAATGTTGTTCAGCTGCAGTAATTTGGTACTGAAATTCAGCTAACAGAAACACTGTGCGTTAAGTTTCATGATTGAATAGAAAAAATCAGGAAGGGTGGCTGGAGGATTCAGCAGTATTTCTGTGGGTTTCAGTGTCATTGGAGAGAAAGTTTTCATTCTCCTAACTATTTTACAATGTGATCATTCTGGTGGGTTGCAACTGCATGGTTGCAGGGTATGTTTCCTGTTTCAAACACAAGTGGGTTTCATTTTCTCTTCAGGCACACTGAAATTCGAACAACTTTGAAACAGGAATGACACTAGAGATCACCACAAATGCATCTCAGTACTGAAAGATATTCCATGTAACTCAGCAATAAACATGTATGTTAGGAGAATATTCTCTGCTTGCTTCTCCTTGCTTGATGATGCATGCAATATTCTGCCATAGCCCTTAAGAAGTGCATTTCATTGTATGATGGTTAAAGGGTATTTTACATGAAACTTAAATGCACTTACTTATCTATGTACTCTGAGAGATGGTTTTGCTAATACAGTACTCTTTGTTTTTCAGCTAACACTGTAGTTGTATCGTGCATGGATACCTGTTCATTAAATAACATCACCTTTCCACTTTGTACTTTTAATAATTCTTGCAAAAGATCGCTGCAACAAAAAAGAGAAAATCAGATTGTCTTACTGAAGACCACTGTAAATCATTCAAATTTCCAAAATATTCCATGTATTTGCCTGTCCTCTAGTAGGGAACAACAGTCAAATACTAAGTACTCAGAGTCTGAATCCAGCAGAGATGTGAATGTTGATCATCAAGAATCAAGATCAATAGATAAAAAAAGTAAGTAGGAAAAGCAAAGTACTTTATTTGGAAGTAGTTAATTATAGCATAAGACACATGGCTTGATTTGGTAGTTGAAGAAGACGATAATATGGTGCTGGTTCTCCATTGTCTTTACAAACTCTACAGATACTGCTGTTGGTTTTTTGTTGTTTTGTTTGTTTGTTTGTTTGTTTGTTTTGTTTTTTGTTTTTGGTTGGTTGGTTGGTTTGTTTGATCATTTTTTTCCCTAATCGCATTCTTTGCATTGCTGCAAAACATAGGTTTTGTGTCATATTTGTAGCAGCAGTAATTCTTGGCTGTGAGCGCTGATTTTTTTCTTCAAGAATCTTGTGTACGGGGGAGCATTCATTATCTTATGGTCTGCAAGGAGTGCTAGGAGATTGCCTTGTCCAACTATTTCTGTTGTAAATTTGACCCCTGCCAGTTGGATTTTACGAATGCATTTTGATCTCTTTTTTTCCTTCCTAGATTTTATAAAATATTTATTTGTAGAGTTCTATAGTTTCTGATGAGTTTTCTCGATAGGTTTAATTTTAATAGTCACTATGGATCTCTGCTTGCTGATGGCTGATATTATATGATGAAAATTTGCAATCACGTATCTGAAGAAATAAATTGAAGATGGTAACTACTTAGACGGCAGCTATGCAGAAATTAAAAGAACTAAATGACCATTTTTGTGCATGTAATCTATGATGTCCATAAAGGTTTAGTGGCATTTCTTGTTTAATAGAAGGCAGCACTGACAGGCCTAGCAGTATGAAACTCTTAGCAACATTCAGAGTTTTTCAGAGTAGTAGCAGTATGTTCCTTCTGTGCCTTATGCACTTGCAGTGTATCTGAAAACATTTGGAGGAGGAGAAGCTTCTGAATTTTGCTTTCCTAACATTGCCAGCAACAGGGGCAAGAGGCCAAGACCTGAATGTGAGAAATGCAGTTCTCTTCAAACTGCATCATTGCCTTATTGAAAAATAGAGCTGTCCTTCCAAGCGTGGAAAATACCAAAACAAGAAAATATGTGGACAAACTCTGTTCTCATTTAGATACATACAACTCTAACACTTCTGACAACGTCTCATTTACCTGTATTTGTTGTTAACGTTCTACGAGCCTCACAGCTTGTGGTCTGAAATGAAACAAAGGCTTTCTGCAACTAATAGCACATGGGCTGGATGTGCACTGCAGGTGTCTATCATTGTACAGCTTTTATTGTTTCTTTTCTTTCATAGCTCAGTTTTTTGCTTTGTTAGCTTCGACAACGTATGACAAAGCAACAAAAAAAAAAAAAAAAAAGAAAAGATTTGAAGCTAGTTATAAGATTTTAAAAAAGGCAATAATTTGCTGGGGTAATGTATTTTGTAAAGATAATCAATACTCCTCATAACTGTTCAGGATGATTGCACATTACATCCTTTCGTCCATTTTATAGTCAGTAATGTAAAAATGCACTATTTATTTTCTTAAATAAGATGGAGAAATTATTTTATTGCTCTGAGAGTTGTCTCTCATTGTATACTGCTATTTAACAAGGTTTTTTCGTTTGTTTGTTTTTGTTTTTTTTTGGTAAATTTGTAGTTCCTACAGCAAAAGACTCCTCTGAAGTGAACACAGAAGATGATATTTCTTTTTATAAATATTTTAATTTCACCATGCTTCGTGCAAATGAAGAAGTAGAGCATAGTACCTACTACATTCTGGAAATCCACATCAACAGCTCCATAGTCAGAGGAAGAAATACAGTTGAAGAATACCTGAATCACTCTTGTCTCATGGCTATGATCAATGACCAAAACGGCTGTATGAATATTTCACTGCAACTGAAGTCTTATGTGGAATGTAAGTTACAAAGGAGACTCGGAAACAATTTGCATCTTTCAAAAAATTTGCCGTAGGTAGTTATCTACTTTCAGCAACCATTTGAAACTATTTCACAACAAAACAATGCAATTTTGATCATCCCTTAGTAAAAGACCATCATAAGTAGTCAACCGACACGTTTTGCTGTGTTTTGTTGTTTTTCGTTTTTTTTTTCCTAGGAACAAGACAGAAAAATAAGCGTCTGTAAATGTTCATTTTTTTTTTCTCCACTTAATGATGACAGACTTACAAAATGCATGTTTGAAAAAAGCTGGAATTACTTTTTTCTTTTTCCCTCCCCCATAATGGCATAATTCTGCTGTCTAGGAGGTAAATTAAACAATTTCAGTTAACTTTGAAGGCAGAACAACCATTAGACAAGTTTGACTTTTCATAATGTTGTGCAGCAACATTCTACTTTCAGCATTACTTAAAAGAGAAATATTACGCTGAGCTAGGTTTAGTTTTCCCAGAGGACAGCCTGACAGCTATTTAAGTTTCTCTTTGTGCTGCAGGAGATTGCCTGACCGCAGTCAGGCCTTCTAGCCCACGTATGCTACACTTTCCATTGGGGAACTGCTAAATTATTACATTCATCTAGCTTTGTAAGGCAAATGCATTTTATGCTATGCCTTTGCTGGAAAAGTTCAGTGTTTCCGAGTTGGATAAACCAGTGTCAAATATTTCCAGGTTAAATCCTAGTAAAGAGAGGGCAGTTTAATTTTTTTGTTTTAATTTTTTTTTTTTTAATAGAACTACATATGAGTATAGTTTTCAACTTACCCACTAACTTCAAAGCTATGATCTCACCACCATTTCCTAATAGTAATTTCAAGTTATTGATAAAAATTAACAACTATTTTGCTTACTTCAAAACAAAACTAGAGATGTATGCAGAGCTCTGACTGGGCCCTATTGGCATGCAAGCCAATACAAGTTACTACAAGATGGCCTGTCTGAAAGGAGAAGGCCTAAATGATTTCTATAAAAAGCATTTTTTAGTTATGAATTAGGAGGAATGAACTGTGCTTACTGGAAAGCCTTATTGATAGTTACCTCTTGACTTCTCAGAGGAGAAGGCATTCAAAGTTAATATAGATCTAATTATAGTGTTCTACATCAAGAGAGGGAAGACAGTAGTTTGGCTGTAGCCAGTAATTTGATTTTATGAGTCAGAGTCAAATTGTTGTTTGTTTTTTTAATATTTTATTAGACCATGTCAAGGTATGCATCAACATGGAGCTGCCAAAGAGGTTTCACAGGTCTTTTGGAGAACTGGGGAGGAAAGTTCCCCATGTCCTTGCTCTGTGGTACATAGTTCAGGCTTGCACTAGGTACTGAACTGCTTCCACAGGAATGTGAGTAAATTTCTCAGTAGCCATAGTCTGAAAGAGCAGCTTTCCTCCTGTGCACACCCAGACTCTCGCCAATTCTTCCCCAAAGTAGCTTTTGTTAAATGAATTCCCCATGGCAGGTGAACGTTGAACAGTGAATCATTGTCTTCTGTGTCCCATTAAAAAGCTAACAAAGAGAGGATAAGTATTTTCCTTGTTTTACATTAAATATAAACATTGATCTTTGAATCATTTTCTTACTGGCTGAGCTGCATGTAAAATTGTGATTTCCAGCTTAATTTGATCTCTTCTACATTTTATGGACAGATCCAATGTGTATGACGAAGATCATTTGGCTCAGTATGATTCCAGTTGTTATTGTCTTGACCGTTTCAGTTGTCGTCTACAAAATAGTCCAAGAAAATGGCCAAAACTGTAAGTAACAAGTTCATCTACGTGAAACTAAACATCTACTTTATGAAAAATAGACAATAACAAAGCTGTCAATTATTATAATGTGTTTCAGACAACAGTATTTTAATTGTAATGTGGTAGAAACTTCTGGAACACTTAGATGATTGATCCCTTTCATCTTTGAGTTGTGGATGCAAATCCAAGCTTTTTGCTGCTAAATAAAGTCTGTTTTTGTTGTTTGTTCGTTTTTTTTTGACAGATATTGGTAGCCTATAGTCTTTTGTCTGAAGAACTGGTTTCAAACTCATTTCAGTAGATGAAATGAATACAGCTGAGCTTTGATCTAAGTCTTAAGCAGAGATGCCAATGACCATTATAAGCAGATTTAAATACCCCTTTCTACTCAAAACAATTCAAAAACTAACTTTGCTATAGAATAACTTGTTCTTTTGAAACAGAAACAATTATTTCTACACATTGCCTTCACTGAACAAAACAGGCTCTTCCTATGCAATTCACTTGGGACAGAGTCTGAAATCAGGATTCACAGTATTTCTTCTAGCAATACGCCATGGATAAGCAAGAATAAAAGTGTAGGAGTACTCTAAGCATGAGACTTTTGAACGACCAAGATAAAGTCCTCTGCGCAAAATCTATGCAGAAAATTGACCTCTTATCAGCTGCCGGTCTTTATTTTTTATTAGAAGTCAGAGCTATGTGGTACAGGGAGCATGCACTTTCATTGCTGTGAAAAGTGTTACTTAACCTCTTACCGAATAGAATAGCTTTCAGATGCTTTTCACAGCAGTTTCCTGAGACTTTCTACTTGTGTCAGGCCTGAGCAGGTAGGAAGCTTCTTGAGAACCAGCACTTAGTTCCTATTAACAGACAGATGTCCATTCTCCTTGTAGTTGGGAGCTAAAGAATGGAGACCTTGGTCACAAGAGTAATAAAAAAATGATAAGCTACATGCATTCCCATTATCGTCCTAACTATATCCACAGGCAGATTTGTAATGAAAGAGCAATAGGAGTTTAGCTTTAATCACAGCTGAACAGAAAGCAGAGTGCCTGCACACAAGATGTTTCCATGATCAGGATGTTTCTGTGATTTTTTTGTATTTACATAATTTAAATATTTTATGCATATATTTTTAATTAATAAGTGAAACAATTACTTAAAATGACAGCCCCTCAAAATGACAAAACAATCACCTCATCATATTATCTTGGTTAAAATACATGACCTTTTATTGCTGGAACCAAAGTCTGAATGCTATTTAATGTATGTACAAATTCCATGAACTGTAAAATAGGTCTTTATAAGTGGGCTATTAAATGCTCTGGTTTGAAGGACTTTTATTTGCATTTTGAAAGCTACCACAAATGCCATGAGTGCGATTGTCTACGCTCTGAGTCATAACATCTCATTTTAATGCAGAGCTGCTAGTAGTGATGATTAACCATTTACTACCTTTACTCTTAAACACTGGTTTTCTATTAAATGCAAGTTTTTCAGAATTGTAGGCACAAGCACAAAAGAAAAGATGCCCTTTGGGGGCTTCTGATTTCTGATCCGCTTCTAGAGAACGTTTCTTGTTAGTAGAGGAATAGTGTTTTTATTAGTTAAATTTACAATTTATAACATCATGTACAAGATCAGTATCTTACTGGCAAAAAGACAAGCACATAAAAATTAGATTTAAAAGTTTTATTCTTTATATGTATACATTATGCCATCTTTAATCAAAAGTCTACATGCTGCTTTTTTCAGTGGTGCCTGAAGAATCTGTCAGAATATTACTATGTACCTAAAACAGCTGCTATAAATTTTTACCATCATAGTTCAGTCAGTAGTTTTTCTCTTAATTTCTGAGCACTATTGAAATCTGGTAAGAAATGTGGAATTATTCATTTCCTCTTGAGACATTCCAAGATATTCCTCTTGGCCGACTCTGAGACTCTTTGAAACATTAATGAAGTTATTTCCAAAAGTGCATAAAATAAAATAGCCAAATAAATTTGGATGAGGTTGCAACTGATCCACAACAAAGGATGAATTTATGAATTTCTTAAAGATGATTTTTTTTTTTAGCATTCCCAGAATAAAAATACTGAGGCAAGTGTGTTGTTAGATGCTGAGACCTGGACTTTTGTCTTTACAGATCAGTGCTATTAAGATCATCTCTATCTTTCTCTCAGTGATATAGAGCTTGTTCTTATACTGTGCTCCCAAAGGTGAACACCACACACTAGCAAATAAGCTGTAGGCTTCCTCAGATTCTGGTACACTCAACTCTAGCTATTCCACTGTCAGAAGTGAGATTCTTAACCTCCACTGGAACATGTAGAGTGACTTTTTTGATAACCTTCCAAAATTTTCTCAAGGTACATGCTCCGGAGAAGGGAAAGAATAATTTGAAAAGGGCAAGCATGAAGACATAAAATTTAATTCAGAAAAATAAAAAACATCAGGCTAAGTTTTTTCTCAAGAAAACACAAGGTTTATCACAAAACCTTCCTGTTTTTTTCATGGGAGATGTTAAACAGTTTAAGTATAGGGGGTTTACCTACTTTTCCTCTAATGACTGATGTATATAGTTTTATATCTAAGCATATCTCATTTTGTTTAAAACAGATTTTAAACGCAGAGGAGCAGCAACAGTTTCTACTGATCAAGGGAAAAGTGGTTCCAGACATGATATAAGAATGATTTCTGCTACTAAAGTTCATCTATTTCCCGGTAGGTAATATAAAATGAAATAAAACGCTAACACATCTTGAAGCATGGAGAGTTCAAGAAATACTTTTTGAGTCTCTCCTGTCAAGGGATGCCTCTGTTTTGTTTCAGAGTTACCCTGATCCTACAAAAAATAGATCTGGCTTATGTTATGGAAACATTTATATCAGAAATAAATAATTCTCACAGTGAGTCTGTAGAACGACATATATTATGTGGAAATGCTTCTGTCAGTCTTCCAAATGTTTCACATTAGGGACTGTTGTCCTTTGTTGTTGCTGTTGTTTTTAATACTTTAATTTTTAGTCATGTTGCCATATTTAAAGCCTTGCAGCCAAGTACTTTGTGTATGCAAAGTGTACACAAATGTAGGCAATCGTATGTATGCTGTATGTATTTATGACTTTACAAAATCTGCTACTAAAGGATGGGATAGACAAAGATAGCAGAGAGCGGCTCAGAGAATGTCTCTGCTGGCACTTAGCAGCCCAGTGCTAGAGAAAAATTCCAACAAAGTAAAATTTAATAGTTTCAGATCGGTATTAAAATATGGCCTCCTGAGAGTATAGTGTGCTTAGCACAGATAAATTAAGGGGCATGGCTAAACTCAAAGTTTTAGTTGCAGAAATTAGAATTTAATAATAAATCTGTGTGAGGGTAAATTAGCAAATATGGCTCTGAGTGTTACTGATATTGCAGGAAAAGTCATATGCTTCAATAACTTCAATCAATTCTGGTTCCACAAAGGGAGCTCTGTCTTTTCAAAGATAAACATAAATAATAGCTTTGAACAAATTCAAAACAAGAACAGCTACAGAGCCAGCAAATGAAATAAATGGTTTTAAATTTGTCTAGGCTTGGGTACCTCGCTGTTTGTCTTGTCAATTCTTGAAGAACTAGAAAAAACGCAATTTCCCTCTGCAACTCAGTAACTCATGGCATTTCAATTTTACCCAGAAAAGAGTGAATAGCTCCCTGTCTGTCTGAACTCTCCTGGGAGTACAATTTATACTCCTCAGTTTTAGAGCACAAGCTACCTCTAAGATATATTTATGAGCTCATTATTTTCATCCCCCAGGAAAGGGATTATCTCTCTGACATCTTTTGTCTTTAGTAGCTTCACCATACCTGTTTTATTAGCACAATGTCATCTTTAGTGCTGAATATCCAAAGGCATTTTTGATTATGAAATTTTATGGAAATTCAAACGTAGTTTTATTGCACTGAAGAGAACAGGAATCCCATATTGGTTTGTTGTTCTTACTTCCACGTTCCTCCTGCTTCAATCTATACATTTAACTCAAAATGATGCTTAGTTGTATAGATTGCAACAATGGGCCTTATTCTAATCTGATATTCATTGATTTCACACACTGTGATTCTACTGAATCCAGTCAATTTCCCAATTTATACAACTTAAAGTAGAATCAGAACCATATGGAAAGTGTTTACTTCGTTCCAGCTCCAGGATTTGCAACTGCAGTAGTGGGTTATAAATATACTTACTTGACAGCCCTTGGTAGTACTTAATTTATCATTAGTATATAGCTTGAAATCTAGAAACATAACACTGAGATTCACTGAAGACAGTACAACCATCCTGGAAACACTGTAATGAAAATAAACAACTCTGTATTACAAGGGGGTGGGAAGGTATCTTATATGGATGAAAAGATGAATAGATACTTCTCAAAGCATTCAGAGTTTAGAAAGGATAAGGAAAGACAAAGAAGGAAACTCATACTTTGAGAATAATTTCTTAAGGAGGCAAAGTAAATTAGAGGCTTAGTATCAGTGTGCTACTACAAATAGATAATTCACAGCACATATGTAAAACTGTTATTGCCGCTATGTACATGAATCATTACCATCCAGCCCAGTGGCAAGGAGGAAAAATCTACAGTATACTCTCTATGCTGGGACTGAAATGATAACTTTCCGACTTAAGAAAATCATGGTATTATAAAAGAAGAGGCACATACAGAGATGTTAGGGAAGCTTTAGTGTGTTCTTCTGGTCATGAATGTAGATTGTATCATGACTGTTCTGTTAAGCTAAAAAAAGTACATACAGAGCGGTACATGTTATCTAGACTTTGGATCTGTCATTACATTTTTGTAAAACATTCCCTTGTACGGTTTAAACTGACAATGCAGTTTCCCTTTATTCAGCTGCAACAGCACAGGATGCTTTTTGTTCAGTGCAAGGAGTTCTTTAAATGGCTGACCTATATTTCCAGACATGGAACATTTTCATATTGGATAGGATTTGACAGTAGTAGTTGAAAGTATAGATAAAAAAAAATCACTTTCTTCTTTGTGTTCATGACAGAGAATCTTAGGGAGATTCCCACATCAGAGGCTTTTATTTCAAGACTTCCTTTTTTTCAAATTGAAGAGGCAGTAGAAGAGGTTTTGGAACAGCTTAATAAATTAACAATAGCAATTATGAGTGCTAGGTAGTATTCCCCAAGGTGTTTTAAAAGCCTCAGAAACTGGTAAATTGTCATGTGTGGCTCACTGTCTAAATCACCTTGATTCCAGCAAAATGGAAGGTAGCTGTACTTACGCTGCTCCTATACCTTTTTCTTAACCCACTTTTGCCAAACCACTTAAATACCTTTTCCGCTATTAGCAACTCATTAGCTATTGCTGTTCTCACATAGCTGTATCCTAAAAAGAATTTAAGCCTGGGGGCATGGCACATAATTACCTGTTGGGAGTAGAACAGTGTGTATGAACTATATACTACACTGTTAAAAAAAAAAAAAAAGGAAAAGAAAATGAAAAAATAGTTGCATAAGAAATACAGATTGCATAAATAAGGGGTTTAATACCTGTGAGTGAATCTGCCTAGCAGATTCATATTGGAAGTTTCATTAATGAAAGTATGTGGGTTATAAGCTACAGTGTGAATTCATACTAGAACTTTACCCTCTATAAATTCCAGATCTCATTTTTCCAGCATAAAAAAAGACATACAATTTTGTCCTATTTTGAATGCAGCATAAGATCTGCTGGAAAAAATCCTCTTCCCACTTCTGTTCTAGAAGAGTACTATACAGAAAGGGAACCATATTGCTAATATCATCATATTAGCACTCTACAGTCTTTGTGAGCTATCTAAGTTCAGACATAATGCCTGCTACATTGCTGAAATTGTGTCTTCTCTCATTTTCAGCAATACTCCATTGGCTCACAAAGTCGTACTTCAGCTCATTACATTTTGGTACACGAATACAGGATTCCCAGACTCACTCTCTGAGTCTGCTCACAGTAATGCAAAGTTAATTCCAATGTATGTTTTCTTCTGATTATATTGTGATGCTCCTGGCTTTCAGCCATTCCAAATTAATCCATGTTCATACTGCATTTGCCAAAACAAATTTTGAACTTATCCCAGTCATGGTACTGAGTATTCCAAAGACTGTACTTACTGAAGTAGTAGCATTAATTGAGATTTCATTAGCCTGTGAGTTATGAGATGTATTTGTATGTTCACATCTGTGCTACTTATCTGAAATTTTAGAGTTATAAATTTTCTCTGGTGAAAATGAATGTAACCCAGAGTCAGCAAATGCACACAGCACTTGGCTACTCTATGGTTTGCTGAGCTCACTGTTAGCAAAGACCAGCATCAGTGTTTTGGCCTGAACTCCCAGCAGCAACAGAAATTCTTCCTGAAGTCTAGCAGCCATTCGCAATACAACAGCAAGAGGAGAAGCCACCCATCCCTGGGGGTCAGGCTGGGGCAGATGGCCAGCAGTTCACACGGCTTTTGCTGCTGAGGAGATGTTTTGTGTTTCTCCTAGGGGAACAGTGGTCAACTTGAACAAAGGCCACCAGCAAGGTGGTACAGAGCTCAGTCACTGCAGTCTTAGCATAAGATGTAACACTTAAAATTATCCAGTGAAGCAAGAGACCAGTACATCAACATTTGTATCTACATTTCAAATGGAAAAGTAATTTTTAAAAAGCCCAAAGTATGCCAATAAGTAGTAAAAAAAATAAAAATAAAAGACAGTGCATTAGCAAGTCTGAGTGTATGGCTTGACACTCTTGGTTCAGGCACAGAGAAATGGAAAAGTAGGAAAACAGCATAAATGCTGCAAACAAAGAAATAGTTGCAGTTCTCAGATACAGAAATTTTAGACTATCCAGGAACATAAGAAGTGGGGTGGCTTGTTTAAAACACATGCTATAAAACGCTAAAAAAGACCTTCAGCCACTAAGCAATTGAATGGTAATTTTATAACTCATTCTTAAAGAAGAGTGATGTAGGATCACAATGACAACCAGGATTTGGAGAATAAAACCTCAGAGTTTCAGGCCTGCTGTTATCTTCTGGACTGTTTACATTTTGTGATACCCATAGTATCTGATATAAGCATGCTTTGCAACTGTAGTTTGCATGAAAGAAATAATTAGATAAGTTTCCCATCAGTCATTTGAATTCCTACGTTGCTTTCCATGCTATCATATTAAAATACGAGTTCCTAGCCTACAAAATTAGAGGAAATGGGCCACATTCTGCTGTCTCTCTGAGGCACTGCTACAACTTCAGGTTAGTTGACAGGTTAGAAACAGAAGCAATCCCTGGCTCAGTAGTATCAGAGCTGCAATTCCATTGAATTCAGATTCAGTCCTTGTATTCTGCAATACATTTTCTTTTTAGCATGAGGACAGGTAGGATAGAACTTCTACAGCATTAATTAGATGCTAAGCCAAGACAGGAGAGATTTGTTTAATCTTGGCCAATTGAAGCATCACATTATTTGATTCTGATCCTTCCCAGTTAGTTCCTGACATAGCTGTTGTCCTTGCCATTGTAACTTAAATGAATAATGCTGGGAAAAGCAAAGCTTATCATGATGTTTAATACTAAACACAGACTTGCCCATTTCAAAGACACAACATCTCTAGAGAAAAAGATGTGAAAGTTAATTACCACTTTGGGTCTTTTGCTGTTTTAGAAAGGAGAATAAAATCAAGAAGGGACAGGTAATCTTAATGAGCTTTTATAGCTCCTGTGTGCTTTCAGGAAGGTGCTTTTAAATGAGCGGTCTTTTCTTTCTCTGTTCAGTTTGCATGCATGCAGAACAGTGTTACACATAGGCTCTGAAAGAAATACAAGCCTACATTCTCATTCTTCCCAGGTTCAGGCTGAGGGTGAAATAAGATCCGTTTTTAACGTTTGCCCTAGGTTTGTTTTTCTTATTCAGTTTCTTAATTACCAAGATCCAAACTCCACTTTTTAATTGCTCAATTGATACAGTAAGTGAAGAAGAGATGATGCTAAACATATATTACAGTACATTTTCTTGTTATAAACACAGCAGAAATCCATTCATAAGTTTACTGAAGTTATGAATTGTCAGAGACAGGGTGGACCTGAAGTTAAAATATTTTGGGTTCTACTTCATCTGTAGCTCTTTGAAAAATGGATTATTGCATCAATAATTCTGACTTCATTAGCCTGGCAACACCATTTCAGTCTTTCTTTAGCTGTACTCCAGTAAGATACTGTATCAGCATCCTTGTTGGTAGTGTAGATGCTAAAAGCATCACCACATCACTCCCTGTTTCTGAGGTACATGATGCCATCTCTTTTAACCCCCATATGACATCTAGATACTCTCCCTGTGCATCTGAAACCACATCTCAAGCTCCTGAGTGATGGTCTGGGCTGTCCTCATATGAAAATGAATTAGAAAGTTTACATTCTAAATTTGTTTCTTCTCAACCAGCCAATGATAGGTTTTAATATTCAGGGAGCATTACAGTTGCTGTTACATCTGGAAAGATTGTTGTGGTGAAAATGGGAAAAGAAACAAACAGGGGAGGAATGCTCACCTGTATCCAAAGATCCAGGTTAGCAAAAAAGACTCCACAAAAGAAAGATCTCCAGAAAGAGATCCTTCCTTAGTGGCAGTCAGCCCTTAAATGGGGTCTAGGAGAGGTGCAGCCAGGCTCCACCTGTGACTTCCAGTCACACAGCTGAACTGCCTTCACCTGGGCTCCCAGGGCTGACTCAGTCCTTTCCTCAGGTGATCAATCAGTGGTTCTGGCTGTGACTCAACAGTTCCCATACAGGGAGACTTTTAGTTAAACCCAAATTTGCATGTATTTTCACTACTAGTAAACTTTTCACGAGCAATTTACTTGCCTACCTCCCAGCTGCTTTCCATAAAGACTTCAGATCAGCCTGCTGTAGCCTAAATAGCATGCGGAAGAAGTGAAATATCAGAATGTGGTTAATACTTGCAGAACTTTCAGACATACATCTGCATCTCTGGACACTGAAATCCTATTGAAAAATTAGTTATGCACCTCTGTCTTGTAATCAGATAGTTCTCAATGATTTTCAAACTTGCATATTCAAACACTCTGCAGATGTATTTGCTGTTTAACTATGTGAGTTAAAAATATTTTAACTTTTAACAGTGAAGACCAACGAACAACCGATTCCACTTACTGCACAGGCCATAAGGATACTGCCCATAATTCCTGAACAAGAACACTGTCATCTGAGTACATCAAGTATTGAAGGTATGTAAGTACCTTACAGTGCTCAAATTTTTCTGTTTGCCTCGTATTTTTGGAATTAGTATTAAGCAAACACAGACTCACAGAATCACAGAATTGGAGAGGCTGGAAGGGACCTCTGGAAATCATATAGTCCTGCTAAAGCAGGCTCCCTACAGTAGGTTGCACAGGAAAACATTCAGGTGGACTTTGAATATCTCTAGAGAACAAGACTCCTCAACCTCTCTGAAAAGCCTCATCCAGTGCTCTGTCACCCTCACAGTAAACAAGTTCTTTCTGATGTTTGTATGGAACTTTCTGTGTTACAGATTGTGCCCATTACCCCTTGTTCTGTCACTGGGCACCACTGAAATGAGCTTGGCCCCACTAACTTTGAGTCCTGCCCTTTAGATATTCATAAGCATTGATAAGAACCCCTCTCAGTCTCCTTTTCTCCAGGCTGAACAGTCCCAGGTCTCTCAGCCTTTCTTCGTAAGGGAGATGCTCCAAGACCCCTCATCATTTTTGTGGACCTCCACTGGACTCTCTCCAGAAATTCCCTCTCCTTAAACTGGGCAGCCGAGAACTGGACACAGTACTCCATATCTGGCGTCATCTGCTCAAAAAAAGTTCTTACTTCATCTAGCCAAATACATGAGATGACAAACAGGAAAATGTGTTTTGTGGGAGCTAGATGGCAAGAAAACAAAATCAAGTTTCCTTCTGGTACCAAGAGTTATCTGTAAACTAATTTGTTAGTCTTTTAAGTGCTGTGTGCCCCTGAAAGCAGTAGTGCTAATTCTGACACTATTTTTCTGATATAGAACATTGAATCCTAGACATCAGCAATTTGCTGATATTTGTTTCTGACAAGGGCAGAGGAGAGAAGCAGTTTTCAAATAATTTCTGGAAATAATCATGTGTTTGAAATGATAAAATTCACAAAACAAAATGAATTAATTGTTCTGTCATTACACTAGTTGGAATAAGTGACAAGAAATTGGTTTCAGCTTGGAACCAAAACTAGTATACTATTTCTAACTTTCTCTGGCTGTTGTATTCTAGTAAGTGCTTCAGGAACTCAAGATTATTGGAAAAAGTCTGAAAAAAAAGTGCAGTAAAGATATACCTCTTCCTGACGGAAAGTCGGAGAGGTGGTGGATGTCCCATCCTTGGAGACATTCAAGGTCAGGCTGGATGGGGCTCTGAGAAACCAGTTTGAGCTGTTCATTGCAGAGGAGTTGGACTAGATGACATGTAAGAGTTCCTTCCAACTTAAATGATTTTATGATTTTATAACAGGTGAGAGATTTCTCAGATCACTTGAGTTCATCTGTTTGACACTTGGATGTCATGAGTTTTCTTAGACTCTCATCAGCTTTTCTGTAGGGCCTCTTCTTCCTTTCTGCAGGAGATCCAACCACTTCAGCATTAGACTTTCTATTGGGTTCACAAAACTTCATATTCCAGAAACAAAATGTTATGGTCCCTTCCCATGCAAATTTAATGTTTGTGTTCCTAGAGGTGAAGTTATCATTCAGATTGATCTGCTGGTACCCCTTTTGCTTTTATTATCTTATATATTCTGTATTGTAGAATAGAAAAGAGGAATGGAACAGCTTTGTAGATGTTCTAATCAGAACTCTGTGAGATAATATATGAGATTCAGGACACTTTTGATTGAAGTAATGTCTTTGTTTAATCTTTGAGCCTGTCACTGAAAGAAAAAGATTAGGTGTCCTGAGAAGCACCAAGTATGCTTGTTTCAGTGCTGTGCTGTATCAAAACAGTCTTGTTTTCATGGTCATAACACAGTCTTCCTTCAGAAGGACTGCTGGCAGCCAGGTGAAATGAATGCAGTATGTGGGATAAATACTCAGAACATGATTATTTAATGTTATGTGACATTGGATAGAAAGATTATTTAAGAGTGTGGCTGGAAAAGGACTTACTTGTGCCTGGAGAAACAAGAATTAGATCTGCATCTCGTCTTTCATTGGAACTGGATTTTGAATAACATTTCTCACAGGAATAGTCTCAAAGCTCAAGAAAAGCACTTTCTGCTTTAGTCTTGCTTCAATTCCTGCAAAGAAACACTTCCTCCTTCATCCAAAAATGCAGCTCATTACTACTTAAGTTTGTGGGTGGCTCAGTAGCTAACAACATTGCAGTTACAGCTTGTAGGAAATCTTGCTGTCTGGAAGCACATTGGGTTTCTTTGGATGTGGAAGGAGGCTGTGATCTACTTCTCTCATGAGTTCTAGGGTCATCTTCATTAAGTCTGTAGTGCTTTGGTCTTTCGTAGCAAAGACTAGTTTGCTAAACAGGGAAGAGTCAGCTGCATTGAAGTGCTGCACACGAACACCTAAGTATCAAGATTGAAAAATAATAAGGTTATTAAATTCAAAGAACTGACAAAGCCATTCACAGATGTGATCAACTTGATAAAATCTGATTGGTTTGTTTGTTTGACAAGAAGGGTAGGGTGGAGTATCAGAAGCCTCTTGATCAAAGAACATCACCTTTCTATCACATTCTCAGTTGCTTCCCTGAAACACATGGATTGCAAATCACAAATACAAGAACTTGGAATTAAGCCTGTAGTGAGAAAGGGTTCTAGCCTGAGATAAAAATTTGCCAGAGCTCCACTGGTGATAAGGCTCACAGCTGCCCTTCTCCAGATCTGACTTCAGTCCTATTGATAAAAGTAACCACAGTGCCTGCCCTGGATCTGTGAGGCAAGTTGATCACTCAAGAGCCATGAGGTTGTGTTCCTAAAACTGTGCGCCCATTCCCCTGCACACACATAAGCTTTTAAATCACTTGTGTTTTACACTTCTAAATCTTGGCAGCCCAGGCTGTTGGGTGAGCTCTCAGTTTGGCCGAGGCACCTTCTCTGAAGTTGCATTCTTTGTAGAAGAACACATTTGAAAATACCTCAGCTGCTGAGGTGTGTTTCAAGCAAACCACTTTTCTTTGAGTGATGCTTTTTCTGGATTCCAGATAGCTGAATCTGCTTGTAGAGAACATCAACCACAGCACAGAGTGTTTATCTGTTTTTTTCTGTAATGAGATTAGCTACATACAACAGAAGCTGTAAGGAGCAGGAAATAAGTAGTGTTCATTTTGTTTCTTAAGATTTCAGAAAGGAATAAATCTCATTTTTAACAAACAACATTGCATTCCGTGTCCACCATTTTTAAGGTGTGAAATATGAGAGGACTTTCTGTAGCGTCCTGTATCTTAGTACCCTTGAGAATTCTGAAATGAAGGTTTGATAAGATTCATTTTTTAATCCATCTATTTTACTGCTTTTAAATCTTCCTGGGAAAGACATGATTTAAAATGTTGTGGAGACAGGAGGCGATCTCTCTGTTAGTTATGTTAAATGTTGTCCCCAACATGCTCTATTCCTCATGACAATGTACTAAATCAAAGTAAGTAAAATAGGGGTGATTTCTTTCTGAATGCTTAACAAAAAGAAATCTGGCAGTGTGGTGGTAACCAATGGACAGGAAGTAATGCAGACTATGCATATCTCTAAGCACACGCATACCAATAGCACACAAGAAAATATTCAGCTAGTAGAACTCTCAACAGTTTCTGCATCCATATACCATTGACAAAGGAGAATCTTTTCTGTCTAGGTAACTTGAATATCTCTGTATGTTTTCAGGAAAACTATTATTATTACAGTTGAGTGCTGAAGTTAAGAATCTTTCTCTATTTCTGCCATCTTTAATTAAACCACCATACTAGCAACTGCCCTGGAAAAAAATGAATGAGTGAAGTCTCTCAGGTGCTGTAAGACAGTTCTCTGTTTATGTGTGACAGTTGTAGATATATTTCCTAACTGCTGTCAAATGGTGACAGAAGAATTACTGCAGAGTTCAAGGCTGCTGTTTATTTGGTTAGAAAGCATAAGCATTTTATTCAGGGCAAACGTTTGCATTAGGAGGCACTGCTTTTCAAGGGACAGGATGCTAGAATAAAGCCCTCAAGACCCAACTTCTTTTTCAGACTCTTCTGGTGACTCCTCATTACTAATTGCACTGTGACAATAAGTGTTTACTCCCAGCTAAAACAAAGAGATTGTGTTGTGCTTTTAACTTATGAAGCACTACTTGCATCAAGTTGTACTCTTAATGAACCCTACTGGCATCAACTATTATATTTAGCAGCTCTGAAATGCTATGAGATATTTATCTCAGTCTGTTGCTTTTTTTTTTTTTTTTAATCTGAAGTGTCAGCAATGAATATTCTTTTCTGTGATAAATAAAAAGACAGAAACAAGAAGATGCATTGATAAGCAATCCAGGAGAGCACATCAGAAGAAGACAGACTGAATTGATATGTTAAAGCTAGGCTTCCTTTACTTAAAAAATTCAACATGACAAACTATAAAGAAACTAGCATTTCTGAATGCACCTGATTCAATGGCAGTTCCCTAAAACAGTGTAGGGAAAAGGATTATTGCAGTAAGAAATATAAGTGAACAAATAAGAGTCAATTCACTAAAACAGCCCTATATATGGTGAACAATCTATCTAAAAGTATTAGAACATTCAGCAAGGTGGTTTTGTTGATGGTTAGCCCTGGAATCATTGTTAGGCAGGGAGGGCTTTAGCTACACTTGTCCTTTGAGGCTGAAGCAAGTATGTCCCAAGGAGGGACTTTTCTCCAGCTGTGTCTGTGTCCATCCCTTGGTGCTGGTCTGTCCTCTCCAAAGCAGACTGCTTCAGGGCTCGCTGGGCTCCCCCATGCCACAGACACACTTCAACCTTGCACTGATCAGAGCAGAGTAACAACCACATATGTATGGCTTGAAAAGTATTGTGAGCCCTCTCACAATTTTTGTCCTCTGCCTTTTTAAAGGGAAGCAGTGTTGTATTCTCTGTCTCAAAAGGAGCATTAAAGGATTTCACAGCTGACTAAGGGCAGAACAGTGTTCTGCCTTATTTGGGGAAATTAGAGGCAGATACTGAACTGACAGTTCTTGTTTGAAGTGCTGTCATTTTATGAGGGAAGGAAAGAGAAAAGGAAGGAAGGAGGGAGGGAGAGAAAGAGGGAAGGAAGGAGGGGGAGAAGGAAAGAAGAAAGGAGTGAGGAAGGGAGACAAGGAAGAGAGGAAACCAGAGAGGAAGAAAGGAGAAAAAGGAAAGAAAAAAAACAGGAAAAACAGGAAGAAAATGGAGGGAAGAAGGGAGTAAGAAAAAACTGTCTTTCAGTCAACTGTTGTGGACATTTATTATTATTTTTTAACAGTGTCCAGTGTCATGCTCTGGGCTGTCTTTAGATCAAGTTCACACAGTTTGGTCATTGTTTCCCTTAGCACTTTATTTACTGCATCTGTCTCTTTGACAGTCAATGCCCCAAAGGACGAGATGAAATAATCTTACCGTCCTGCCTCCCATTAATTCTCTTAGTAAAAGTGGTTGATGTGTCAAAGGCTGCATAATAGCTAATGAAAGTTCCACATCAGCAATTGCCAACAATTTTAGTGTGCTTCCTTTTGCCATCAGCACTTTCATCTCTCTTTATAGAGAGCTTTCAGATCCTTGAATACGTAAAGTGCTTCATACCTCTGTATTTCCTTCTGAGTGACAGCATAGCTGTGTAGTTAAGCAAGACAAGTTGGTCTCCCAGTGAATGTATAATTTAAGGCACAATCTTATCTTCAGGTGAAATGAATTATAAAATTGGAACATAAGGTAGATGACAGGTAACCGACGGGGAGGATGCACAGGGGAGGAACATACATGGCTAAAAAGATGAAAATCACTTTTACAGAAAATAAAAGAAGTTGATGTATCCTTTTCCTCTCTAGCAGTCCAAACGCATGTGGACATGTCACCTCCCATGCAGCACAAGAGATCAGCAAGTAAACACACATGAGACAATTTGATTCCTACCCAACTACACTCAAATTGGCATCACTGCTGTCATTCCTAAGGATATCTCCTTTCCCCAGCAATGTAGAAATTCAGCTGTACAGAGTCCAGTCTAATACCACACTAACATCTAATTCAGTGCTGGTCTATTTAGGACATTACCTGTGTTTGGGCTCAGGTCCCTTCTGCCTTCCCAAAGAGGTATTCAAATATCTTCATTGCAGAATTTAGTAGCATAAACAGATAGGATAACTAAAAATAGTCTTGCTTTTCAGGGCCCTGGGCAACCTGATCTAGTGGGTGGCAGCCCTGCCCATGACAGAGACTTGCAACTGGATAGTTTTTAACGTCCCTTCCAGTCCAAACCATTCTATGATTCCTTGATTTTCCTTATGGGATCGTGACTTCACATAAATGTTCTCATATCTAAAAGAACCCCTTGTTGTATGTCTTCAAGCAAGACACCCACACAAACAACAGAAGATACTAATTATGCAGGGGAAACAGTGAAACTTTTCAAAACATTCTAGCAGAGGAAGCACAGAGCAAGTGTGCTTGGAAACGAGGATGAGATTAGTTAGGCTCTTTTTGTAAACTGTATTTGTAAAGAACAGTAAGTGTGATTTCAAATTGATGGGATCCTTCTAGATTTTTTGAAAAGCATCATTTGAGTGCTAAGAAGTGCTAAGTGTCCTGTGATTAGAGCCATAATAAAATTGGATGTGATGACGCTGAGTTCAGCCACATCTGGATTTTCCAGTTGGCCATTCTTGGAACATGAAATTTTATTTATGTATTATGCTTTCATGAATTCCTGGAGATAACAGTGAAAAAAGATTTATGCCCATATGCAGTTTTAAATTCATTTGAGGACAACATGAAGTTACTCGATCTGATATTAAATTATTATTTTTTTTAAGTATCACAAAAGATAATTCTCCTACTGTTTCTGCTCTTGTAATAGATTCACAGAATCACAGAATGGCCAGGGTTGGAAGGGACCTCAAGGATCATGAATCTCCAACCCCCCTGCCACATGC
>JAOWBP010002392.1:44736096-44747419 GCA_028571105.1 Tragopan temminckii
CCCCCCCCCCCCCCCCCCCCCATTTCTGTGGAACCGCTACTTATGGATGGAAGGGAAATGCCTATCGAAAGTCACTGCAGAATTGCTAAGGCCATTTGAGTCAGTTTTTAAATGCTTCAGATGATGGCACTATCTATCACTCTTCCCCTTCTGTAATCCTGGGATTTTGGTGGTAGAGATAGCCCTGCTCCTTGTGACCCCAATTTAATTTCCTTTCTCCTGTAATTTATTTCTTCTCTTTTTTTTTTTTTTTTTTTTTTTTTTTTTTTTTTTTTGCCTATAGCCTCCCCCTTTTTTTCTCCTTGGAGGAAGAAATTGTGACTTTATTACCCACAGTTATCCAACAGCTTTCTAAGTGTTTTACTACCTTGAAAGTTTGCATCTCCTGAGTTACCACTGTGAGACACCAAGAACAAGAAAAACCTTTTAATCTCTCTCTTGAGTAGAGCTTACCTTGTTTTGCAGGTAGGATCCAAACTGTAGGAAAGCAGAGACCCTTCTCTCAGCCTCTCACAGGACACACGCTCCAGGCAGGTTGGCTCTCTGTTGAGCTCACCCCAGTTTACTGATGCTTCACTTCCAAACCAGATACAATCATGTAGGAGCGGTCTCACGAGTGCCAAGGTGGATTATCAGCTCACTTGAGCTACTGGCAGTGCTCTTTCTGATACAGCTGAGGCGGCTGTTGGCCACACCCAACTTGCTCTCCACCAAGGCTTCTTGGTCCCTGTTAGAGAGCTGCTTCCCAGTCAGTCTGTCTGCTGGAGTGGTGAGACAGTTCTTCCATGTCACCCACGAAGAAGCATGATTCAAGGGTGCTTGATTTCCTCTCCTGGATGGGAAGGTTGTGCTGTTAAAGTCACCTTTTTATGAAGGTCTTTCTGCTCATTACTCTTTTTCACTTCTGCATTTGAAAAGAAAAAGCTTTTCTAGGTTTTGAGAGTGTTGTGAGAATGAATGTTTTTGCCATAGAAGCCATCTATGTATGGCATGGAAACAACCAGGAGAAACTCTGTAACCAAACTCATTCCTGGGCCTTGAGGAAGGGTCTGATTTGTTCAGGGCAACCTGGTTCCTGCTAGTGATGGAGTTGGCCCAGGCACGGGCCAGGCTGCTGGGCAGGGGTAAGGTGTCCCCCTGAAGGAATCACTCCTTTAACTGTTACCTGAACCTGTTCACTTCCACTGAAGGAAGAAGGAGAGGGCCAAAAAGCAACTGATCTACTTAGTCATCTTAACCCCCTGTCTTCATCCTGGGTTTTTTGGAAACTGAACATGTGAAGAGAGGAAGGATGTCCTGGTGCAGCTCTCAGGCACAGGGTGAGGGATAGGACAAAGAACTTCAGAAGCTGGTGGGGGAAGGAGGTGTGGAGGTGAGGTGGAGCTGGATGAACAAAAATGACAGAAAGGCAGAGCTGATGGCATACAGGAATGTGTGAAATAGTCATGGGGTGAGAGGGAGAACTGATGAGGGGACTGAAGGAAAGATGCTCCATCACCTTAAAAATAAGAATAGTAAAGGCTGCTGATACAGTGAGATAAGCCAGGGCAATAAGAATAACAGTTTTACAAGTCTAGTAAATGGCTTGAGAGTCATTTGAAGATGTGTAAAAGTTGTTTGAATTACCCAGTATTCTGGCTTTCATTTAACTGACACTGTCTGACTCTGGATCTGGCACCTTTTGTTGAATGCCTTTCAGCTTCACCCCTTTAGCACGGAAGAGGAATAGCTTACATTTGTTTGAGTAATGTCTTCACCCCTTCCTCTTTGCAGCAGTAGCAAATTCAGTTCACTAAGAATTACGATTAGGCCTTGCTACAGACTTTTTAAACTCCTTTTGCCCATTATTGTACTATTAAAGAAGAAATACTCTTTCACTCCTTGGATAAAATGTTTGAAAGGCAAAATGAATAGCTGTTGCTCTTTCTTGAGTCTATTAGAGCATCTATCCGAAAGACAGTAAAGAGAAGCTGTGAAAAGGAGATCAAAGTGGGTCTGTGCTCAGAGACTTTTGGGGTACAGGTGACAAAGGGAGAATGAGCACTGCAGATCTAGCACAATCAAATTAGCTTCTTCTTTCCTTTGAGCTTCACTGCCTTTAATGTTCTTGTCTTTGCCTTACTTCCTTCAACTCCACGCAGGTTTTTCTTTTACTTCAGAAGTGCTGTTATTCCAGTTCTTCTGGAACTAATCAGATGTCATCTCCTGTTTATTTTGAACAATGCTGAAGAATTCTTTGAAAGAATCTTTTCTCTAGTCCAACCTTGAAAATTATCTGTTTTCAGACGGTATGCCCTTTTTTGCCTTTGAAAAAATCATCTTTCCTCTTCCATCTGTTTAATACAGGTCAATTTTTGACATTTTATTGTCTTTTTTTTTTTTTAAATGCAAAACAGCATGTCATCAGCAATACGATTCTATAAACACTGAGCATTGCGAGTGCTAAGGTTGGTATCTGAGCATGGAAAATGTACAGGCTGCACAATAAAGCAGCTGTTCATATTCTCATATTCTCAGCAACAAAGGTTGACCTGAAACAGAAAAAAATGCGTCAAGTCCAGAGGGCTTTCCAGTCAGACTATGAATCTCAAAGTAGGTCAGACTGGCTGAGGGTGTCACTTTAAGCCTTGCTCTCAGATGGTTTTTAAAAGAACTCAGGAAAGTAGTTTTCCACTCTTTACATTCTTTTGAGACTAACAGAAAGGACAGGGCTGTCATTTGAGATAGAAGCAGAATATCTCGAAGATAATCCTATGAGCAGGGTGACCACTTGTGTACTAAAAACCACTTCTTTGACTCTGGGAAAAAAAAAAAAAAAAGGGTGAAAATCTGTATTTGTCACTCAAAATATTGCGGGGTTTCAGACTCATTCAGATTATTGTGAATTCTGACCAGTGTGTGACACTGGAGACGTTAAAAAGATGTCAACTTGTAATAACTGTAATTTTGTATTATACGATAAAGGCATATTTTAGAGAATGACATTAAGGGCTTCAGTGGGTGATCTAAGCAACATGAAAGAAGTAGAAGAGACAGTTCTTTTGTGTAGCTGTCTGAAGCAATGGATGCTGGAGTGTAGGAGCAAATCACGGGGAAGAGATGCTTACACATGAATAGACTACATCCTAAAAGGCAGCAAACAAATTACAGCTTGCTTTCTTTGCAAAAAAAACCCCAAAAAAATAAACAAAAAAACCCCCACACAAATACCTTGTATATTAAAAGTATGGTAAGTGACTTACCTCATAGTTTACTTTGCTGAGACCTGTAGTAGTGGATTATCTGTGAGCCTGTGGGTGCGCAGACATTGTTTTAGTTTAATCTTCATATATTTCTCAGCCTGGTGTTCGAAAGCCTGCCTTTGTCAAAGCTTTCCTCTCTGTGTGCAAGGGTATACTCAACAGTGAACAAAATGTCACAAAAACCCAAGCTGCTCAAGATAGCAGGCACTTTCCACAATTGAGGCTATTTTTTAAATAAGTACCTAAAACCCAGTAGTTCAACAAATACCAGAGCACACTCACTGTACTGACTAGGAAGAAGGTGAAAGAAGGAAAATTTTCCATGAAAGTTTATGGCAACATCTGTTTTTGTCAGGCTCTCAATAAAATCCCATTCGTCAATCCAAAGGTATACCACAAAATCAGAAACATTTCATTCAGTACAGTTCTCATCACATTATTCTTTACAACACTTTTTAGTACGCTGTCCCAGTTCTGTATCTCAAATGATTTATTTGACTGATGGAAAAATACAAGCCGATGTAAACAAAATATTCTGGTTACATCTATGTAGTGCTTTTCTAATAAAATAGTATTTGCCTAAAATTGATTTAAAGATTCAGCATTACAGTTCTCCTGGGATAAATCTGAGATCACTTGGAGTATCCCTATGTTCATACTCTGTCCTGTTTCTGTTCCTATCTTGTATGGATGTGAGCACTCAATGCTACATGTTATTTTTATAACTTCTTCTACTTCAGGGCAAGGTACTTTATTCAATACATACATAATTTAAGCAAGACAGCGAAACCTCTCACAAGGAATAGCTCAGACAAGCAATCTTTGTCTTAAAAATGTCCCTCAACCATTTAAACATTATCCCCTGAAGCTTCTAATACAGTATTGTTCAGCCCCTGCTAAAAAGCACCACTATTAGTTACCTCATTTTTCTGACAGGCTTAACACTACATATTCTGCACTGTATTTCAAAGGAAAACAAAAGGTTCATAAGGAAAAGTAACTAAAATCATCTCTATCAGAAAACATTAACTCAACACAGGAGCTGTATAAAGGAGCTATTGGTACGCCCCTTGGACGATTCCCTGGAAGTATTACCGTGCTCTATTCCAACAGGGACAGCAAGGCCTCCTGACAAAAGGTAATGATCAAATTAAAGTAAGAATAAGTCCAAGTTGTAATGATTGAGAGCTGAAAACAACAGGCTTTCTTGACAGTCTTTGTTTGAAAAATAAACAAGTTTTTAACCAGATTTCATATTCTGCTTGCCAGCACAGAACAGGAAAAAATGCTTTACACAAAAGAACTTTTTACAAGTCTGACTGTTTTAATTGGTGTCCAGATATTTAGAACTGAAAACTGCTCATGGTCAAGTATATGGAGAAAGCATGTGGTCTTCAGTAATCCACACTGAGGAGTTGTTCTGGGCCCGTGTGTATACAGGAGTCACTCCTGGTCACATACGTGCACGCGTGTTTCTTCCAGCAACCAGACAGGACTACCATAGAGGAGTACGTTTATTCCTCTCAAAGTGCAGAGGCCAGAGAAATACCGAGTTTTAAAAAAATTTCATTTGAAAACACATTTCCAAAAATAAAGCAATGTCAGATGGAAGCAGCACAGATACTGTGGTTGGAGGGAGCTCTATCCTACCTCAGGCTGCTGAGTCTGCTCACCAGTTACATTTTCCAGTGTCCTTTTTTTTTTTTTTTAAACCACATTGTAGTGAAGTCGACTGTTCAGTATGGCATAAATACCGATGAATGTCAAACTTTCTTTCCCTTTCCAGCTGCCAATGGGTTTGCTTACTTTTTCCCGGTACTTTTTAAAGCACATTCTGTGCAAGTGGATTTGAAGGCTGTACTCTTTCTACTTTCCCAGAAAGATGTTTTAAAATTACAGAGTGGCAGAAAATACACTTTGCATAACAAACTGACTGCAGGGGTGGTGAAAACCGCATCTTTCCCTACAGTCGCAATGCCTGTTACTGCAGATCAGGGCCAACAGCATAAGACAGAAACAAACCTTCCTGTCATCACTTCTGTGGACTCACCATATGCAAAGCAGATACATGGTTTCTCCTTTCTAACAAACAGGAAATTACTTCTTCTGTTCCATTATTTTTACAACGTATGAACTATGCACCTATGATTAAACATATTCAGATGTCAGCTACAATTAAAAAATATTTAAATACAATTCATGAGTATCAGGAGGAAAAAAATACAAAACAGCTGTGAGAAATGTAATAACAAAAATCCAGGAAAACAGGCTACATAAAATACTGGAAGGGTCTTCCTGTCTTTGGAGGTAAACTGGGCTAAAGAGACACTGAGGTTCACAGCTCAAGATTTTAAGCTAAGAGTATGTGAAGTTATCACAGCTGTTAGTGTTATTCTGCAGCATTCCTGCTGCTCAGTTGCACTGTCAAGCCACTGCCTCAAAGAAAGGGTGACTGTTCCAACATACCCACAGCAACCCACATCACCTCTCTTCACAACTTCACCGTTGTGCCCAAAAACGATGCTTCTGACTTGTCAGTGTTTGTAACTCCTTTTGGTAAAAAGGTTCATAATATTTAAACACCAAATTAGAACCCCAAATGGTAACCTGGTAACACATCTGACAGGAGATTATTTTGGGGGGGGTGTTTCATAAACCACTGTTAATTAATTAAAAGGGAAAGTTTCTGCCTCACCCCATTTCTTTTTAGTATAATTTTGTATGCATATCCTCCAGAATTTTGGCTTGGCAAAGTTAGTGCCTATTACTGTGCAACTCCTTGAACACAAAGTGTTATCTAAGTGGTGAGATTATTACGAAGTTATCATTTACTACTGTAAATAATATTCAACAAGCGCAACACTATGGTAATTTGTTCATGTTGACTAAACTTGAATACTGAAAGCACCTTTTGAAATACATATTTTTAACTGACAGGAAGCAAGCAAAGGAAATTATTATATGGGCTGAAATGTTTTAAAAAACTTTGCATTCTAATTTGCTTCATATGTTGTATACAAATGCAAGGGTCAACATCTAGAGTCTGTTTTTTGTCAATTCCAATAAATCATTAATCCAATTTAAATTAATGCAAAGGGTATATACTCTGATGGAAAATAAATGACTCACTTTTCTAACTGTTTCTGAAGTCTGAAAGTCTGAAAGAGTTTTAAGATGTTGCTTGATATCGCATGTGCAAAACTACACTGAGTGTCTTCAGAAGACTCTTGGAGGCCAGACATCTTCCATACCACCTCTTCCATCTGCATACATCAAAGGGATTAGGTCTGTGGTCTCTGTTAAGCCCAGAAGTGACAATTGCTGGGAGACCATCACTCTTGTGCTTTCAAACAACTGGTCTGGATATGTGAAATTTGCAGCACTGGAAGCAATAGCTGGAAAGCATCCTGAACATAAGTAGTACTGTTGCAGCCCTAATGGGGAGAGAAAGTGAGGTTCATTAGTTTACTTGTCATGTATTTCAGGAATTACACTGTAGTTTCAGAATAAAGTGTCTTTTTTAGATCTGCATCACATGTTATTAGCATATGTATTCCCACAGGATTTTAGAATCTGTAGATAACAAAAATGATGCATTACAATGGCTTACAGTAAATAAGCATGGCCTGTATTGCTACATAAAAATCTGATTTCCCCTCAGTTTGAACTCCTGGAGAGTTTTGTTTGTAATGTGAGTAGAATAACATGGCACTGTATTCAGAAGTGGATCTGGCTTTTTAAATACAGATCAACTATTCCTTCCATGAAATGAACCAATTTTAAATTTGGTATAGGTGGAAGAAGTGTCACTGAAATTGAAGTCTGAATTATTATAATGATTTAAATACACCACTTAGCATTTACAGAATTTCTAACACTAAACAGCACAGCAGCTTGTAATACTTAATGAACTCAGGCAGGACTAATAAGTGTTTCTATATAAATAATGAGGTTATAGAAGTACAAAACAGTTTGTTCCACTACTGGTCCTTCCCAGACATTGCAAGTCCTGGAGCACATAAAGATGCATCAGCTGCAACAGCAAATTTACCTTATAACATAACGAATCTTTAGTAATCTTTAATAAAGTTTTATTCAATTTTTCCTTAAAGATACTGAGTTATGCAAAATTGCTTATTTTAAGACAACCTTTTCATCATTTTTAAAAAGAACATGACTATTAGATACAGAATAGCAAACTGCAGTCACTACTGTTTGTATGTTTGTTTAAAGAGATATGATCTGATTAGCTGATGGAAGAGAGTTCATGTTGTAGACAGTACACGTTTCAGTACTTTATGAGCATATTACTCCCGCTTGACCTCTTCTCTCCATGGTAAATTGAGGCCCATTTTACTCACTGTGCTTTTCTGGTGAAAAATAGATCACATTGAATCACAGAAGAAATCACTCATGAACATTTTGATGCCTGACACAGTTATCCATGCACTGACCAATCCAGCTGGACTGTGAATCTTAGCAGAAATCTAAATGCCTGTGGATAGGAAACTCTGCAGCATTTCTATAACCCAAACTTTAAAGAAAAGCACAGGCTGAAACTGTCTGTAAGCAAGAAACACTTTGTAAGATTTGAAATTGTTAACAGAGCAGTTAGATGCAGACTTAGCCCAGGCAACTTGTGCGTAAGTTAAAGAAGGGCTCAGTAGCACATTGCAAACTTTCTGTTGTGCTCTGACTAATAAGCTGCAGAACTTAAGCTGGTCAGTTGCACTTTAGTCACACACTTTTAGGAACCTTCACAAATGCAGTATTACTACTTACAGTATTTGCGGGAGAGGTTGAACACCAAAACAAGAAGTTTCTGAGCTGGCACTCAGCAGCCAGAATGGTATCATCATTACCTTATATAGAGTTCTGTCTTCAGACATAAATGTGACTGTTTCATTTTGAAATAATCTTACTAGAGCATTCCTAGTGTGAGAAAGGTGACAACTTACCTCCAATAATACACTGTCAATGATGGGGTTGAGAACCTCTGCCTTCATATTGCTCTGTAAAATAGAAAATATAATGAAATGTCAGGACAAGAAATACGTTTAACATAAATATATTGGTATCTGAGTGGTGCTTTTATGGATTCTTCAAGGGTCTTGTTTCACCTTGATTCTTATTCAGATTGTTTATCACATTATTCCCTTTAACTGTGCCTACATTTCATACACACCTCAGTAGCCCCCATGCATTTCTATCACTGAGTACAACGAACCGAGACAGACACAGGATTTTACTTTTTCATGTAATGCAGAGTTTCACATTGCTTGGTTTCCTATGGATATGAGATTTATGTGATTGCATTGTCTTCACATCTGATTGCCAGTGCCCTTTTCATCCCCCTCAATGTTTTTTAGGCACTGGCTGATTTCAAGGGTAAGTAAAGTTTGGAAGGATAAGGATGTTCTTAGATGGTTCCTGACAATCTGTGGTTAGGTGGAAGTGAAAGGCCCAGAGTAGTTCCCCTTCAGAAGGAGAAACAGGTGAAGCAGACCCTCAGCCTGGAGATGGTGCAGTGGCTCTCCAGGGAGATGGTTGAGTCACCATCCCTGAATGTGTTTAAAAACCATTTGGACATGGTGCTCAAGGACAAACCAGAGGGTTGTTAAAGTTAGGGTATGGTTGGACACAATGATCTTTAAGGTCCTTTCCAACCTGAGTGATTCCATGATTCTATGACAACATAGGCTGGCCAGTGAACGTGTGACTGGCTCAGCACACACAGCATTTTTCTCAGTTACCAGCCAGGAATGTGGATGGGTACATGGAGCAGGGACATTATTATAGGCTACAGAATCAAAGCCCCAGAAAACCAAAAGTCATCATCTCTTCAGCTTTTCATAAAGAAAAAAGTTCTTTCCATTTTTCCTTCTCACCATTCTATGTATTGCATTGTATTTCTTAGAATGACATTAAACTCCAGGAAGATTAGCTTTCTTCTAATGCCAAATAGCAGACTTAATTGGAACATAGAATACAATATCCATTACTTTAACTGAAGGGTGATCCTTCACAACCTTCTGGCTTTCATATTACAGACTTAAAGAAACATGACGAATCTTCATTTTAGCTCAGACATAGCAGAACAAAGGGAAGGTGGTTAGGTAAAAGAAAAGCAATTTTACTGTCAGTTATTAGGAAATCCATTACAGAAGGTACTGTGTAGTTCATTGTCAATAAACTTTGTTTCAGATAGAGAGCAGTATCAAATACTATTGACTGCATGGATCAATAAGTTTAAGTTTGAAAGACATAGCAAGAGGAGGTGCTATTTCTTAATTCTGCATTACTGCTCCCTGTTAGAAATACTGCAACATTATGGAGTATGGGCACAGTCAGCACTACAACTAACATCTGAATTATAAAGACATAGCTAATTATGATAGCACTATGTTTGAAAAAAAAAAAAAAAAAACAAGTTTTCTAAACTATTTCAGTCTCCCACAAGTCAACGTACTTTGCAATATACTGGAAAGTGTTAAACCAAGTGCTGCTAGCAGCATAAGGAGACAACTAAGCCACTGGGAGATGCAGAAAGATGCAGATTTTGTTGCACATTCCTGTGTGATGGGTGCTCCTTGCTTCCATGACTGATCATGGGGAGTAGAAGGCCCACATAGCATTGAGTTGGAAAGGACCCTTAAAGGTCATCTAGTCCAATTCCCCTGCAATAAACAGGGACACCTTCAGCTCAATCAGGGTGCTCAGAGCCCCATCCAGCCTGACTTCGGATGTCTCCAGGGATGAGGCATCCACCACCAATCTCAGTAACCTGTTCCAGTGCTTCACTATCAAATCATAGAAAAACATCATGCTCTAGAAGCTTACAGGGATGTGACAGTTCTTAAACATCACCAGGCAGCCCAAAGCTTTCTTCTAGAGAGCATGCTGGCAGCAGGAAGTGTATTTGTGCTTGATTTCTTCCTGTGTCCATACAAATATGCACAAGATTAATTAGGTCCTAAAATCTGGGTAGAGAACTGATGAGCACAAAACCTAGTGTGACGCTTATGACAGCTTCAGTTTCCAATTTTTGGAGTTGTCCCAGCTTAATATTTCATGTGAAATTTATTTTCAGTTGTGCATGTATTTATTGCAAGTATGTCACAAAAGTATGATAAAACAATCCCAAAATGCAAAACGAGCAGATTCTTCAAGGGTAATGGGAAGGAATGGAAATTATTCAGAACAAAAGCAATCCATTATCTTCTCAACAAATAACTGCAAAAAAATTTCTCCACTGATGTGTTGGAAGAGCTCATGGAACTGCTGTGGAAATTTCCTTTGATGTATATTCACCCTATCCTGGAGTAATCAGGAGAGCCAGGATTCTTCTCTGATCTTTATGAACAATTTCAGCATGAGCAAAATGTTTGTCTCTGGATCCTGCTAGAACACTCAGATGTCAGTTCTTTTTAAAATAACGTGTAAGGCAGAGTCTGCACTATGAAGAGACCCCCACTGCTCCCCTGCATTATCTGCCCATTTGTCTTCATAATAGTGTTCCCTTTGCCAGTGAAAGCAAAGCAAAGGCATCGGGGTTCGGAAAGGGAAAGAAAGGACATTTCTACAGAGATGGCCACAGATAACTGGGTGTTCCCAAATGGCCTCTCTTGGGATATGAGACAGAGTGTTTTCACAGAATCACAGAATCGTAGGGGTTGGAAGGGGCCTCCAGAGATCATCGAGTCCAACCCCCCTGCCAAAGCAGGTTCCCTACACCAGGTCCACAAGTAGGTGTCCAGGAGGGTCTTGAACATCTCCAGACAAGGAGACTCCACAACCCCCCTGGGCAGCCTGTTCCAGTGCTCCGTCACCCTCACTGTAAAGAAGTTATTGCGCATATTTGTGCGGAACTTCCTATGCTCCAGTTTCCAGCCGTTACCCCTTCTCCTGTCTCCACATACCGCTGAAAGGAGTCTGGCCTCGCCACTCTGCCCCCCACATCTTAGATATTTATAGACCTGGATCAGGTCTCCTCTCAGTCTTCCTTTCTCAAGGCTAAACAGACCCAGCTCACTCAGCCTTTCCTCATAGGAGAGACGCTTCAGGCCCTTCACCATCTTTGT
>JAOWBP010002392.1:44747519-44766181 GCA_028571105.1 Tragopan temminckii
GCTCTCCAGCCTGTCCAGGTCTCGCTGAATGGCAGCACAGCCTTCAGGCGTGTCAGCCAATCCTCCCAACTTCGTATTATCAGCAAACTTGCTGAGGGTGGCCACTATCCCCTCATCAAGATCATTGATGAAGATGTTGAACAAGACCGGACCCAGCACCGACCCCTGAGGAACACTGTTACAGGTCTCCAACCAGACTCTGCACTGCCAACGACAACCTTCTGTGTTCTGCCAGTCAGCCAGTTCTCAACCCACTTCACTGTCCACTCATCTATCCCACACTTCCTCAGCTTTATTATAAGGATGCTGTGGGAGACAGTATCAAATGTCTTGCTGAAATCCACTGCTCTCCCCCCATCCACCCAGCCAGTGACAACATCATAGAAGGCTACCAGATTGGTCAAGCATGACCTCCCCGTTTTTTTAAGATGGAAGTCCAAAGAGACTTTTCTAATCTCTTATGAGATTGAGATTATTTTGTTTTATGGGAAAATGGGAGAATAGTGTCTAGAAAGATTTCAGAAGGCAGAGGACATGCTGCAGTCTATCAAGGCTTATAAGCTTCTAGGAATCTGCTAGGAAAACATGTGTTCTTGATCTGTGGAAATAAATGCCCTCTTTTTACTGGTAATACTTTCCATTTTAAGAAGTGAACTATGTTAATGAAAGCTCAAATGGTAAAGAAAATGTTGTGTTCTTACCCCAGCTGCTGTTAATGAATCAGAAAACTTCTTTGATAAAGATGAAACTTCATTGCACATAGCACTTGTTAAACTGTTTAAAAAAAAAAAAAGGAGAGACAAATACAAAATTAAAATCTTTTCCTGGTAGTAGATAAAAAGCCTGTGACTAATGCAGGCACCAGCTTGGAAGCCAGGAATGTTCCTATGGCAATTCTGCCTCTAGTAATTTTTAAAATATCTCGAGGTAGATTTTGCTCATGATATAAGTTTCATATTCCTCCACTGAAAAATTTCAATGCTTACTACAGCAGCAAAATGTTGTCATGTTGCCTTAAACACTGCTCTTTTTTGATAAAGAAATGTTTCAATTTTTAAAATTCTAAGCTTTTAGTTTCACCGTTGTTTTTCTGATGGTTGCAGCAACACAACTCCCTGAAATACTGTTAGAAATAAATCAAACTTCAATGAGAACAGTGAGAAGATTCTTATCTAAGCACAGAAAACATCTACTCTGTACTAGAAGAGGAAGTACACTTGTGGTTAAAGTACAAGAGGAAAAGGAGACCTAGTTCTAATTCTAGATCTTTAACTGTTTTGGTAAGTATTCACAAGAATATAATATCAAACCTCATCCTGTGAAGTGCAACATACTATTGCTCTAATTCTGCAGAGCACTTATTCGAGTACTTAGTTTTGGACTTAAGCATTTCAATGGACTTTGCTATGGCTACTAGTGCTAGAGACACTTGCTGACATGTTTTACTTAGGACTCTAGTGCTTACACCTTGGGGTGAAATCCTTATGAGGCAAGCAAAACTCACTGAATCTATCATTACAGAGAACTTTAAATCCAAATTGTGTTCCCCTGCATAAACTGGCTTCTTAAATTTATGTATTTTGTTGTGTATTATGACAAAGTTACTGATAGATAGCCGACATGACTTGATTATGAGGAAATACAGCATCAAGTCCCCTAAAGCCAAGTGCTGTTTATTGATTCATGAGCTTACTGCACCTTTAAGTGTCAAATGCTCAGAGCTTAATGATTTTCAAGCAAATGTCAAACGATCATATGTGAAATACATAACACTTACTTTGTCAGTACTTTTGCTTGATCTTGAGCTGTCTTTTCTACTTCCTGCCCATGCAGAATTAATTCTGCTACTTTATGAAGCTGTTCTATACAACGAGCAGTTACCTCAGCCAGACTTTCAATGGACAGCATGTAGATTTCCTTAAATTACAAATAGAGAACAATATAATCAACAATAGCAGCACTGATAAATATACATACATACATGTGTGTAATAATTTGAAACATAGAATACTTCTCCTCCTCCCCAGATAGAGATACCACCACACATACACCATAAAGTCATCCTCAGAAATGGTACTGAAAAATGAAATAACCACGGATTAAAAGATATAGACCATATGGTGATCAAGAAAAACTAGTAAGAACAAATCTCTCATTTATTTGGACAGGAAATTTGTCAGGCTCTTGGATTTTCTAAAATAGGTCTTTTAAAGTCTTCCCTAACAAATACAAAGATCCCTTTACTGTAGAGTAAGTCATAGTGTCTTTTTTATCGAGCCTGAAGTATTGAGTCATTTATCAGATGAATTTCCAGATTAGGAGTTGATAAAACTCCCAATAAAAAAGCTCTTATCAGCAATGATAAAAAAATCTACCTAGCACTCTGGCATCACAACTTTTCACAAGCAGGTGCCAATTGAAAATTTGCAATTCCATAAAAATCTGTAATATATACAGATATAACTCCATTTCCTTCTTTGGAGTCTTTCTCCCCTGTAAGGAAACTATGATAGATGATTTCTTTATTACAATTAGTTAAAAAATCTTGATGAAGATCCTAACCACATTTAAAATTGTTGTAACTTTGCATAAAATATTCAGTCACAATTAACCTCCTCAACAAGAAGTGCTGTCTAAATGAACGAAACACATTTAGCCCTCATTATTATCTTTAATAAAGAGAATCAGCACTTATGAATTGCTTACATATTATTTGTTTGGTCTGTTTGTGGTTTGAGCTATTCATGAGTTTAAATAAAGCTGAAGCATTTTTGCTGTGTACTGTGACTGGAAGAAAGAGATCCTAAGGACTGTAGACATTTGACCTTTCCTGTTCTTCAGATTTACACCACAGAATTTCTCAGCTCACTGTGTGCTGTTTATATCCATGCAAACTCACAAATGTAGACAGGAAGAAAATATGATGAGCAGAGGATTTGGTACTTTAATATCTACTCATGGGAAAAGACTAACAGACTAAAAATATTTCTGTAAGTTAATTTCCTGTTGGGTCTACACTGAGCAGTTATGTATTAGTTTTTCTCAATTCAATGAGTTTACCAAATAAGAACAACATATACTGCTAATACATAAGATAAAGAAGTAATCTCATTTGCTTAATTAAACTTGTTCTCCAAAGGTATTTTACCTCCACAGTTTTGCTTTTATTTACTTCTGATTTATCATTGTCCATTTTGTCTTTTCCTTTTTCAATCTTTTCTTCATCAGGTTCTCCAGGTTTTTCTTTTAGTTTCTCTTCTATGTCTGCTGAGGTGGATAAACTGGCTGCTTCTTCCAGCCACTCATGAGCCTTCTTCCTAGCCTGCCAAAGAACCCAACCCCAAAGTACAGTTAAAATAAACAATATCATATAATGTTCCTAAATACTAATTAACACTGCATTATTATTTTTATTTTTTTTATTCAGAAATTTTAAACACATCAAGCCTCTGGATGGCATTTAGTTCAGTGTGTTTTCAAGAAATTGTAGGGAGAAGTATTGCTGGCTACATAAAGATGGATCAGCCAGGAATAAATCCCATACAGATATGAAGTTCTTAGCCAACACAAAGAATTAGTGTTAATACCTACGAATATTTCAAAATGATTAATATTTCAGTTTAAGGAGGCATTGTTCAAAGGAATTTACATGGAAATAATTTTCCCAAATTAAGGAAAGGTTGGTATAAAGAAAGGCAAAAATATCAGAAAGTTAAGAGTCCTCCCAAATTCTTAAAAGAAAAATAATTAGAAAAAAATCACTGTATTTCCTGCTACCTTCCCAGGCTTGAAAGTAGATTAAAGTGGAAAAACCTTAAAGCTGTATCCAAGCTTCTGAGACAACTTTTATAGTTAGTAGGAAATTCATTATTTCCCTTTTCAAAGGTAAAGTTGAATTAAAACATGTAACAACCTAAGCCTAAACTGGTTATCAGTAAGCTATCTACGCAGCTAGAGAGAAAAACATTCATCTGAGCCTAAGATCAGCAGGTGAATCACCTTTAAGGGTGCTTGATAGCAAAAATGTGACTACTAATGTAATTAGTTTCTAGCCATCCAATTTTTAGGTGATTAAAGCTTGATGAGATTAAAGCTCCTTTCTAGCTGAGAAGGTCTGGAGAAGTCTTTCAGGAACATGCTCCTGAACTTTGCTGCTGTTCTTCATACCTAAGAACAAGTCTGCTGATCTCTGTTCTGCTGAGACATCCCTGCTTCAAGACTTTTTAACACAGCCTACTGTGCTAGTTCGGCATTTCAACTGTATTCCTCAATCTCAGCTCTTCTGTGAAAGTATTTATACTTTTAGTCCCACCCTCCCATACAGTCTCATACAATCTCAGATCAGACAGCCTTCTGAACTGTCTGATCTGAGCTAGCTACAGCTCTGTATCAGACCAGAACAAAGATATCCCTCTTTGCCCAAGCTCACTGACAAGCACCAACCTTGTTCAGTTTGTCAGGAGTTGCAGCCACATGTAATTCAAATAGCAGCTCGGTGAGCATGCTGACAAACTCTTCTCCCATATCTGCTGCAAGGGAAAGACACTTTGTGTCAAATATTAATGATAACAAAATCTAATACATCCAGCCAAATAGCTTCTGCAAACACTCTAGAACTTGAAAACTGGTGACAGTGATCTAAGGAAGGGGGAAATAGATGCTCAAAGATTAGATGTCCTAGCTTGACACTGACTATGACTATTCTTTCCACTTCTTTTTAAATTCTGCTGTATTTCTCTAAGACAGGTAAGCAGAGAAGTTGCATGCTTTCTAGTTAGCTGATGAAAATGCACAACCCATCAAGTAACCACAGAAGAGATACCAACCTCTTCTTTCAAGCCAAGAAATAAAAACTGCACCAGGGCCAGATACTGACACAGTCAGTCTCAGAAGAAACACTGGAAAATATGTTCTCAATTATTCTGTCTGCAAACCACAACTAAGAAATGTGTTTTTCTTTGGACTTCAAGATTGAGCTTTGCTTAAATGAAGAACTTTTTGGAGAAATGAGTTTTACACCTGTATCTTTATTGCACAAGGTAAAGGTAAATACCACTGGTGTTTGAACTTCGCCTATGTTATATACAACCCTTTGACCACCTGCAGTTGCCATTGCCTAGCATGCTCCAGGCTTCTAAAAGTTGGTAAATTAGGTTTCTCTGTTAAGCTACACTGACTGAGTTTGGAATCTTCATTAACATTTCCTAATGGAATATGCAAAATCCATTTTTTTTTTTAGCTTAATAACTTAAAAAAAATCAAAGTCCCCCTAATGAGCCTGATAAAAGTCCAGCTACTTCAAAAATTAATTTCATGTCTTGCTTTGTCCTTACTTTGTTTCTCTTCTGGACACACTGAATTCACTTGTTCTTAAGACAATTCCAAATTGTTCTATAAACTGCAGCGCACTGAAGACAGCTAGGCAGTTCACCAGATCACTGCAGAGTTGGCAAAACTGTTGATAACTGGTATATCCATCTCAATAATTTCCTCCCTTAACCTCCTGTGCTTGCACATGAAATCTTGGCTGTTAATGGCTTTCAAACATAGGCAAAGCTGCTTCTCTCATTATTTCATGAATAACTGAAAAGGGAAAAATGCTGCAGTGAAAATTACATGAAAAGACTGCACAATCACAGCGCGAGGAAAATATCAGAAAATCAAGGATTTTCTCCTACTGGTATCCAAAAATATCCTTTTCCTCTTCTTTCCTGTTGAATTTCACCTCTCACTGAGCTTAGCAAAGATACAAAAAACATCAAACCCCAGTTTTAAAGTTATCAAGAACAAAGTCCAGCCCCACTCCTTTCCCAAAGCAGCTCTCCAAAGATCACTGCAGTGATTTCTGCTTGTGTTAGACTGAAAGGATTTAACTTAGAGACTGAAAGCCGCACTAACATCTCTGAATGAAATCCAAAGAGCTTACATAAAACAAAGGACCACTCTTCTTCAGATACTCAAGTACAAGATACTGACTTTCTTCTCAGCCTGTTATATGTATATATAGTACGTATATAGCACTGGTAAATGACACCGCATAAATAACATGGCCTTGATTACAAGGAGTTGGCAAAAAATTAGTCAATAAGTGGTAATTAACTTGTTTTTAAAATATTGCTTAGTTCCTAGCTAAGTTTTAACATCTTCAGACACCAATAAATAATCTCTGGCTTCTGCAAGGGAGCGGCTTCACCATATAAAGGAAAAAACCTACAAGTTTTATCAAGCATAGAAGCACGGAAAATCCTATGAAAGGTAAGTTTGTCATTGCTTTAAGCTAGCTAGCAAGGAGAACCAAACTCAGAATTCTTTCCTAAGTTTTAACACAGCCTGCTCCTCCCTCTTACTAGATGACCAAGTTTAAGCAAAACTACATAATTTTGTAATAAAAATATGCCATTAAACGAACATATGGCTTGCAGACTTGATTTTGTAAGCGTAAAACCTATTAATGTGCTTAATAGGACCTTTCTTAGCACAACCTAGAATGGAGCCTTCTCTTTAGAGCAAGACATGAGCTGCCTTTAATCCTGACCAAACAACCTGTTGTTAAACTGTACTTTTATCTATGCTGGATGCCAAATGATGTTTAAAATTTCTCCTAACATTAAACACAGACCACTTGCTTAGCGTAAATTAAAAGATCAAGTGCGCTTTCAGACAGAAATATACATTGGTTCACTCCTAAGAGCAAAACTTGATTGTTAAGCATGACTAGAGAGGGCTGCTGGAACATAACTTGAGTTATATAAAGACTGGCAAACCAAAGTCTGAGTGGATTATGAAACAGCTGAACAATACCGTGCTCTGGGGAAGCAGACATGCAAATTCCACCCAGTGTTATATGTAAAGGCACTAGATATTGTTTTTATCTGAAAATGGCAGACAGCTGCCATTTAAGGGTCTATTCATAGAAGTCCTCAAGTTTTTATGAGTTTTTTTTTTTTTGCATCTGCTGTTCTTGATAAAAACACTGCAGATGCTATGCACTTGCAACTCAATAAAAGGTCTGTTTTCCTTGACTCCGGAAGTTTTATGAAGCCCCTAAGAACCCTTCACTCCCTCTGACAGATTTTAATGTAGATAACACATTTTTGTGACTAGGACCCAGTCTGGGGCATTGCCTCAAGGGGTCATGTCAAAGCACTGCATGGAGTTCAGAGCTCTCTCTCTACACTGTTGCATGTACTCTGGGTTAGAGATGAGGCTGAAAAAGTGTCACAGTCTCCAGTCAGGAGACTGAAGAATGCAATGCTGAAGGGTGATTAACTTCTTTATTTTTTGGTGTCCTCCAGTGGAACTAAAATTCACTCAACTTAATAGTAGTAGATGAAATTTATCTGTAGTTCAAGTACTAATAAATATGGAGTCTGGCTGCATAGAAGGACATGCATCATTTTGAATTGCAGCCTGAACTAACACCCATTTCACTGCAAGGTGGTGAATGGGGTGGAGTTAGCATTCCTGCTGTCCCAGAGAGGAGATGTTTGTGCAGACAAAAACCTGCCATACTCTGATTTTGTTCTTTTTCATAAGGTGCTCATTGCCTTGGTGCCAGCATGTTTAAGAAGGTAGTTCATGTTTCAAGCAGAGTGTTAAGCAGATTTGTTTCACCAAAAAAAAAAAAAACAACCACCACCACCACAAAACAAAACAAAACCCACCAAAACATCTAACCACCAGAGTAAATACCACTTTGTGCAAGAAACAGAGCTTTTCATGGGGTCTGGTTTCACAACAAGGAGCTATTTCACACATAAGTTAAGGCACAACACACATCATGAATCCTTGCTCTGAAACAGCACAAAACTCATCCATACTAAGACATTACACTGAACACCTGCTGCTCCTCTGAGAAGCAATAATCCACCTGTGAGAGACATCACACATACTGCGTAAGCACTGCTAGAAAGAATGCAGTCTGAAAAAGACCTTCCAGTTGAAATATGTGGATGTGAACACAGTTTCTCTGCCTTTTCTGAAGGGCAGGGAAGTGACACCTCACCATCCTGCAGAATGTAGGTTTACGGGCAAAGCATCTATGAGAAAATCAAAAGGATGTGAAGAAATATCTTTTCAAATAAGATTCTGAACATGGTGTTTAATAACATGAGTTAGTCTTGAGTCAAGGGGATTCTTTTTATTTGCTAGAATAGGTTGGGTATGGATCTCACAGGTCTGGATGCACAAATTACAGTAGCTTTTCCTGATCTCAGCCTATTCTGGGGAATGCCAGAAGTCCTGACCTGTTTAAGACACCTATACTGCCATTAGCCAGATGATCCACATGTTTTACCATCAATTTTGTGATCTGTTCTATAGATTACCATGTTAGTCCCAGACGGTTCAATGTTGTGCACTGATATTTAAGGCGTGCTCCTGCTTATTAACTTATTTCTAAAGCTCTATATGCCACATCTTGCCAAGCAACATCTAGAAGGTAGCTTTGCCACACTGTTTCAAAGTGCTTTTCCTTCAAAAAGTTCAGCTTTTCTAGGTCCCCTTAACTACATTCTAATCCTTTCCCCACCTAGCAAGTAAGGGTGCAAAGTCAGGATGAAACTGCTAAATGGAAAAGCATTACCAAACAATCCTAGCCTTTCTGATTAAACAGTTTTAGAAACAGATGCCGTAAGAAAGCATCAGTCAGATTATTTTCCTTTTTTATTTCTGTTTTCAATGATGATATAGCAAAATAGTATAATACATTCTTACCTTGTATTTTCTTTACCTCATACTTCAATTACAACAAAAATCCAATATTAAGTATTCTTCAAACTTCCAGAACATCAAGAGTATTCATTTTAGTGACTTTCTCATGAGAAGTATTGAGATAACAGACATTAGTTTGGATTGCAATTTTTAAAATGACTACATACAGAAGTAACAATTGTTCGTATGGTTAATTCTCTGCATTTCTAATTACCTTTCTGTGCCTGTACCACTTCATCGTCCGATTCCACTGGAAGAAAAATCTCCTTTATAGCAATTAAATCATTTTTCACAACTTCCAACTGCTCTCCATCAAGTGTTTCCAAATATGACTGAATCTGTAAAAGAAAGGATGAGCATCCCTAAATGAAACAGGGCCTTTCTTAAATGGATAAATTTTGAATCTGATGCCAAAACAGGTTTAGTGGAAACTTCCATTAAATCCAAATATCTCTAACCTTCCAACATGCGTAGATATATTTTTAGTTCTCATAAAAAACTGATGAGTATCACAAAAATTACGCAAGCCATGCAAGATTATCAGGTCTCTACTTTCAAGCAGAGCAGTTACTCTGAATTATAAAACTGTGGTTTAATTGCAAGCTGCAATACATTTGAGATTGTTTGGTGTAAAGACTGGTGGCAAGAAGAACACAGACCATTCATACTTCGAACAATCATGGGAAGAGCTGGAAAAAAAACACCTGTTTTTCTTCCCTCAGAATCCCACCAAAACTTACTGACAGTGTACTGATCTACCTATTCTAAAGAACGCATTGAGAGATCTTTTGAGATATCCATGGGCATCTCAGATACGTGCAGCTCCCTGCATATGTAATGTAATGAAACACCCAAAAGAGATGGAAACAGTAATTGTAATGTATTAATCTCATGATGCTACTCTCTACTTGTGACTGGCAAGTCACAAAATGCTTCTCGTGTTCCACAGTGCTATATTCATTTCAAATGCTCAGAGTAAATACAGGATAATGTTGGGAGATCCAATTCAATCTGTGAAGGATGGAGTTTTCTGTCCCTTTCTACACCATTGCTCATTTCATATGATTAACCACAAAATCTTAAAGTGAAAGCTCAAAAATAATTTTAAAATCCCTGCTATTTAAAGGACCTAGTACATTAGCAATGCCTTTGGTCTCCCCTGCATTGGTCTCCCTCCTGTGGCCCAGAGTGTGGCTTTCAGGCTGCTAGCACGGGTCTCAGTATTATAGGTACTGGGGATGTGTAGTGTGGTGTACTTGGAATACATTCTCTGAGCCTTCTGGAATATATATCAGGCAATTGGACTTGTTGACCCAGGCAGTTGCATTTAGTCTTGTGTGCTTATATCCTCTTCCAGATAGAGGAAAAAGCAGGATTGAGAACCTAGAAGTTATCTAGGAGTTACCTAAGACATAACATGCAGCACATCATGGTCATAACTTATGCAAGTCTTACTTTGGGGTATTTCATGGTAAAAGAGTGCTGACAGATACCATTGGCCTGAACTTGTTTACTACACATTACTTCCCTGTTTTGTAAGAAGTTTTTTGTTCTTGTTCATTTTTAAAAGCAGGCTCTTGAACCTTACATACGGGCTTTGAATTTATAATATTGCTTTCAGACATAACTGTAGAAAACAAAAAATGTGGACAGTAGGTACCTGGCTTCTGTTAAAATGAGCTTCTATTATCTGTGAGAGCAATTGAAACTATAAAAAGAGAAGTTGTTTTTTTTTTTTATTAAAAACCACCCAGAGAGCAAGGAGTGCTGACTACAAGAATAAAACAAAAGAAAACATTTTAAGAAACAAATTCAGAAAAATGTTTCAGTATAAAATTCCACTGATGGGAATCTACAGCAGTTCTATTAGTCTACGGTCAGTGATCTACTGATCTACTAGCAGCACAAATAACTTGACAACTGAAATTAAGAAACAATCAGATAAGTGTTAGTAACTTCAGGATGTTTTTTTGGAGAGACGTGCAGCATTTGTATACTCCCAGTAATGGGATTAGTCTTAAGGTAGTCCATGTAAGCTTAGAAACTGAAACAAAAAGATGACTTAAGAACTGAATAACTAATCTGGAATTCTGAAATTTTAATTCACTATCCTCCAGCTGCAGTATGTCTGAAGTTCCTGAATGTAAATATCAATGCCTGATACAAAAACAAAAGACTTGAGCCCCCTTGAAATTCTGGAAAGACATCTGCCTGCATAGCATCACAAGATGAAAGATATCTGCTATATAAACTCAACAGAAATAATTTTCAGATGTGAAGCTGTTTCTTTTGAGCTAATCTTTGAGTTAAATTCTAGGTGTATTGAAACGAATTTCCTGAAGACACAAACTGGCTGGCCCCTGAGACCAAACCAGCTTTCTCTGAAGCTGATGGAAAACTTACCATTCATTTCACATGCAACTGCACAGCAAAATGAAAGTGAAGAACAGTTCTGTACCAGTTATTGTGATTTATCTGGTTGGCATACTGTACCTGGTTTTCACTTTCATTTGACAATATTTCTAGAGCTTCAAGATGAGACAAACCCTGGAACTCATCGAAAAGTAGTCCATAGTGTGCTGTTCTTTCAACTGTAACTTGCTGGGCCCGCCTCTGTTTCTCTTTTTCTTTAGCTTCTCGCAGCAGCTGCAAAAATATACATCATTCCTGTTGTTTTTATTGGTGGCGCTGTAGCTACGACAGATTTTATTACATTCTGCTTCTGCTTGTTTAGAAAGTAGTAATAGAATTTGGGACTATATCACACCTGCAGAGCTGAAATTTTAGAGCTGAAATACCCAATTTTTTTATAAACAAGTCTAATAAAATATTTATGTAGAATTCTAAGCGTGTTTTTCCCCCAATAGTAATTGCTAGCCATCTTTTTTTTTAAACAATGAGCAAACAATCTTCTTTATGTTTTCAAAAGCAATGTCTGTTGTGAATACTACCTCATAAATGTAGCTACCAATTACAACAGAAGAAAACTAAAAAAATATTTCATATGCAACCTTAAAGACTCCTGCAATCCATTCCACAGACCACAAAATGTAAAGAATATTACTTCAAGACCTACCTACCTGTCTGCATAAAAAAAAAAAATGTATCCACATAAGTATTTCCTATGTACATAAAGTATTTTTAGTAGATACTAAAATTTTTTATTTTGTGACAGCAAGACCGACAAGAGAGATCTAATTAGGCATGTCCTTTCCAAGGATGGGGCAGAATTATGCTGCACTTACCTGGAGATATTTTTGAATGATTTTCTTATAAAACAGACTTTCAAGGAAAGCATGGTCTCTTGTATGAATTTGCCACTGTAAAGCTCTTAAGTACAGCTCAACTGCATCTTAAATCACCTATAAACTTGTATATAGGTAAATTCACACCACCTACTGCTGTATCATTCAAAATTTCTGTGGGAAAAGACTGAGGACAGATTTTTCAGTCCCCACCATGAAAAGGCTAATCACACATTGTACATTCTACGTACAGATCACCTATAATGAAGCACCATGTTATGAAAACCATGAAAATCAGTATGTACCACTTTATCAGATTTTATGGGTGGATTCATGCATATTTAGGAAAGTATTCTCAAAGGCTCACTTTAAGCCTAACGTGTCTAGCTTTATTAGGCTGACTGTATAGTCAGAATGGCTTAAACTGCTTATAGGCCAGTTTAAAGCTAAACCCAATGTAGTCTGCTCTGCCTGTACTGACTAACAAATTACAAAGCATCAGGCGTGGCTAGGGCTCAATCATTTTAAATGTTAATTTGTTTTGCTTCTGAAAGATTTGTCCTATACAGACAGTATCAGGCTTATTCCAAATCATTCTTCATACTTGATTTTGAGTTACTTTATGACCCTACTTGTCTCTTTCATTTTCATGTGTTCAAAAATATTTGGAACATTGAAATTAAAGAAAAGTCAAATCCATTCCTCCATGAAGTCAACAACAAAACCTAATTGCATTAGGAAAAGCCAGCATTTCATATATGGTATCAAATAAACCTGCATAAACAACCTTGTGTTTAAATATATGATTGCTACAACCTAGATAGCTTTTCCCAGATAGATTAAAGTTTTCAGTCGTCATAGGAACCACTTTCATTACTGCAGATCTAGTGCCATTACAGCGTGAAGTGCTTTAGGATGCCTTTCATAAAATACACTCTTCAAACTTAAGCTTGAGCACAATGGCTACAAGTACTTAATTAGACATATACATCCAGAACCACACCACAACACAGACTTCAGCTGTAATAATGAGATTGTAGTTATGCCTACATGTATTTCCCCTTTATCAGTGCTAACTTCAAAACAGAGTGCTGCTGCAACACATTTATGTCACGTGTGTAACTGCATTCATGTTCTCTACAAGAATTACTTGTTTTTGGCCTGCTACGACAGTAACAGTCTGTTTCAGCTTAAAATGACCAATACTAAAGATGAAACATCTCATTAAAAGAAGAATCCCTTACCACTCTCTACAAGGGAGTAAATGTAAAAATCAAAGTTTCTTTTCCATGTCTATTGATTTCTGCAGCTTTCTTTCCCTCAGGAGAGCTAAAATGATTTTGTACTGGTAGTGTATGTACTGCTGTTCTGTTACCATGTCTCTCAACCTTTAAAGATACAAATCATAACATGACTCCTCTCCAAGGGTACCTTTAGTTTACCTGGACATAAGATGCCCCTTTTTGCAGCTTTGATTCCTAATGAACCATACATCATATTCCATTTTTACTCATTTTCAAGCAAAGTAGTACAGTAATGTTTATGCTGGAAGACAGCTATCTACGGCTGTTACAAAAATGATAACAATTTGATTGTCTCTCTGGAGCATAATGGTTTATTACCACATATTATCTCATCAACTATACTGAATGTAATTATGCAGAAAGGATACTTTACATCACCTTTTGTAATATCTATGAAGAAAAAGAAGCTGGAGCAAATACAAAGCATAATATCTATTTTCATAAGCCTAGCCAATATCTACTGCAATAAATAAAGCCTCTCCCTGAGGCATCTGAAATTCTGGAAAATAAATGTGAAACTGCAGTGACAGTGTTGTATTAAAATAAATCCAACCTGAGACAGAGAAACCGTTCTTGCCATCAGTGTTTTTGTTCTCTTAAATCCAGGATCACTTTCTGCAAGGACGTTCATGGTTGTCTTCCCAATAAATTCCAAAGCATCTAAGCCTCCAGATAATACACTTTTCCCCTGTATAAAAGAATGAAATGTGGTTATTTCCTTTCTACTTTATGCTAATAGGAACTGTAAAGAGCGTTACATTTGCTGACACCATCTTAGGACATTCAGCTCCCTAGATTTTCTCTGCTCTAGCTAACAATAGGATTTCTGTGCTCATACAATTATGTTACACTGTTCTGAATACATTTTCAATAAAAAAATAAAACTATACAAATATTTGTAGTTAATTAAAAGCCCCACACAAGAGGAAATAAAACTTGTTGACAATGAAAATTTTAAGAATACCACTTGCATTTCATCTTAAGCAGCAGCTAATCTTTGGGAACATTTTAGGCAAGAAAAATATGGAGTCAAAGTCTACCATGAACAGAATGAGACTGCCTTATCAAACTGATTTCTAAAGTTTTGATGTGTGATTACTCTGGAAAAATCTATAGAAACGCAGTTGTTTTTCCTGTGTATTTTTACGAGCATTATGCCATGCTCACAATTTTTCAGCTACTTTGAAAATGAATTTCTATTGGCTAATAATTTCAGTTTCAGTGGAAATAACTTTAAATAGGCTTATTAGAAAGCTGTTTTTACAAAGACCTACAACCCAACAAACAATAATTGTTAAATGTAACCTGCACTGAACTAAAGATGATAGAAAATCCTTAGAGAAGAGAGGCCCCTAAAACGACTCACTGTGTTCTGTACAGCATTAGTGATAGCTGACAACATCCCACGAGATCCAGATGAAGGAGGAGAAGGAGGAATATTCTCAGAAGAGCTTTGGTCAGGAGAATCTTCTGCTTCTAACAAAAAAAAAAAACAATAATTTTTTTTTAAAAAAGGGAGCAAACTAGAGCATCTTTTCACCTCTGAAAGTCACAAGTTACAGTAAATGGGATCCAAAACCTTAAAATTTCGTGAATTGAATTAATTTGGCAGTGTCAAAAGTGTCAGAGGTTTCAGTGAACTTAAACCTACGTGTAAGTGATGTTTCAGCCGCGGGATGCTCTGCTGCTTCTGAAGATGCTGAACTTGCATGATGAATTCCTAGGGTAGTTTCTGCTTTTTCCTTTACTGCTGTTATCCCATGACCTGCAGCAAAAATGCACTTTAGATGATATGATGTGAAAACTTATTCCTAACAGTGCATAACATCCTTATGTACCATGAATGATCACCAAAAATATCTCACAGTCAGAGTAAGTATTGAAGCTACCTCACTTGCTTATTTTCTAGGTCAATAATTCACTTGTCCTCCTACATCCAGTACATTAGCTGACTAGAAATGATAAAGCTAAAATATAATACAAAAAACTCTAGATGAAAAATGTTTCCTGCACAGTGCACACTCATTGCATCACTTTCAAAGCTGATCACTTCCAGCAGTAGGACAACAGAGTAACTCAATTATCTGTCCAGGAAAAGTATTAATGACAGTTCAGAACTTCTTTGCCTCTCTACCTCAAATTGAACTGTGAATACATAAATAATTTCAGAGCCATTAGCACAGATACTCTATTTTATATCCTATCTAAATATACATGTATACATATGTGTATATATAGTCATACAAATATTCTTCTTGAAAATCTCAAAGAAAGATGTAAAAAAGCTATTTGAAATGGAATACGAAGGAAAGCTTGAATCTATGATTCTATGATTTTTATGTGGGTTGGACATCAGATGCTCAACCAGTTCAATAATAAATATGTTACAGAAACCATATGGGAAGTAGCACTACTGAAATATGGCATGGAAGAAAACTGGAGTATCTGCAGGAAAACACAAAGAAGAAAACAGATGTTCCCTTAGGAAAAGAGTGCCAGAAACAAGTAGTTTATCCTCTCATATAAAAAATGACATCAGGTCCTAATGTTTTACACAGAGAGACAAGGCACATAAATGCTCTTACCTGTCTAAAGAAAATATGGCCTTTGTCTGTTTTATCTCATGTCTTACAACTGTGAAGGACATGCTAGGTTATCTGCCACAGCAATGTATGTCACTGCTGGATAACTCCTTGCTTTCCGTAAAGTCTGCTCTGATGCAGATACTGAAGAATGAAGTACTGCTCCGTCTAATCCTAATCTCCTGGACATTTTAATTGGTTCAATGAAAACATTAGCATGAATAGATTCTCAAATAACTTCTTTACTCAGATTACCAGGACTCACTTAAATAACTACTAATCATGCTGATAAATTTCAGTAAAAGATACTTGGTATCACATCCCTTTCCATTTCTGCTGCTCACAAGTTTTTAAGTCAACAAAAGAACTCCATTCTTCCCATTGATATAAATTGCTTACAGATTTTGACTTGATAACTAAACATTACCATCTGTAATTATACAAAAATTTAAGCTTTTGCATAAATTATGATTTTGCAGACAAGCTTATATCCCCATAGCTTTATAACACACGCATTTTCAAGGCTGTGTTTACATGTGCTAGAACAACAAGAAAGTCTTTCAGGTCAGCTACAAGTGGTTTTGCTGAACTAAGCTGCATGGCACATTACCTTTAGCTACAACAACAAAACCAGATGAAAACAGAATACTGCAACTCAAGCAACACAGCGCTGTTAAGATACACACACAAATGCCACAGAACTACATGCTGTGTTGAAAATGAAAGTGATTATCTGTGATTCCATAATACAGAAAAATACAAGGGGCTATGAGAGAAAAGCCTACATTTTTAGGGGTGACAGCACACTGCTTTATGTTTATTTCATAACATAATTGAACTGATATCGTAACACCTCAGATGACCCTATTCACTCATCTGTAATAGCAGAAGTGGAAAAGCTTTAGTAGGCATGTGGTTTGCTTTTATGTTGTTGGTTTTGTTTTTCTTGCCTGCATGATTTTTTCCTCTTTTGGTAGTTTCAGCAGAATATTATTGTTCAGCTACAAAACTGCCTTCCTTCTATTTAAAATTCTGGTAAGACTTAAGCTATCCAGTCTGTAAATCATGAATAATTCCAACTAAGCTCTGAAATGAAACCACTTTCAGATTTCCTTATAGAATTTATAAAAACTTTTAATGAAATAGTAATAGATAAATATGTTATTGCAACAGTTTTTTGTATCTCAACCTCTTCCACATCATAAAACATAAAGAAAGCAAATGGGACTGCAAGGCTTGTAGAAGGTAGTAGCTTTCCTAAAGCTAGTAGATAGCTTAGCTGGAAAAAAACCCAGAAACTTTCAAGCACATAAGCTGCTTTTTAAAAACAAAAGTCACAGGCTTCAAATACAGACTGAGAAAGTATTTTCCTCACTTAAGCCTTTGGGCTTAAGGTTTGATGCTACAGCTAGGTCGACCTAATGGCTTTCTAATGCTGGTATGGGTGGTCCTGCTCCTTTTGCTTTCCACATTTGTCCATTCTGCCTGCCCTTGCACTTAACTCATCCCACAGCAAATTGGTTCAAGGTACTGAAGAGGCAGAAAATGCATTTTTCATTCCTCTAGTGTTGTTCTTATGCCAATAAACCTGGAGGTTATTCTTACTAGCGTAAGAGATTAATATCAGGTTTTCAGAAAGGCATGAGCAGTGGCACGTGGAAGAGAAAGAAACGTGCAAGGAAAAGAGAGGTGCAAGTCATTTCAGTGGCTGTTAGCCATCAGGCTACTTTAGCTTGCACTGATAACCCAGTGTTTAAGTCTTATCAGCTGTTAATTAAAAACAGAATTGTGTAATTGTCAATTACTAAGCAGTACAATTTAAGAGAAAGAGTAAAATGATGGCAATAACTACAAAATTGTGTCTCAAGATCACAGTGAGCTTACTTCTCCCACTTCATTCTCCCAGCGATTGCTGTGATGAACTGACTCTACTGTGGTTCCACAGATGGAAAAAAAACAAACTTCCTGTGCATTCAAAAAAAAAAAAAGAAAACTCTTCATCTCAGCAAATATGGCACAGCCAATAACTTTCTTAGTGTGACACCTAGTGTCAGACACCACACATGGCTCAGAGGCAGTGGCACTATGGAGGCATTATGGAACCTGCTGCATGCAGGAGTGTCACACCTGCCTATCACAGGCAGAAATGCCAGGGAAAGGGACCTTGATCAAAAAACCATTGAAGTCAGTTCTGAAGACAAAACCACCATCAAAAGAATCAGTAGCAATACGTAGTGTTAGTTAAGGAGAGAATATGCAAATTACAGGGAAACTGCTGCTAGAAACTAAAAACAATGCCAAATGTACAGCCACACAGCAAAACCACTGATTTGTTTGGAAGCTCTAAATCAGGGTTTGAAGGATAATGAGATTGAGATCCTTGAACAACAATTCCAGTTCAGTCTTAAGGAGAAAGTATTTGGCAAGAGTTAAATGTATTTAGGGCTTCAGTACATTATCTAGCCCACCCCAAATTGTTTCTGCTATTTTCACACTGTACAATTTTGAAAACAAAAAAACAATGAATGGGAAATACTTGTCACACTTGACCAGATAAGAAGCTGGGTTATACAAAGGCAATGACAGAGAGAAAGAAAAACCACATACTGAAGGTGCTGTTAAGAAGTCTAATTCCAGAAAAACAGCTTCCCTTGTACTGTGTGCTACACTAAAATAATAAGCATCATTTACATGAACTGAATTACGGCAAATCCATTTTCTGTCGTAGAATAGGAGATTAAGCTGCTCTGTTATTGGTTGAACTGCTCGCTCAGATATTAAACAGAGTAACTTCAAAGTGGAATAATAAATATTTAATA
>JAOWBP010002392.1:44841458-44861051 GCA_028571105.1 Tragopan temminckii
GCCTGGAGAAGAGAAGGCTCCAGGGTGACCTTACAGCTGCCTTCAGTACCTGAAGAGGGCCTACAGAAAAGCTGGGGGGGACTTTTCATAAGGCATGTAGTGACAAGACTAGGAAAGATGTTAAGCTGGAAGAGGGTAGATTTAGATTGGATGTTAGGAAGAAATCCTTTACTGTGAAGGTGGTGAGACATTGAAACAGATTGCTTTGCAAGGTCGTGGGTGCTCCTCCCTGGAAGTATTCAAGGCTAAGCTGGATGGGGCTTTGAACAGCCTGATCTAGAGGGAGGTGTCCCCAGCTATATCAGAGGGGTTGGAACTAGGAGATCTTAAAGGTCCCTTCCAACCCAAACTATTTTATGATTCTGTAATTCTGTGATTATGGAGGGAATCTACATGATTGAATGAGGCTGATTTTTAGATGGCTAAGATTCATGTCATCCTGAATGCTACATTAAGGGTATTTACCCACTGTATGAAGAAGAAATAGTTTTCACTTCACATTACTGGTCAGTGAAATGAAAAGATTTGTATGAACGAGAGGGAAGGGATGAGTGTTTCACAAGGGAATGCCTGGAAAAGCAAGATTCTAGTCCAAATGAAAAACAATTTAAATGAAATATTCCAGTAAAGCAGGAGTGTCATGAGTTACGACAAATGGGCTACAGGTCTAGCTGGAGATTTAGGAACAGAACACAGGTTCACCAAGTATTTCAACAGCTCATGGGGCTGACTAGGGAAGAGAAGACACAAGGTATGAAAAATAATAATTACAGATATTATCAGTGGTATGGAGCAAGGCCATTGCAATAGCTCAATGGCAAATGCACTAAATGATTGGAGAGTTGAACAGAGGGACAGAGTTTTAGGCCATCCATCCATGTGGACTGGTAGAGAGCCAGTGCTCAGAAGTGATCTCAACTGCAGGAGGCAAAATGCCAACCACATTACTAATGCAGTCTCCTTCGCCAGCTGATCTCTTTGGCAGTGCTGGTGTCAGCAAAGCAAAACAAAGCTTAATGAGATTGCTGAAGGAATGGTAGATGACTGCTGTAAGCAGGAAAAGCTGCTTTTCAGTATGCAGTAGCCATGGTTCTCTAGATAGTGTGCACTCACAGGACTGCAAATGGACCAGAAATCAATCCCTGCATGTGACCACTCCTTTATCACAGAAGATGATCATTGGCAAAAGCAGGCTGAAGTCAAAGTGCCAGTCTTGGAAAGCTGCAGGGCCCACAGCTTATGTTAACAAACTGTCCTCTTGTGGAGAGCCAGAATTTCCAAATCCTGGCTTCTTCAGCACTGTCCTTTGGGCTTGCAGCTCTCCAAGAGTGTGTGCTTGGTGCGTGGCAGCTGGCAGCAGGCTGCACCAGGAGCAGCAGGCTGCACCAGCGGGCAGAGCCTGGCAGCAGTACCCACCTGGGGACAGGACCAGGCCACAGGAGCTCGCCTCTGCTTTTTGACCCCAAGTGCTTTCAGCAGCCACTACTAGTGCACATGTAACCATAGCAATCCAGAGTATTCTGGGGGGGGAAATATAGTAAACATAAGTAGACATTGCCTCAGAGCTCTTGATGTAAAAGGAAGATTTATTTTCAGGAGTATTTCCTGCTCCAGTTCTTGAAACATTGGTGATGGCCAGATTTCTGAGGGTAGCTGATCCCTTGAAAACCTGTGAGTTAAATACCATCCATATAGGATGCTCATGTAGGATGGTACAATTCAAACAGGCCTTCTAGATTGTTAAGTTTGCATCTCCCTTGTTGCAGGCAAGTGTGTCATACAGCCCCTACTTCAAGTTAGTCAAATGTCACTGTAAAACCAGTTAGGTTTCTATTCCCACTTGTTCTATTGTCTGTTTCAGAACTTTATTTCTTTGCTGGTTAAAAACATAAATTATGGCATAACTGTATTCATTTCCATTTCCATTTCCATTTCAATCAAATGCCAGCATTATTCTGTAGCTGAAGAAGTTATTTTAGCTTTCTGATGTTTATACGGTATCCCTATTTGACCTTCATTTCACTAGGTTAAACAAATGAGGCTATTGTACTCCTGTGTTTTGTAGCCTATCCATTCTTTGGATGATCTGAGTCATCTGCACTGCCTTTGCATCCTGAATTCGTCCCTCTTGAACAATGGATGATCAGAATTGTATACAAAATATTTCAGATGAAGGTGCAGCAGTGCTTTGCACATTGCCTTGAATGTTACTCTATTTCTAATGGAAATGTTTTGGCTGAAATATCTCAGGATCACATTCATAATTATTTTTGCATATACTATGTATCCTGTCATCCTGGCATCCTCAGTCTTCTCTTCCGTGTTTCCAGCTGATAACTTCTGCCACACTGCAGAAATTATTGTTTCCAATCCCTTGTTGTCAGAATTAATGTTACTTCATTTACATTACTAACCTACGTTAGCACTTTGTTCGTATGTGAATTTGTAAAGCATTTCATGAAATGTCGGTTCTTGTTATCAGTACAAAGAATTAATTAATTAATGATTATTATTTCACACAAAACAAAGGGAGATTGGATGTATGTAGGATTTGTGATGTTTAATTTATGAGAGCATCAGCATTCAAATGGCCAGAAAGATATTGCTAATTATGTTATTTACTTCAGGGAGATCTTTAGCTTAGATTTCTAAATCCTTGTCTCAGTTGTGAATAACTTTGTCAAATTTAATTAGGTGTCATAGCTCAGCAGGAAGAAGGTTTAACTAAAGCTATCTTAATTAATAGACCTTTGGCATTCAAGTGTGACCAGAGTTGCAGAAAACTGGCTGAGTTGAAGTTCTCCAGCCTGAAGACTTGAGAGAGCCAAACAATGTTTTTGGTAGAGGATGTTATGCTGAGTTGCACAAAAACTGTTTTTATCTTGTTTGTGCTGTTGGAATCACCGTTATTTCTCCTGTTCTTTTCTATGACAAAATCCTATCTGAGAATAAAAACAGGAGAGTAGAGTTCAGGGAGAGCATTTTGTTTTAAGATTGCATTTTCTGACTTTGAAATGCTTGATTTCTCAGCTCCGTGGCTGCAATAATTACATTCTTTTGTCTTGACATCTGTGTGTGTGCATGTGTACTTTGTATATATAACATTCATGAAGATACAAAAAATATATAATGCAATAAGGGCTTATCCATTGTCTTTTTGTGACTGGCAGTTCTTGAGAGATGGAAAACAATGCTTACATTTTTTTTCCTCTCTGTTTTGCTCTATTTCGGAGATGGGGCCATTGGGAACTTCAACATTGTCTTTACTACTTTGAAGAAAATGTAACTGTCATTGTAGTGCCTTATCAGCCATATTTTCTCTGCTTGAAGCAACATGTAGAAGAATGAGTGTAGCAGATCTTCAGCTACCACATGCCCTCAGGCTCTAAAAGATGCTCCAAGGAATCTGACCAACTGTACTACTTTAAAAATAAAAGGGGGCAGATCATTTTGCTGCTAATGCTATTCAAAAAGCATTATAAAAAATGACAGCACAAAATGTTAACCAGATCAAAACAATGACACGGTCTCCAGAAACATTTCATGCTCCAAGTGAGTTTAATTTTTGCAAGGACAGGGTGTAGGTAAATAGGGAACTTTCTTTTTCCAGCTCTGTGTGCAGTGACTGACAACGGAAGCCAATGTCTGAAGCCTTGATTCTGAAGTTCCTGGTGTCAGCTTATGGCTTTCCTCCGATTCGAGTGGCCTTTTGTTTTTTATCTTCTTGGGCTCTTGGGATCTGTTATGTGGAAATTACACTTGTCTCTCCTGGGTATTAGAAGGTTTGAATGATTAATTTGCTTGAAAAACATGGAAAAGCCTGACATAATGGTTGCTATAAGAACTGTTAAATAATAATAGTTTGCATTTTGGAAGAGAGGTAGCTCCCCACAGATCCACTAACATCCAGAAGTGTAAGTTAAATTTTCTTTTTTTTCTGGCAATCCTTGCCACTGTGTGCACATGGGAATTAAGATAGAGCATGTGTGGCACACTAACAGTTAAAGCTATAAATGTCAGCTGGTTCAGCTCACCGGAGAATAAGGAAGCTGGGGGTAAAAAATGGTTATGTATTTTGAGATAAGTTAAAATCTATCAGGTTAAAAAGGAAGACTTGTAAGTATGTATTGCTGAAGCCTATTTCCTTACAGAAATCCTCACCGTCTCATTTGCAAAGACAATGTGGGTGTTAATAGAAACTGTATCTTTTGCCTCTGTGTCTCTTTGGTTGGTGAATGTCTGAGATGTCACATTAGAGAGGTTTGTGAGGAGACTTTTAAAAGAGGAAATGGGATCGGAAGGCAGAGAAAAGCAGGGACTAACTTGACTTGCCAACTCACACTGCTGCTCTAAAAGCGTGCATTTTTTAATTTAAAAATCAGTTATAGGTTCCTTATGGTGAAAAATGATATTGCAGTTTGAAAAGAGATAATGATTTTTTAAATTTTATTATTATTTTTTTTCCCTCGGAGTAGTGGCACATCCAGTTTCTCCTACTTTGAGCTAACCTAACTGAGCAGGAAAGCTTTGCTGATCGTAACCGAAAAACATCACTCCACACCCTCAGATAAGCAATAAGCAACCCCAATCCTGTGACTCGTTCATGTGGATGAACTCTGGTATCCTGGTGAAGCCCCAGGGTCTAAGGAAAAGAACAGTAAGGGAAGTGCCTGCAGGATAAGGACAGCATGTTGCCCAAAGTAACAAAAGAAACTGTAATGTTTAAACTAAAAATGAAATTTGCATGTAAGACATTTCTATTGATCAACCTTACTGAGTTCAAAATAAAGTCATATCTGTATTTACCCTCCCTCTTTTATGATATCCTTTGAAGTTTATTTTCTGTTTAAACACGCTTACTTCCCAGAAATCTTTCCTCTTTCTGTAAGTACGTTCATGAAGCAGAAATTACGTCTTCGTATTGCCCGAACTCCACACCCTTTGTGTTTTATTCCGGTAGTTTGGTCTTGTTCAGATGTTTGCCTACAAGGAGATATAGGCCTCTGGTTGTGATAGTGATTTATTGCCCTTTTTATTGTTGCCATAATTTTTAAGGTAACCTGATATGATTTCCTAAGAAAAGTCTATCCTTAGACTTGAAACACCAGTCCTCGGGGATGCTCAGTATTCTCAAATTTTTTATATCCAAAAGAGCAGAATACATTTAACATTATATCAGATCTGAGCCAAGTGTGAATGTCTCACTGAAAGAAAAGAAGAAAAAAAAAGCTTCACTTGAACGTAAGTTCTTTCAAGCCTGTAGAAGAATTTGGTTAATGTTTTAACTGAGAAGATGCTTCCCACTGTTTGTGGTGTGGGTAATGTCAAGTTACCATGCAGTTCACTGCATAAGCATTCATGCATGGATCCACTAATGACTGTGTCTGGGGTGTGGAAGACAAAATGCACTGTAGACTCCAGTAATTCCCCGCAGATTTTTTCTTCCTGGGCTATGCCATCAGTTTCCCACATGCACAGAGCTGTGTGCAGTGCAGTTTAGCAACAATTGCACGTGTGGATCTGTGTGCAATTTTCACATGTACAAATGGTAAGTAAGTAAACAGAGAAGTTGATAGTAGAAAAGGATGAAAATACGTAATTCTGATGGGTTAGACATGATGATTTTGCAACTGTTTGCAATGTGTCTGCCCTTCTAAAGGCAGTGCTTTTCACATGTGTTTTGTTTGTACCACCCTACTCTGAATAATGGCCTTTATGGGTCTGTGCAACATCTAGGGGAGTTACTTTAAATGTTAAGTATATAAGAGATGAGAGAGAGTGATAACAGGGCAAGTATATCTTGCTTCTCAAAAGACACTGTGAGGAGGTTTGTGAGTTTGGTCTCACAGAGAACAACCAGGATTGCTTCAGGTTTATTTCTTACCAGCTTTTACATTCTTCTGAGGCTTTGCTTGCACAGCATGTGGTCACTTAGCATTGCCACTTGGTTGTCTTTTCATCTTTCTGTAGTATAGAACAAGTAAGGATGTATGGTTTCCTTCTCTATCAAGAACAGCAAAGCTGAAACATTGGTACTCCATATACAGCTCCATTTATGGAAATAACCTTCTCAGAGACAGAGAAAGGATGCTACCACTTCAGTTTAGTGGAAGTCCAGCAATTAAACCAAGAGTTTGGTATTGATATGAGGGTCTTTAACGGATTAAGAGATGTCACTGGTTTAAGTTACCTCTGCTTGGGCCAGCCTCCCTGGGCTTGTTTCATGTATGCACAGACATGTCAGTGTGTCAGCTAGCTAAATTACTGGATATCTGCTTGCAGGTGGAAGCAGTTGTGCTGCTGTTTCGAAGAGAAGTGCAAGTCAGCTCTGTTCCCAGAGTTGTATGGCTGATTAGGGTGGGAGTGTTTCCATTGCAGTAAGTCTACCTGAAAAAGATTTGTTATGATAGATGCGTTGCACGTTGACATAACTCCACGGCTTCCACACTAGGTCTGGCTTTTTATCCTCCTACCTGATACAAATGTTGAACAGATTTAAGTAGCAATGCCTGCATCCTTCCCTTTTCTGAGTGTTTCTTTCTTCTCTTGGCAGTCAGCTGGTCCTCCCACTGTTTTGCTTCTGATTTCCATCATTTTTGTTTCCTCTGACTCTAGGTATCCTAATTTCCCCAGACTTTACAGGCGTCTGAATTTGAACTTCACCACAGAACTTCAGAATCAGCTTGATCTGATGGAGGCTGAACCCTCTCAGAAGTTGAATGAGTTTGGATTTGAATGGTATGAACTGGGTAACTCATTTTCAATGGAGGTGAACCTGAATTGAGACTTTTGGCCTGGGTCTGAATTTGTGTTATATCAAATTTGAATATCATTTTGAAAGGATGAAAACATTGGATCTGGAGCCAAAGTTATAATCCCTGGAATAATATCAGAAATTGTAGTTCCCCACAGCAGAGAAATATGAAGCTTAAATCTACAGTTTTGGCTGTGGCCTATTTCATAGTTTTATCCTGTAAGGAATGTTTCACAGTTGGAATTTATATCCCTTTCTAATACATATTAATAATGCTTTGTTTCTGTCTTTATGCCTGTGTTCTGCAAAGGTATTAGATCAGGTTTCAGCTCTCTGTAGGCTTGCTCTTTAAACATTGATACTAGGCATGCCAGATCGCTGTGTAAGTCATCGTACTTGTCACGCTCACAGCACAAGAAAATGAATTGCATGCTCAGTGTTCAACTCCTTGGTACAGGAGCTGGAGGTCTGATTTTTCATATGTCTCTCTCCTGAACAGCCAGCACTAAATATGGATTCACCTATGCGCATCTTCCAAGTGATTTAGAATCTGATTTGATTCCCAACCAAATCAAGAAAAAACTCAGGAGATGACTGAGGAGATGGACCTCTGGGTCCATCTGCCCCAACTCCTGCTCTCAAGCAGGGACATCAGAGCAGGGGGCCCAGGCAGCTTTCAAAGATCTCCAAAGATCAGATCCTAACAATAAATACAATGGTGTCCTAAAAATGTTACTCACTAAATGTTTATCCAGTTATAATCAGGAACAAAAGGCTCCATTAACTTCTTTATGAATGAAGAAGTAAGACTTTGGAGAAAATATGGTGCCTAGAACGATAAAAACATGGCAGAAGTATGTGTAAGGTTTTTCATGTCAATAATGTCTTTGGAAAACAGTGTTTAACAGGTGAGTGTTTGCCATGGTGAACATGGTTGGGTCTCTAATGGGAAGAAATGCAAAGTTGTGTGTTATGGTCTGGTTTTGATATGGGAGCTACAGCAGTGATCTCTGAAGGGCAAAGAAACCAGATCCCAGAAGGACTGGAAAGAGGGAAAGATAAAGAGCTGCAGCTAGAAGAATGTCCTGGGAAGCTTGGTTCAGCTGTGAAGCCTAAGCCCTACTGTCTGCAGAAAACTCAAATCCTAAATTTTGGACTTTATCCAGAAAAATCTCTGGGAGTGCCACACATTGATGAAGAGCACTATCGCTTTGCTGTATGCATAGCAGCCTCTGCTCTTTAAATCTTTTTATTGTTTCAAGATTGAAACTACACTGAGGATTAATTAACCTTTCTGCTTTCCAGAAGGCTACCTAGAATTTAGCCATGCTGTCATTTGACATTTATCTACAGAAACATGAGAATTATGAGGTTGCATTTTGTTGAAAAGTGCCAATTTATCATGTAATTTAACAATCTAAAAACTTCTTGAAATGACTGAAGACATCATTTCCTGATGTAAAACTTGACAAGCTTGACTTCATTTGAGTGTTAGTGAAACAGGTACTCCTTAGCTGACACTAAGCATTCTAGATTTCGCTCAATTGAGCTGGGAAAGCCAAAATGCAGACAATATTATTTATAACTTGGCCAGCCAGCATAGCTTTCTCAAAGGCTCTGTGAATTTTTGTGTGTAATACTGTGAAAAAGGCAGAAGAGAAATGGTGGTGGATCTATTTGCACAACTGAAATTGTGACCAAGAAAACAAGAGATCGTTTTCCATTCCTTTTGCCCACTGAGTCTTCTCTCATCATCAGGAGTACTCACCAGAGACATCTATGAATCAGTCAGTTAAGGTATAGCAGCTAGGTGCTGACAGAAATCACTGATACCGAAAGAGATGCTGATGAGAAAGGGTTAGAATTAGGAAGGAAGTGAAAGCAAAGTTAAAAACATTGAGAGGCAGCAGAAAATTGTGATGAAGTAATAACTCTAATTTGACATATTCTAGCTGCAGATAGAGACAGGCTAGAAAAAGAGTTCCCGTGTGTGTTGTGCATCGGAGAGCAAACAGAATAAATGCTTGAAAGTGGCATACCCTATGGATTAGCACAGCACTGACATCAGGTGGCTTGAAAAGCTTTGTAGGTGGCCTTCTGCTATGCCTCCTTTGCAAGAGGAGGAGGGATCCAGCTGCACAAATAATTCAGCTGTTCAGAATCTGGGGATTTTTTATCCTCAGCTCTTCCTCAGTTTTCATATGTGTTCAAATCAAAGCAATTATATAAGGTCATATATCTCAAAAATGATGAAAATTCTGTAGCAGTCCCTCCTCATCATATTGGCTTGCGGGCCCAGTTTCATGTGTGCAGGTAAGAGCTAAATCTGTTCAAGTTGCAACAAAGAAAATTTTGTTTAAATGCAGGCTTGACAATTTAAAAAATAGCTTATTTATATTCTTGGATAGATTTGGATATAAATCAGAATATATAATTAAAATGTCCTATGACTGTGGAAGTGTGAAACTTTGACGGAAAGTGCAGTATTGCATAAGTTATTGACTCTTTAAATGCCCCGAGCTGATGAACTGAATTGGAATGTCTATGGAAAAATGGCCCAGATATGGAGAAGATTTCTAGTGCACGTAAATGGCATGTACATTCATACATTCTTAAAGATGGTACCAGTGAAACAAACGAATTTTATCATAGGGGGGGAAAAAAAAAAAAAGGAACATTTGAAAAAGAGGTTGGTTGTACATAGATCTGAAGCTGAATGATTAGGAGAATAGGCTTAGCTTGAAGTTGTTAAGATGGAAAAAACCCTTAGGCAATTAAGTTTATGAGTTCAGAGGTGTGAATGAATCAGGTTTTATAAGGAAAGGTAGTGTCTCATACTTGAATGTATGATACTGCAAACTGGAGTTGGAGTCATAAAGACAACAGGAAAAAGTAGGAATGAGAGGAGAAAAGGAGATCTAACACCTGGAAGAGTACAGTAACTGAGTCTGGGAAACAGCAGCAAACAGCACACGAGAACCAAAGGAAGCTGAAGACTGAGGATGCAGTGAACTGGCAGTGAATCAACAGCTGAGGAAATGGTGAAAGAAGAAAGGGTTGAATTGGTGGAAAACTAGTTTTCTTTCTCTGGGAAAGAGGTTGTTCTGATTTTGACAGTCTCATTTGAAGAGAAAGAAGAATTTGCCATCTGTGAAAACACCACTTCCAGAAAATCTTAACCTTTTCATGACCAATTTTGTAGAGCAGTAGTTGCCTCATGCAATAACTATGTGGTGGCCCCAAAGGGTCTCATTTTTCATTTTCCAGTTTGAAGCATCAAGGTTCAAGGTTTATAATACAGCGTTCTCTGGTCCTTCTAACATGACACTTAAAGGTATTACACCTCTAGAAATACAAACCTCCTTTCTTAGCCATAACTCACCTCCATAAATTTTACATACTTACAGCCAAAAACATAATACATGGTGTCACACTGAGGACTAATTGCTGGAATTTCTGTGAACCTCATCTTACATCTTCCTTCATACTTTGAAATAAGGTATTTATATTTTTCTGTTCATCAATATTTGAGTTACTCAAATAATATAGTAATGAAGGCCATGTAGGACCTTGTTAGAGAGTATAGGTAGGTATCATCTGTGCCATGATGTCAGGTATATGGTGCAGCAAACTAATAGTTAATTTTGAATTACAGTAAATCATGTTAAGAACTGCACAGGAAAATAAAAGTCAGCAAGAAGAGCTGATTCTGAAATTAAAGTGGAAGTTGTTTTTAGGGGTGGTCTGGAAAGAAATAGGGCAATAAATTTCTAGATGCTTTTCATAAAACACTAGAGAAGCATGTAACAAATATAAATAATTCCCTTTATTGTAAGGAAAGGAAAAAGTTGGCTTAGGAAAAATAAAGATTTATCAGTGAAGACAAACCATATTCCTTAAGGACTCCAGCTCTTGGAAGAACAGCTGAACTACTAGTGAAGGTACTGATAAAAAGTTTTGAAATGGAAATTCCCCTTTGGAAAATGTAGCTTCGCTGGGCACAAAATATATTTCATGAAGTTTGGGAAAGACTGGATTTTTGAATGAGAACATTCCAAAGAAATTCAAAATTGGAACAGGAGATTTCATTTGGGTATTCTCATCTTGTTTACACTTGACTTTCCTTCTTCACTTTTCCTGAATTTTTAGCATTGATATTTTTTGTCCTATTTTTTTTTTTTAAATCTGCATGTGAATTTTTTCTGCAAAATATATCATCTGTATTTTTCATCTCAAATTGTGTTGAAAACAGACTCCGGGGTATTGAAACTTCCTGTGGCCCAAATAAGCTCCATTTCCTGAGGAACTGTGTTTCCATCTGATTATTTGGCTGGGTGCTACCTTACCAACCTCTCAATTTCTGGTTTGTTTTACTGTAGTAAATAGTTGCTTTGTTTCCTATATTATTATTATATTATATATAATTATATATTTTTATATATTATATTATTATTAATTTTCTTTAGTATGTTATTGCTATTTCCCCTTGAGATTTAACAACAATGTTAAAAATCTTCATCACCTGTTTACTGCTGCTCCCTCAACTGAAATGTGACAAGTGGTCATAAACTCAGAGGACCACAGAATAATTTGGGCTGAACCTCTAGAGACTGTCTAGTCCAATTTCCCTGCTCCAAGCAGGACAACTGGAGAAGGCTGCTAAGGCCATGCCCTGTCATGTTAAATATTTACAAAGATGGGGAATCCACAGCCTCTCTGGGAAACCTCTTCCAGTGCTTGTTCACCCTGTTTCCCTTGCGTACAATTCAAATTTACTGATTTACTACTTTTGCCAGGCATCTCAATGAGCTAGCAGCTTATGTATTTTAAGTCACTGTACTACATCTTGCACAGTAGCTACAGTTCAGGAATATGCTAACAGGTGTGGCAAGAAGCTGATGAAATGCAATATTATGATTGTAAACACTTATCCGGTCCTATCATTGGCCCTGCTGTTATCTCTTACAAGGTGACCAAAGGTAAAACTTTATTCTCATTTCAGATCCATTGATTTTTTACCCAGCATGGATGAAGGATTTCAAGTGGTGCTGTGTATTCTGCAAACACACTATATCTACCCCTACCCACACTATTTCAGTATTTGGAGTCATTGGAATTTGCAAGCAGCTACAGGCTTAAGCAAAAAAAAAAAAATATATATATATATATATAAATATATATATATGGTAGTTCAGAGCAATGTATATCACCTGAAAAAGGTGAAACTCCAAAGTTTTGTAAGAATTCTCACAGGCTATTCCTGCCTTAATGGAAAGGAGCCATGTAAAGTGGCTAACATTCTGATTTCTTAGTTTTTGAAGCACTGGGATTAGAAAAGGAGCGTGACAATTCTGCGCTGAGTAGCAGAAAGCTTTAGCAGGCCTTAAGAGGCCAGTGTGGAGCCCAAAGAGAAATGCAGTATGACAGCAACGTAGATGGACACCAGTTGAGCAGCACTGTCCCCAGAGTACTGAGTCAGCACCCAAGAAATAATTGTGCAAGTAGGATGGCACTTTTAAGGTGTTTACACTCTTACCACACCAGTGCAAATAATGCCTTTGTCAGCAGTACAGCTGTCACCAAAAATCTTTGCACATGCAGCATAAGTCTTGGCTCTCCTATAGTAGTGAGGTAAATCATGCTGCTTGAGCCTGTGGAAGCCCTGTGGAAAAGGACAGGGGAATTAGACTCAAGTTAGAATATCAAATCACAGAAGCAGTGCGAGATCACTGAAGTTACCAGAAGCTTTATATTTACTTTTTGTCAGCATTATGCATCATTCTAAAATTAAATTAAATTGAAGTAGAAGTTGAAGATACTAAATTGCATGTAACAGTAAAACTACATTGCTGCATAAATTCATGAAACATCACCTTTGTGAATACAGTGTGCTGTTCTCAAAAAGGTTATACTAACATTATGCAAGATATACTGAAGGGTTATGAACATCACAAAGAAGTATGGAATAGCTTTCATATAAGGAGTATTTAAATAGACCAAGATACCTGAGCCCTGTGACAGGGACCTGAGGGAGGACAAACTGGAAATGAATTAATGCAACAGAAGGGAGAAGGTACGTGGGGATGAATTGCTGTTTCTTGCAGTATATGATTAGGGGACATAAAATGAAATCAGGGGGAAGTTCAAGCAAATGAACAGAGCAGCAACTTTTTAAAACAGAATTCATCTGCACTGAGTACTGTGGATAATATATGCTTCTATTGTTTCAAAAAGTAATTAAATTAACTATTTCTTAAGTTTAAAAATCAAGTATATTGAAAGCTCTAAAAGGATGGAGTAAGTCCAAGCAGCAATTACACAAGTAAATATTCAGAAGAGAATGCTTTAACATCTATTTCAATAGCACATTCATCCTACTTTCTTCAATTCTCCCTCATTCATTGTATCATATTATGTTTTTAACTTGAGTTCCTTGGAGCTGGGACTACTCTGCATATTCATTCAATACTACTGAATTTATACTCCTTAAAGTGACAAAGATGTTTGCAGTGCCCTCTAAATGCTACATAACATTATCTCCCCAGTTGTGCCTGACTGGTGTGTACCTGGCTGCTTCTCCTGAGGAAAATGTCTTGAATAGCAGAATTAACAGCAGATCCAAAGGGGCTGTTATCTCCACTGCGCTTATTATCCTTGCATGTCATGCTGACCTCCCAGCGTGCAGAGAGCTGACTTAAAGATGAGGAACTGTAGCTTGTACAAACAGATGAACTATTATACAAAATGCAAGTATCTTTGCAAATTTGCTCCAATGAAAGTAGGAGGGTGGAGCCGCAAATGTTATCTCACAAATGTAACTCCCAACTGAGAAGTATCAGTTTTGCACAAATTAAGCTTCCACCAGTGCCACAGAAATGTTTTCAATGCTGAGTGCAGACGTTGGCTGCCAAGGCATGTGTGGTGGTTTGGATGGAAGACATGGCAGCATCTCCTGAAACACGCTGATGCAGGTAAGTAAAGCAGTAACACAACAAGCACAGGAGCAGCAATCTACAGCATCTCTCCTGTAGATCAAGAAGCACAGGAAAATACTGTTTCACTGTTAAAAATCTCCAGCTGCCTTAACTACCATGAGCAAGCTGCAACACAGGGGTCTGAGTGCATCTGCAGCAGAAGAGGTCTTCAGCACCACATTCAGAAGATGTCCACCATGGCACTCAAAATAATGGGGTTCAGAAATTGAAACCTGCTGGTGCACACTAACGCTGTCTCTAGCCTGTTAATGCTTTAAAAGACAACAGCAATCATCTCCCTGAACAGACAGATCCCCTCATGTTTTATTTCTAAGTGACAGCCAATAACTTGAGACTATCAATAAAGAAAAGCATTACTGGGAGATGGCATGTTGCACCTTTGAAGGTAAATAATCAAATCTTTGCTTTAGGCTGATGACTTTATAAATTGCCTTTGTTACTTCTTCAGCATGGAAATCAGCTGTGGTTTGTAATCTGCAATGGTGTTGTTTGCATTACCCACATAAATCTTCCAGCATCTGTGTGTTTCATAAGGGAACAAACATTTCTATTACAGTAAAGCGACTATTGTAATAAACCCATGTTATGACAGACTGCAATTACTGCAAGCACCCTCCTCAAAGCCTTCAGCCAGGGCGTTGCCCTCAGAGCACAGGGAGGATTTTGAGTAGCAGAAAGAGAATCAGTAGATGAGACTGCAGGGGAACAACTATTTCTGCAGTTCCTGCCTTGTCGCCATGCCAGAAGTCTGCTGCTGAACACCTCAGGGCTATGCACACTAGGCTAAGTCCAGTGTTGGTGGAGAGGGATCAGCCTGGGGCTGAACATGGTAGAAGGCTTTTAGGCAACCACAGCCTGCATGAGGCCTTGCTTAGGAGGGCAGGAACAGCACTCCTACAGCCAGCCAAGACATGGATAGAAGCTAATGTGGTATGCTAGTAGAGAGCATAAAAAAACTGCTGCATAATTAGTGCCCAGCAGTATAGCCTTACAGTAGCTAGTAATCTGTTAGCAATTCATCCTCCCACTTCTAGATGAAAAATTGGACCAACAATACTCCTTCCTGTTGGACACCTGGAGGATATCTGTTCCTCCAGCTGAGAAAGCACCTGATAAAGATATAGTACAATCCCCCAGAATCAATTGAATTAAAAACTGCTTAATTGGTAGCTCTCAAAAGACAAGATTTTACAGGCTTTGTTATGCAAAGACAAAATTTACAATTACAGCAAGGGCTTCTTTTACCTTCAGACCCCCCCCCCCACTTACCTTTGCCTAACTCCTAGCTCCATCCTTTCTTCTTAAGAAGTATCTCAGCTTGTGACTCCAAGTTTATTAATGCTGGGTCTGGGTGTGATTGGATCTCCCAGAGGAACACAGCTGATTCAGATCAGGTATGCAGGTGATCGCATTTTGGCATCATCACCCACAGCAAATTTGTGGTGCCTCTATGCTGGTGCAAACTTGGGGTAGAGGAGATTTGGCAGCTGTAGTGGTGGGTCAGATGTAAAGCCTGAAGGTCACAGCTAAGCCATCAGAGATGTTTTGCATAATCTGAATTTATACTGGATGGATGCTTTATACAAGTGGTTTTGGAATTTTTGGTCAGAAAGTTTCAGAGTGAGATTTAAATAGTATTTACCATAGTAGCTATAAGGAGCAGAGGCTGTATTTCTGAGGTTGCTGCTTCCAGGCAATACTGTAGGAGAACAAATATTGCCAGTCCAGTCTGGCCTGGGAAATACTCCAGTAGCAATACAGCTGCTGGTTGCTGTAAGTGGAGCATCATGAAGAATGGAGAAGGAAGATAATTTCCTCTTTAGTTTTTTTTCCTGCTGTAGTCTGTTTTTATTTAGTGGAACCCCATCTTCTAGATATCGTCTTGTCAGTTCCTTCCCCTATACCATACCCAGCGCAACAACTGAAAATAAAGCAACTGCTCCCACACCTGAGGCTGTAGATTCTCTAACAGAAGAGGTCCTACACCTTATAGCCTTTTATGTTGGGATCTATTGTATTCTGCTGGTGTTTAGCCAAGTGACATACACAAGGCATGCCACTGACACAGGAATCTATCAGGAAGCCAAAGAAGGCACAGTGAATAAAGTGAGCCAGACTCTCGTGAGATACAGGGACTGGATTTTGTGAAACAGTTTGAACAGGAGCTGCTTTAGTCCCTGAATTTTATTATTTGTCAAGAAGTGGCATCTGTGACACCAAGTAGTTTCTTGAAGGTGACTGGGGAGGTTCCTACATTCAGAGCATCCTCGAGTCTTGAAGAAACCCTACTACTGGCATGTGCAGGCAAGACTAAGGAAAGCAAGCACCCTAAGCAGACTGCATACCTACATGACACACACTACCCTTCCATCCTCCCATAAAAAAAAAAATGTTTCTGAGATTGCAGAAGGGCCTGGAACTTTGAGATGTGTCAACTGAAAAGCTCTGCTTTGAGGTGCTGCAGCTGCCATGGCAGGCAGGGAGGAGTGGCCTTGCTAAGAGGGCTGGAAGTGCAGATGTGCCTCAGGTGAGCCCTTGCTTCAGCAGGGAGCTGAGAGCAGATCCACCCTCTTTGTCTCATATCTCCATATTCCTCTTCATTATCCTACTGTGCCATTTACTCTTTTGGCTTGTGCAATACCAACTCCTCCTTTCCACTTTTGTTCTAAGGTGCTTTTTAAGGTCTACAGTCAAATCACAATTTAAAAAACAAAACATACCTCACTAAAACAGGAACCTTTATAAAAGCATGGAGGAGTGCTATATTTTTAACCAAGAGTTTAAAACATTGCTACTGCATTATTCAAGTGCTAGGGCAGAGGAACTATCTAAGCCAAGGCGACAATGATATTGTGCAGATATGAGTCATTAACCAATTGTTGATAGGAAATATGTATGAGGTATAATGAAAGTTATTAAATATGTAAGAAAATGAAGATTATCACAGGTCGTTTTTTTTCTGAGAGGCATTTGACAGGAGTGATCATCCTTTGCAAGCATATTTGCTTTCTTTCAGGGTTGTAGTGGATCTGCTAAATAAGGATAATGGAGAAGTTTTGCTGTCAATATACATGTGTGAGAGATACTCTGGATTTTGACATATACTTATGTGCCAATATGTGTATATATACATACACAAGACATTCATTATGCAGTTTCATAATGAAATTCAAATATCATTTGTACAATTAATTATGCAACTATATAATGGCATTTATTCAATATACGAGTGTGTGTATATGTATATATGAAAGAGACATTTTTTATATTTTCAAAATGAACATTCTGGACAAAAAGGAGCCATTTCTTTTCCGAGTTAGATCTAGCCACAGTCACTCATATTAAAGAATGCTCTCCCTGTGTAAAGTTGGCTTTTTGAGGTCAGAAGAGACATAAAAAACTTAACTGAAATTTTCTTGCAGCTGAAATATAATTAAATCCATGATTGCTACTGGCGTCACATCTTCTAAACAAAATGAAATCTGTGTTCTGTCACAACACAGCAATGTGAAACTGTGAAGAGAACCAAATTTCTTCTGTTTCAAAGGAAACGCTGAATCATGTTGCGTTCACTCAGGAAGGGCCCTAGCTGGGAATGAGCTGAGGCGGATGCAAACCAGAGAGGTTCCCTGCTGCTGAAAATCTTCTCAAAGGCAGAGACATGAGTGTTGGAAAGTGAACTTGAGCTGGGATACAGATGAGCTTCTGGACATTTGCTTTGCTAGTCGGCCCGATGGCACTGTCAGCATGTCACCTACAAGCAGAGGCTGTCTCTCAGTTGAGGATGCTGCAAGAAATATGCTCTCCAAACCTGTAGCAATTTCAGACTCTTAAGCCCCTCATGGGGAAAACCACTGTGGATGAGGAAAAGAGGTACTGGATGCATTGGAGGGTGGTTGGGGCAAGTGGCTGTTGGTATCAGCCATGTCTTCCTCTGTGGGTGTAAACTCTGCTTTGCCCCAAGCTGAGCAGAGCCAAGGGAGATGCTAATAGGTAATGTGAGTGTGAGGATGGTAGAGATCCCTGATGCCAGGGAGGTTAGGGGATCACTGGCACCATGGGTTCTCAGTCCCTTCACAGGTTCCCAGGCAGGCATCTGCATTTACATGCTAAAGAGCTCTTGGAGAGGCCAGCTTTTTTTATATGTTTAAAGGAATCAAAACATTCCCATGCACACTCCTCTAATTTAGGAATTCCTAAAGATTCTACCTATAGATACAACTGAGATTTCTGTTTCCTTAGGACTCCTGTAGTATGTTTGTATTGGATACCATACAAAAAGAAAGGTTTGGATCTGAATATACAATCTCGGCTGAAATGAAGAGACTTGAACTTAATTAATTATTAAAGATCTATGGTTTTAGCATCACAAATTTTGAATCTGAATTAAAATTTGCATGCTTTTGTATTGCTGTGAAGCTTGATTGGCAAATTGATAAAGCAAGTCATTGAGAAATACAAAGTTTTATAATGGGAACAAATACTCCACATCAAAGAAGAAAGAGTTCAAAAAAAGACTGTTCACAGTACAATCAGATGTTGATTTACCGTCATGTGATTTATTACTTGAATGTATTTAACACTGATATTAAACTCACCTACTAGCAACACTGCAAACATGGACACAAAACCCTCTTCCTGTAAGCCATCAACTCCGTTCTGATTGCCCACATTCATAAAAACTCTCAGTTCTGTACTTCAGCCACACGGTCTGCAGGGCCTGCTTCCAGACAAGAGCAGAGAGCTCTGACACACAGGGACAGAGAAACAATGTGGGCAAAACAGGTATTTCAGGGAAGACACAGTGAATGACCTTTTACATTTTCCCATGTCATCCTCATCTGTGTGCGTCAGGTGTTAATAAGCTTTAAAAATCTCAGTGCACTCATATTATTCTCTACTAAGAGAATAAACACATTTATTCTCTTAATAGATCCCTGACTGATAAAAAAGTAACACAATGTTTGCAAACATTCAGATGTTTGTTTTGGTATTCCATTCAGACCTGCAATCTAAACAAAAATGAAACATCTTATGTTTCAGAGTAGGACAGATTGTAGAAGTCACCAACTAGTCATGCCACTGATTTTCCATACTATACATCTGAGTTTTAAATTTCTCAGCAAAAATTCAACATTGAAGTTGTTTATCAAAACTCATCATTTGCTGCAGTCTCTTTGGGGTGAAAGGCAAGCTGAAGAGAATTGCGTTTTCTCTGTAGAGATTTGACTGTCATCGTCTTCCCTAGTTTATGTCCCACATTCTTCTCTCTTCCTGCCTTGAGGAAAGACCTAAAGAGGTGTGCATAACCTTTTTCTTTGACATATCCAACTCTCTGCTCTTTGTTTCTCCCAGTTTTCTTTCTCTCTCCAGCCCTCTGTCTAATAGTCTTGTCAGCTCCGATGGTTTCATTTGGAGCTTGGCTCTCTTTAGAGTATTTGTTGCTACTGCATATTCTGAAGATAAATGATTATGGCAAAACCCAATCTTTATTTTTCTATGAAAGGAAAAGTTTGCATATGAGCCCTAGGGATTCAAAAATCAGATGGCGACTAGAAAGAACAAAAATGTCATTCTGCTTTGAAATCTTATGATTCTTTGAGGCCTGACTCATGATGCTGGTCTGCTGGGATTTGGCAGTGATGTTATCGCTCATTTTTCTTCCTTCTTATTCTCTATCCTGTGTGCCTCGGGAGTATTTCTAGGAAAAAGCTTCTATCTTTCTACTTTCTCTTTGTCAGATTAGCTTTCCTGCCTCTTCTGAAGTACCCATCTTTAGTGATTGCAGTGGTGATTATGGAGGCCATAGGAAATGACTGTAAGGGCAAATGGGCCAGACAGAAG
>JAOWBP010002392.1:44895432-44923281 GCA_028571105.1 Tragopan temminckii
TGTCCTTGTCATCCTTTGTTCATGGTAATAACTTACACAGTAAGCACACAACTGGAAGTAATTAAAAGAACATGGGGTAGTTAATTTTAATACAGATTACTGAAGAATAAACTGTCCTGTGCAAAGGATAGGTATGTGGGGGGTGCGAAGGAGGAGGTAAATGACTGTGTGCATATAAAGCTGGAGGCTGGGGAATCAAAGTGGTTTATTCAGTGGGAAAAAGCCTGGCAAATCTGATGACAAGTTCTTCCTGTTAACTCTAGCCTGACAGGGCTGAACCACCAAACATAGGGCCAGGAAGCACTTCAAATGCTTCCAAGCTGGGCCTCCCCTGACAGGACAAGGGGACCTGCTGGAGCAGGCGCTGTGGTGGATGGCTGGCAGAGGTCCAAGCTGGGCCTTCTGGGCCTGGCTCAGGCACTCTCGTGAAAGGAGAGTACTCCCGGCCACACAGTTCCTAATCTCTCTCTGTTTTATGTTTTTAGACTCTTTGTTTTTCTTGTCCTGCTGCCAGTGGGTCAGACAGTGTGCACAGTCAAGAAGCAGCTGCCTGCTGCAGCTCTGAGGCTCACGTCATGCAGGCAGGGCTGCTGGGCGAAAGCGAGTGAGGGGGTGAGGTTAGGTGAAACATCAGCCACGTCCTCTTGGCTTCCCTCCAGAGCCTTTCAATTATTTCTTTATGTGCTTTTGGTATTGTGCTTGTTTGGCATTTAAAAGGTATGCTCTGAGAGGATTTCACGAGTGCCATTTTACAGCTCAAAACAGATGCAAGCTTATCACCCTTGGAAATTATGTCTTCATGTACCCCTTTTCTCCCCTCCCTCAGGGTTTACAGCAAAGACACTCCACACAGATCAATCATGAGGACTGTGCAACGGCCTAAAAATAATGCAAGTTATAAAAGTCTGGAAGCTGCTGCTTGCTTTGGGATTTGATGATCCAAATGCCCATCAAGACCAATGACTCCAGTAGCAGGACAATAGTAGATAAGGGCCGTATAGTCTTGTTAGCTTCCCAGGATGCAGGGAACAGACATAATGTTCATAACAGTTCTTCAGGGTCAGAATTTGATCCTAAATCTAGAAAAAATAGGGTTGGAAGGCAAAATGAACTGCACATATATTGCTCCTGACAAATGCTTGTCTAACCAGTTCTTAAAGACTAGATGGAGACTCCACCAGTGCCTGAGGCAACCTGTTCCAGTGCTTCATTATCCTTCCTATTAGGGAGATTTTATTTATTCAGATGGGAGCATGGGCTAGATTCCTTATCCATCTGTCCAGTCACAGGTAGGTGGAGCTGCATGTTGCACCACTATCATGACTTGTACAGTGTCCTAAAGATAGTACGACTACTTCCTTCAGGTCAGGGTGGGGATGCTGAGAGGAACACTGTGATAAAGCCTGGAGTTCACATTCAGATAGCTGCAATACGTCTTCTGCCTGGGATAAACAACAGAGAAGTCAGAGAAGTAAATATTGGCATGAGCTTTCAGTTTGTGTAAGCATCATAGGACTGTATCCTAATTTTGTGATGGGATTTATACAATTGTTGTCAAGGGAGGCTAATGCACTTAAGATGACTCTAAGTAAGTGCTATTCTTTAGAGGAGCAGGAGATTTGAGTACTCAGAGATCAACTATTTTATGTTTAATCTGGTCTGGCTCTTTGACAAATTTTATTGGCTGAACTGTTATACTGATGATATATTAACACTAAAAAAGTGAGTAGAGGATTTTTTTTCCAGATAGGTAACATTCTGATTTTAACTTTCAGACAATTAGCAACAAAGGTTTTTGAGCCAATTTCTCTTTTGGATCTCCTGGCAGAAACTATGTAAAGAGCAGCTTGTGAAAAAAGACATGCCTGCAATTTGACACATGGATGGCTTGCCAAGAGAGGTCATTGAAGCATCCTTAGTGGATACATTTACAAAGACATGAGATAGCATGCTCAGGAAGGCTGTCTGAGGGGGCCACTGAATGCCTTGTAGGGTTTGGATCTTGCACAGGACTCATCATTCCAGACATGGAGAAAACTCAGTACTCCTCAAGCTATGGGAATAATTTTAGTACCATGAGATATTTCAAAAAGGGCTGTTTCTTTCTTCCTTTCTCCCTTTCTCCCTTTCTTCCTTTCTTCCTTTATTTCTTTCTCTTGTGTATGTAAGAGAGAAAGGCAGGCAGTAAGCGTTGCTAGTTTTTTTAGGTGGACAGAGAATGATACCCTCTTCTGCAAGAGTTCTCTCTGGCCTCCAGAGACTAAGAAGTTTCCAGCTGGCCATCAGACTCTTCATTTCTAATGAATTTATCCTACATCCTATGAGTCCACATCTGCTCTTTTCTCTTGCTCAATAATTAGTTATGCAACCCCAAGAAATATGCTATTAATTCCTGAATTTCCAAGCTCAGTTCCTGCAGTTAAGACTTCTTGCCCATTTCTCTCTCCTCCTTCTGTAGTTCCTGGGGTTCTCCATCCCAGGAAGTGGATAGGCAATGCTGGAGATGCTTCATTTCCCTTCTACTTCTCACAGATCTTGTGATGAGAAATGGAGGATAGAGGGGAAACAGGTCACAGGTTGAGCTTGTTTTCATTGACTGATGGCCAGAATGAAACATCTTGCATGACCTTCTCTATAAAACAGACCAAAGGGCTTCCCTACAATAATTCCTGTTCAAATTATTGCTTTCCTTTGAGTAAAACAGCCAAGTTTAGTTTAACCACTTCCAGTGATGAAGAATCTACTTCCACTCCAACTAAATTGTTCCAGCAGTTAATTTCTGCTCTCTGTTGAAACTGCTTGCTTTATTTCCAAGGCAGGTTATCTAGATAGATGTGTGTAAGAGCTCAGTTCCAAAGTTTTGCTTGAAATGCAGATTGTCCCATACTGCACCTGTCTGAGCCCTTCTCTTTGCTCTAGAGGAGATCTTCAACTTTTGAAAACTCTTGCTATGAAACACATTTTCCAATCCTCAGTCATGCATGGGACTCCTTTCTGAAGTCTCTTAATCTATTAATGTTCCTCTTGTGTTGTACACATGAGGCCAGGACACTTTTAAACCATGGCCAGTTAAAGACTTTGTCCTCAACATCCAGAGTTCCCACACAAGGATTCCTCTAGCACTTTCACAAAAGTCTCCTTTTGTTTAGTTTTCTGCCTTGGCCACCCTGCAGAGTCACTGCTTCTAACATCTCCTTGAACCTGTGTTGACTGCCCTTCAAAATGTGTGCCCTGATGCATGATTTTACTTTTGACTGTCCTAAAGTTCATATTAAAAATTGTTTCCTTATGTGTAGTTAGCCAAGAATGTCAATTGTTCCTTTTCAGGGACCTGATTTCATTATTGACCTCCACCAGTTTATGTGATTTTACTTCTGTCGCTACTCTCAGGGCTATTCATGCATTTCACATTAGATGAAATACATAAGAGGAATAGGAGCAAAGACCATTCTGTCCCACTTGAGCTCCCGAACCACAGAGCTAAGTCACATTTCTTAGATTTAATTTAATTTTCGCTGCTTAGTGGAGATAAGAGGGCTATGGAGCCTGTGGCTCATGTATCCTAATGAGCAAGTGCCAAATTTGCCAGGCCTATTCAGGCCTATTCAGTCATGCTAGTGGCCTGTACACTTACTTCAACCCAGCTGACGCTGTCATTTGTCTCACTACTGCTGGAGGAGGTAGAGAAGATCTCTAGAGATGATCCTGCAGGGAGCCTTTCTACAGAGCCACATGAAACTCCTGGTCCTGCCATAACTGAGGCTACCTCAGCCTCTACCCTCACCTTCCCAGAACCACAGTTTAGCAGTACAAAAACATTGGTGGCTAATGATGGATGAGGGCAGAGACGGGTCTTTGCTTTGGGAGATGCTGCTCCTGTAGGCTTGTGCCATCCATATTGGGTCCCAAAGGCTGATTAAAGTGTGCTACTGGTTATTCCAGGAAATACTGGGTGCCCTCAGAAGGCACAAGGCCATGTTTGTGGTGCTTCATATGAAGCTCCCTCAGGAGACCTTCATGCTGGGATGCCACACAGCCATAGTGGGTTCAGGACATGTGAAATAATGGTGACTTTGAACTGCGCAGAAACTCAGAAATGCTGATATCCAACAGCAAGATACTGCATGAGTTGGGAAATGGCAGGCTAGGTTGCAAGGTTCTCAAACAGCTCAAGTTACCTTTCTCTTCCTTTCCTTCCACCTCCTTTTTTTAACCCGTAGAAACCTGTATCCTTTACTGGATTTTGCTACGGAGGATTTCTCTGCAAATTCCATGTATTGTTTCCATCCACACCTGGACTCTTTTTGCCCAGTTCTGCCACAGTGCACTCTTCAGTCACGTCTCATCACTGCAACTTTTTCCCTCAGAGAGATCCTACTGTTTGAGATCTTTGCCAGCATTTTAACTGGCCATTAACCCAATGAGCCAGGTTCTGATCTCATTTACTTCTGCAAATTTAATAGAGTTCCTCTAGGCTTATACTGATGTACATGAGAATAGATCCTGTCCCATTTAATTTGCCCTACTGCATATTTGCTAAGTGCTACCTGCCTGGTTGGCTCAGTGCAGCATGCAGAGGACAAAGGGACTTGTGCATAACAGGGGCTGTTACCTTCCAGATGCTGCTGTGTTGGCTGTTTACACAGAGCAATATGTTTCTGGCACTGGCCCCTCCCACAGTGCTCCTACACTACTCCTAAGTTACTGAGAGTTTTTTTTTCTTTAAACAGCTTGTTAACTTCTAGGTGTCTTGCTGGCTTGTGTGCAATCTGATTTAAATGTCAACATGATGTTAATGTTTAACAGCTATCACTAGGAGGTTCTCATAGCTCTTCCTTCAGAGTTACCTACCTGCTCCTTAAGTTCTATTGTCAGTTCAGAGCAGGTTCATATGAAATGTTGGACCTTTATCAGTAATCTCCAGTAGTCCTTGGCACGCGATTGCCCTGAAATATGCTTTCCCTGGGCACCTTCCAAGTTTCTCCATTTGCAATCTTCTCATAAGCTACAGAGAACGTGTATTCTGCAAAACAAGAAATAGGAAAACAAAAACTAGGAGGATTAAAAAATAGCCCAAATGATTTAATTTTAATTCCAAAAATACATGGGGCACTTGACATTTCCCACAGACAGCTCCTTTCTCTGTGGTACAGAGAGGATATATTTTAAACGGTAATGTTAATGGAATCATATGTTGCTGCTGGATAATCGTCTGCTATGAAGAGATAATTGTTGAAGCAAAGCTAAGGTATTTATTGAAGATAAACACTGAGGCAAAGCCAAGATGTTTATTTTCTAAGCACCAGACTGAAATGCAGGCAAAACATATAATATCATTAACATTATTTCTAATACACTGGAAGCCTGAACATGCCCCATCACAAACTCTTGTGAACTTGGGGGGGGCATAACTGGGTACCAAATGATCCAAACATCAGTGCTGTGGGGCTCTGCTGACTGTATCATAGGTGGCAATACTCAGGTGTTGCTCATCTTTGCTGGTGTTGGTCCTTCCATAGCTCAGGAAAGTAGCAGAAATGCTGTGTGGAGACCTGACCGCTCCCAGATAAAGTTTCAGGAAGACCTGATTTCTTAACCAAGGATGGCTCAACAATAAGTTAATACAAAACATTTGCTGATCCTTCAGTCTATTTGAGGTAAATGAACCATGGAAAATATGACCAGCTTGTTGTCAGGCCATTATTTTAGTTTTCAAAACTAAATTTTACAGATACCTGGGAATAATTCACGCATATACTGCGTGTGAGCATTTTCAAAGTACAGGTTTGTACAAGCACGTGGGCAGTTTCAAGAAGCAGCAGGGTCTGTACCATGTGGTAAAGGAGCAAGATGGGCACTATGCTATGTCTGGGCGGCATCTGCAGCTGTTGCAGCGTGTTTGGAAACAGCAGAGCTCTCCTGGGCACATGCTGCTGCAGGTTTTGTTCTGTGCATGTTCTGAGCAGCTTGAGAGCTGTGGCCCTGTTTGGCTGTGGGAGGCAATCCCAGCTGATGTTGGGTGCCCTTACATCCTATCCACCCCACTCTGTACCTTGCAGCAATGCTGAGAAGGGTCCCAAGTAGAAGTTTTTGTCTACCTTGATAGGTATAAAAATCCGAGTTGGCTTTTTTCTTTTACCGTGTCTGTTTCTGCCCAGGGATGAATGCAGGTCCTTTAAGTGATAATATTTAAACATCTAAGGAATACATTGGTCATTAGGCACCTAGACACACCCACAAGCCTGGGCATAACTCCCTAAGCCCAAAGAAGACAGCAACATCCTTGAGCACTGATTTATTTGAATTTATTGCTTTCAGATTGGCTGTAAAGTGAGAACATGCATGACACTAGAAGCTTCTCACTATTTTTCTACTTCTGAAGACTATTACTAAGCTTCATTTTTTAAAAGATAACTGAAAATTAGACCCAAACATACCTATCAAGTGTATATGACCTGAATTTCAAAGGTACCGAGGATCCAAAGTGTGCAAAGGTGTATGTGCAGCAGCTGAAGAAATAAAAAGTTTCGGAATCTCCATCCATTTAAATAAATTAAACTATAAGAGCAGTCCAGACTTTCCGTTTAAATACCGATGTAGAAAAGAAAAAAAAAAAGAAAAAGGGAAAAAAAAAAAAAAAGCATGTAGTTCTCCTATATTTAAACTATGATTCCATTATATTTGTCACCAACACTTTCCCTGCTAAACCTGAAGCCCGTCACTGTCCCGAGAACCACTGATTTGGTTAATCCTGCAGTATTTCCCTTTCTTTTTGCTTTGTGGGTTTCCCACAGGCAGGAGTTGGTGACCCCCAGACCTTGCCTTGTGGTACCGCTGGGATGCAGCCAGGACAAACGCAGAGGAGTTTGCTATGGCACAGGCTTGCTCTGTGGATACAGCCATTCTTACTGCAAGCTATGAATTCATCCAAATTGTTTGCAAGGTTCTTTACAATGTTTGAATATAAAAAAAATTGGCAACCACAGAAATGCCAAAGGAACATAATGTAATTCATATTTTTACAGCAAGTGCTATGAGGTAAGTTGACCTGATTACAGAATAGCGTATTTCTAGCTTTTCCTTCAGCTTTGGCATACTCCCAGAAGGGTTATAATTTTTATTTTAGTTCTCTACTGGAAAGGCTATATGACAAGTAAATATTAATTATTATTAGTTGTATTTTGATAACGTTAAAGATCTCCAACAAGTTCAGCAATGTTCACTATATACTCACATACATGGAGTCATACTTGTCCCAGATGAGCTATGATTTTCAAAGGAATCTAGGTAGAAAGATACACTGTAAATCAAAATACCAAAAAAAATCAAGAGTTTACAAGTGTCAGGTTATCCTCCTGATTTTGTTATTTTGTTTTATTTCCATAGTACTGGAGATTTGTTAAGTGTGAGATAAGAGGGATAATGAGGGAAGCAAGGAAACACATAAGTATCTATACACATACATCTACCTACAAATGCTCTCACACATAGAAGACAATCCGGTCATTTGGATTTGTTTAGAAATACACATATATTCAAGTGCTCATAGTCACAGTGTTGACACAAGGATGAGATGTAATGGCTTTAAGTTGTGTCAGGGGGTGGTTCAGGTTAGATATTAGGAAACATTTTTTTTCTCAGAAAGAGTGGTGAGGCATAGGAACAGGCTGCCCAGGGAGGTGGTGGAGTCACCATCCCTAGAGGTGTTCAAGAAACGTGTGAATGTGGCACAGCGGACATGGCCAGTGGGCGTGGTGGGGATGGGTCAACAGTCAGACTAGATAATCTCAGTGGTCTTTTCCAACCCTAATGATTCTATGATTCTAAGTGAAATTGTTCAGAAAGGCTCAACAATGATGTTACAGAGCAGTCGTGGTGTGACTTAACATCTGTTCTGCGGGTCCAAGCAGCTCCACTGTGACCAGCCTGACTATACAGCTCAAGCAGAAATCTGCAGATATGCTCTCAGAAATGCTATACTTTCCCTGGCTTTTCCAGCTTGCCGCTTTTCTTACTGTCTGAGTTCTGCTTAGCTTCTAGAAGTAATTCCACACCAAAATGATTATTTTTAATGTGTATAATCTGGCTGCAGGAAACCTGCAAATACAAAATTCCAATGCATTTTCCTAATCTTTCCTAGTTCTTTTAAATTTCAGTTTGCACCAAGCCCAGAGTGTGACAAGCAGGAGAGCTGGGGCTTAGTGTACAAATGGCAGGGCATTTTCTATTTGCACACTCTTCCTCGTATCCTTTACCTTGGCATTGTAGTAACTGATGAACTACTTCTGTAATGATGAATGAATTGAGAAGACAAATTCACAAGAATTATAGCATAAAAATAAAAGTTTCATGGGTATTTGGTAGTTATCTGAATTGCAGACTGTGTGACTGGTTGCTATCTCCTGAATCATCTGTCTCTGCTATGTATTTGACAACACATGTTTTGTCAAGTCAAACAGGCTCCCTTAGAAAGAAAGGGATGATAGTATTATTGCCCAAGCAGGATTCTCTGCGTATAGTGATGAGGCAGTCAAACTTCTTTCAAGTTTGACACAACACAATTCACATGATGTTTTTCAGAAATTAGTTTTAAACTGTTTATATGAGTAAATGCATTTGTACATAAGGATATTTAGCAAGTTGGTTTGCTTTTGAGAAATCTCAGGATTGATTTAATGCCAAATGCTTCAGTGAACTCCAGTAGATTTGAAAAGGAAAACTGTAATTACTAGATTACCTGGTGCTATAATATTCAGTATTATTGTAATGAGGGATGAAAGAAACATGGTGTAGGACTGAGGAACCTCTGCCTTCTAAACGAAGCTTCACAGAGGCTTTAGTTGGGTTTAGTTGCCTTAGCAGAAGGCAGCTGGATTCATGTTAGGACACTTATATGAGTACTCTGACAACATTTTGTCTAAACCTTTCTGCATCCACACCCCATAAAGTAAATGCAAGTCTTGCTCTCTACTCCCAAACTGCTTAGATGGAAAAAATATGAGTAAAACCAGTTTTCATGCTGGTGTGACTGATGCACTGTAACATAAATTGTTGATTTGCAGTTTGCACATGCACCTTCAATTAATTCGTATGGGCACTGTATTCTGTTCTGCGTAGGCTTCCCAGTCAAAGAATCATAGAATCATAAAAGTTGGAAAAGATCACTAGGATTATCTTGTCCAACCATCAACCCATCACCACCATTAATGATCAATCCTAAATACTGCTTCAATGCTTTCTCTGCAACAACCCTTCTTGCACCTTCTAAGTGAGAAAAACTGCAGTAGGATATGTAAAATAATACCAGGTTGGTTACTAGGAACAATTTCTTCTTGTAAAGAGTGGTAATGTGTTAGGACAGGCTATGGAGGGAGGTGGTGGAGTCAGCGTCCCTGGAGATGTTCAAGAAATCTGTAGATGTGGCACTGAGAGACATGGTTAGTGGGCATGGTGGTGATGGACTGATGAGTGGATTAGATGATCTGACTAGTCTTTCCAACCTCAATGATTCTGTGATTCTGTGAAATAGCAGGAGCAGAAAGTTCTGTGGTTTTTGTGGCCTTTAGCTCCTCAGAAAGTTAATTCTGCAGATTCAGAGCTCTAAAAAAAGTTCTATCTCCTTCCCACATGAATATTTACTTACCATAGAGATTGCTGTATCTCTGAGGACTGTGGCTGTGAGCACCAAGGCTGATCACAGACTTCACTCTGCAGCTCTCAGTGGCCTTTACTGTGACTGCAAGATGAAGAGTCTGAACTGGATTTGAAGTGCTGTGCAGGCTGACCTAGCCAATAGTGGCCATGTGTGGCTAGCCTCCATGCTTTCCTCCATTATGCTTTAGACGGATGTTCTCATACATTCAAAGCCCGCTGATCACAACTCAGGTCAATAGGCAATTAAATGTTGATTTTAATAAGTGCGTGTTTGAGTACCCATTGTGTATGCCTGTCCTTCATCAATGCATGAATACTCTGTTCTCCAGTTTCGAAAAAAAGTGTATTAATTATGTGAAACACTGAGCCCAGCCCAAACATCAAAAGCACTTGTAGGTGCTCACTTTCTCGCTGGAGGGTTGCTTGGTGAATCTGGTGATCTATGAGCTACATTATGCATGACCATATACTTTGTTCTTAACATTTGCTGGATTACATACATGTAAATCTGAAATCATTATGATTCCCATAATTCTTCCACACATTCTCTCACACATTCATGCTTTAGATTAAAAAATACATAAATTAATTAATAGTAGAAAAGTTTTCATTACTTGTATGTCTTGTTAACTGGTGATAATAGAATGAGGCAGATGTTGATTCTGCAAGTAGAAGGAATGGAAGCAGGAATGGATTAGAGGTGACCAGAGGTGAAAAAGAAAGCACTTTTGTGTCATTTTCAACAAGCTAAAGGTAATTAATTGATATTTACTAGAATAATTCATAACTGATTTCAAATGAACATCGACAATCTTGACAGCGTTCACTGAGTGGAGGGGCAATACCTCTTTCTACCAAATTTAAATCTAACATTTCTCACTTGTGAAATTTTTGAAGATTAAATTTTTTGCTCTGTACCTCTAATGGGGCTGAAATCATTTAATTAAACAATTAAGAAAAGGTTTCTATGAATTGTTAGCAAAGTGACTTCAAAGTGTGAAAAACTCTGAAGTGTCACTTTATGTTTGAAATCTCCCATTCTCTTGAGCTGTTGTTCAAGCTAACAAGGGAGACAGGAATGAGGAGAATATCTCTTTTTAGAAGGGAGCATCTCACTTTAGAAAATGAAATATTGAAAATACTGTTCTGCATTTTTGACACTCCTTTAAGCACCAGCAGAGTCAATGATTTGGACCCACTTGTCTCTCTTCAAATTAATTTATTGGTAGGATTATAGCAGCATTAACTGGTGAATTCTTCTAAGCATCATCAACTGGTAATGACAGCATTTGAGAAGCCTTATTTTAAAATACAGTGTATTGTGTAACCCTCTTTATTTGTCTGATGCACAATGTATTTGCTGATACTTGTTCCCCCTCCCTCCCTCTGTCTCCCTCCCTTAGGCTATCAAACAAAGCTGCCCAGCCTTACACTCATCCATCAGTCTTGAGTTATTAAGAGTATAATAACTGCAGAACATTCACAGGTAGATGGGATGGAGTGCTGGCTGCTTTTCAAGAACATAGTGCTACAAAAACTTTGCAAGATGGCTAATTTTCTCATGCTGGCTGTTCTTTGCTCTGCTAGGACCTGCTAGAAGGAATGTTTTCTTGAATTTAGGGTAACTAATATAGGATGCTGCCAAAACTGTCTATCATCCTATATCTAGCACCAAATCTTAATTCTATGTTAGTGAAATAACTGTTGTATAGCTATTTCTCAAAAAGGCTTTGTGATACACTGAAGGGAAGAAAGAGATCAGGATAAGTGGAGGCATCTAAGGTCTTATATGACTCTCTCGAGGATAGGCTTAAATAAATTAATGCACCAAAGTAGAGGTTGTGTCTCACAGCAGAAGTGTAACAAGATGGAGGTAAAATGGATGGTTCTAAAGGACATTTTCTCACTGATTAAAAGACAGATGTTGTGGTAGAGTGGAGTAGCTATGTAATAATCTAAGAATCTGATCTGCAACTTAGGGTGTGCACAAAGACATCTAGGCTGGTGCTGCTCAGTTTACTCCCACAGCCTGAAGAGCTGGGAAACGGACACGTGGTGCAGAGGCTCTTTGCAAGCCAGCACTGAAACAGAAGCAATATAGCCCTGAGTGCTGTGCCAGCTGAACAGGATTATTCTGCTTCTCAGTCCCACTTGGCATATCTACACGGTACTTTGCTGTGCTGTGTGGACTTGCCAGATCAGCTCAGTGCTAGGTTGGTCTTCAGCATGTTCTCAGCAATATAAATGTACGTACCCATGGAAATTAAGCTAATCTGCTTGACTTCTGGAAGTGTAAGAGAACGCTTCCTGGCTAGCCAGCATTGCTATAATTAAGTAGGACTGTGAGAAGAACAAAGCATGTCAGTCTGTACAGTGACTTTCCAGACAAGGGTATCCTGGCAGGCACTGAAAAGCTGATTCCTTTGAGCATCCTATATTCTGCTTGAGTGAAAAGCTTCAGGCTCTATTTTGCCAGGTTATACACTCAAAAATTCTGTTCCTAGGAGGAAACAGGCAATTGTCAGGAGCTGCCACTGGGCAGAGGATGATGCAGGGAGAGGCTGTGCTGAGGGAGCCTGGAGGAGAGCCAGCACAGCCTTGGTGGGAGGCATGCAGGCTGACTCTAATAAGTATCTCTTCTGTTGTGGGTCCATTTTCTCTGTCCTGTCTTTGTTCTAAGCAAATCAGGCTCTGCTCTTGCAAGACTGCTTGGTGATGGATACTGCTCTGCTCCTGGAGTCAGAAGAACTGGAGATGACTCAGGACCATGAGGTAATCCTGGCTGACCACAGGAAACCTGAGCTTGGAAGAGTCACAGGGCCCCACTGCAGGAGATGTGGAAGCCAGAGGCTTGGGACCGGGAGAGAGGGGATCTGATGAGATTGGGAATGTGATTTACAGAATTATAATGGCAAAGGCTATGAATTAGCATTTTACAATTCTTCTTTTCTGCACCAGTTCAGGAAACAACCTTTTGGCTACAGCCTTTTGTTTGTAGTCCTGTGTAAATCTGACATATCAGAGGGCATTTAGTATCAGGAGAAGTAGCATAGTTAAACCACTAAAATATGATCGCTTTTCAGCATTTCCCACACCATCTGTGCTTTCTCTTCTCTAACAGCACTTCTTCATGACCTCACCCAGACACATACAGCCATCAGAAATCTTTGCCAGTCCATTTACTGAGGGCCCTCAATATTGGCAGCACAGAGGGCAATGCTAGGTAAGTTTAACAAAAGCTGCTGTCTGTGAAGACACTTCAGAATTTGAGCAAGAAATACATGAAAAACACAGAAGGTAAAATCCTGTAATAGCCCCTACACAGGAGGCAAGCTGAACAAAAACTAATGGTTCCTTTCCCTTTAGCTGTCATGTTGTCCTTGCTTTTATCAGTTCACTTCATATCCTCTCTCTGTCTGTTCTTCCTACTGCTTATTGTTGTGATGTACATCACACCTGCTATCACCTTGCACCTCCTTGCCTTGCCTTCCGGCTCTCCTCTTCTCCCACTCACTCAGTGGCATGTATTTCCATCCTGAGACTACATCTCATTAATTAATCCCTCTGCTTTGCCTTCTTTCTGATGTGTGCCTCAACTCTGGCTCAACCCTTTTAACAAAATCTCTGGTTATCAGCCTGATAGTCATCAAATACATTTCCCTTCCTCTTTGCCTTTATCCTTTGCTTTGTTATTTTGTGCTTCCATTACTCTTAGGCCATGGAGTGTGTCAAAGTTTTCTTTGTTCTTTATTTACTTCTGCAGCACTTGTCTTTGAGTTTCTGTATGGTGCTGGCAGCCTGAGTACTCACTAAAACCCTGTTTGTTGTCTGAGAAATACTGTTATTGCACGAAGAAGCATTGACTGTTCATAAAACAGGGCAGAACTCTGATCTGGGGGACAATTTCCTGTCCTCTCCTGGTAGATTGATTCAGAGAAAAATCAAGTAACAGTTGTCTACTTTCAAATCTTTCTTCTATATGTTAATTTATGTCTATACCTAAGCAAAATGTTGTTTTTCCTATAATGCTTAGCAAGCACACCTACTATACTGATTATTCTGCTCGCTCACTGATTCCTAGGGTAAGTGATCTGCCCAAGCAGCCCAAGAGAAACCTCTTTCCATTTAATTCTCCTAGGTTACCACCAGACCAGAAGTTAAGGCTTTCTTACACTGTTTCTCCATGGGCTTCTTTTTCAATGAGCTTCATGCTGTCTCTGACACTGGAAATAGTGGCAAACTCCCAGTTAAAGTTCATAAAACTGCTCCCTCCTAATTACTCCATTACTAATTACCCCTCCCCCTTTGCTGTTATTGTTGCCTCAAAAGCAGTCCCTTGTAACAGTGCCTAGAGAGGCTTATTATTTGATGATGTATTTGGGTCGCTGTCACCTCATTTTATCACTTCCACCCTTACCTCATGTTTGCCTTATTTGTCTGTTGTGTTTTGTTATAACCTATATAAGAAGTGCTATGGAAGAGGGACTGATCTTCATGCTCCATGTCTCTCCCCGTTTCACCAGGGTATAGACCAACCCTTGGTTGCTCTTACAGACTGGGCCTCAGTGTCCCTGAGCCCAGTCACTAGGCCTACAAATCCTGTATTTTCTGGGGAACTGGTAGCTGTGCTCTCTAAAAAGCACTCCTACTTAAGAAGATGGTAGCAGAAAGCGCTCCTATCCTGAGACAGTACTGGGTACACAAGGTGGACACCACCTCTTCCCACACTGGGCACATTCTCCTAAGAGCATGGTTTCATTGGCTTTGCACCAATGTGAGCTTCTCAACAACCACGATGGCATGAGGCAGGGTCACAAATGGTCTGATGAACTCAGACAGAGAGATTCTTCACTTGTGAATCCTGAAAGCCTTGTATGGTATAAGCATCAGGAGCTCAGTGCAGCTAATGAGGTGGTATCTCTGGTAACTGTCAGCATTACATTCATTTATTATTGCCAACAGTACCCTGGGCTGCATCAAAAGAGGGGCAGCCAGCAGGGAGAGGAAGGTAACTGTCCTCCTCTGCACGGCCCACATGAGGTCCCATCTGGAGTACTGCATCCAGTACTGGGGCTCCCAGTACAGGAAGGATGTGGAAATGTTGGACGGAGTCCAGAGGAGAGCCATGAAGATGGACTGGAGCACCTCTCTTATGAAGAAAGGTTGAGGGAATTCGGGTTGTTTAGATTGGAGAACAAAAGGCTCTGGGAAGACCTCATTGCAAACGTCCAGTACTTGAAAGGAGCTAACAGGCAGGACTGGGATCAACTTGTTATGCCAGTAGATAGTGATAGAACAAGGAGGAATGGATTTAAACTGAAAAAGGGAGGTTTACGTTAGATGTTAGGAAGAAATTCTTCACTCAGATGGTGGTGAGGCACTGGAACAAGTTGCCCAGAGAAGTTGTGGATGCCCCATCTCTGGAGACATTGAAGACCAGGTTGGATGGGGCCCTGGGAAGCCTGATCTGGTGGCTGGCAACACTGCCCATGGCAGGGAGCTTGGAACTAGATGACCTTGGAACTAGATGTCCCCTCCAACATAAATCACTTTATGTTTCTATGATTCTCCAGGGTTTCATTTTATTCCAGTCTGGGTTCCATTCTCTTGTTTACGCGGTCCTATCCCTGAGACACATTCTCCTTTCTGAATCTGGAGCTTCTTTTTCAGCCTATTTTGTGCCTTGTATTCACTGACCTTCAGAACAAGCTGTACCAGTCCAGAAGAGAGCAGCACAGTTTGTTACTGTGTTTTGAGTATATCAGAAGGATCTTACACTGATGCTATTTTTTGCTGATTTGTATTTTCACTCTCCTCATAGTTTCTCCCATCTTCCCCTTCCCTACAACATCCAGAGATATTATCATTACATCTCATGCAGTAGCCATGAGGTGTGGCAGAGCCTAATCTTGGTCACACAACTTTCAGCTGCATATCTAGGCCATCTGGTTCTGAGTTATTTCAGGTAATGAGTTCAAGATAAATCTCTAAGTCATTAAGAATAAATCAGTTGCTGCTGTGTTGCTTTCCCTGTGAGCAGGATTCCCAGGAACACTGATTTCCAAGCTGTTATGAGTGGAAATTCTTTTGTTTTCAATGCCTTATAGTCTGAAGAGTCACTTTTCATGCCAAACTAGTTATGGTTGTAAGAATTTTCTACAAATGGACCACTTACATAAAAGTATTGCATCAGGCATCTGTAAGAAACAGCTTTTTCTGCAAGTGCAATACCCATCTTGCTGCCTACCATCCTCAAACACTTGGTTTCTACAGTTCACCATCACAGCTGTAAACTCACACTTACTTACTGTTGCTATCAAATATAAGTGCATGAAACACTTGAACATAAAAGCATAAATCTTGATTTCCACCACCAGTACCCCAGTGCGTCCAGGGTCTGTAGAACGGGTCTCTTAAAACTGTAGACCAGCTGCTCAGCTAGTGTAAATCAGCATCCTGTGTTGTGAAATGGAAAAATGTTGGTACTACTTAAAGGTTGTTTTAAAGAGATAAGTAAGTAATTAAATGTTCAACATGTCCACTGGGAAGGGTAGAGTCTAATTTTCAAAAAAGAAGATTTACATTATATATGAAAACAACCAACCCTATCCAGGGGATAAGCACCAGGCAGGCTATGTTGCAAATCTCCTGCACTGGAGGTCTGTAAGAATAGATTAGACCAACATCTGCCACACATGGATGGATTCTGTTCTGGTGCAGCGGACAAAATGGATGTGCTCCAGAGATCTCTCCGCAAAGCATGCAGAAACGCGCCTTAGCATTGAATCAGCTATGGGATTAGCCAAATGCATTTGACTCTTTTGCTTCCTGTTCAAGACTGGCCAAAAGATTTGCAAACCAATTTAGACCTATGCTTTAACTTCTGTGCTATTCAGTCAGTTTCTCAGCCTGCACTCGATTTCTGAGCACAGCAGACAGGCAGTGCTCTTAAATCATTCCAGGGAACTCACCTGCAAATGCTAAATCATTCCAGTAAAAAGTTAATATTCTTTTTCCTGCTAAAATGAGCTATAACTGCCATTTATCTATATTATAGTTAACTACACTATATAAGTATCTGGTTATTACTGTAATACTACATTAAATGTATATATAACCATATATTGTAGTTAGCTATAAAGCAGCTATAATAGCCACGTGTGGGTATTTCAGAAGGCATTTTATAGAGTTAAATCAATGGAAAAGCTTCTGTTGGCTTTAATGGAAAATATATAAGGATTAAAGGGAGAATATTAGTGTATTTTGACATAAGTTAGTATCAGGAGTAAGGGGTAGGCACAGCAGAGACTTCATTGTATCATATTATGAATTCAGTGTATATACTTCCAATAATCAGGATTTTGCTAAGCACCTTAAAGCAAAAAATGTGTTGTGCCCAGTCTCCTGCTCTGTGTGCCGCGTTATTCAGGACACCTGAATGGAATTGTTTTGAAGCAGAAAAATGCTTTACAACAGAATAAAGACTGAGACCAAATTTGCACACATATTTCCTGAGTTTTGCCTTTGAGAAGGGTTGTGTTACAGGAAGGCTTGCGAGCACCTCACTCTCAGGGGCGCTTTTCAAGACTAAGCGCTGACACCGAAGGAGTGAGGAATGCTCTCTGCTCATACCTGCTTGCAAACAAGGGAAGCAGCAGCCCAGAGCCCTTGTCAAGTCCACAGGGAAGCTCACTGGCCTGCCAGTGGTCATGGACAGTTGCAAAACACATTACACACCTGTACCCATGTGTTCTCTGGTAGCCAGAAGTCACATGTGCAGAGAAATGCTGCCCATCATAAATACTCAGAAAACTTAATGCAGGTTCCTGAGTTTACAGGCATACACTGCAGCTTGTATTAGATGTCTGAGCATTTATTATGTGGGAAGCTAGCAGCTCCAGGCCCTGCTCTCTTGCAGCCCGGCCCACTGCTGTTCCCAGAGCACACCTAACACCCACGGATCGTGTTCAGCTGCCCTCAATGCTCCACAGAGGCCAAGCTCTTTGAAATTATGTCTTGATTATGATGGAGGAGGTAATGGGGATGGCACTATCATGCTTTTTTTTTTTTGTTAATGGTGAGGTGGTTAGGGTTCCTGCCCAGTGAAACCTCAATATTAGGTCTTCCTCACCCTGGAGAAGCTCAAGCTGATGTTTCCCAAGCAAGCAGCTTAATGAGCAGGACAGCTGTGGGAGGGGAAGAAACTCAGAACTTGTTGAAGATGAGCCCTGGTGGAATAAATTATACATTGCTCAAAGGGCCAGAAGGAGAGCAAGCAGGGACAGAGTGACTGCAGCCCAGTGGCTGTAGGAGTGCTAGCAAAGGGGAAAGTACAGGTGCTCCATGGCCATTCCTGCCTCTGACTCCTTGCAAGACAGTCCACAGAAGACAGATGTAAAAATTCCCTTTATGAGAAGAATACATGTGTTTTAACCTCTCAGGTTAAGGATGGCACTAAGGATAGCTATTTCTCAGGCAAGAGCTTTAGCCAGCAGGAACACACAGGACTTGGGTAGGGGCATCGCCATAGCCATAAGTATTAAAAGAAACTGCAGTCCTTGATTTTTCTTTTCCTAGGAAACAGTTCCAGGACTTTTCTTCAGAATAAATTTATTGGGGATGGATTCCAAATAAATGAGTATCCTTAGCTGCATGCTTTGGTGAGCACCCCAGGCTACAGAGAGGGACTGTGTTTCATAGAAACATTTGCTAATGTAGATCAGGAGAAACTTGTGGATGCATTCATTCCAACCTCTTGTTTAAAGTAGGGCTACATACAGCAGGTTCCCCACAGACACATCAGCATAAATCCTGGCTAACTACAGAAATGGAGACACCACAGCTTTCCCAGTTCCAGTGCTTGACCACCCTCAGTATGAAAATGTTTGTCCTTGTATCTGCTCAGAAATAGAGAGATAGCCCTGTAAGTCTTGGTGGGATTTGGCTCTCTGGTAGACTAATTAAATAATATCCCATTGCATCATTTCCATCTATACATTCAGTGTTCCCATGCAGTTTTCCTAATTCCTGTTTAAACCTGCAACATCACCCAACCAAAGAGTCATACAGAGAATAACAAGCTGCTACTTTTTCCTTGAGAAAAACATAAACCTTAAAGCAGGTATTTCAAACAGTTATAAATCATCCTGAACACCATAAATGTTTCCAAATATAAGCAGATACTCAGGAATGAAAACACAGGAATGGAGGAGCTGTTTATTACATTGTGACTTTATACAACTAAACAATTTACTGTTTCGTTTGCACTGAGATGTGTTTTTTATAGGTAGCAGCTGTACACCAGCTGTGTGAGTGGTTCCCTTTCTAAAGATTACGGAGGGAACGCACAGGCTGCATTGTGGAAAAGGAGTTTCTCCTACTGAGAAAAGATGTGACAGATATGCTGGATGTTGCCCTTCTATGATTTATGCAGAGATTCCTCAACAAATGTGGTGTAAATGGGACCAATCATCTTCACTGCCTCTAAATGAGTTACCAGCTTCTTCGATAAATGGACCATGGTCTCAGGAGGTGGCTTTGTGTGGGGCTGGAGCAGGTCCAGAAAGTTCTTTACTGAGTCTGCGCTAATGAGACCCAGCAAACCAATGCCTACTCTTTGCAGGCACAGAAGCAGCTCAGGTCTCTCAAGGATTGACTGTAGCACCCAGAGCTGGGTTTGGCCATGCTGGATCTGCCAAGCTCACACATTTATATACTGCTGCATTTGAGCTAAAAATCAATTTTCGTTAAACTCACTGTCTTTTGCCATTTAAAATAATTCATTTTTATCCATTCCTATGACTAGGATAGTTGCATTGCCTTCTCCATGTTATCTCCTACACTTCATCCCTTAAAAGAAGCTGGAAGCCAGAAGAAAATCTGAGGAGGAAAATGGTGGGCTAAAGCAAATGTTTCCCTTGTAGACACTGGAGCTGCTTGTGAGAGGAAGAACTCAAGAGCATGAGCCTAGCAAGATAGCAGCCTTCCTTCTGCTACCAGGCACACATTGTGGAGCCCCAAATAAAAGACAGAATGTCTCACAACTCTGCTGCTGTCCTGCATCTCAGCAGGACCTTACTTCCTACAGAGTGTTCAACCAGATCCTCTCCTATGCTTTTCTTCAAGGTTAAATGCCAGTTCTCTGCCAGCTGAGTCTGCCAAGGCTCGCTCCCAAATGTTCTCTATTGCCAGTTCCTGATACTTTGAAAAATAAGATACAATAAAAAAAAATCACAGTGAAATTCACAAAGATTATCTGGAATGTAGAAATGATCAGGTCCAAATCCCCTTATATTAGCACAGCTGAGAATTACAAACAAACTGGTGGTGAAAGCAACACACTGCAGTTTTCATGACAGCAAGCCTGCCTATAGCCGGTCCAGCTGACAATATATGCAAGCACTTGGCAGCAATCTGTTCTTCAGACTCTGTCTGAGATGATTCAGCACTTAAAGATGCAGTCTGCAGTACTACATTTTTCTTCTTGAGCCAGAACTCCTCAAAGAAATCTAACCCAACATTAATAAAACACACAATTACAAACGCTCTTACCTGACTTATTATGCTGAATGCATTTTTAATGTTACATTTGACTTCATGGCGCTTTGTGCTGCTGCTTGGACCTCCTAGAGACATCAGATCTGGTGGGTGTACCAGCCTCTAGTTTAGTATCTCAGTGTTGGCCAGCACCTGGTGGAAGAGGAGAGAGGCCATCATTCCAGTACTGTTGCCCCAGAGAGGCAGAAAACTGCCAGTGCCTGACTCTTAAAATATCTTTTGCTTCCTCTTGTCTGTCATTTTAGAAAGTTGACAATCTATAGTCTTCAGCACTGACAAATCCAGATTTTGCTTTTCTGCTCTTGATGATACTCATTAATTTACCAGTGCTAAGCATGGATGGGAATCTGACTGTCAACTAGTTCCAATAGCAGGTTTATTATTTACAGTCCAGAGTGTATTAATTATCCTAATAACAAGACTTAGTATCCTGTTTTGTTCTCATCTCTCACACTTCACAGACTGCTTAAAGTCATGCTGGTGAACCAGAAGCCCATTGACAAACATCCTTAAGAGCCCCAAGAGACATGCTAGTTTCTGATACTTGGAAGAATAAGATGAATCACTGGCCTAACTGGAGGAGCTCTGTGGAAGGCCATCTCCAGAAAATAGCAATAAAATATCATACAGAAAACGTAGTTGTCTTTCTCTTTTTATTTTTTGGCATTTTGAGCAAAGCTGTTCCCTCTTTGCTTCAAAGAGATGAAGAGTAAGTGGTATTTGATTTGATTCTTCTGCTCCTCTTTTCTAAATCAGAATGACACCTGTGTTGCTTTTCATACAACACACAGACATTTTATCATTAAATACATCAACTGCTGAATACAATTCAAATATTGGTTGAAGAAAACAAAAGCTCTTTAAAAAGACACTGAATGTTCAAAGGTAAGTGCTGTAAGACTGCATTCCTTCTAAGGGTAGCATCTAAGCTGTTGATGATACATCAGATTAGAAAAACAGATTAGAAAAACAATCAGCTGCACCTCCAAAGATTCTCTTCTTCTGCATTTAATTCTTTTGGGCCTATGTGTAAATAAAGTGCTTAATTCTTTAAATCTAGATGACCAGCTGAGTCTTACTTCTTTAATTTCATTTTTAAAGTCTCAAAGCAAGGAGACCATGGCTTTGCTTCATACCTTGCTATAGGACAAGAACTTTCACAGTTGAGACCTCCTCCTAAACATTCTATTAAGACCTGAACAATGATCTGACCTCACTTATTGGCTTGGGGTCCCCTTCGCTCTTCTTTTCTTCTCACATTCTCCCAAAATATTTATACTGCTAAGCTCTATTTGCTTTTCATTGAGTACATTCTCCTCAAATTTCCTTAATGCAGCACGTGGCGCTGCTCACATACTCACCTTGTGCCTTTGACTTCAGACAGGAAATGTGCCCTGCCCTTCTCTCCAAGGTTCTTGCCTCCACAGCAGAGGTACCACAGCTGCTGAATTAGAGACAGGTGCGTTAAAGGAAATTGAAATTGATCCTTGTTTCCTCCACACTCCAACAGTGAAGGAGCTTGGTATGCTGCTGAGCTAGACCTGGAGCAGGAGAAAGAACTGCCCAGAGAAAATCAGTACAGAAAGCCAGGAGGGAAAGCACTGAAGTTGTCCCAAGCTGAGCTCTTGTCACTGATTAGTCATTTGCATTTAATTATGCTCATTTAATTTATGCTCATAAAATTATAAAATAAATCTCTGCATTCAAAGGTAGAAACAATGAAAACCTGTAAACAAAGAACTCTAATTATAACTTCAACTTGTGATTTTTATTTTTTTAATTTTCCTCTTTAAATATCTTTTTCAGTAACTGGAAGAAAAAAATTGCCAGAAGGCTGAGCTTTTTCTTCCCTTTTGCACCAGCAAATACACCTTTGTCTTTCATTCTTCTTTAACTTTTTCTAATCAATCATTTTGTCACCTTGTAAAAAATTTAAGTGGCTAAAAGGAAAACTGAATTAACAGAAATTACTCTGCCATTACTTAAAACTCCTCCTGTTCCCATTCTAATCCTTCCAGAGATGTGGGAACTTTGAAAAGATACAGAATAACAAAGTAAGGCACCAAGACAGAAGTTTAAAACAAAAGCAATTAGAGGAAAAAAATTCTCTTTTAGCACTACTTTTCCTCCTGTTATTGTCTGATGGAAGTTGAGTAAATAATAGTTTCATAACATTTGGTAGAGTTGAATCAGAAAAATGTCCCAGCCGATAATTAGATTTATTCTTTTTCTAAAATAGGATAAAGAAATCTTTATTTAAAATACCCACGAGCCCAACTGACAATTTCTAGTCCCAACAAGAAAAATGGATCAGAACAGTTCTTGGTCTGCTCACATCTATCCAAATTTTGCAGTTCTGTTAGAAGCTTGTGCAGTTGTGTACCACAGTACTTCTCTGGCCCAAAATGTGCGGTGTATATTGTGTATATTCTTCCATACCAATGTGTGAATATATATATATTCGCATACATATATTCATGCATATGTACTTGCAAACATTTGTATATTTATACCTATCTTTGTGTTTTTATATGCATAGATACATAAAAGAACCATGAATGGATCTTTAAATTAGAAATTAATATCAGAAACTGCTACCTGCTTCAGGGAGGTGAACTGAAAACAGATGTGAATCTTCTTCCATGTTCTCTTCCTGCACTTCCAGCTTCTTGCTTTGTGGTTTTGGGATGGAAATCTGCAAGAACTCCAAAACTTCAGAGATTTTAGAAGAGGAGGGCAGTTTGTTTCTTTTCAGAATTTTGAAACAAGTTTGTGTGTATACTTGTTGAGATTTTTAGTCATAAACTATTTACTCCAAACACAATCTGAGATTTCAATATACTACAGTAAAGTTAAGTTGGATTTGGAACGTCTCATGTTTTTCTATTTACAAAAGACCATACATAGCCAGTGCATATTTGCAACCAGTGTAAGTCCTTCCCATTGCCTTCAGAAAGTTTTGGCTAGCGTTAACTATAGTATGTACTGAAAACAAGGGAGGGAGGGGGAAAAAAACAGAATACCAACCAAATACATAGACTAAAACTAGAAACACATCTCAGCTGTAATCTAGTGCCTGCTTTCATCTTCACTTTTTCCTCTTTGTTCTCTCTTTTGCTGGCCTACAAGCAGCCTTGGCGATGATGCAAAGTTTCATTTCTGAATTTTGAAGCCAGTCTAATGTCTTTTATAAGATAACATCCTCAGTCACCTCTGCATCAGTACACGCTGAGACATTTTGTGGATTTGAATGTGAGGGAGTCAGAAGCCTGAAAGAGCTGGGTTTGTTAAAGAGTCAACAGCCTCTTACGTAATACTTCCAGTCTAACCTGAAATGGATGGTACCAGGAATTGCAGGGGAAAGCCTACTGCTAACAGTTTCTAGAGAGAATTTGCAAATGGTGGAAAAAGCACTTTGTTCATGCTGTCTGCTAGAAGCAGTTTATTGCATATTACATACATAATAATAATGCGCAATATTATTTCAAGACAAGCTGCTGTTCTTTTTGACTGCCTTGTGCCTCTGCAGTTCAGAACAACCATGCTCCCTTCAAGTTGGTATGAGGTATGTTTCAGCTCTCTCCTTGTTCTTCCTTCCCCCTCTGGCAGGCTGCAGAACACTAGCCTGAGGAGGAGGTGTGACTGCTCCTTACAGTAATACAGCAGCCCCAACACAGCCTCAGCCTTGCACCACCTGAACACTGCTGGTCTTTGATGGTATTAGTATCAAGGTGCTCACAACTGGTTCGATATCAGATGAGCAGCATTTACTTCAACAGCCCTGGCTCAGCCTCTATCTCACCAAAAATTGTCAAAAGACCCATGACCGCTGTTCCATCTGAAGTAGAGCCCCAAGGAATTTAGTACCTGTACCTATGAGCCTCTTCTGAACATGATAATGTTGATATCTGGTACCATTCCTTCATCTCTTTTGTAAAGGCACTTCTGTCCTGGGAACTGCATCTTGACTGGGAGGGCTATCTGTGAGAAGGGAGAAGAGTTGTCAGAAAAAATAAGAATTAACAACAATTACTCTGGAAACAGAGCTCATATTTTTTCCTGCAAACAGCATGATACTTACCTATCTTTCAGGCACTGAAGAATGATGGTTCTAGAGATGAGCACTGTTCTCAGGAAAGTCCCCTTTTCCCTCCATTTCCAAATACTGTTGGCTTTAGCATTGCACCTGGCCATAACATTGTACCTATAATGTTTTATGTGCTTCTACAGAAGTCACTGATGACAAGTTAATTAAAATAGCCTGAGGAGAGCCTGGGAATGATGATTAGGCCTAAAGTTCAACAGGGAGTCCACAAGAGAAACAGCACTGACATTCTTGTCAACTCCTATTTATTGTTGGCTGCATTGCATCAGCTGGGATTTCTTCACTCTATCAGGTGCAATAGGTGAGGAATCATGATTGGACTGGGTGCTGTGGTTAAGTCTGATTTTTTATTCATTTTTTAATTTGTTAATGCAAGATATTTGAATTTCCAGCAGCGAAGGAACATTAATAAGATTTTTTTTTTGATGCCTCAAAGGCTGAGCCCCCTGAATAGTTACCTCTTTGTGAAAGGCAGGGAGTTGTAGTGCTTCTGCAGTAGCTGACTTCTTCAGCAGTGCAAAGATTGAGAATATGCAAGGAACGGGTCAAGAGAGGAAAAGCAAGATTGCCCCATTAAATTACCATCCTCGTTAAAGATGGCCTCATTCCTCTATGTACTCAGCTTCACATATATTATGGTTTGGAATCTTTTCTACTGAAATTTGTGAAATGCAAAATATTTTTAATGGGAAAAAATGTATGATGTTCCATAGATGTTTATTAGTCTGCATTAGAGACAAAGCTGAGGGTAGAGTTGGTGTAAATCCCTGAAAGTCAGTGATGACAAATTTATTTTCCTATTCAGTGTTTTTAATAAGTATTTATAAGAACAGATGGTGGGCAGCAGCAGAACATGTTCAGTTTTATCGAGACATTTGGCTAACAAGCGCAGACTAAAATGCATTTCTTTCCTTCTTGACTTAATAATTTTAATTAGAGGCAAAAGGTGTGGTAGTCTCATTGTCTGGAGGCATATGTGCAATATTGTGCTGGTTGGGCAGGGCTGGGCGGGAGAGAATATCACTGCCTTTAATGAAGGGTGGTGCATATCTATGCAATCTCTATTTTTTTTTATTGTCTGGTAATCTAAAAAATGCAAATTCCAAATCTGCTATTACACAACACACAGAGAGATACACTGAGGCTATGCTTTCAGTTAGTCAGAGAACAAAAACATGACTACAGAATGTGTATAAGTAATACACACTGTTGCTGGAGAAGAAAGGCTTTTTAACAAATAGTGGGACATACAATTATTATCTTGAGGGGGAATTTCAAAGCTCCCCATGGAACTTAGCGGTCTCTGGAACTCCTTTGCTATTTAAATGCTTTTGAAAATCTCACTTATTAAGTACTCATTTTGAACTTTATATGCTCCCTCCCTAAGGACATCAAAGTGTTCTGGAAGTAGTAATTAAAGATCATATGCTCTAATGGTGTTCTGGTCATTTAACCTACTTATCTCTGGTCATATTCTAGCTATTTTCCAGGTGGACTTACCCAGGCTGGGATGTGCCTTTTGTCCTTTACCAGTAAGACAAGCCTCAGCCCAGAGCTGCTTCTCCTGTGCTCAGATAGAGCAGTGGGAGGTGGGGAGCATAACAGAACTGGGCTGGTCCCAAAAGGAAGCACTGAAATGAGATTTGTACTCTGAGCAGCCCTGCCACAACGTTCTCACTGAATGCTCCTTCAGTGTGAATGGGTTATGAAAACATTCAAAATGTCGTCTTGTGAACGTGTATTTTCTTAGAGCACTGTGCCTCAGACATGTTCCACTGGGACCTAAACTGCCCTCATGTTCTGCTCTCATAGTCCTTTTGAAGATGGTTGTCTGATATACCATCATAAGGAAATGCCATGGCATATAAGTGGAGTACTTTCTAACAATAAATCTGCTATTGACTTCAGATTTTCCTTCATGTAAGTGTGAAACTTTAAATGGATGATTTATTTTATAAAACTTTATTGAAGATTTTCCTTCACTGACTGAAGGTTACTTCCTAAGAACAGTTTAAATAGTTGTCCTCCTCCTGGCTGTAAAAGGGCAGCACAGCTCTATCAGTCATTATCTCATGGCCTTTGATCAGTGCTGTTCATCTTACTGCGCACAGCTACCGGTGTTACCTGTGCTACGTATCTCTTGTTGGGATTAGCGCCATTTCTGAGCTGGATTACCAAGACTGTATTACCAAGACTTATGAGGTAGCCTAGTGCCTGATCTAGTGGCTGGCAACCCTGCCCACAGCAGGGAGTTGGAGCTCAGTGATCTTGAAGGTCCTTTCCAACCCAAGCTATTCTATGAGACAGAGCATTTGTCTCCCCCATCCAGCTGCTGGAGGTTTCCCATGCAGTGCTTTAGGGGGAGAGCAGAGGTTTTGCTCTCACACACAGCTGTCAGCCAGATGCAAGTCACATCAGAAGTCTGTAAGGTCACCACTTAGAAGGATTAGTGTTCTAGTCCTTACGGTCTGCCAGGTAAATGATGCTGTTGCTTACCTGTGCTGCTGCCTAAGCTGTTAAAAGACCAAGGATGACTGGAAACAAGTGAAAGACAGATGAGAAAAATTTAATAGCAAAAACCCAGAGTTTTGACTTCATTTTACTTTTTTTTTTTTTTTTTTTTTCTGTTTTGGGGGATGGTATTTAAACATTATGTATGTGTTAAGATGTGTGCAGACACTTATTTTCAGAGTTTTCAGGTGTTATGCACAATGCTATCAATGCGTGCTGTTTTATGATGTTGAATCAGCAAACCCTGCTGGCTTTTATCAGGTCAGCACCTGATCCTCCAATGAACTGTTGTGGTTTGGCGGATGCAGCCTGGCATTAAACTGGGTACACAGGTAGGGCTGAACGCCTCCCTTGCTTCTTTGCTATCCCACAGGCCATTTTCTTTCTGGGAGATGCAGTCCCACTCTCCTCTGACAAAAGGGTTTGTGTTTATAGAGAAGTTCTACCTGGCTCACCCCTTCCCTCTGCTGGACCTCTACTCAAGGAGCATAGAGCTGGGCAGGCTCTGATACTCTGTGGAACTTTTCTGGAAAACCAGGATGTACCGTGCCTGGGGAAGGAAAAGAGTGGAGGGCTGAGAGCAGAGGCAGGACAGCCTCCTGCAGCCAGAGCTTGTCGGGTGCCTGAATTGGCTGAAGATGCAAACCCCTGGTTATGAGAAATGAGAAGGACCGCTCTTTTGAACTGTGTCTGTTGGTTATACTTGAGTGGATCAATGTGCTAAAGCAATCTGAACTCAAAAACATAATATCATTAGATATTTTAAAAGATTTGCAGTGCCTATAAGGGAATTTTTTAGAAGGGATGCTGTTTGACAGACAGAACAGTCTGTGTTGCATAGTTTTTCTGTTTGTACCTGCTTGTAAGACATTGTAATACATAAAATAGTAATTGTAGATATTAGCATAGATATCTGAAATCTAGATAAGCAAAACCAGGTTAAAGTACAATGCACCACAGTTAATTGAGGAAGTGCTGATGACATTTTCTGGACTGTGTTATGCAAGAGGCCTGAGTAAAAG
>JAOWBP010002392.1:44934226-44945173 GCA_028571105.1 Tragopan temminckii
TTTTGAATAGTTTTTTTTTTAACACAGAACTTGAGTTATGAGTCCAGATACTCTGAGAAGGAACATGCTTGTTCATTTGATAAAACTCAGGATATTTTTAGGCAACCTTCAATTTAAAGTCCTAATAGAAGGTACTGTGTGTTTTTATGTGTCTCTCTCCCGTCCCTTTTAAAGTTCAGTTATAAGATCCTAGCCTCCTTTACAAGACTTAAGGAGCCTGCAGTGTTGCAAATAAACATGTACAATTATGACTCTAAATTCATAAAACTGTACTCCCCCGTGGAACAAATTGTAGATTTTCAGAAGAAAATCAGGAGGGGCCATCTGCAGAGTAGCTACCATTAACATATTCAAGAGTCAGCATGAGGTATCCTCAGAAAGGGGCCAGGAGCAGCTCTAGCAGCTCCAGAGGGGAGCTCCTCTCCAAAAGCAGGTTTGGGTGAGGATGGAGGGCAGACACACAGTGCTGCACCCCTTGAGGCACTGAGCATCGCTTCCTCAACCTCCAGGCACGCGGGTGTTCCTCACAAGTCAGGAAATGCCCTGGCTTCCAACTCGCTGGCAGGTGTGTCCCCAGGCAGGGCAGGGAGTGGTGGGATTGCCAGCAGCGCCTTGCTGGGATGCTTGTGCCAGGGCATCAAGGAGGGGCCCAAAAGGGGAGAGGCTGGGAAATTCCAAAGGGAAAAGATTGTGCTAAGATATGGGGACACCTCAGGGTATATGTGGAAAAGACTTCAGTGTGGCCAATATTACTATTGATTACTCAAAGTGCAAAAAGCCAAGACTCTCCTGTGCCTCCCTTCTCACTCCAGTGGTAAGGGAAGCCATTTGTGGGGTACAAGCGGGAACTGAAGGATTCATTTGTTATAACGGCAAACTAGTCAGAGTAGGGAGGCTGTTTAAAGTAATACTAGGAAAATCCTACTTTTGTGTGCAAAAGTCATCTCTGCATACAGACATCTCAAACTATGGAGAAATTCATTACTCCACTGAGTCAGGATAGCATGTGGATCATCACCATTCTGTCATTACACTAAACCTAAATTTCTTCCATTAACTGCACTGGCAGCAATGGTGGTGAATTTAGTTTCTCAAATGGCTGACTAATTGCCATCCATACTGTCCCTGAAATGTCTTTCATCAGCAGGCAGAGAGCAGTGGGGTCTATGTGTATGATGGAGAAGGATATCTGGACACAAGCCATATGCTGTGGAAAAGACCCATGTACTGGAAGAGAAGGCTTCTAATCTGGAGGGAGACAGACTTTTTACATGATCTGATAGTGACGGGATATGGGGGGATGGTTTTAAACTAAACAAAGAGATTTAGATTATATACTAGGGGGAAATTGTTCACTCAGAAGGTGGTGAGGCGGTGGCAAGGCTGCCCAAAGAAGCTGTGGATGCCCTATCCCTGGAGGCACTCAAGGCCAGGCCAGGGGCCCTGGGCAGCCTGATCGGGTGAGTAACAAGCCTGCCTATGGCAGAGGAAACTGGGTAGTCTTAAAAGTCCCTTCCAGTCCAAGCTGTGACTCTGATTCTATGATTCTATGAAATGATATTATAGTTTGATGAAAACCATGCATATTAAACGTGCGTTAATAAAGATGCACTCTGCGTTAGAATGGAAAAACATAGCAGGAAATCAGGCAACAGTTCCCAAATAAAATGGCTTATTCTGATTTCATATACTGTAACTTTCATTTACTGCACTGCATTTTATGTAGGCAGTATTTAAGAGTGCCTGTCACAGAGCAAGTACCTCTTTTGCACAAACACAGACTCACAAGATTTTCTGCCTAGGTTCTGGGCCATTTTTTTTTCTGTCTATTTTCTGTTGCAGTCCCAAGGAACATTATTTGGTCTGCTGCAAGAATAGCATTGCTGAGAGTTAGGATGAAATTTCATTAAATGTTAGGTCTGAGATACTGCTGGCGCGTATACAGTCATTGTTGACAATGAATTTACAGGTTTGAAGGCAGTGATCGGCAGAGTTTATTGCGACTGCACTGCTGGCACGTTCATCGCACTGCATAAATGCTGGCAGAAACAGTGCATACTAGCATCAATCATGTACTCTATAGTAGACTGTAAACCATGGCATCAAAAGAATCAGAAACCAGCAGGTAGTTCATAGAATCACAGGATATCCTGAGTATGAAGAGATCCACAAGGATCATCAAATCCAAGTCCTGGCTCCTCACAGGACCACCAGACTTCAAACTTTATGTCTGAGAGCACTGCCCAAACACTCCTTGAACTCTGGCACTTGGGGCTGTGCCCACTGCCCTGGACAGCCTGTTCTGTGCCCACTATCCTGTGGTGAAGACCGTTCCCTAACACCCAACTGACCCTCCCCTGACTCACCTCTATGCCATTCTCTTGGGTCCTGTTGCTGCCACCAGAGAGCAGATACCAGTGCCGCCCCTCCGCTCCCTGTGAGTACTGTAAGCTGCCACAAGGCCTCCCCTCAGCTCCTCTGCTGGGCTGAACAAACAAAGGGAGCTCAGCCACTCCTCATACATCTTGCTTTTAGACCCTTCACCACCTCTGTTGCCCTCCTTTGGATGCTCTCTGATAGTTTCATGTCCTTAAGTTCCTCTGTTTACTATGGACAAGGTTCTTCCCACACAGTAGCAATCTCTCAAACTTGGTCGAAATGCGCTGTAGCTCAAGTCTATTATGAAGACATAAAATCTTCATGGAAAGCTAATTTCTGCTCTGGCTCTCATTCTAATGAGAAAAACAGCATTGGAAATGGTGGTTTCCCATTTAACCAGAGTCCACAGATGCTTTTAATTACATCACCTGTCCTGGGATAACAATAACTGCAGTTACTTAACAGTCTATACATATCCGATATCACAGAGAATGTTTCCTCCTGGTAAGTGTCCCCAGTAAAAACATGCACAGTAGATCTATACATTTCCAATCAATAAATATTAATTTTACTTTTGCTAGACATTATAAACCTCTTGAGATTATTAAAGAGAGAATTTTTAAGAGTAGCTTTTTAGCGCAGCAAATTTCCAAAACATAGAAAAATCTTTTCCCACTAATCCTTGCTCAAAAATGACAAACAGTGGAGCTAGTGTGATAAAAGACATCTTCACTATTACTGTTTACGGATAATGTTCCATGCATGTAGCTGGTGCTAAACAGAACAAACTTAAATATGCCCAAACTCTCTTAACTAATGTACATGCCTTTCCTCTCCTTGTATATCACATTTTAATTGGGTACAGTCAGGGTATCTGTGAGAAATTAAATGAAAATACCATCTATATATGGATATTTAGCAGAAGTAAAATATTAAACTTGCTTGTTGTGTGCATTTGTGACAACAAGACCACTGTTAGTTTAATTATTAATACAGAATAGTATCATAGGAGTGATTTCTTCTAGTCATAGCCATCTCAAAATTAAAACAGCAAATTATGAAAAATACAAAACTGATCTCTGCCAAGTAATTCCCAGCAAGAGTATTTTTTGAGATGATTTCTCTAATGCAACAGCACTTTCATGAAAAGAAAACAGTTTCTTTGTTTTGTTTTGCTTTTACATTACGGTGCTTATAAAATGGGCAAAATTTTGGTTTCATTGTTCATTTAGAAATGGTCTTGGAAGCAATTTTCAACCAGCTGTGTTTCTGTGGATTATTCCCCAGGTGCTGTTGATGACATACAGTATTACTGAATGTCACAAATCAGCCTGAGACATCATGTATTGTACAGTACAGATTATTTATTTTGCCAAGTCTGGGTTTTTCTTTCTTAGGTTAAGAGTTTGGAATCAGTCCCAAAGGTAATAAGGAAATTTGTGCACCAGTTAAATCTCTCTCTTGCCTGGCTCCCTTCCTGCTTTCTTGGCCTCTTTAGGGACACATAATCTGTGCAACCCATGTAGCTCTGATGCAGTTCTGTACAGGCTTCTCAGCTTCTAACAGTCCCCCACAGCTGCAAAGTGAGGTGCTATAAATCAGGTGTGGTAGGTTGCATTGCTTTGCTGCTAACCAGGTCAATTTTTCCTTAAAAGAAAATTTCAGAAAACCAATAACCATAACAAGTGGTGCAACATACTGCTGCAAATAACGAAATTTTTTGCTATCAGTGCACAAAGAACCTCATAACACCCTATTCAAAGGAAAAACAAACAAACAAACAAAAAAAACAGACTGGTTGCACAGGGATTTCACAGCTGGAAGTATCTCAGTTTGTATGCTCCTTTTGGATACTTCCATTTTTTATGACTTTAGTGAAAAAAATATATATATATATAGTTTTTAGTAAGTCAAAATCAGTCCAAAGGGCATTGAGCATGGCCAGAAGAATATCTGGATTATTTTCTCTGCTTAAAGGCAAGGGGGAGAACAAATACTGAGTTTCACTGACAACTAATTACATGAATCTTAAATCTAACAAAATGAATGCTTGTCTGCCAGTTTAAAAATTCAGCTTTCTTGATCCTCATAAGTCAAAAACTCATTTGTCATTAATTTTGTATATTAACAAGCATTAGAAAAGAAGAACCTTCAATCTTTCTGTTTCTGCAGATGCTTGGATTTCAATGTTTCATATAATGCTGCTTTTACACCTGAAATAACAACCCTGGTCTATATGTCAGACAACATCCTCATGCACATCCCAGCTGTTGCATCTCTCTGCCCTCCTTCGTATCATGCAATGGGAACTTAAAAAAAAAAAAATCAGCACTAGATGAAGCAGAAAGTCTCTAGAAAAACTACAGTAGTATCTCTCTTCACTTAAAAAAAATACAAAAAAAAAGTATATATTTATATATATATGCATATATATAGTCTGAGGCTTTAAAGTAATTCATAAGGCTTTTGCTGACACTATCCAGTAAAGAGATCTTCAGCAATTTGGGATTTTCTTTGAATGACTTCAACAATTAATATGTAGCTAAACTGGCGAGTTTGTTACACTCAAAATCTTGTCCATGGGCAAAAAGGAAGCACAATTTCCTTTAGATAAATATATCTAAGAATGAAAGTCCTGACTGTAATGCAGAATTTTTTCATAACTCCAAATGAACCTAACCTTTCCTCTTAATGCAATTCTTTGTTGTCATATCCTTAAATGACCTGCAGGTAGACAACGGTATGCTTTACTGCATAAACAAGTTCATGATAGATAAGACTGCAGTAGTAGACAATTTTCCTCAGTGTTGGTCCTTTAGCCAGTTTATTTTCTGTTGTCCAGTAGCCTGTGGTACTGATGACTGACCAAAATGCTGACAAAAGACTAAGCAGCTGGGACTAATCTTTCAATGTGTAGGTCTGTACTTCCTTTAAGAAATTTAAATTTTTGTTGAAAATTTTCCACTACAGACCTATCATTCTGACACATTTTGTGCATCTTCTAAATATTTGTTCTGACTTCTGACTGGGTTAGGATACAGGTAAGTGAGTAACGGTGCTTGCAGTCCTATCACTTCATTGTATTGACACAAACACGGACTGAACTGAAGGGAAGCTAGAATGTGTGTTGAAGCTTGAGCTTAAGAAGACCAAGAACAGGAGAGCAAGGAGTCAAGTACTAGTGGAGAGGAATATTGTCAGGGTACAGAAAGATGCAACTAAGCAATGTTAGCCCAGTGTGTAAGAGCTATGGGCTCCCTTCCTTCCAGGCTTTGTTCTAGATTTGTAAAGACTCTTTTGTTTCATCCCCACCATTTATTTTACCCCTATTTCTGAAAGCCTTTCCTTTATCATTTGAAGTGGTGATATGCCACACAGTTTGACTTGCAAAGGAGTCAGTCCCTTCTTTATGCCTGCCTTGCAGGGCTCCTCAAAGAACAAGCTCAGCCTTATCTACTGATGCTCTCTATCTGAGGAAAAGCTTTCTCAGTCCCACCCTTTCTGAGTACTCTTAAGGCAGCAAATTAAAAACTCAAAGCCTCTGGCATAGGGGAAACTGATTCAGATAAAGCAGAAACTGAGGATACCTTCTCCTATCTCACTTTGATGTTAATCAGATATGAAGACATTGGCAAGTTATTCAGCACTCTATCTAAACCAGCAATGTAATTCCTACAGGCAGGCTTGAAGCTCCTGGCAAACTGACCCTGTTTGTTTCCTCAGCCCATATGAACTCTGTTATTGCTGCTTCTGACTGAAATTCAAGATCTTCAGAAACTCAGTTGATGTTAGAGCCAAAATCAGAACTCTGGAACTCTCTATTCATGGGCAGCTAATTGGGCTCAGAAATATACACACCTCTTGTGCTTGAGCTAGCATGCCTGAACTCCACAGGCAGCAGCTGGGTGACCAGGGATTTTTTCTAAAGGGCCAATCTGTCCTTGGCTATAGCCATAACAATCTCACGCTGTAAGTGTAGGTGAAATACAAAGAATGGATATCGGATTCGTTCAAGAGTCTCATTCATTCTCCCTTCTCTCACAAAATGGATTAGAAAATATTACCAAACCCCCTTGAATCCAATGTTTATGCCAACTCATGCACATGAAAAGCTTCTCAGTTCATGGTCTGTTCAATGCCACATAACATTTATCAGACGTATGATTTTAAAAACTGACATTTAACAATCAAGTCATTGCTTCTACCACACAATGCCTTACCATGACCAGTGATACTAAGATGAAGAAAACCATGCCCAATTCATATCTGTTCAGAGTCCCAGCACGCTCTTCAGTGACTACTTCTATGCAGCTTTTCTTATATATGCAGTGACTAGATTTTATGCTACATTTTCTCATAGCTAGAAGGTAAATTGATTTTCCATTTTCTTTCTGATCATTTATTTAAAATAAATGATAATTTACATAAAGGCAGCTTTGCTGCAGCAAGTTGGACAAATCTACTCACTGATTAACGCTTTGCAGATATACGCTGTAAATTGTTCATGTGCCAGAAGACAGTGATAGTGGCTCCATAGGGATATGGCAAGCAGTTCAGTCTTGCAGGATGAAAGAAACAAAAACAAGGTAATATTTTATGGCCTGTACATAATTTAAATTCAATAATAAAGAAATCCATGGCTTACCACCCTTGGCCACATTCAGGCATGTAATATCATTTAAGAAGTGTTGGGGTATGAGAGACACCTACGTGCAGCTGGCAGATATGGCACATGGGAAATCTATCATGAGATAGAAATATATGCTGGAGATCAGGAATGAACACAATGGTATTCGCAGATAGCACTGGGCAACTGTACAGAAGCAGCTGAATTGAGTTCTCTATGTATATAACAATACATTACAAAGCGTTCTGTGCTTTTTTTCCCAGTTGAAATGTGTCAGCTCATGGACTGCATCTCAATAGTCATTGTAATATAAAGCAATTTGCATCACGGTTTGCTAAATATCCGTTTGGGATCAGAGTTTCAAAATAAACACTGCTGTTCAACAGAAGAAATTTTTTTTTTAAACTATCTTTTCTCCTCTTCTTTATTCCTTGTGGTATCATTAACTCTTTCTGTGCCCATAAAAAACTTGGAAGGTAGTGGGAGAGGTGCTAGCTTTCCTCTCCTTGTGCCCTGTCACAAGAATTCCCACTGCGCTCATTGCTCAGAAATGGCAGGCGTGGCAGAGACTTACACACAAGACTGAGATGGAAGTAAATGGAAAATTTAACACAGCTATAAATAGGCAGAGCTATTATTTAAGCTTCCACACATAGGAATTAACTGTCTTAAGAAGGATCTTTGGTATGAAAATCCTCTGAAGAGAATAATTGGTGAGGCCCCAGATGATCTTATTTGTATTTGTCAAGAGTCAGAAGCCAGTAGCCCTCTGCTCACAGAGTTTTGGAAAGAACTCTAAAAAGGAAACATAACTTCACTTTGAAGTCCGATAAATACGACTTAGAGAAAAGTGAGTTAAGGAGTTAAGTTTGAGATGATCAAAGATAATATGAGCAACTCCGTCCTTATAGGGAGAGAACATTTTTCAAAGTACTAGTACTGAATGCAGAGGCAGGATAAGATTCAGTGATGGAAAACTGAAGCTAGAAAAATTGTGATGGGAAATGAGCAACAAATGATTAACTGTTAATTTGATTAATGACTGGAGGACCTCAACGAGGGCTGTGATGGATTGTCCACCATCTGAAGACTTGATATCAAGCCTTAATGTTTCCCTGAAGCCATTTATTTCTTCTTGATATTGCTGGACTTTGTACAGAAATCACTGATAGTAACACTATGATCTGTACAACGTGAAAGGTGACAGCATGGTCTTTTTTGACCTTAAAATCCATGAAAAAAAAAAAAGAAAAAAAAAACCAGTGTCATTTTTCTGCTATGATATAAGAAGCCATACCAAGACAGGTCAGAAGGAATGAATAATGAAATGTGATTAACTTAACCTAAAAACAAACGTACCACTTTACTTACAAAAGCAAATATCAGACAGTGTTGCCATTGCTTCCAGTCTGTCACTGGATGGCAGAAGTTCAAGTGCTGTGTTTATACAGAGTCTAACACAAAAGGAGGCTCATCTCTAAAAAGATAAATACCTGATTGTAGGCAAATAGCTTGAATAAAGGAAAACACGCCCCTTGGAATTTCTGCTGAAATATGGCTGTGGAGAAGGTTTCTGAGACCTTTAGTCTTCAGGACAGGCTGAAGAGTTTCTCAAAACTTGGGAAAGTTCACAGGAACACAGACTAACTACTATCTTTCAACATGCAACTCTATATTATTTCAATTCACTTCCAGTCTTTGTCATTTTGAAGACCATGGACAACTCTAGCCATTGGTTTCTGTTGAAGTAGGATCGACTTTATCAGTATATGTAGAAATGGAAATCTGTGCCTAATTCTCAATTTCCTCACTTAACAGCAGGGTGGTGACTTTAAAACACTTTCCTGCATAAAACAAGTACGATCTGATCTCACAACTTAAGTTCAGTTTTGAAAGGATAACACAATGTGCTGGCACAAAGTTGTACTAATGAAGGTTAACAATGAACATTGGGAAAAAGTTCTTTACTGTGAGGGTGCTTAAAAATTGGAACAAGCTGCCCAGTGAGCTGGTTGATGCAGCATGCTTGTCAGTATTCAAGACACATTTCAATAGTGCCCTCAGGAATATGCTGTAACTTTTGGTTAGCCCTATAGATGGACTACATGATTTCTGCAGGTCACTTTCAACTGAACTACTCCTACTTTATTCTATTCTATGCTATTAGAATTCCATTCTATTCTATAAAAGCTAAACAATTTTCTGGGAGATGACAAAATTAAATGCATCTCCCCTAATAATAATTACACTGGCAGAAAAAGTCATTCAAGTACAGCAGATGGGATACAACAAACAATAAGGCAATGGTGCTGTAATACCACTTTCATTCACCAAGCTCACCCAGTCCAGTGTTCAAACAAATCACACAGAAGTGTGTTTGAAAGGGATTAGTGCACTGAAGGCGTCTGACCCCAGGTCAGAAACCAAATGACGAACCACATGGCTTCAGGCACTCACCTTGGGATTAAGCAGCAACACGCATGGATATGTCCTGCTGAAGTGTTTCCAGATGATCTTGTTCATCAGGTCAAGGCAATGCTGGCTTGCCACTCTACGTCCCAACTGACTGTCCTGCACACAGCACGTCATCCCCCATGCTGTCAGCTGTGAGGAGCCCAGCAGCCTGACACACTTCGCCACTGCTGCAGAGGCAGCAGACCAAACCCTGCAATAGGCTTACATGCCATTTCATGCAAGGAAGCAAAATAAACACCAACGTGGCATTTTCAGAAAATCTGCTCTCCTTTATGTCAGCACGACAATCCCCACTGACGTCAGCACACACAGGATTAGGTGAGGGCTTAGTGCTTTCAACACCTGTCCTTGCAGGTAGGGGACCAGGACAGCCCTGCAGGCCCACATTCATTGGACACGTACACCAGCATGAAGACAGCAACAAAGAAATCAGGGTCTGCTGCAAAACCCATCTGAATTCTTATCTGCCCCCACTCCCAGCATACTTGGCAGCCTTCACTGCACTGGATACTGCTATGGCCATGCTGCTAGCCAGCATGTTTCAGTCCAGCTTGGGTAAGCCCCTGCAAAGTGTGGTTATGTCTACAGCAGCAGGGTGGGCATGCCCTCACTGCGGTAGGAGAGATACAGAAATCTGAGAAGAAGGGCTGAGGCAGAACAAGAGCTGCATTGATAACGTGCAGAATTATGCCATCAGCACATGGTTCTGTCCTGGCTGATCTATTCCTCACAGTATTTTTTTTTTAATGCTCACTCACTTAATCCTCTCAATTGTCCTTCGCTGCCTCTGCTTCCACAGCTGTCTCCCCCCAGCTATCACCACTGAGTTCAGCAGATCTCAGCTGGGCTCCACGCTAAACATGAAGCTGAGGAACAAAAACGAGGAGCTGCAGAGCTCAGTAATGCAGCGATTGGTACTGTAGTAGGTGACCTCCTCCAAGGTCCTAAAATCCCTGCTATGCTCTCTGCGATGGGAGGGGACTTTCTGGGAGATTTCTCAGGAAGGAACTCTTCAGAAGAAGTTCAGGTCCTGAGCACATAAAATATGCCATGAAAATTCAACTCTCTAACTTCATATCACAGAATTTCACTTTTTTTTTTGGCCAATAATTGAAATCCATTCTGATATATTTCCTAAGAAAACATAAACACAGCATGCCCTTTCATTTTCCCCACAGTAGGCCAATCCCCCTCTCCTTCAAGTGAGAAAACCAAGAGGATAATGTTTCCATGCATTTTCTCACAGTGCACAGACAAAAGGCAAAGTGCCCTCACCAGAGCTACCATGGGCTGTTCAGGATGAAAATAGTTGTTGGGATTAAGATGTATGCCAGCTCCACCCTACATGTGTCACGAGGCAGGGCAGGCTCTCCTGTCCCTCCTCCCCTCCCCTTTCTTATGCCCTGCAGAATCCTCTGTGGCTGCCTTCTCTGCTCCCACACCTGACTCCAATCCTCACCCTCCTC
>JAOWBP010002392.1:44956667-44967293 GCA_028571105.1 Tragopan temminckii
AGGCTGCCATCTTCTTCCTGTTGGAAGAGATGATTACATTCCCCTCCAGGAGCAGTCCTTTAGTATCAGGCTATAAAGGAAAAGGAAAATGAAACAGCAATAACAACAACAACGAGGTTTGTGGGCTTTTTAAAATAAAATTTCTTCCCTGCCCAACAATAAGGCACATCAGGGTAATGCTTTACTATGTCTGTGTTTCTTCCCTTATATAGACGGAACATGCTAGGTCTGAGAGACAAAGTCCTCAAAACTTGTGATTAAGGAGAGTTATCATCAGCTTGCGTATAGGTCTGGGTATGGCAGCTGTTTAACTCCTAAACCTCCTCCAGAAACAGCAGTGCCTACGCAGTCAGGCTAATTGCCAGAAGCTTCTGCAAAATCCTTTGGGAAGAGATGGTTGGAAAGGAGGAAAAAACACTCATTTCTATTACAGTCACAAAACAGTTTGGACAAATGGCCATATGCATTAGGGCAAGAGGATGAGCTCGGCCTTTTTTTTGGAGCATTCAGCACAAAATTCACAATTCCATCTGACCTCTTGTGACTTACAACTGTTTTATTTTGGTCTCCAAAATCAGGCCAGTTTGGCAGTGAGAAACTTAGTATAGACTGAATGTCCAGGCAACTTGGGAGGCTAATACAGTTGGTAACTATTGAGTTGCTTACATGTAAAAGTTACTTCTGCATTTAGAAGCTCAGTTGACAGTCTGGTCTCAGCTCAGTATTTCATCACTCGTGTTGCAGGCAGGCTAGAAATATCAGAAACTTGCTGATCACATTGCACAAATTTCCAGTGCAAACTTATCGAAGTTCGCAAGAATCACCTAAGAAATGTATTTGCACAGGTTTTGTTCCCAATGACCTTTCAGAAAATACAAGAAAACTTCTCACTGATCTTGATTGTTTTGGCATAATGTAGGCTTAAGGAATAATCAGGAACATAGAGAAGACTAGCAATGGAACTTTGTATACCATTTCCATGCCAGTCTTTCAACAATTAAGAAAAATGGAAGGAGGTGCAGAAGCTAAAGTCAAAAACTAGAGAAATACTTCACAATACTAAGGTACTGAGAGTACCTTAGTTGGTACTGAGTTGGTACTTAGTTGGTAAGATACTGAGAGTACCTTAGTCAAGAGGAAGCCTTGAATTTGACATTATAGCACCCAAAGCCTGGAATGGTGAAGGCCAACATATGTAATCCAAACTTGCTGGGCACAGACAGACTCCAAACAGGGAGATCTCTTAGTTCTGTTAGAACCGAGTCCAAACTACAGCTAGAACACAAACAAATAAAATGTTTGTTCTGGTCAAATGAACTACTCACAGGGAAGGTTCAACATATCTCAGATCATGGACAGCTTACTTTGCATCTACCTGCAGAGAACTAGGGAAATGTGCCTCGAGAGAGAAGACAAGGGCCAGGAACTGAAGGGAGGAACTGGGTTTGAAATCATGCATCAGGAATGGGACGTGGTCCAACAAACACCATTCCTAATTGAGAAAGCAAGATTCTGATGTGCATAAAAGATTTCAGACTTCCCATATCCTTAGTTTGTCTTGTACAGAAGAGAGCGCTGGTTGCACTAGCAACCACTGGGCAGAAACCACACCTGGTAATGAAGACAATGGAGAAAAAAACGTCAAATCTTTTATGAGCTCTTTATTCCAATGGGTGATCTGTCTGATCAGGAAGGACAGCAGTTGTTGGTTTCAGTTTTCAGTCTTTCACTCACACTATCATGAGTGAAACCTTTTTAGAAGAGTCATAATCTCTTGAAGCCTGCTGCATCATAATCTGCTGGTTGTTCAGAAAATACACTTCACCAAAATACCCAGGAATTGAAGTACAAAGCAGGTGTCTCTTGCTGACCCAGCAAGTACCCGAGTCCCCAGTGATGTACATTTTTCTTCTTGTTTGGTTGGCTTCTGCATTTCATCATGACATGCTGGTTAAATGACATGTGAAAACTTGCAGACATTTCATCTTGTGTCTGTATTAGATTTGTATCTAGCTCTAGACTGCAAGAAAGGCGGCAGGGGAATATAGGAGGGACTTGCAAGGGGAAGTATACGACAACATATTCTTTGAGATCACACTGCTAAATATTCCTGGAATTTGTAGGCGACACAGCAGTGAGACACTGCATGTTGTTTGCTGGGATCAGAAACTCAAGGTCACACAGAGAGCCTGGGTAAATCCCTGCTGTCAGCTCTTTGCTTCTGAAACTCTCATTTCCTCCTTCTCTCACATACACTTATGTTCCTTTAATCATAGGACTTCCTACTTCTTTTTTAAGCAAAAGCTGACAATCAAAGTTCTTTTCCTTTGTTGAAACATGAATTTTTACAAAAGGGGAAACGATTTACCATACTTGGGACACAGCAAATAATTATAATTGTTCCACTTAAATGTCCAAATATATCTTTCTCAATTTGTCCACATTTTTAAGCAATTGTTCCCTTATTCTGAACCTATTTAGTAACATCTTGTAAACATTTGTCACAGTTAAAATAGTACTCCTCTCTGGAACTGAAATGCTTGGAACAAATTATGAGAGAATCAAAAATGTTGAGGTTTTTTAATGCTAGTAATTTTTGCCTAAGGATTTTCTGATGATAGAACACGCTGCTTATGTATGCTTGATTTATGCTAACACAACTTTATTTTTCTTTCTCCATATGAAGCTTGACAGCCACCAAAGTACAGATGATGAAGGCTTACTATGGTACCTCTCACACTAGCCAGGAAGTCTAAACCAGCAGACTTTAATGTAAAATTCAGGAGGTATAAACGACTCCATCATGCAATTCCATTAAATCCTGCAGAAGCTGAGCAAGCCATCTGCAGTTTCTGCAAATAAAACTTCTGTACGGGTTGGATAAAGCACTGACTCAAGTTCCGGCCACCATCCTTAAAGCGATCTATCTTCTCTGCTGATAGAGCTTACCAGCTTAATGACAAAATGTGAAATTTTGGTCACAGAGTTTGACAATCCAAAAATAAAATCCAAATTTTGTGTTGAACTTTTAATTATTGTTAAAGGTGAGGTAGATGGCAGACACCAAAAAGAGAAGTTTCAAGCACGAACCTTATGATAATGGGCCAGCATCATGGTCTTCCCCCATTTCAAATCCAGTGAGTTAATGCACTGTAAAGGCTGCTGTGGCTGGAAGCTGTTAAATTGTTATTTAATCGCTGTTTCTAAGCACTATTGAAACTGAAGCTTGTTCCCAGCACCATGAAGCAATCAGTGTACCCTAGAAACATGCCAGAGGCTGTATTGAGGGTATTGAGTGTATATGAGGGTATTTCCATACTAAAAAGCCTTCATTTACTACTCTAGCAGGAAGCAATCTTTCTTGGCCAGATGACTAGGTTAGGTCTTAGGTGACTTTCTCCACTATCTGAGAAGAACACCACATTCTGTTCACCTGAACAACCTTGCTAGTACTGGGGCCTGCCTCTGTGCACTCCACCACGAACTCCAAAAACTGGAGCTTATCCAGATTGTTTCCACTCTGTTCGGATTCATATTGCCCTTCAGTTCAATGCATATTTGCACTAATAGCCTATTTATGGTATGTCAGGCATCCTACTGTAGAGATGCAGTTCTTGAAATTATGATGAGTTTATCCTTGTTGGCCTTCTTGACAGTCTATCTCTTTCCATTTTTAATAGCAACTCAGTATTTCCATTGCAAAAGTGACCATGTCACTCCAAATGCTTTCAAATTATTCCTTACTTACATATTGTTAATTATAGCACTACTTTTCCAGCTCCAGCATTCACTGTTCTTCTGTATCTGCATATCACCTCTGTCTTTAATCACTGAAACCAACATTTGAGACTCTTTACTAAAAAACACTACACATAACTCTTGCAGCAGGCTGTTAGAATCACAGAATCACTCAGCTTGGAAAAGACCTTAAAGATCATCGAGTCCAACCACAACCTAAAACTCTGAAAAGCAACCACATCTCTTTTTTTTTATTATTATTATTATTTTTTTTAATATGCCCTAAGAGAAAACCAGAAATGCTAAGCTGGAAAGCCTTACACATACTGCTAATCTTATTGTGAACCTACAGGTTCACGATCTCCAAGTACCAGCCAATAGTCAGCTCTTCAAATTACCCAGTTCTTTGTAATTAATACATGGGAGAAACATGTTGAGTCAACTACTGACTTGCAATTTAACATCTTTGATATTGCAAAGCATTTCATTATCTAGAGACAACATCCTAAACATCAGGATGCTTTTTCAAATATTCCATATAGGAAGGCTCTATGTATTCACTCATCCTATCACATAATCTTCTAGCATCTATAGCCCAAAATCTTTTCAAAATCCCTGGAAATGCATGATTCAATTAGAAGAAAAAAAATCAATTTATACAAAGGCTTAAATAGTATCTTCTGCATAATGAAGAACTTACTGGTTCACCTTGGGTTATGCTGAAAAGGCCTACTTTGGGGCACTGAATTCTTGCAGCCTCAGGTTTGTTTAGATAAAAGGAATGTTTTCTGGCAGCTGCATAAGCAAATGAGTACCCAGTCATCCACTCTAATTTAGGTTATGTAAAAGTTGGTGGGTGTCAGCAACACATTTGCCTTCTGAAGGCAATGCCTGGGTTGCACTCTGTTGGTTAGTGTGGCTGCCAGCACTCTTCTCCCTCCCACGTACCTGTTCTAGTAAAGCTCTTTTAAAGACCAAATTACTTCACAGGGTGTGACACAGTATGAATATTGTACAGCGATCTGAGGTGCCTCTTGCCTCAAGCAGTCATGGCATTCATCCAGCTGGAGTTAAAATGTATTCTTTTCTTTTTTAGACGCTTTTCTGCTGTCATCAACCTCACATGCAAATGCAGTGCTATCTTGGAAAAGATCTGGATCATAGTATTTTGAAATAGATGGGACACTTATTTGGGTCTTTTTACATAGTGTGACCATTGTGCTATAAGGTCCCCAAGCAAGCTCTAAGAGAACTGGTTTGTTTGCTCAGTGTGCAGTGGCATGCAGAGACACCAAAACAAGCTCTGACAAGCCCAGCACCAGATTCAGAAGCAATGCAGACAGCTGGAGCCATGCTCCAGGGCCATGTGTTGGGGAGCAGCAAAGGAGAAGTGAGCCAGGAGCTGAGGGTAAAAACAGGCAGGCAGGAGGAACATCTCACTGGCAAGGGGCTGTTCTGCAGGACTTGAATGGGACCAGCAGGACAGACCAGCAGTCCAGAGCATCAAGGCAAGGCAGGGTGGGTCAAGCCAGGGAGCCAAGTTCAAGTGTGGCTGCAACATAGTTCTCACTCTAAACAAGGGAAGGTCTGTAAATATATGGCTTTCATAAAGACCTTTTGACCTTCTCAGCCAATAGGCACTGCAATATCATTCTCAAATTGTGTATTAAGTAGTAATATCTGGATACAGACAACAGAACAAAATACAGAAATACATCAGACAGCCACAAGCACAGGGAGCCTCCAGTACCTACCACACACTATCACATATGCTAGCTGGAAAAGACAAAGGAGAACAAGGTGACATTACACCACACACAGCAGGTCATTCATCTATGTAGTGCTATTCATTGCTGTAGTTTTACAGTAGATTCCTCTTCTTTGTTGCACACACCAGCATTAGTTCCTTCCACATTTCAGGCTTACCTCTTTCTGTACTACTGCATCAATGCCATTCACTAGCACACTGACAGAGCACACTGTTGCCTTTGTCATGCACCTTTGGAAGCCAAGGCTGCACACAAAAATGAATTTAGTTCACTTGTCCTTGCTTTTTTTTTTTTTCCCCTTTTATTCAGAAACTAAGCATTACACCTGGGGATTTTTAACTGTAGAAGAAGAGAGGTGTAGAATATGTTGATTGAATCATTTCAATTTGGATCTTCCAGAAACAGATCATTTGTGACTCCTTCTGAGGGTCAGTGGTCAGGGGATTTGCAGAGTTTTCATTTGTATTTTGTTTTTAGAATATTTAATTTGGAGTCAGAAATTACTGTTCAGATGGAAGACAGTATGTGATAACAATTGTTATTGCTCAGGCAACAGGAAATCTAATTTTATATATCCTTGAGGATGTTCATCGTAGCTGGAAAAATATGCAGAAGTGCCTGTGACCGGCCCAGGACTTTCTAATTACTTGTTTCTCATACTTGCGAATGGAAAAACCACAGGTTTTTCTGAAGTTTGGAACTGGGTAAATGGACCTCACCTTCCTCCAGGTTCTTCTACTTTGACTAACTGAACTGGAGAGGACTGGTAACAAAAATGAAATAAGATGGGGAAAGACATACAGAAACAACATACCATATAGCTGTTTCAGTGTAACCTGCAGAATGCCTTCAACTACTGCATCCACATTCAGATCCTGGACTAACGCATAGTGCAAACCCCACTTTGACAGGCACCTGTATTTTTAACAAAATTGTATAATTTGCATATGTAAAGATAGAAAATTCAGTCTCTCATGCAATAAAACAATCATATGGTAACAAAAGCAAAAAGTTGCTTATTATTAATTTGCCGTTTTGGTGCATTCTGAGAACATTTACTTCAGTTCTTACCTACACTGTGAACTTCTGCAATTACACAGATTCTTGGTAATGGACTAGATGAAAAAAAAGGAATGTTTCCCTGGAGTCAACACTTGCAGCTGCAGGTCTCAAGATTCTGAACTGCCACCCCACAAATTACATTTTTGTTTTTAAATGTAAAAATAAATTAAAAACATTGATGTAGGCATACATTATTATTATTTTTATTGCTCATTAAAACGTCAGTGTATGAATTATAGCACTATGGTGTAAAAATGCAATGTTACGGAGTGCTCTAATAGTATGAGGTCCATTATAACGTGGTTTTAAACATGAAGCATGAGTCTCAGTATGGATTTCCAAATAAAAAACAAGCCTTTGAGGTAAGTGGATTAATAATAATTAATTTATCTGGAATTGCAATACTAAATGAATACAGAGTGGATTTGCACGAGCCATATTCAAGACATGACAGAGTGAAACAAAGCGTTCAGAAATTGAATAGAAAATTCTCTTTTTCTTTTTGACCTATACAGAGATATTTGTTCTGCACAGTAGATGAATGTTAAACTACAACCATGATGTGTCAAAGGGTCGCGCATGAAGAAAACAGAAAAGCAAAACCTTTCCTACGTTTCCAGCCAGAAAAACAAATGAACAAGAAACCAAACACAACTATGTGCTTTGAAATTTTAAAAATAAGAATAAAAACAATTTAAGTAAAACAAAAATCACATCTCTGGGTGATTCTCCACCATGACAACATGCTGATGCATATCAACTCTGGCCTTGGGATTAAACAAAACGACAGTACTATTCTCTAATTCAGAAGCAAACCCATACAACCGGATGGACTGCCAGGGATATTATTGCACTTGTAGCAGTGGTGCTTCAACTGGCCTGAAAGCTACTTTCATTGTATTAAGAAACTGATTTTTTTTTATTTTTATTTTTTTAAATGTGTAATCTTACTCAAAAGAGGCGTTGTAAAAAGAATGGTGCCCTAATTCAAACAGCCATAACCTTTACAAAGCAGTTTAAACATCTCCGGCACAACATGAAGCTCTCAAAATGCCTCCAACACTTACAAAAAAAGTCTTTAAGAATAACATTTCCCAGAAGACTGGTGGGCAGAGTACCAAAGAAAGGAAAAATAGAGAGGGGCGTTAGTTTCCCTACAAAACAATGTCTTACATCACACAGCAGATCAGAAATAAATAAAATGAAACTTAAGAGTCCAAATATAAATCCTTGGATGATACTGCAAGAGTTACAGGCTTCATGAAACCAATGTCAGTGTATTTTGTCAAGCACAACGCAGTTACTATATACAGTATATGTGTTTATCAGGTAATGCCAACTAACAACCCACTAATGGATGTTAAAAATATATTAAAACAACATACTTATAAAAACAGATGGCAACCCCTAATGACACATAGTTACATACGATGAAGTCCAGCTCTCTGGAGTCCAATAGATTGACATCTGCAAGCATCAAGAAACAGTTATCCGAGGTGTAAACAACATAATTAACAGAACTGAATCAAGCTGCAGGGGAATTAGACTGTCAAAAATATCTCAAGTCCAATCATAAAACTCTCTGCAAGTGTTACCACTGCATAGCTGCAGCAAGGCAACCATCAATTTGAAGGTTTTACACTGCCTTATTTTTTTCAAAGGAGCTTCTAAAGGATGTGCTATTTACCATGGTGTTTATGAACACAAACTATGTAACAAACATAAAGCACTTGGGTTTAGAAGCACTTATGGAAGAATCCTTGACATCTTTAGAGTGCATTGTGCACACACTAGTAGATTCCTCCTCTGTATTATGACCTGGCATCTTGTTGTTCAGAGCACTTCTACTTACTAAGAAGAAAGATTCCTCCCCAAGAAACCTGTTTATCTGATTTGGGCAGCCACAACGCCTCTATCTCACTTTGCTATAGTAAGGCATGTACAATGAAGATGACAATGTTGTTTCTCCACGGATGGACAAAAAGACCCAGTTCTTCCCTTTGTTTTTTGCTCTGCTTCTCTGCTCTGTGACAACTGCAGATCAGTCAGCATCCAGGTGCTCTTGTCTAGTAAGCAGAGGCTTCTCATTTGTATCACCAATCTTTTCCCGCATCTCTTCCACTGCCTTCTGCAAAGCTTTTCGTTCCTGCTCAAGATTGAGAATTGACTCCTTCAATTTGCCTTCATTAGTCAATAAAAGCTCTACTGTGGCTTCAAGGTTTTGGATCTTTCCATTAGCCACCTTTGACAGAAAGAAGGGAGGAAAAAAGGAAGAAAGAAAAAAAAAAAAAAAAAAGGAAATTAATATCTGACTAAATACTTTCCAAAATGAAGGAAAACTATAAAGGTAAAATCCAAGCATGAATGTGATTGGACGTGTTTATTTTAGATGGCTACTAGAGTGTTCTCTCTAACAAGAAACTTCCCTCTCTCAACTTGATTGCTTTGGATCACAATTAAGCTTAGATTCTAAGGTGATGTAGATCAAATCAAAAAGTTACTGAAGTTAGTAGTTTACATATCAAGGAATGGCAGATTACGATAAGCTTTTGCATGGGTCAGTTGTGAGACATTTTTGACCAACCATGTTTGATGAATTCCAAATTGTTTGCAAAGCAAAGACAACTTAGCCTGTTAGATGTATCCCCATTTAATCTCAGCACTGAGTCCAACAAATGCTGGACTTGGAGCAAAGGGGAAAGTGTGGATTTAGTCTGATACATATACGGACAACAAATCTTGATAAATTCCAGTTGCTGTGCATTCCCAATTCTTTTTCAAGAGGCTGGAGATAGGGACATTCTAATTCACGTGAAACAAAATATAAGATCATTTCAATTCCTTGCGTGAGATCTGTAGCTAAGGTTTTTTGACAAAAGCAGAGATCTGTTTGGAAGTTTCATCACTGGGTAATGTTTGCAGACAAAAGCAGTGGATGGTCTCTGCTTTCAGTTATTTCCCCTTCTGAGGAGTTCGCTGCTCTTCATATATAACTACTGCAGGTTAACAAGTTCAGCCTTTAGGGGCAGAATATTGACAAATCATGACCCACATATTTTGGTCACATTTTTTGCTCGCATCTGCAATATGTCACCTTTCACCACTGGAAAGGAAGGCAAATGAGGCCCACCTCCAAGACAAAGGGGCTGCAACCCTACAGGATAGTCAAGTTTCCCTCTCTGATGTTAGGTGCTGAGTTGCCAGCACTGAAGTGGAGATGACCTTTGTAAAAACAAACAAAAACCACTTTGGACTGCAAAGCCTTTAGGCATGGGAGCAGGGTGGAAAATCTCCTGCTGCAGCTACCTATAGGACATCTCATCTTGAATCTGATCCCAAAAATCCTTTTCTCCTCTGTCTCCTACATTCAACAATTTCTTCATCTATGTGTCTGAAGCTTTACAAAAATGTCCTGCAGAGCAGTTTCTCTTTCGACATCTGTAAGATTCATCTTACAACCTGCAACAGTTTCAGATCTTGCATGGTCAGAATTTACATTTTAAGAAGATTTTTGTTAAGAGAGTTTCCACTAGGTCTGCGCTGTTGGCTGGCCTTAGTCATTGTATACAATAAACTACCGATGTTTGAGAAATCTATACTCCTTTCACCTATGAATTTATGGAGTCTATGTTGTTGACAATAATCAAGAGCTTTGAAACTGTTAGTAGAGCATATTATCTGTTTTTTAACCTTGAAGTCCCTTTTTTCAATCAAATTAACTGCATGATCAGAAGATTTATAACAAACATTCTGTTATAAAGCAGTCAGAAAGCTGACTTCTTGAGCAGTTAAACAAAGGAAAAACCCTACAGAAACCAGATGGTGTACTGCCAAAGGCTGTGGATTGAATGGGCACAGAACACATACTAGACATTATTATTTCACATATTATCTAAGTCACGTGAATAACAGTTTTTCAATAAATAAAGAAAACCAACAACCCCTCCTCCCCATTTTTGCAAGAAAGGCCGTATCTTTACAGATAACATAAGCCACAGATGACGCAGCTCTAATTTGTGACAAGGGCATTAGCTTTTCATTTTCAATAGGCAGCTGT
>JAOWBP010002392.1:44968608-45013155 GCA_028571105.1 Tragopan temminckii
GCAGATAAAGAAACTGAGGGGCACAGAGAAACCTGAAGGAAAACAAATCAAACACCGACCAATTATCTCCTTTGGCAGCAGTGAAAAAGCAGCTAAATGAAAAGGATAAGCGGCCAATTACAGAACACAGAAGAAACAAACGTAAAAGTGATTTTAAAATGCATCTTGAAAATAGCTCAAGATTAGAAACCCATGATTTATTATTTACTTTTAAATCTCTTGTAATTTATTTCTCCTATAAATAAGTAAAAAAAAAAATCTTAAATGTCTGATGAAATATCAATAATTATTTCCTATTTTATTCACTGCATTACCTACACATTATTTATAGTTAAATAAACCATCAGGATTATGAAATGTTCATCTGCTATATATGCTATTAAAAATAATCTCAAGTATTGTATAGAAGAAGAAATACAAATCCAAACGCTGAAGACAGAGTTTTAATCTGGGTTTGGCTACACATATGGAACACTAATTTTCTGTATGATCTGAGCATCTCTGGAGAAAACACACTGCTGAAATTTGGAAAAAAAAAAAACAAAAAACAAGTGCAATTCAGCAAAGAAACTGTTAGCTCCTCTCATTGCCTCTACCACTTCCAGCCTTTCTGCTTTTGAGAAGGGAGGGAAATCCCTGTCATCATATCCAGAGTATCAAATCTGAAAGGGGTGAAAAATGAGGCAAATCAAAAGCTTGATTTGAAAGCTAACTAACTGAAGGCAAGCTGTGGCATGTACACTGAAAGCCAGGTTGCAAGAGGGGTAAGGAGCTGTATATGGACTTCAGGGCACATCAACCTGCCACTCTCTTCAAAGGCAGACCTGGTCAAAGAATGAGAATGGTTCTGCCTTGTACTCACTTCTGCCTACCCACTTTTAAATTTAGAGCAGTCAGAGATGCCTGAACAGAGCGTCTTGCCATCCTCCTGCTCAAAGCCAGTGGCTTCCTGCAGGTCACTAGAGCACTCTGAGTCTTTGTAGAGTTGTGCACTTTGGGCTTTAAAGCCTGGTAGACAACGTATACTTCTGTTTACCCACTAGAAATCTCCCACTTTCCCCTTTTGTTTCAATTCACATATATATAGTTTTGGGGCCATCTGCTAGCTTAGTAATATTGCATAGTTCTCCCAGTCTGCTATTTAAAAAAAAAAAAAAAAAAGGCTCTAGAATTCCCAGTTTTTGCTGTCCATAATCTCTGTCTAAAATAGGAGGCCACACTCCCCTAGTTTCTTCAGGGTGAAGTACAAAACCACTGCTGCAACATATACCAAGACAGCACCATAAAAGCCAGAATAGACAAAGTCTAGAGGAAGGCCTCTAGTTCTGTAAAACCCAAGTCAACATTTTAAAGGCTCTTATAAGTCAACTTCTGCTCCTGAAATTAGACTTGGAAAGCAATATTATTTGGAGACCCCAAACTCTCAATTTCATTAAATGCTTCATAAAGTGACCATAACCAATGCATATATGTAAGAATACAGGGGTACAAGTCATACAATTTCAAAATTTTTCAGCATCTTCAGAACTACAATTACAGAATTTTTCTCAGCTGGAAGTAACACAATACACTGCTGTGAATTTTCTGCCAAGAACTTGTTAAAAAGAATATTATTTCTTTGCATATTACTCATACATTCAAATTATTTCATACCTGACTAATCGTCTTTTCCATCTGTACCAAACCCAAGTTGGGGAGAGTGTTTTTAATAAAATCAACAATAGTTTCTAGGTTCTCATGCTGCAGAATCAAGGGCTTGTGGCTTCCCAAAAGGCTTAAGGCCACTTTAAATATAGCCTCTGATCCCTGAAGGAACAGCATATCTGTGAAAACAAAGGAAAAAATAGAGCACATAAGTAAGCCCATCTTTTGACAAGAATATTAAAACAATAAAATGTCCAAGAATAACAATTTCTCCTAAGGGTGATCTGGAGGCTAGATATACTCTGCCAGACATGTACATTTATTACTGAGGCTATGGTCTTAGATTTCTTGCAGAATCCCAACTATGACTACAACTTAATTTGTTCAGTGAGTTTTCATCCAACAAATCCAACTCAAATTTAAGCGAAGAACACAAAATAAGCCAGGTAGTCAAGTTTGGCAGTTTCACTACTTTTTGTGCGTTTAATAGCTTTGTGGGCTTTTTTCTTTTGAGATGTTTGTGGGAATAAAGAAATAAAATACAAGCTGTGGAATTTACTGCTAAGTCTGCAGCTCTGAAGTTAAATGGATCCCTGCTCTCACTCCCATTTCAGATCCTAACAGAGCAGGCAGAAACTAATTCTAAAGACACGACTGAAGATTTGAAGCTCTGTTTTCTGATCTGATGGACAAAGCTACAAAATCTCAGTAAGACAGCGTTGAGGCATGTGTAGATAAATGCGCATTTTCCAGCAGCATTAAGTTTCATGTGCATGTGCTTATTTTTAGAAGGTGTCTCAACCACTTACATTAATATTCTAACAGCTACAGGAATAAGTACCCTGAAATCTTAGTAACACAGCTTAAGCGTTAACATTGCAGGTGGCCCTGCAGTGACAGCACCCTGGCATACATTCAAGCACAATGAAGCCACAGTACATAGTGACCTTTCAAATGCAACTTCCTTTCTTTTCTTTTCCTTTACAAACTTCCTATGTCTTTAAAGAGGCAAGATATAGAAGACTGCAATCAAAGCATTAGACAAGAAACAAACTCATCTGACTCCAGTCACAGTATAAACAGTGTTGTCCTGCATCTGACTTTCCTGCTACAAAAACTCTGAATCTTCTATTGGTTTTACCTAAAGATTAATTATGAGCCAAAATATATAACATATGAAACAGTACTGGTGGATACATCTTTATAATGCTTCACTTTCATTAGATTCTGTTCAGAACTGTTGAAAGCTGTACAGATAATTAAAAATTAAAATTCAGTTTTTCTGTTTGACTCATAAAACAGTCTTCTAGTTAACGTCTTTCTTGCCCACTGCTTTTACTTGTAAGGAAAAGAAAGATAATGTAGTTTTATTCTGAATTTCCTGTACTTGCTTTTATTTAGAAAGGGCTTTTCTCCTTCTCTTTCCCTTTCTTGTATTTGAAGCTGCAAATGAAGTAGCTGAGAATCACAAAGTAAGATGATAACACAACATACCGGGTACCTTCACGATTTAAAAAATTAAAGTAAGAAAAAAAACATGTGATAATGGAAATGACTGCTAGCGAAATCAAAGGTTTCTCTGATGTAGTAAAGAACATGAAAATACTAACTGCAATTCTTTGTAAAAGCAATTTTTTTTCTTTCCAAATTTGTATCAGAATGAAATTTCAACCCGCTACCCTGCTCGTTCACATTTAAGATGTTGAAACAGTAAGTCATTTCACTTCTCATTCTCACTGGTTGAGAAAGAAAAGTACAATGAATAAATAATCATAACCTTGCACTCTGTTGCTACTCGTTCCAGAAGTTGCATAAAATTTTTCAACTAATTCAACGTAAGGCAGGAATGATTGGAAAGGGATAACAGTAGGAATCTGCCTCAATTGTCTAATGAAACTGGAAATCACGGGAAAATGTTTTATAATGAAAGCTGTATGTTTTGACATGGAATGCTAGAAAACAGCTAAGAAACACGAAGAGAAAACCAAAGCAGAGAATAATGCATATTTGTGATTCAGCACCTGCCCCACAAAGAGTTTAACTCAAGGTGACCTGTAAGTTGTTAACAAATGTCTGTATGAGCTGAGCTGGTAATACAGAGCTGAAATCCTTCTCTCATTTAAAATAGAAAGTACTTAACAAAGACCCATTTGTTATCCACTCCCCATACTTCCTGTTCAGTGGGCTGCCAGCCAACGCCAGCACAGTGAAGGTACCAAATTAATGTCAGCGTGACTGGCAGCCTAGAGGATTTAAAATTTAAGTTTTATCTATAATCTTGGAATAAAATAAACATTACTTTTACCAAGTCTCCTCTTTAAATAAGTTAATATGGGTATTAAAGAATACATCTTTGTTATGCCATACTTTCATTAGATTGAGCACAGGAGAAGTGTTGAAAGTTGTACAGATAATTAAAAAGTAAAAAGCAGTTTTTCTGTTTGACTCCTAAAACTGTCCTTAGATTAACCTCTTCCTAGCCCATTGCTCTTACATATTACTTGTGAAACACTTGCAAAAGTATGCTTTATAAAAAGACAAAAGAAGCATTCTGTAACAATTGTATAAGTAGCAGCAGGGTTTCAAACATCAAGGGTTCAAAGAACACATTACAAAATGGCAGTATGCTCTAAGTCTTCATAGCCTACAGATGAGTTATTCTGACATTAGAAGGAAACATTAATCTCAAGAGGTCAAATCAGTGAGCAATGAAAATGTACCTAAGCTCTTCAAAAGTCTGTGAATACAGGAGTCAGAACTGGCTGGATCCTAATTTGCCATAATGCTTATAGCAGCCACTAATAAAGTGACAGTTTTTGCCTTTTTTCAGGTTTGCAGTTGCTTGTTTCAGTCTTTAACATGGGTGAAGATTAGATTTTACTTTCCAGTGTAAAATAATGTCCACCACTCTCTATTTATATAATTCCAGTAAACACTGTTTCAAGAAAGATATTCCTACATACTTTCAGACATTAAAAACCTGCAAGTGTTGGTCATGCTGTACTTTCTCTCCAACAAACATTTGAGATTTAGGTGACAGTTTAAATCACATACGCTTTTCTGTTCTTGATCTAAATTCAACTCTATGGAGATCATGCATCTTTGCCTTCTATTCTAATGCAAAATCTTGCTTTTGAAAGCTCTGAAAGGCAGAAATCCAAATATAGTAGATAAACAAAGCACTTTTATAATCTTCATTGCAGTCAACAGTCCAACTCAAAGACTGTTACTGTCATGTACAGTACTGTGATAGATTAAGAATAACTGAAAGGTGAACCTGATGATAATCTCAGTACGTGACACTTGCATACAACAATTCATTTAATTCTTCAAGGTTATTACTGACAGATAGTTAACTTCCATTGACAGCTATCTACTTTGAACTTTCACAAAATAAAAGTAAATAAAATTAAAAATGAATGAAAAAATAAGGCAAAACGCTATTGCTGTTTTTCCTGGAGATAAAATGCTAATGACAGGACATGTCGTTCTATTTAGTGTATATTATCCTTATCACTGTGATTTCTTTTAACACTTGTAGCATGACCAGAAACAGGACTGGATTGCTGTTGGCTCATCTCAGAATCTGCATTTATTATTTTTTATTGTGGTAAATGATACTGTAACTTTCAAAGACATTAAAGTATCAACATTAAGAGATGTAACTACACAATGATTAAGTGAGTCTAAGGAAAAGGCAAAAAAATTCCTATTAGAAGACAGAAAACAGAAGGAGAGTTCCAATCTGTCCTGCTTATCATGGTAGATATAGTACCACATAATGCAATGGAAAAAACAAAAGAACAAAAAAGAAAATAAAGCACTTTCTCAATATCAATTAATCTATAAAATGCATCGATAAGAAAGCATCAAGGTGAAATCCTCATGTGAATTTATTTAAAAAAAAAAAAAAAAGATCACTACTTCTACAGATTCCAAATAATAGTAACAGAAGTAACTTCAGAGCCTAAACACTGTGTGCTTCATAACATTTACCAGTTTTTGCAAAGTAAGGTGATTATCCTTCAGGCTAAAAGTGTAAGGACAACTAACAGGAGTTTAAAAGCTCAATGCTTCTGCAGAGTAAATCCATGATTAAATTGTAAGGGTCATCCCTGTGTATGTTTTAGAAACATAACCTTCAAAATCATTTTCCAGTTACAGTGTTCGAGACAGTGATAATGGAATAAATTGATACATTTCTCAGATGATGCCTTGTGCACATCTCTTTTCAGCTTGCAACTCAAGTAACTCTAGGCATTTAAGTGGTATTGTCATGCCACTGTGCTTTAAAGGTAACAAATCTAATATTCTCTCTACAGGTGATTACAGGGTGGAAAAAGGTAGCAATGAGAATGAAATGTGAGACTGTTTGGAACTGTTGTATGTTCTTCTCTCTTCTTCTATTTTACTGCAAACACTACATGTTTCATAGGACGACTTTCTATTGATGAACAGTAGTACAAAACAAAAGTAATACTCCTGGATGTCTGGAACAGGTTGGATGATACACTGTTCCTCACAGCAGGATTCCAAATACAAGATGTCAAGAAGAACATATTGAAATTTTATGAAGAATTACCAAATACTCTTGCGACAAATCCGAGGGGAAACTGTGAGGCAAACATGGTGAGAAACCAGGGAGCAGCATAGAGGCTGGGGCCAATCTCATGTTCCTCAAGGTGGTTATAGAGGTCTCGATGGTAGTCATGAAGAAGTCGGGACAGTTGGTACATCTGGATCTGCACAAAGAAGAAAGACTAAAGCTAAATATGGTTTAACAGTCGTAACAGCTAAGTCCACACTTCATCGTCTTACTAGAAACAATGAAAGATATTTGTCAGATGATGTTTGGACTGATTTTTGTGAAGAAAAGAAATACTCGGAAATACCCACATATAAGACCAAGGATGGGTCACCCATGAGCCTACAACAGACTCATTTAAACCTCAATAACAACATATACCAGAATTCTTGCTGACTATGGCTTTCATAGATTTTCCAGTAGCTTATTTTAATTTGAAACTACTACACTTAAAATGATCCATTCTTTTTCCAGATCATCACCTTCATTTTTGAAGAAATGAATTTAAGGTCAAGTCCAGACATTGACGATGCTATATCTATACTGCTTTACTGTCACTTATCATCAGTATTCTTGTATTAGAAAAATAGAAATTATACCTGTAGAATTGTCATGTCAGGACGATACTGTTTTCTTAGCCCCACATCGAACATGAGAAACTTCAGCATTTTAAAAGCATCTTCTTCACTCATATGAAGTAGTAGAACTCCTGCTACAAAACTAAGTCCCTGGCAATATCCTACTTCCTGGTCTAGAAGGGAATAGGCCTTCAAAATATTGTAGAGTGACAGCTGCCCAGCTCCCAGCTGTGCTGAGAAGTACGGATGTGTTGGAAATGTGCGTCCTGTGAACATAGTTAAGGTTATGTTAAAAACTGAAAAAACAACAACAACAAACAACCAACCAACCAAACAAACAAAAAAATCAGACTGCAGCCTTTCATCCTAGAAAGGCTCCAGTATCCATCTGTGGTGCCATTCAGAATTTGACGAAGCACAGTCCAGTGCAGTCTGCTCTAGGGTAGGGCACTGGATCAAATGATCTCAAGAAGTCCCATCCAACCTCAGTCACTCTGTGATACTGCAGTTCTGCAAGAACATTTAACAGCCTCAATTTTACAGATATTTTTGAAAATGTTTCCAGAAGACAATATTTTTTTTTTCCTAGTCTCCCCCTATCAGATTTTCCCTGCTACATACCTGAACTGAGAAGAAATTTGAATATGCCTTTTGTTCTAGTATTAAGTGGAGCATGTTTTTCAGTTGCCCACTTGTTAAATACCACTCCACCCCTTAGCTCCTGGAATGCTGCTGTGCTGCCTAGATAATATCGGAGCTCCCATTTCAATGAGACAAAGCCTGGGGCAGAGTCCTTTTGCCATCTGGTAGCTGCTGTGGCCTGTCACACACCACTCCAGCTTGCAATTTCTGACCAGATCTCCGTAGGCCAGGGCCTGTCACATAACCAAATGCTGGTGAAGCAAAGTTTTTAGCTTCCATTTGTACTGGGAACTTTCATTCCTTTGCCTCTTCTGCCACAACAATTAGTTATTGCAGCACAGTATAAAGACAGATCTGTGCTGCCTTGCTCACATGGCAAGGTGCCTTTCAAATAAGTCACAAAGAAAAACCACATGTTGAGCAAGAATAGAAATGCTAAGAAATTCACAAAGCAGTAAATAGAGAGATCAAAGTGCTAAACTCACAAGCAGATTCGTTTCTGAGTGCCCTAGCTCTAACTTACCCAAAAATTCTAACTTTTACTTAGGAGAAAACAATTTCTGGTTTTGCTGAAAAGAGGCTGAAATGAACTCTGGCACCCCAAGAGTGCTGTTATCTACTACTTTATTTCTGGCCTATAATAAAACAAAATATAATTTTCTACTGTGTTCAGCAAACACCCAGTGATGAGTACAGCAATTTCCTACGCTGATACCATCTGGAGTTCAGTTTACTCTTACGTGGCAAAAAAATAATTCATTACTGAATATAAACTCAGCATTCTGAACCTGAAATCCCCACTGATTGCAGCAGATATGGCCAGAGAAGGAAACAGACAAAAAAAAAGAGTGCCATGGAACCGTGTCTTTGCTCTTGTGCATGTAGTAAAGCAGCACAGTAACAACATAAACTGGGGCAGGAGAGTGGCTGCTGTACTTTAAATCTGCATCTCAATGCTCCTCGTTCTCACGAAGCAGTATTTACACATGAAAACACATCAGTTCAACTAATTGCAAGCAATACTTTTACAGCTTAGCATCTTACTGTGTTAGCGAGACATTTTGGGGTTAATTTGGGAAAGCTTTTAAAGTATTATAACCACAGGTAGCAAGAATACAGGTTCTTCTATCCAGGGAGAAGTGTATGGTTTCAGACGGATTCTTGAGGATCTATTTAAAAGAAACACTTCTGATAGCCTGAAGAAACAGAAGCCAAAACGCAAATTCCTTTTAGCTGCCTATCCATACATGCTGCACAGCACTTCTCTATTTCAACGTGTGCTTTCAACTTCCTAGTTCAATCTTATTGAAATAACAGGAGCCCATCCTTCCCCTCACAACTGAGCTAGCAAATAGCTCCCCCACAAAAATTTACTCTGCAGGAAAACAACCACGCACTGTCGCTGATTTGCACACAGTCACTTGTCTCTACAAGCAGAACCCAGGAGAGAAAGTATTTGTGTGAGAGAAAGAGCTAAGAAGTATTTGTGTGTATGACCAGACTGAAAACAGGAACAGCTTGCTGAGCCAGCCTGTAGTGTAATAAACTCACCCTCAGGCTGCTGCCTGTGCTTCCTGCTGTCCGTTATCCCACTTCTCTCCCCTGTGGCATCTCTGGTGCGCAGTGGACTCTGCTCTACTCAACCAACTCACTGACTCAGCACAGAACTGTTCACCCCTTACTATGGCACCTCAATGTGACAGAATCCCAACATATCATGTTGCCTGGGAGTACTGACAGGTACTTGCTAGCAAATGATCTATGATTGCACGTAAACGTCTATCACAAAAACAAACAAACAAACAAAAAAAACAACAAAAAACCCAGATGTGTCTACATGTCTGGCATTGTGCAATCCAGGGGAATTCCTAGAATCTGTGTGACCAAGTCTGGAGGGAAAGAACACCTGCATGCACCGGCAGTCACCTATTCCCAGCTGGCCACTTAAGGCCCCCCGGAGCGTCACACCCTTCCCAGTGCCACTCCTAAGCCTGGCAAGCTGGTCAAATACAGAGAAGTGAAGGTGATGTCAATGATCACTCTCCCCACCTTAGCCTACACCAGTTATAGCAGAACTGTGCCTGTTCTGCCAGATTTTTGTTTTGTATGCATTGACTTATTATTTCAACTTATTTTACAAAAAATTGCAAAACACCATCTGAAAGAGGAAGAAAATATTCTCATGTACTTTGTAAAGCTTAATTCACCATCTAAACTTGAGAAATCTCACAGTTCAGTATATGTGGAAAACTGTCTGCATATAATGTTATTAAGAAGTAGGTGTCCCTGAACATTCTTGAGAATAAATGACCTCTCACCAGGCAGTTCTTCCATGTGACAGAAAGGGTATACGACCTTATTTACAACTGAAATACTATTTGAATACAGTTGTAAAGAACAGAAGTATGACAGAATAACTCTGTATGATGCCTCCAGAGAAAAGACAATGTACATTAATCACTCAGATCAAATGAAGCACAGATCTTATATAATTTTTATCATACTATAACACGATACTAAGCTAGTTGCAGTACATAGATTTCCCAACGATAGCTTTTCATGGTAAATTCATTTATTCAAACTTAATTATTGCTCCATGCAGCCCCTCAGACTCAAACCACAAACCCTGTAACACAACACTTTGTAAACTATCATGCTCTGGAAGAAAAGATTACTTCTTTCCTTTAATTTGAAAGAGCTGTTATGAACACAGTAAACCACAGAATCTCACATGCAAGTGATGGCATCCTCATGGAAAAACACTTGTTTTTTTTGTTGTCTTTGTTTCCAAGACAATAAACTGAATTGAAATATCCAAGGGAGAAGAGAACAGTATCTATCTATCTGTATGTATACACCATATATTCAAATGGATAACCTATGGATTAGCTGTAAAAATATCCAATTCAGCCATACACCAGTGAGGTGTTATTAACTCGCATCAGATGAGTTTCTTTCAAGCACAAGTACTTTTGCAAAGGTAAATGTTAGACATGTGAACATATGAGTCAACAGCTGCATAATTTTGAACAATTACTGTTGCATTAGAAATCCTTTAATGACTGCAGGAGAGTTCACAGAATTCTTAACCCAGCTGAGGAGCAGCCATGCTAGTCTGCTGCTTGGGGCATAGATCTGTCTGAGGCCCACCTACAAGACACTCACTTTAAATTTTAAAGCCTTGGTTCCTAATCACTCTCTAGTACACTCAGTGGAGAACAGTGGGTGTGCCTTCACATACCAATCCATTGTCCTAAATTAGGAGCAAGTTGCAGCTTGAAGTTAGGCAGTGGGAACACCCTGCTGAGAACTGCCTTAAAAAGAGCTTTTGAGCTGTTCATAATTGTTTTAATACAAGTGAAAATACCAGCTACTATCATCTACCCACTGAAAGTAAAACTTCTGCGTTATTTCAAGTAAGGGTATTTAAGAGAGACAGTAAATGCCGGGTATCACAAATGAATAGCACCTGTTATTCTACAATCTGCACTTAAATACTGACTTATTTTCTTGAGGATTTCTATTCCACTAATCTGTGGAGTTCACCATTAATATCTGTAATACAGATCCAGCCTCTAATTACCGCATGTTGCAAAGGCCCTCTGTGCTTGAAACATGCATTTTACATTTTCCTATTGGCATCAAGTAATAGTTCTCATTTAGATCAGACTAAAAGCACTTCTTACCAACGACCCATTATTAAGTGGTGAGAGTATATTAATGCATTACCTTCTTTTATTTCTCTTCCAGAAATCAGAATCCCCCCCCAGCTGTACTTACCTAGGTCAATAAGTATTGCATGTTGTTGAGAAGTTAGTTGTTTAAGAAGTTCTTTATAAGGTGTGTCCTTTGGTTGTTGTTTATTTGGAAACTGATGTTTAAGATGATATTGCTCTGCTAGAAACTTCCAGATCTCCCCACGGTGGTGACGTGGTACTCCTGAGAAGAAGGTCATTAAAGTTGTAATTTCCACTCATACTGAGGGCTCAGCTACCGCTGACCTAACAGAATTGAGGAACTCAACCAAGCAGATCCCTATCTGCTAGATCCCTATCTGCTACCTCCAGCAGACCATAGATCAAACTACTGTTGTTCTTGTACTTCCTTCACAAACAGAAGAAACCAGCAATGTAACAGGAGAGATTTAAGGTGGAAACAGGGTGAGCTGCCTAAAGTCTAAGGTTAGCACTTATAACCAGTCTAGAACTACTAGAGGAGGCAGCAAATATTGTAATACTGCTCTCTAAAAAGCTAGATGCTTATTACCCATTTTCCACACTAAAGCACACGATAAAGCTTTGCAATAAAAGTAATTAACATTTTCTCAATAAAATACTGATGCTGTTGTTGGCAGTCAAATTTTAGCAAATTTTAGGAATCACAGAATCACAGAATTGTAGGGGTTGGAAGGGACCTCCAGAGGTCATCGAGTCCAACTCCCAGCTAGAATGCACGCACACCACAAGTATAAACGCGTGCTTTTTGCCTATTTGCATTGCTTACTCTGGTTATTTTTATCAGTTTTCATCTAAACTAGAACTTGCAAAATTGAATTTAAATCCATTTTTCGTTTTTGCTTATATATGAAATTTGACAAAATTTGGCTCCAAAATCATGGTTTTGCTACTGTTAAGCTATACAGAGATGTTTGTAGCATTAAAAGCCATGGGTAACTCACCCATCTGCAGGCTACTTGAATCTACTGGTAACAATCCATTAAACAGGGATTTATTTACTTATTTATGTTGCATCACTCCAAGTTTAAGTGCTGGTTAGAACACCAACACAGGCCAGAATCAGACTATCAACAGAAACCAAATTTTTCTCATGTCCACATATCGACAGAACCCTCTATCTGTATGAAATGAAGAATAACTGTGGCAATGAGCTGTGGTAAAAAGCGGTTCTAGAGAGACAGCAACTTTCACTGTTTATATGTCCATGTATTACCCCTAGCTGGAACAGAGGATTTCGAGCTAACACTGCAGACAACTTCTTCAACTCTTTACACAGTCACATATTTGGCATTATCTAGGCTTATTTCTTTAATTACAACTTTCTATTTACAAAATTGGGTTGCAAAGGAAACAATGCATAACAACATGCACGTGTGTAACTATGAAAATGCTGAATGTTATTACTCGTGCAGTCAGCAGCCTGAGAAACATCTCAGGTAAGAAGCTGTTTAGGAGGAGTGGTTAAGAAGTCACCCTACTCTTTTTCAGTTTGCACGCATTTCAAAAACGCAAAATAACAAACAGTGCTTACCTTGCCCAACAGCAGAGTGTATTTTTTCCACATCAAATTTAATCTTTGACCTTCCAGGTGTACTCAACATTTTCTCCCAGATCAGAGTTACCTCTTTTAAGCACGGTGTGATTTCTTCATAGTCAAGCTTCAGACGTCTGTTCTGCAAATTATTTTCTGAGGCTGGGAAACAATATCATACGTGCACCAATTAACATTGATTAATACTTGTAAAATTGATTTTTCTTGCCAAACAAACAGCTACTGTGCAATCTACCTAAAACTCAGGCCTCTAAATTGTCAAAAATGGTGTGATGTGCTGTTGGTTGATGTTTGGGTTTTTGTTTGTTTGTTCACAGAATCACAGAATGGCCAGGGTTGGAAGGAACCTCAAGGATCATGAATCTCCAACCCCCCTGCCACATGCAGGGCCAAAGGTTGTTAAGGTGTTACATGTAAGCTACATGTATTAACAGTGTTTGACATGTTAAACAAAGCAATGAAACTCCTTACAGCTTGTCAGCTCACTGTGCTCACTGCAGCACAATAATCTGTTTTGCAAGTACTGTTTCACTGGCTGCATTGTTCATTCAGCAGCTACCTAGGACACGTTCCTTACTCCAAAGTGCCCGGGGCGATCACATCTGCCAACACTTGCCGCATTCATTCACTAGCTAGCTTCAGACATGTGCATCTTCGTGAATTTCTGATAGTTTTGCAAATGGGCAGGGAAAAAAAACAATAACAGAGCATCTGATTAAACTTATTGAAGTTTGAATGGATATTAGTGTCTTGCAGTTGCCAAGAACTTGATTGGTAGTGGTAGATTCAGATAACCCGAAGACAAACTTTTTAAAAAAGTTCAGGAGTATAGATATATAAAACAAAGGAAATTTGTTTCCAAATGCAAGGCACAGAACAACTTGATAAAAGCTCATTTCTGATATCCTGGTCTAAATTGAAGGGGTTTTATAAATCACTGCTCTCAGTATCTCTTTCTCTAAAAGCTTTTCACGGCACCTACCACTGTGTATTTGGCTTACATGGACATGTTTTGCTGTAATAGCAATTACATATAAAATATATTAATGTGCCTGACACCTTTGGAGTTTGTAGGAAATTCAGGCAATCAAAGGTCCTTCAGATATCAGGGCCCAGATAAGAGAGCTATACTAGCAGCAGCAAATAGCTTACAGATAGGTAAATGCTTTGGGAGACCATATATAATGTCCAAAGAAAGCATTTCCTTCTTTCCGCTAGAAGTCTCAGCCTCAGTTTAAAAAAGGATTTTATAGTTGGTATATCAAACTTTTTGCTTTGCTGGGACCTTTCTCTACATATTTGTTCTTTGTGGAAAACAATCCCTCTCCAAATTTACACAAAGGCAAATAAGAATTGCCATTTTCATTCCAGTTTCCCACCCTTGATGAATCCAGGTGACTACTCCCTTCCTGAGCTTCCAGAATAATCCAAACAAACATTTCTGTCCTCCTCATTCACAAGAATCAGCTCTCAGAGACCATCACTGGTGATTCTGTATGCAGCTCTACAATAAAATCAGTATTCTTAATGAGCTGCCTTTTGAATTTAAATGTCAAACTTGCTACCATGATAAGACTTGTTGCAGAGATGCATTTGGCCACAGGAAAAAAAATGGGTTAAGAACCACTCCAAGTTGCACACATTCCTAATCACACTTGACTATTCTAAGTTATTACTACTGAATACAAAGCTTGCTTGCATGGTGCCTGTATTACTGCATGCACCCATAGGCTAAAGTCAACAGCCAGATCCTTAAGAACTTCAAAACTGGCTAAGCAGAACTTTGAGCTGATCAACACTTAAACAAAGGCTTACTGATGCAAGTGTAAAAATAATTCAATTCATGATAGTAATTGTGCTAAATTCCTTATCATCACTTCCAGACACCAGACTGAAGTACTTCAACCACTGTAAAACTAAAAAGGGTAGCAGTTCATATGAAGTAAAAAAATTATAAAGGTAAGTGCTGAGAAAAAAAAGTAAATCATTGCCTTTTGTTATGAAAGCTGAGGAAGATACTGCTAAACTTTTTCAACTTTATATGTCTAAAACATTTCATTAAGGTTTGGCTCAAACACTGTGAAGGCCACAGTGCAAACTGAAAATTTAACTTGTACTGCAGTAGTGCATAATAAAAAGCTTCACCAACCCTGTAACTTCTGGTTTTCTTTCTCCATTCTGAGGAGCAGTATTTGCTGAATAATGGCTTTCTTCCACAATTCCCGAAGCTCACGGGATGTCCGTTTTCTTTCTTCCTTCACTGGACCAAAGGGGCCATCTTCACATACTGGTTCCAAAGGAGACCTGGGTGGAAGTTCTCCCAGCTCAGTGTAATCTTTGAAAGAGAGAAGTTATGAACTACTTAGACTTCATGAATGGGTGAACAAAGGGACACATCTCCAAAGATTGTATGTATATCCATATATACATATCATGCATATGCTCGTGTGCGTGTATATATGTATACACATACATATATAGAAGGTGGCAATACCTACCAAAGCATGGTTTCTCAAACAACAGTTTCAAGCAAATTTACAAAGTTTCTTCTGAATAAGAATCAGATGGCCTAATCCTGAACAAACAACCCAACAACCTGATAAAAACTGCACCATACACCAAGAACATAGCTTGGTAATTACAGCGTTACAAGGACAGATCTAAAAGAGAAAAGGCATATCTGAGAAATTGCAGAAATGCAACCCACAGTTGAAACCCAGCTTGGTTCAAGTAGCATATCACACTAAATAAAGAACTCAATTTAAAAAATAATCTCTAAACTGTATTTGACAAAGAAACCCCACACCCATAGTTGCACAAACTCAACACTAAGGCCATACAGTGGGATAACTACGTGCTCTTAAAGTAAACATACAGAAAGGGAGACAAACAACTAAGATATCTATGCTCTCATTTCTCATTTTTAATCACATTATAACTTTTTGCACTTTTTCTTTTGGCTTCAACTGATCTACCACAAAATGATTCTTTCTGTCAGGCATGCAAGGTAATTCTAAAGAGACTGAAAAGACTACAAAAGAAAAGGACAATTAAATAAACCTCATGCAAACTGAGAAAGCATTTCTTTTCAGGGAACAACATTTGTTTTTTCATCAAGTTATCAACATAAGAAGCATAAGTTCGTGTACTTTGCTTTCTTAGCACCTGCTATAGACACTTAATTTTATCATTATTTTATACAGCTTCTCTGAAGACTCAATAATCTATATTTAGCAGAAAAATTAGTTCATTTGCCACCTTTAAAATGAATGGTCAAAAGCCCACCCACTTCTTTCTACTCAACTCCAAATGGTAAGTCATAGCCACAGCACTTCTTCCTCAGCCAAACTGAATGCCTGAAGAATATCTCCATACAGAGAAGCTAACCAGTTACACATCCGAGAAAATGACCTAAAATACACAAAACTAAAATCCTATTGCCCAGATCGTCCAGACAAGGGCAAATACATCTGTTCATGCTCCTGAAACAATTATTTTGTATGGTAGTTTCATGATCCATTTCTTTAACATCGTCTAGCATAGCAATGAATTTCACACTGAACAGAACATACATGCAAAACATTATATCTCTACAAACTAAAAAAATGGAAAGTTTTTTACCCCTTTAAATTCTGCTCAGAAAGCCGTCGTGCATCAACTCATACAGTTCATATGCAGCTATTCATTGTTTGAAGGCACTCGCACAACTGAACTCAGACAACTAAATATGAATGGAAGTGTTCACAGCTGTTGGCTTCTGCTTTTCTGTTTTGCCACTGTCAGTCTTTTCCTCTTGAAGAGTCAGAGAGGAATAGGGTGGATCCAAATGCCACCTGTTTTCTTATACAACATTTATCTTTGTGTTACCACAGTTAAATTCAAGTACTAAAATATATTTATAAAAATAAATGCAACCTCTTTGGCTAGCAGGTAGAATTTAAAAGTTTACAAACTCAAACTTTAGACAAAAGTGTGGATATCCAGGCTTTAGGTATCTACAGCATTTCCCACTTCATGGGATGGTAAATTAAGGAAATGATAAATATCCTACAGTTTACATGGCAATGCTTTAGAAAGTAGGAAATGCTGACACAGATGCAATCAGAAATACAGTTGGTTACTAAAAATATCAATACAATGAACAAATCATATTAGATCCTTTAAAATAAAATGGGAAACATTTGATTATTTCTTTCTACAGGTAAAAAAAAACGTCCCTAGGCAATGACTTGCAACTATAGAAGAGCTTTAGGTAAGTGATCAGGCAGAGAAGGAACAGTCACTCAACTTGTGTTGGCAATTAAAGGAAACTTATTTTGATTTGATTCTTGCTTTTGATGTACACAGTGTACTACTAGCAACATCCTGCACATTCTTTTCTACAGTGACTACATATAGCAGGTTTTGCCCCATTTTTAATGCGTATTTAAAGCAATGAGGGAAAGGCTCTTAAGAATAACTGTCAGAACTGGTTTTACTTGCTTTAGCAGACATGGGACTTGGGGGGAAAAAAAAAAGAGGAGACATTCAATCCATTAGGAAAGTCTTTTTTTCTTTAATAATGCATTATATGCACAAAGTAACATCAGTTTAAGAAAGAGGAATTCACAAGAATGGTCACCAAATGTGAACATGAAAAATAAAATTGGTATAGTTAGGAACATCCTTATCCACTGTACGCTGTTATCTATTCGCTTCTTGTTCCGTTTTCAGACTAGTCAGTATAAGATGCAAGTACATCTTGGAGGAAACAAATCTCTTCCCATTAACTCATCCTTCCAGGGATTTATGGATCTTTTAGAGTCAAACATGCATTCTGGTTTTAAGTACAGATACATGCATGTAAATGTTAGAAGGTACCATACTACTTGCAGTCATCTTATTGTTAACCACTTATAAAAAAAATAAAAATAAAAAAGTAAGCTGCCAAAGACATGAAATGAAGACATTGCTTCCCTTAAAGCAAGAATAAGCTTGAATTTTTCCTGTCCTTAACGTACACCTAATTTCTCAATGCAAATTTTGTTGCCTGGTCTTCAAGGACCAACTTAAAAGCTCACCTTCTAATTTACAGGTTGTGTTGTTCAGTTCTAGCCCTCCAGCAATCAGACCTTACCGTGGAAACACTTGCATCACTGCAGAGCATGCATCTCCTGAGAGCACGGCCCTGCTTCTATTTAAGATGAAAATTCTCATCTGTTACTGACAAACTAAAGACACTAAAAGAAATTTAGCTCACAGAGGTTAAGGCTATAAAAGAAAAAAAAAAAAATGACAGCAGAAAGGTTATAAAATTCTGTAGGCTGAAGTATTACCATTGTCAATCCTACCTCTAATTCCTCCGTGGAAGAGTTCTAAGCTTGGTTTTGATTTCCAAATGGCAGTTCCTTTTCTATCTTTTTTTCCTTTCTCTTATCACTTTAGACATTTAACAGAAAGTCTAAAGTCTACATCGATAAAATGCAACACATTCACAACCTGTTTTTCTTCCCACCACCATACTGGCATGTACCAGGATGTACAGAAACCAAAATAAACCTGTTTAATGGCTCAGGCAGCTTGGTAAGTTTGCAGAGTTGCGTCAGCTGTTTGGCTGGCAGAGGTGGGGAGGCTGAATGTTCAGGTAACCCCTTAAAGCAAAGTATAAAAACGGACATTTGGTAAGTCAACACTAATCCATGTCCAGGAACACATAACAGAGTGACTGACAAATATGCCATGCAACTTTCCCGTCCTGAACAGACTGGAGTAGATATACTGTAACAAGAAACCAAGTATTTCATTAATATATACAAGCGATCTGGAGGAAAGCAGGGAAAGCAAAGGTAAGTAATAGAACAACTGAATTGAACATAACTGAACATAGCTGGGAGCACGCATTCCTCTGAACCAAAGTGCCATATACTAAAAACCGTGTGCAGCTTTCAAAACTTGAGAAATTAATAAGTATACTTAAGGAGGATCTCGGCACATCAGCACATGTTGAAAGACTGCTTCCTTCTTTATCTGCCAATCTCAACAGCTTTTGTTGACTCCTATTTTACATTTGACCTGTACTCTTTTCAAATATATTACACCCCTCACTGCTCATGAAAGCGTATAAATGAACTAGCACATGCACACATACCTCAGACTCATACTGTTATGATGCTCCCACCTCCTCTGACACTCGAGAAAGAACAAGCTGAGAGCAGGCCCACAGTAAGAACGAACTGAGATGGCATTTATGCAGATCCATTTATTTATACCCAGCTCTTTGGCTTTGTGTGACAGGGCCTCAGTCATAAGTGTCCCTACACTCCAAAAGGACCAACACATTACACAAAACTGTCATGCAAAAACTATACACAAAAGAAAGTAAAAAAGATCATAACAAACCATCAAAATGTACTGCTGCCAAGGATCACACTGAGGAAAGTTCATAAATGAAAAGGTGGTGAATGACTGCAGTAGTCATTAAAATGGTCAATATTTGATTACTTGGGTAGTGATATGAACGGGAAATTCCACTAGCTCCAGAAAGAGCCACAACAAATATAAATATGTTCTCCTTCTGTTAGGAGGACATTAAAGTATTCCAACTGCAAATTAATCAAAATATTGTCTTAAAACTTATTTTTATGAAAATTTCTAATTGACTACAATGACTTTAATTGTCCATTTCTTATTCAACCAATCTCACTATTAAACCAGGCTTTGCCAAAAAAAAAAAGCGGGGGGGGGGGCTGGTGGTGGAGAAAACCTTCTAAAAGGAACCACAAAAAGTCAAAAACAATACAAGAGACAAAAAACATTTCTTCAAAAGTACTTTGTATATAACCAACTTCAAATTTCAAAGCTGAATCCTGTCATCTTGTTTTTGATTAGAAGCTGGAACACTTCATGTAGAAAAACGCTTTATTTTAGGCTTACTTTTATTTTTAAAGGAAGTTAACAGAGAAGAGGTTCAAACACGATGTGTTACTGCCATTTTCATTATGGATTTCTACACATGGCTCTCTGAATATGCTGCTTACCAACCACATACTCTCTCCAGGACTTAATAAGTCTGACAAGATACAGTGAGAATGTGCATGGAATATTCAACATGAACACTTAATTTTCTGCCCTAGACTCTTTTTCTTTGCTTCATTTTGAACATCACAAATTTCAGGTCAATAAACAAACAAGAAAATACTATCATTTAAATGGCATGATCAGATCTCTTTGTTACTAAAAAACTTCAGATGTGGAATCACAAGAAAAAAGAAGTTTTTCTACTCTCATATGTAACTTCAAGGAATTGTAAAATGAGGAATTCTTGAAAATTTGAGTACTTCAATACAGTTAGTTAAAATCAGTTTTTACTGATGCTTTAAGGATGCAGTTTAAAGACAGAATTTGGTAAGTCAGGTTGACACTTGGACTTGATGGTCTTGAAAGCCTTTTCCAACCTGAACAATCTCTACAATTCTATGATTTGCCTTGCCACAGGATGTAATTTGTTAGAAAGACTCCATGTAAGTATGAATATCTGTGTCCAAGCAGGGCAAGGAGATATAAAAGTATAATTTGAAATGTTTAAGGTAATGAAGAGAGCAGAAATAAAATCATACACAGAAAAGAGGCCAAAATAACTTAGAAAAAGAGATTGATCAAAGTCTCTTCCCAAAAGAAATATAGTACTGTAACAGATGTAATCGATTTTGTTAGCAAACTGTACTCCTCCTCTTCTATCTCCCCCCACTTCACAGGACACAAATACAAAAGGAATACCAGAGTGCAAGATACAGAGCTTGCTTTAAGCAGGCAGTGAGTGAAACGCTGCCCCCAAGTGCTCCACACTGCCCACAGCAGCACAGATACTCAGCTCCTCACCTTCCAGCTCAGTCTGGGCTCTATTCTCAGCAGAGATTCCATAAACCACGTTTTTTTTTTTTTAAAGTATTGAAGAAAAATTTTACTTAACAGAAACAGTACTGTTCTGAAAATGTATTTTAGACCCTTTTTCAACTGCAAGTGAATGGTTGAGTATTAATTTCGCCATGCAGCAATTCTGGCAAATATTAAAAAAGTATAAAGGAAAGCAAACCAAGTCATTTACAAACACAAACCCTTCTGACGTAGACAAAAAGTATAAGAGGAGAAGCAAAGCATGACAATGGGCAAACAACAGGAGAAGATGCTGCATAATAGCTCACTACGTTAAAACTAATATTTCAACTCTGCATACTTCTATCTTCCAGCTTGTATGGGAACTGTTGAGTCACGACCTGAACCACTGATTGAGCACCTGGGAAAAAGACCCAGTCAGCCCTTGGAGCACAGGTGAAGGCAATTCAGCTGTGTGAGCAGAAGGGGTGGAGCCTAGCTGCACCTCTCAGACCCCATTTAAGGGCTGAGTGCCACTGGGGAAGGATGTCTTTCTGGAGATCCCTCCTTGGTAAAGCTTTCCCCTCCGAACCTAGAATCTTCTGATAGGGGTTTCACATATACAGAAAATTCTTTCAAAATTCCTATACCATAGGTCAGTCTCTTCAAGCTCACCAGTGACTGAGATACAGGCAGGGGTTGCAACAAGCTTTCCTGCCAGACAGTAAACTGCATGATGCTCCTCCTATGCGCTTCATCATAAATCATCATAGACCCTTCAGGTTCATTACTGCCTTGGAAAAGTGGCACAGGGCAGAACACAGCTGTGAGTTTGCAGCACCCACAAGCAGGAGGTGCCAGGAGGAAGGACATGCATGTGGGACACTGCTCATTTACGAACCAGAAGTAATAGTTTCCTGTTGTCTCAAGAGCACACACCTTGTCTGAACGGGGCTGGATTGAGTCTAGCTGTCAGGCAAAGTAGGAGTCACAACTGGCATGGAAAAAGACACTTCGGTATATCTACTGTAAGTATTATTTTTAACTCCACTGATTCTGACAACCTCCTTCAAGTATAAGGCAAGTCGTACATTTAAATGATGGTAATGGAAAACAGTTTGCTCTTTGTCTTGCACAAGGCAAGGCAGCCATGCAAGCACAGCTAACAAGCATTTCCCTCCAGCTAAGCTACAGGAGATAAAAGTTTAGCCTTCAAACTATTAATGAACACTTCCTTAAGAAGAAAGGGTCTGGAGTAGGACTTGGTGCAGCAAACTTCATGTGGGAACTCAGGATGCTAGACACCTCTCAAGTTCATCATAAGCACCTCTTTGTTCTCCATCGTCTTTGGCTGAAATTCATCTTTTGGTCATATGTCAGCCATTTTCATCAAGTCTGTTTCCAAAGGAGATAGTCTAAAGTGAGCAAGGAAACCTTAAAAAAAGAATTTAAAATATGCAAAACCAACTACAGTTAACTCTTATCAAACTGATCAAATCTGCTTTATACGTTGCTTCTCCTTGAGTGAAGATTAAAGAAAAAGGAACAAGCTGATGAAAAATAGCTAGTTATATTTTCTATGGAGCTACAGAGGCTACTGAGCTAACTGTGATAGTGAGCGAGGTAAGATCACTCTTAAAGGCTACAGAGAATTGATCATCACTCAGCATACTTCACTGACAAAAATGTTCCAAGAGATTCACAAAAATCCAAACAGAAAAATCTAATATTTGCTAAGAAAAAGTCTGAGTTTTCTTCCTCTGTTCATAAACTGAATATGTACATTGGAACAAAAACAAATAAGGAAAACAAGAGTGAATAAAAACACCAGTTACTTTAAGTTGCTCCCCAGATTAATGACACTTCCTGTTTTCCTTTTTTGCCATACATGTTTCTCCAACTTTGCTGCTTATCCAGCTGTAGGTTGTTAAAATTGTCTTGCAACTATTATGTCTTAAAGGATATGTCCGGACAGGCAGTTTTGGGTTTGGGGTGGGTTTGTTTCTCCCTATTTAATAAGGGAATGTTTCGTGGCTTTCAAAAACTAGTAAGTCCACTTTCAATTATAGAACGACATGTCAAATTTGCAAAACTGTTAGCTTCAGAGAACAGCTGAGGCTGAATATCCCCTTCCCACACCCTGAAGCATAGGAGAGCATTTCACAAGTATATTTATGTTGAGAGGTTCTTGAGATTACTTAGTTTTGAAGTATGCTACACTTGAGGGAGGTATCTATGCCTGTATACAGCTTACGCCATAATAAGTCCAAAAACATTGCCAGCAACTCTTTAATGACAGAAACACTTCTGTTATGTGCAGTGTTCCGTTCATCAAGGTCTCTTTTTAAGATGCAATAAAAATGTTTCAATAACTATTAACCTGACAGCTTTCCCAGCCTTTTCAAACAGTATTTCATTACTATGTTTATTACAGTGTATTGTTCCCTTGGGTTCCTTGTGGCTCTTATGCTATGGCCATAGAGATCAGACAGAAGGTAGAGCTTTCAGAGCTCCAGCAGTGAAATTCAAGTTCCAGGGAGTCAGAAACCATTATCTGAAGCCAAAAGTTCTCTGGGGCACATTTGATCCTAGTGTGTGATGTGGCATGTGCCAAGCTCACATAAGATGAGATGTGTAAAATGTACCTGCATGCTCATGCGCAGTGATATTTTTCCCTGGTCTATGTTTCTTTACATCCACAGATCTTCAAGAAAGAAGTAAGGTACAGAGGATAATCATTGCTAACATGGTAAGAAATTACAGAATAAAGCAGCACATGTGAGGTCAAATCCAGTGTGGTATGAAGTAAACACTATAGAACTCAACTGAAGTCATGAAAGAAATTTAATTCTTTCTTCTGGGGTTGGATTTTTCTGGTCCTTGATTTCATACTTAGCATGGCAAGATGAAAAAGAAGGATCACATTTTCTTGAAAGTGATACATGGTGATTCCTCACCCCGAACTCATTAAAACAGTACATCTAGAAAAGAATTTCTTCCCTGGTTAGTTAATTTTGCGCTATCAGAACTAGGTTACGTATGAAGTTGAAAAATAAAAACTCCAAGATCTGGTGAGCTTGGCATAACCCAGAAGTGGGAAGCCACAAAGCCAGTACAAACAGAGCATTGGGCAAGCATGCCCACACAGTAAACAAAATGGACCACAACCCACAGATTATACCCACTAACAACATTCATGAAATCCAGTACAGACTTACCATCATACCGACTGGGAGAATCACATGCTTTCTGAGGAGTAGCCACTCGCAGGAATATCTGCTGTCTCCAAGAATGTCGTCGAGTCCTTACAGGGCTGTCAGCACCAGCAGCCTGCTGGCTGTGTTTGGATTCATAGTCACTAAAATTGCAGAACACAGAATGGCTTGTGAGTAGGTTACTCAAATCTGCCAGGAACAGCAACATAGAGTTCAGTGAGCATAATAAGAACCATCTGCTAACAAGCGCAGTGTGCTGTGCACATGCTGTGTCAAGCTGTAAGTGTTAGGTGGGTGACACTTGTTTGGTAGCAGCAGGCTTACACAAGGCTGCAGACATCACTCAAGTTCACCAGAAGGGGTTCGCAGCTCTGCGCAACCTGCTTTCTACAGTTTCATTTCTTTTTCAACTTTCCTTGTGGCAGTGCATTAAACTCACTGCATTAAAGACACATGATGGCGTATGTCAAAGTATCACTACCATTCTGCAGTCTTCATTATTACACCATCCACAAAAAGTAGTTATTTGTAGGAGACAGAGTGCTGCTGGTGCCTTTTATCAGCAATCCTTAAGGAGTTTTACAAACATTAATAAAACTTCTAGCATTCTGTGAGTCAGATACATAGTACACTCTTTCACAACATAAAATTAGAGCGAAAACTTTAATCTTTGTGTTCCCAAGTCACCGCGTGAAATAAGCAACAAATCTGGGAACAGCATCCACAGACCCTGGCTGTTACTCCTTTGATGGAATAAACAAACTACACAGCTGAAGTTTTTATTCAGATTATTAAATGAAAAAATGTACAGCAATGCTGTCTTCCTATTAAAAATCCCATTTCCAAGTGATTACATTAGTCTTTGTTTGAGTTGAGAGTGATAAATGAACTTCAAACAGCTCTGGCAACTGAGAATAGCATTTTACAGACCATCTTCCCCTCCTACCCTAAAGAGGTTGACATCGCTTAGGGTGAACCACGTACGTTCTCTTCACTAAAAACTGCTAATAGAGTCCTTTTGCAGAAATAATCACAAGTTAAGAGATGCAAGCTGCATGACCGTCACAGCACCAAAATAGATAAGCTCTGCAAACACTGCAAGAGAGGAGTCTGGGATAGCTCCATCCTTTTGACAGTAATCACATGCAGAATACATGCAAGTGAACTGTTGCACAAGTCAGATTTTGCAAGTGTGGGAAGCATTTCAAATACTTCAAACAAAGAAACCTTTGAATAATACAGTTTTACCTCTGGGGTTAAAGAGAGAAACCCTACCTTGTTGTGCTCCTAAAGTCTGAGGTGTTATTTTCATCTACAGGAGCCAGAAATTTTAAGAAATTTGGCACAGAAGAGGAAGAATGAAGCTTTTTCCTTAAGGCAGTACGGTAGGAGATGCTGAGAGCGTAGTTGGGAAAAGTATAGTTTAGAACAAGGAAATCCACAGAATAAAAATAACACATACTGCTAAGTTTCAAACAGACAGCAGCTAAATCCTGAAGGCATAAATATCAAGGAAACCAAAGTCAAAACTAAAACCACTAACAAAGTGCTACTTTGAAATAGTTTGGGCAAACTAAAATGTTCAAACAAGTAAATATGTTTCCAGTAAACATTATTCTTTGTTATATCACAAGATTCTTGGTGCACATTTCAAGTAAGTTCCTTTAACCTAGTAAGAACAAATACCAACTTTATAATTGAAAAATTATCTAAGTATCAATTTCAGTGATTGCCTAAGGTTGGAGGAAAAGGTTAAGAAAAGCTGGCTCTGATAATCCTTGTACTAGCAAATGAAATCCAAGACTCTGGCAAAGAGTGTTTTGAAAAGCATTAACAGGCTTTTATTCAGACAAGCTTGAAACATTTAAACAAAAAGCTGAGCTTTCTGACTGATGATTTATTTAGGATTGCAGCTTTACTTATGCAACAGACAGGAGCACTAATCAAACTTCAACTGTCTTCTGATCAACACAATTCCTGGTTCTGCTCTGTCTTGTAAAATAATAACCTCCCAGCGTACTCAGAAGCTGGTTAATAGAAGGACATGAGAACAACTTAGAAGAAAATTACTTGGCTTGGCAAAAACACTTGAGTAGCAGAATTTACTCTTGACCAACAGAATTTTAGTGAGTTTGTGAGAAACCATAATATTGCATTTGGATGGCATTTAAGTCTGCCTCAAAGATATGAAATGAAGCAGTTCTTTAGTAGCTGGTACTGAGCATGAGGAACATACTGCTGTAGCGTGGTATACGCTATAAAAAAGTTTCACTTACAATCTCACCATCAATCAATTGCAATTACATGGTGATTTCACACAGAGAAATGCAAGTCAGCTTGGGCAGTTTGACTTCATTCAGTTTAAACTCATTAACTTAACAACTCTTGTTAATGTTAACTCACTAACAATAGAGAAAGGGAAGGAGAAGGTGCTGCTGTATGTGCAAATCTACCTCCTAATTTACTTTAGAAGAATCTACTTTGTAGAATTTAACCTTCAGGATTCAAGTCAGGGACCATTAGCATGGTGTTCAGGTCTAGATAAACGCAGAGTAAAGGTGACACTGAAGACTCACATTTCCTCCCTTGAATTATATCATACTTCTGAAGTGAAGCTAAATTAAGAGGGACACTAGATAGTGCTCAGCAAATACAAATGACGAGACTGGTGAAATCAAGTTCTGGGTTCAGTACTTTCCCTGGATCAGAAGAGTTGTCACCTCAGGAGAAGAGGAAACCTATACCTTCCAGAAAAACAACAACCACCACCACCAACAACCACACCAAAATAAACAGCAGTAAAATTTGCTTGCCAGAAGTGCTGACGGTGCTTCCAAGGCCATTCAGCCTCATTAACATTTTGAGCTAAAATAAGTGGTTTAACTTGAAGGGGTTGCATGGTTAAGATTTTTAGGCAGCTCCTTATTTCAGGATCCCAGGGTAACAAAAAGTTAATGTGCTTTCCTCAATGCACATTTTTGTTCTAAGAAACAAGGCACAAAAAATTATCATTTAATACTACTGAGTGTAACCATGACAAATAAAACATGACAAACACATGAGCTCATTTCTGCCTTTTTCTTTCCCCTCAATTGGTTTTTCACAGTCCAGCCATTTTTTGTCCAATTTAGTTAACATAGTTAATTTGCCTTTAGATGTCAGGCACAAAAGAATATTAAAAGAATATTAATGTATTTCTGTGTTGCCACAAACAAAGCAAAACAGAATCAAAGCTGGATCTCAGCTTCTTGGCACAATTTAGGGCTGCTGTCTGCTGCATAACAAGAAGCTGCTTCGGAGCAACCGGCTCCAAAGAATGCCACGTGTCTGAAAGAATTTTCTGTATTAAAACAAAAAATTATGCAAGTATCAGAGCTACATCCAGTAGCAAAGCAGCTGAATTCCTCCTCCCATAAAATTCTACCACCTTAAATTTTTATTAAATAACTTTAATTACTTACACTACAGAGCATCATATTTATAGCATGGTAAAACAAACTCTATCCCAAACTACAGGTGCTATCTCACCTCTTTTGTGCAAAATGCCCACTTTGTTCTCCACTTGAATTATGCCTTAGATATTTAAAAAAGTTGGGTGAAGAGGCCGAGGGATTAAGACGAGCTAGAGTAGGAGAACGTGCAAGTTGACCAGAAGAACTTTTAGGTTCACCGACAGATGTGTTCAAACCGTATGGTGGGATTCCAACCAGAGGAATGGAGTTGAGGTAACAGAAAGAACAAAACACAGTAAGAGAGAGGAAACAGGGAAGAAAAAAAACAGTGAAATATCTTCTCTAATCCTTGAAAGTAATCCATCAAATACAAATCAGCCATTTCATACATTTTTCAGTTAATGCTGTAACTGCAAGAGGCTGAACATTTTAACCCAATCAACAATGTTGAGTTTAAAAATAACTACTGGTGTAAGCTATTAGAAAAACACTCATAAAACATACAAGACTTGTTCAATGTACAGCTCTTCTAAGTCCTGTTCTGTGTGTTCCCTATGAAAGGTAGGTAACCAGTGATTTCTTTCTAGGTTAAATTATGTGAAGGAGCAGGCACACTTAGGCCTTAGTAAAAAAAAAAATAAAAATTATACAATCAAGCCATAATAGCAATAACCAAGGAAATTAAAAATACACTTAATTTTTAACTGCATTCCTATATCAAGGATAGAAACTCTCTGAACAAGCAGCAACAAATGCAAGGGCAACTTTCATGAAGGCGACAGACCAACAGCACAAGTTCTAAACTGCACCACAAACACATTCTGGTATTTAAGAATTAAAAAGGTCAAAAAAGGGATGAAAAGGAAACTTAGGTTGTGTTTCTTTTTAAATAGTATAATTTAATTTTTCTTTGCTGTCATCAACTATTCCAGGCACGTTCTTATGCTGCCCTGCCTCCTGCAGGGAAAAATGAGTTGGAACACGTACAGATTTTGTACTGCCTAACTTGTGTAAACGAGCAGTTTTGGCAGTGAAACAGAAGCCTACAGACAGAAGCGTTTCCATAGTAATTGGAAAAAGCCAGATAGATGGAGGAAAGAAAGCTGCCATAATGTTCAAAGACTTTGAAAATGCAGAGGCAGGCTTATGAAGCAGGACAGCTTGAAGAATACTAGCATTAAGGCAGCCAGTAGCTTGTTTTTGCAAGTAAAATTTACATAGGCTCATTGAAATGCTGCACAGGAGCTTCACATCTATCAACAGTTATGTCAATTTATGTCAAGTTTGTGTGTTACTTTAAAATTATACATGAATTCACCAAACAGCAAGATCTGCAGCATCAGAAATGCTGCAGTATTTTTCTCTATAGACAGACAAGGTAAATGTAGCATTTAGCAGATCAACAACAAAAGTTACTGAACATTGCTTACAAAAACATAATCTAACATCTTAGGAGCAATCCTATATTGTCCTTACACTTAGTTTTGTGACACAAAGTGTGGAAATGCACATCTCAGGTTTTATTTCCCCCTGTGGAAAAATCAGTGTTTCAAACAAGGTACCTAGAAGCCACCTAAGTGATATACTGCTGTGATACATTTCTTATCCACTAGGAGGATAAATCTGGTACGTAATCACCATCCCAAACGTGCCCTCAACAAATGAAAGCACAGCCTGCTTTTAGTAAGTCTTACTTTCTCTCGTGAGGAGTTTCTGTGCTCACTGAGTGATACCTCATAAGTTTCCTCTGGGGAACGGAGGGCGATGTTTCAGCAGGTACCAGAGACTCCCGGCTTTCTGACGGTAAATGACTCAGTGTGTTTGCTCGCCTTCGAAAGCTTTGTTGAGGTAATGTAACAGAATGATCAATAGCATAACTATCTGGGTCACTGGAGAGATCACCCATTGATCCACTGGTCTTGACAGCATTCTCTGGAGGAAGTGTAAGAATTCTGTCTGGCTCCCTTTCAGACAGTGGTGGCTCCTAGATGAACAAAAGATAAGGTTATCAACATGTGGTTTTAAAATCAGTTTTTGGAGTTGCAGTTCTATGTCATTATAAACCCCCTCACAGATCTGCTTCAAGTTTGCATATTTTTATCATGATATCCCAAAGAAAGAGTCTTTGATAGTTTTTGGTTTTGTTCTTCTTCATTTAGGTCAACAAATCAGTCTCCATTTTACAGAGGAAAAATAATTTTGCTAGTGATTATATTTTACTGTATACTGAACATGACTTGGAGATAAGAAGAAACGAACAGAGTTAGGTTTAGATAACAGTAACAGCAACGAAAAAGGCAGTATTTCAGATTACTGTATATCTAGCACTTCATTTAATAACACTAAGATTCTTTTTGCCTATTAGAAGTCTCATACAGGAGACTTGAATCCTATCACTAAGTGCCTTGCCTTAGTCCAAAATGATGCATTTTTCTTTGTTCCCCACCTCAAGTGTTTCTTTCAAAGTCAGCCATTCTTTCAAAATCACAAGCAGAAGGAGAAGACTTTTGAATACCTCCAGTCAGGAGTCCTCCATAGCTGACCAGGCACTAGAGCAGAATGGATGGCTGTACCCAAGCCTGCTGTGCCCAAGGAAAATGACTGTCTTTCCTCTTTGCTATTTGTTTATAACATTTTGCTCGGAGACTAAAAGCTTTCTAGCCATACAAAAAGGGAAATCACTCCACTTCTTGGTTTAGTTTTATATTCCCTAATAATACAATCCTGCATTTATGGTAGATACTTTCAGAGCTGAAACTAATCAGATTAGGGTCAAGAGCACAGTAATTATCAAATTTGTTTTGCTGCATATTTTTGCAAGACTCAGATGTTATATAATATTTTAGTTCACATGTATATATTTGCATAAGATCTATATATACAAAATATATAATATATGTAGCACAGTAAGTTTCAAATTCAAATTCAAAATTGGGAACCCCAATCACACTGTTATTTTTTATAATACAAGGAACACAAGGGAAGACCTAAAGCTTGAAACCTCTGTAGATCAGAAATACAGACTAGGTATGGGCCCCACCTTGTTCAACACTACAGAATTTAGTGAAACTCCATAGACGATGGCACCGTACACATTACCACTGTGCTGGCATCTGACTGCTATTTCTTAATCTGAATTTCTGTTACCAGAGTAAGCTGGGAAATTAGTTCATTCAAGTTATTCCTCAGAGGATTTAAGCATATTTTAAACATGGAAAGTGATTTGGGTAATCAACTTACAAATCCTAAAAAACAGAAGCATTTGTTTCAAGTGGAAAGTGGAAGGGAAGACAGCGGTTGATCCAAGGGGCTATCAGCAGCGAGCACATCCCCATCAACCTAAGAAGAACTCAAAGGGATAAGAACATACCTAATGGAGCAGCAAGCAGCAGCAGGACTCTTACAGTTAGGAAAAAGAGGGCATACCTAGACTCTACTAGGTGATTCTGCTTTTATCATTCTGATTGGATGTTCTGAGGTTTATTATTTCCTTTCACACACAATTTGGTTGTCTACTTCCCAAACATAACCAAAACAAAATGCAAGATGTTAGAACAGAGCAGATATATGATCAGTTGGTAACTGGCTTTCACATCTGACTAGTTGTTTTAGGTATATTAACAGAAGTTTCTCACGACGTATATGCACCACAGGCTTTACTCACTTTATTTGTGCTGCTTAAGGTACTGGACACAGAGGCCTCCAGATCCACAGATCCACTAGAACTGTCCAGAGGACCTCTGGCTTTACTGCCCTGTAGAAACAAAGCACACCAACAATTAAGCTTATAACACAAGGGGCATACCAGGAAATGGGGCATACCAAAAAGAGATTTTCAGAGCATAGACAGAATCTGTAGCTTTCAAAGACAACAGCAAATTTTCCCAAATTCCTAGCAATAGTCTTTGCCTTTGTGAAAGACAGAGGCTTCATTCAGGACAGTTACTGACATTTTCAATGATGCCTATTCAATTAGGGAATGCTCATAAGCAAATACGTGCATTATTTGTGAATATAATCACATATTGCACATACATACGATAACCTCTATTAAAGCACCTACTTTGCACTGTATCTGCTTTGAAAGGAGGTGTAGAACAAAGAATAATTGAATGAGAAGTCACTCTGTAGACTGAAGCAGTACTTAAATCTGACATCAGATCTGTTTTCTTAGCCACCAGTTGTGTAATTCGCAGATATTTTCAGCCATTTGCTCATGATCTGCTACTTGGGATTGACTATTACATGGGAGTTCAAATTATTCCCACTAAGAGGTACTGCCAACACTGTTTATGAAGAATTTTACCTATGATATTGTCTGTGATATTGCCCAAATGCCTGCATATTCTTACTGTCTCCTGAAGTTCTTAACATTTCTTGCCTTCAAATAGTCCCCGGCTGTTGTGATTTAACACAGTAGGCAGCTGAGCACCACACAGCCATTTGCTAACTCCCCCACAGTAGGATGGAGCAGACAATTGGGGAAAAAGTAAAACTTCGCAGGTTGAAATAAAGACAATTTAATAGCATAGAAAAGAAAGGGAAAATAATTATAACATAAATAAAAGGATACACAATGCAAGTGATGCACCATTCAACCAATGTGCCACCTGCCAACCAACGTCCAGTCAGGCCCCAGTCAACAGCAGCCTCCTGACCAACTCCCCAAGTTTTACTGCTCAGCATGACGCCATGTGGTACAGAATGCCCCTCTGGCCAGTATGGGTCAGCTGTCCTGATTCTGTTCCCTCTCAGCTCTGTGTACAGCCCCAGCCTCTTACTGACAGAGCAGTGCAAGAAGCTGAAACATCCCTGACCTACTGTAAGCACAGCTCAGCAACAACTAAAACATCAGTGCATTATCACCGCTGTTTTTCTCTCAAATCCAAAACACCCTCTAAACCAGTCACTATGAAGAAAATTAATGCTATCCCATTCAAAACCAGGACACTAGCATTTAAAAGTTCAGATGCCTCAGTATTTGTCAGTTCTGTCATCATTAATAAACACTGTCTTGTTAGGTATGCTTACTCAGTTCCCTAGTAATTTCCTTCAACAGAATTAAAAGTGAACATTTGTAATTACTTTTATTTTCTAAATCAAAAACGAAAAAAAAAACAACAAAACAAACAAACAAAAAAAACCAGCAACTTTCCTATGTTCCCACGCTCAGCTTCATATTCAGTTTTTGAAATGCCTATACGCACTATTTATATCTAGGAATTAGTTCACTTCTTTCAGGACTTTGTATTTTCCTTACTAAAGCCCTACTTTGTTTTGGCATCTTCTAATACGTACTCATGTATTTTTTGCACTCTATCTTTAACAGCCACTTAGCTACAACCCAAAAGGATAGCAAATGTGGTGTATCCACTATTTGAATAAATAAAACAATAAAATAATGTTCAGAGGCAATAAGCACGAGGATACTTACACGTGATAAAATACTTTCAAATGATTCTGTCAGAGATCTTTTTGCCTTGTTCTTTAACATATCCAATCTGAATCTTGGAGCACTGCTGGCTACTTCATTTACAGCATTTTCAGCAGACGGTTGTGAAGTCTGTAAGTGTTTAAAAACATAAATGTGAAATGCAAACCAGTGTGGAGCAGTATCTCAGTGAAAAATACAAAGACTTTTGTAACATGCATCAATTCTTTCTTCCTAGTGTTTTGGGTTTTTCATATCTTTTCCTCTACTGATATTTACATTGAAGCTTACCAAACTACCCTAGAAAATTTCTTGAAATTACATTTATGGAGTGTAGTAACATTCTTCAGAAAAATTGCTGTTTCAGTGAGAATTTATAGCTGTGTTGACCAATTTTCTTTAATGCCAAAACACAGTTGTGTAAGTTCTAAAGTTCAAATGTAACAGACTGGAGATTTCTCAAATAATTACTTTTCTTCAGCCAAGATATGTTTAACAAGAAGTATCTTCATCATATAAATAGCAGGCTTTCTAAGTGCCACGAAGACGTGTAATACTCCAACTCTTCTACATACTTCAATAGTAGGAACCCTTCAGTTGCAAAGCTAACTGCCTACTCAGATTTTTGATTTTTTAAAGAAACATTTAAGTCCCTTTCCAGTGCTTGTGAGGACTAGAGTAGCAAATTTAAAAAGTTACATTGCAGTGAGAATACTAGCATCTAAGCCTAATGCCTGCAGCACAAATTTCACTGTTACTTTTGGGGTTCATCTTGAGGCTGTCACACACTGTAGCCTTCTCTACCTGGTCTTAACTTCAGAGATCACTAAGCAGTTCTGTCTACATACAATTTTAAAGCTTCCTATTTGCAATGCTACAAATTTTGACTTAGCATTTTCTTTTTCTTTTTACTCATCTCAAACTCAGAGGGCTAGTTAGATGCTGCCTGCTATTATGTTTGTACAAAAAAGTATTTATTTTGAAGGTCATTTTTTGTTCAGAAAGATCCATGTGCTAGTATCACTTGCTTACACCACTTGTATTTAAATCAGGAGAGGAAAAAAACCAAAGCCCACCAACATACAGTGGAAGGAGAAGTATGAAAGTGAATAGCTACGCAGAAAAGACGGAAACAGGGACACCAGCAAGTCATGGGTTAATGACTGCTGAGACAAGTATCATTGCCAGAATACATGTTCAAAGGTATCTGCTGTCACACAGCTCTGGAGGTAAGTTAGCGGAGTAATGAGGGACTAAGGGCAAGTCAACTCTGTTCTTAGAGCCTTGGCATCTTTGCAAGTGTTAGATTAACCACTTTTGGCTTCAGGAGCTGAGCAAACGAACTGCAGAAGGCCTCAGCAATTTTCAAAAAACACTGAATATATATTAAGATATTATCTTGCATTTTATATCTTTACTTCCAAACCACTCATAACTGACAACTATTTAATAGTATATGTTATTTCAAGTATGGATGTTTCAGATATGATGATTAAGAACAACACGCAGTGTTGCTTCCTGTCATGCCTAAAATACAGCATTGTGTTCTTTTGTTTTTTTGTTTTGTCTTTTTTTTTTTTCCCTCCTAAAAATATATTTCCACTGAGAAGTCCAAGCCAAGAAAGCAGAAAACTAAATATGAAGCGTTCTTTCTGCTTTCTCCAAGAGGTCAGTAAGTATCTAGTAAACCATAAAATAAGAAGAGATTAACAAAATAAATGAATAGTAAATGAAGACTTGCTGCTACTTCCCCAATTTCATGTGGGGAGTAATTAGACCCCTGATATTAGTCTACTAGTTTGTATCACAGTGGCCCATAGCTGTCATGACAGCCAGAAGTGGTGGCAGTCAGCCAACATTTTGCAAAGGCTCTAATAATCAGAACTGAAAGTTTTCACAGAATGGGTGCCAATTATCTTTTGAAATACAGATCTCCTTGAGGCATTTCAAGTGAGGCACAGAACAAGGCATCCAAAATCGTTAATCATTTTTCAAAAAACTTAACAGTGTTGTATAAATACAGCTAGTTTAATGGCACTGATATGACCTGATACAGAACATAAAGTAGCTTAGCTCTTTGGAAAGAGACGGCAATGCTTTGGCAAGGAGGGTTGGATTTGATCTCTAAAGCTCTCTTCCAACCCCTGCAACTCTGTGATCTCTTCTGTTGATTCACAGAATCATAGAATGGCCTGGGTTGAAAAGGACCATAAATATCCTTTCAACCCCCTGCTGTGCGCAGGGTTGCCAAACATTAGACCAGGCTGCCCAGAGCCGCATCCAGCCTGGCCCTGAATGCCTCCAGGGACGGGGCATCCACAACCTCTTTGGGCAACCTGTTCCAGTGTGTCACCACCCTCTGTGTTCAAAACTTCCTCCTAATATCCAACCTAAACCTCCCCCGTCTCAGTTCAAAACCATTCCCCCTTGTCCTATCGCTATCCACCCTTGTAAACAGTCATTCCCCCCTCCTGATTACATGTTTCCTTCAAGTATTGGAAGGCCACAATGAGGTCCTCCCAGAGCCTTCTCTTCTGTAAGCTAAACAAGCCCAGTTCCTCAACCTTTCTTCATAAAAGATTCAACAGCACTGCTTCTCAGCTATTTCTCCTTGAGGCATTTCAAATGGTAATTGACACACAAGAAATAACTTTCAGCTACCGAGTCAACATAATTGTTTTTAGCAAGGATCAAGCCCAGTGTGTTGTTAGGGCATTGGCTCACACAACCAAGGAGGTGGCAAAAGCCACAGCTTAGGTGAGAGCAATTACAGATTGCTTATATATTCTCTGACAGAACCGTCATTGCAGTGACAAGAAAGAAACAATCAAATTATTGGCCTACCTAGCTTGCATCTCTTTATCACCAAGGTCTGGAACCAAACTCTACTGGATAACTCAAAACATGCAATCTATGCCTAATTTTGGCATGTGACACTAGCTCTAAGGGAAAACCAGTGTTCAACACTGCCAACAGTTCGAAGTACCAAAATACCAGTGATGGAAGTTTGCTTTTGGGAAGATGTAGGTATGGAATTAATGATTTTTCTTGACTTTTTCTTACATGAGCTAAACCTGAATGGTTACTTACTTGTTTTGCTTCCCCAATGTGAACATGGTCCTTCTGTTTTTCTTCATACATGCTTCTCAGAATAGAGATAATCAGCTCATTCTCTTTTTGATCATTTCTTGGTCTCAATTTCTTTAATTAAAAACACCACAAGCATAGTCATACACATTCATAAAACGATCAGCAAACATCTCACCTTTTTCATTTTCCCACCATCAACACATAACTACAAGTTTAAATTAGTGCTACCGTCTCAGTCCACCAGAGGACAGCAGCGTCCCAAGAAAAGCAGCAACACCACCAGAGAAAAACTTCAACCACACTACCAAAACGACAGATTTTGTGTGAAAACTAAAGGCCAATTATAAAAGTATGAAACTGTTACATGGAAATAACAACTTCAGAGTACATTTTTGTCCATTAAAAAAAAAATAAAATGCAGTCCTGAGTTTGTAGCATACATGAAGTATGTCTTGCTGTTACATACAATGCTTCTAGTAATCTTTCTCACTAGAAATTTCATTTTTGGAAAATGAGAGGTGTCTTAGAAATTAGTGTGCAGGGCTGTACAAGGTGAATCTCTGCTGCACTCCATTTAAATATAAAATAATGCATAAAAAAACATTAAAAACGATTTCAGAATTTAATCATATAAAACATGGTTTTCCAAAGTTAGGTTTAAAGCCTATTGAGGTAATGCAAAAGATGCAGTATAAAGGAGCTAATGCCAGGAGAGCATCTTAGATTATTAAATAATACTCTTAGAAAGACAATTATTTAAAAATGCATACAACATATGAACTTCTATGAACACAGTAAATAAAATTTCAGTCGCTGCAGCTCAATAACAGAAAAACATATGCAGGGAGATATATTTTACCACTGGTTTAACCAACTTCATTGCTTGCAATGCTTCTTACAAGAAGCATTAACAAGGTTCTTAAAACATGTACAGACTACTAAGAAGGCAACAGTGCCCGCTAGCTGCTATATACAAATAAATTGAGTCACTCCATAGAGCAACTTCCTAATTTGGTACTGGATGATAAATTGCCAAATGGAAACAGACAAAGACAGACACTGGAATGACTCAAAACAGGAAGGGAACAGTATTAAAAAAACAAGTTTGAAGTTTCCTAATCTAATGTGACAAACCCAGTGACATTGCCTTTAATGTTCATCATCCATCTTAAATCCAGCTATGCTTTCCTCCATGCTAACTTGAATCTTATTTAAAAGATAGAAAGTTTAACTTTTTTTTAGTTAGTTCAACAAGTATTAAGAGCTTGGTTAACTTTTATGCAGGACATTTTCTGATCTGGGAATGTTACAGTAATTTGTTTTGGTCATTCTCGAAGTTGAGGATTCTCCAAGTACAGGTTCCTGCCTTGACCCACAAAAAAAGCATATGCAGTTTTCCCTGTGAGAAGTTAACACATCAGAAGAATAAAAAGAAGAAAAATAAGCAAATTTCAAGATAAAAAACCATCAAAAATAATGATGTAGAAAATAAAGCACAAGGTTATTAACAGTCTATGATATAAATCCACTGAATAGTTCACAAAAAAAATTAGAATCATTTTGGTTCTTTACACTAAAGCTTACCTTAACCTCTTCAAAAACAGAAGCCTGCTCCTGGCTATTTAGTGTTGTTAGGTGCTTTTGTAGTTCTAGTTTAGTCTTAGAAGGGTGTAGCCCTAATAAGAACAACAGAATTGTCAGAAATAAACGATTACAGAAATATGTATAAAATGAAAGCTAAAGCTCATCAGTACCAATTGTTTGAGCTGACCCTTTGCAACCATTTCATAACTGGACATGAGAAAGAACAGTAGGTTAATTTAAATCTACTACTGAAGTCGTCTTTAAAATGAGGGACATGAACTCTTTACAACAAGGAGATTTACTGAGCACAGACCAGGATTATACTCTTAGCTGGTCTAGAAGATTCCATCACCACAAAAAACAAACTGAACCCACAACCTAAAGCACCTTCGTTGACTATTTTGCTAGTGTTTTTATCCAGTAACTGCCTGGACTTCGGTTGCTGTATATTTTTTATCAGCTTTCTCTGATTTGTAAGCCTTAAGACACTTTTGAAAAAGAGCAAACTTATTGCATATTAGCAAAGAAGTTATTTGTTTCTTGCTGAGAATATTTACTGACAGCCTAAAGCTAACTACTTTCCCATTCAGATTATTTTTTCCTGCTCTCATCCTAGATTAAATTTCTTCCTTTTATCTTCTGTGGAAGAACAGCAAACCATCAACAGTATTTTCTACTTCAGTTTCTGATCATGCCATTTCTCCTTCAGAAGCAGATGATATGATTAAAGACATTAAGATTCCTTTGCATTGAAGAATCTTCCCAAAAACTGATCAGCTGAAAGCCAAAGCAGAGTTGAAAGTGGTTTTGGAGGTTCTCCAATTTCATCAAAATTAATACTGGATAGTTTTTAGTCCAACAAGCTAGTTCTGTGATCTGGTAAGCTACTGTTGCCATCTAATCACCCCAGAAATCATTTAAATGAATGAAGCCTAATGGTGAAATTTGCTGAAATGCAAATAATTGTTTTGTTCTTTTGTCTTAAGCTTGTTTTCTAGGCTATAATTGCTCCATTTTCACACAGGAGCAGCGATTGACACACATATACTGAAAACTCAATGATTCATATTTATTGGCTCTGTAATTCCTAATCAGAATTCAAAAGGACAGCAAGTTATTGCAGTACGTATTCTTGAGAAGTTTCTTATCTGCAATTTGCTGTATTCATATGGCTAACTGCACTAGGCTACTTGCAATTCAGACACATTTAAGCTGTTAATTTGTTTTCAAAAATCAACTGAAATACAAGATGGGAGCTTAGATTGTTTGAAAATTCTTATTAGGTTACAGAGAATTTTATACAACAGTACTCTAAGAGAGACTGGCGCTCCATTTTTTTTTCCCCACATCTTAAGTTCTATTTAAAGCATTCACTTCCCTACAGTTTCACACATAAGACAGTGCACCAATAAAACTGTTAAGAAAAAAAAAAAAAAAAAAAAATTTATCATAAAATTCTTTAAACCCCACCTTCTATCTTTTCACAGAGTTTATGCAAGCTTTGCAGAGGACACGTTTCACAGAGCTGCGGCTGTGCCTTGGAAGTTTGTTGCACAGCAGCTACAGTAAAAGCCTGTTTCAATGTCATCATGATTTCATCAACCTAAAAAGAACAGAGTGCAAAAGAACAATTTCACTTCTCCACAGAGCTTCTCTTTTTCCTAACACAAACGCAGCCATCATTCAGAATGACACTGCTGTTTGGGAAGGTGTGTATGTTAAGCAAAGAGGAGTTGTTTGTGTGCAGAAACAGCACAGAAACTCATAAGCATAAAAAAAACTTTTAATAAAGTCATTTCTTCCAGGCTAACCATTTTTATTTTTGTGGTATAGTAATAGACACTGTTTCTATCTGGCAATATTTTCTTGTATATGATTAAAAGGAAAAAAAAAACACAAAAACTTGAGCCTACTGCAGTTGTGAGGCACTCGACTGACCCACAGCACAGTAGCATAGTCCAAGGGTAGAAGATATTCAGCAAAATACAGAACGCAAGATAACAATAGATTTCTCTTTCACTTACCAGTGCTTCATCTGTACATTGAAACACGTAGCAAACAAAGTGGAAGCCTCCATTTTCTGAAGACTCCCTGCAGATGAATCCGAAGTGATCCACATGTCTAATTCCCTACCATAAAAACAACAGGAATAAAGTAGTTCCATTTATGTTAAGTGTTTTGTATCTGTTTTTTTCCTATTAAAAAAAGCACATAAGGTCAACAGGGTAGCAGAGACATCGTATATCTATGTTACAGCTACATTAAAGTTATAAGGTCATTTAAAAAGTCTCCTCTGTTACCTTCATGATTGTTTTAAATTTCATTTGTAAGATGCTTTGTTTTATTGTAAATGGGACTGATTATAGAATCCACTGGAAAACACTCACAAGGATAAAGTAATAGTACTCAATATGTATTTTACTTAACATTGGAGACAGCAGCAGAGGAAGGCTCGCTCTGTTTTTTTTTCCCCTTTTTCTTAAATAGACACAATTGTTTTAGATTTGTAAGAGCAAATAAAGCAACAGTGAAAAAAATCAATACATATATGTATATCAAATCTAAAAGCTCGGCTATTTAAAAATGAAAATGGTTTAATATATTAAAGATGAATCATAGAAGCATTATTGCTCCTAAAAAGCATGCAATGTCAGGCATAATCTTCTTGAACAGTAGATAAGCATTACCTCCTGGTAAAATGCTAAGGAAGATATTCAATTGCTGGATTTTTTTCTTTCAGGAAATGACTTTCAGATGAGTAGGATCAGGTCATACCTGTGCATGTCTCCTCAGTGCACAATTTGTGGTTAAACCTTATGATGAATGCCATGCAGAGTGGTAGAACTTACACAGATTCAGTTGCACTCCGTATCCTTTTGTTACCTTCTAGCTAGTATGCTACAACCATATTAAACTGAAGCAAGCTGTTAGATCAAAAAGTCACAATAACAACTCATAATGACCAGAAATTTCATAAAATAAGAAATTTCAGTGAAGGTTAAGTAATATGAAGATGGCTAGCACAACCTTTTTTTTTTTTTTTTTTCCCCCCCTTCTTTTCCCTGTTAACTCAGCAGGAATTTCTGAATATTTTCTTCGTCATTTTATCACAAAGAATATAATAATAAAAATAAAATAATTACAACTCCTCAGCTTCTCCAGTTCTAGCTCCACTAGATGCCCAAGCTAAAGCACTTTAGGAGGGTAGTTATATAATGCATGAAAGGGCTAATACAAACTTCTGTGACCTTTCTTTAACACCCCTACCCATGGTTCTTCTCCTGAAAGCCCAATCACTGCAGTGGAGGAAGACCACCTGGGATCATGGCCCTGCACAAAGAATTGCAAGGTACCAACAGCAAACAATTGCTCTCAGCTGTTTCAGATCAGCAATCTCTGACACTGCCCCAGGGTCACATGCTTTTTCCTACTGTTTCCAGTATCTTACTGGTGAGTTGGGCATTCTGGAAATTAAGCACTGGTTCTGATTTCCCCTACAATATATCTCCAGTGTCTCCAAGAGAAGGTTAATTAAGAAGGTTCTCGTATGACCAAGATAAATATGTAAGATAGTTCTGGTTAGTCTTCTGAAATTTGCATTCTTGGGGTAAAAACCCTTGGGTCTGCAGCCCAGGATCAACATTCATCGAGCTGACACAAAATCTGCCCAACCACACATGCTTCAGGCAGGCGGACAGACTCAATCAGACTTGCCTCCTACTGCCCTGAAAGGCATGACAGTCTGCTGGCCTGCAGGGCATGACATGGAGTCTGTCTCACTAGCTGCTGCCTAAGGAAAGGGCCAATGGGAACACGGAGATAATGATTTTTTTTCTGTGAACGAGGGATTCTCTTCAAAGCCTTTGATCTGACATCATGCAAACTAGTGAATTTACTCTGAAATTTTTAGAATAGGTACATGTGTATTTAATGATGAGAACTTTCCTCATCAGTTTATTAAAAAAATATGCCTTCTCTCACTACATCACACACATTACCTCTGCACTGCAGACTGTTGTCTTTTACTCACGTGAAATTTATGCTCTTCAAAATTAAATTTAGAGGTATTGTTTCAGAAAACTCTTACAAATCATTTGTCCCCTCTCATAATCACTCCTTGAAGAATACAGTGATACAACTCAGAAAATCACAGATTTGCACAACTCTCAATAATGCCTGCTGAAATTGCAGCCAGAAATTACCAGGTTGTTTCTCTGAACTTGTATTACTCATCCACCAGACAGGGAAGTGAGCCTTTATGTCAGAAATTACAATGCAAAAAACAAGGAAAGAATGACAGTCTGACAGAATTACTGATTAACTAGCAACTTGTAAACAGCAATTACTGAAATCATGTGGGTGAGAATCCATTTGAAAAGCTGGGAGAGAAATACATAAGGATTCACAAGTGGAGAATACATACACACATTTATTATTTATTTATTATTTGTTTACTTTTAAAGAAAGAATACACACCCAATCTTACCTGAGAACAAAATGATATTTCTTTAAAGCTTTTCTCAATTGCCACTTTTTTTGTGTCAGGACTGATAAGGTAAACTTCAGACTGGCCAATCTAAAAAAAAAAAAAAAAAAAAAAAAAAAAAAAAAAAAAAAAAAAAAAAAAAAAAAAAAAAAGCAAAAATAACAAGATGATAACAAGTAACATAGTAACAGTAGAATTACTTTTTTTTCATTACAAAAACATTTCCTGGACAAAATCTCTAACTTTATTCTAGCTGTACTCTTAAACCAATTAGTGAATTATTACTCAATAAGGAGAGAATAAACAGCATTGGTTTGGCATTCAGAGCACTGCACACTGAAATCTGATTTAATTTCACATTTGAAACATGAGATTGAGAACAGTGATTAATTAGATGACTGTAATGTTATACCACAAGTAACTCATTTCACACTGAGAAAACGTATTAACACTCTTGTCTTAGTTTCTACAGCCTTGGCACACACTATATTACAAAAGCTACTGAATAAAATGCCCCAGAATTTAAATCCATGTGCGTGCCTCTAGCTGTATTCCACTCCATTTATTTACTTACTGGAGGGAAGAAGAAGTTGGATTTTATTTATTTAAGATACTCATAACATCTAATTTAAAGGCTCTAACTATAAAAATGAAGTTACTGGAGTGTATTTTCTAACCTAATTTAATCTGTAGGCCATTTGCACAGCAGTGACTCAAGAGCTGATGCAAACTTTTGATGGGTGAAGGCTTTTTATAAGGTTTATATTTTATTGCTTCAGATTTCTCAGCTCTTGGCAATACCTTTGTAATATTTTAACAGATCACGCTCAAACTCCTAACAGTTCTCAGCGCATCAGAAAGTCTGCTAAGGGTAAGTCCTGTATTAGATTTTTAAAAAGAATCCTGATCCATTCATAACTTGACTTAGACAAACTTGCTGAAGCTTCAACAACTACCAAATCCCCCCAAAAATCAGTGTCACCAATACACCTGCAACTTCATAAAGATGTGGGAGAGAGAATCCTGTGTGTAAAAGGGCAGAGTGAGATGTGCCACCTCTTTGTGTCTAAAAGCAGCCCTTCATATCCACCTTCCACCTCTTCCTTCACTTCAGCCCAACACAACCATTTTCCCCACTGGTTTTCTTCTACTGTCCCCAGGGATGACCTCATGGGTGTTCTAAGAGTTATTCCTTCTCACACCTATTTAGGAGCCTACCCCTCTGCCTTCCCCTTCCTCAGAGGCTCACTCTTAACGCAGCCTCAAAAATGCCTTTCATATTTGGTCAAAGGGCAGTGGAAATCATCAGAAATGAGCTGAATACTATAAAAACAAAACAAACAAAAAAGCCAAAGAGAATGGCTAGGGAAGCTGTTCTTCAGAATGAAATAAAAAATCCAGACTGTATGAACCAGGTCAGGAGAGTTAGCAGATAGCTGATCTGAACATTTTTCACACCCCATAGACCAGAGTCTCTTACAGGGTTGGAAAAAAAAAACAAATTCTTTAACTGAGAAAATACAAACAATTGTTTTCCTCTGGCTATGAAGTTACTCATGATCATTTCTTACGTAGCCACACACAAAATGACAAGCAAAGATGAAAACCTGTGCACACCATATGCATACTCAGAAACTGATGAACTTGGAGGTTATCCATGAACTCAGCTACGTCACAAGCTTGTGGGTACCAGAGTCACAAAGCACGGTTACTTTGCTTCCTTATATTCAGCTAACATCAGGCTAGCTGAATGACAAAATAACACAACTGTACATACTAAAACAATATACTTCCAGGCAAAAAGCAAACTGAGATAGAAAGCCAGACCAGCAGAATTTGGAAATGAGGCTATCAGCAGGCGACTGATATCCAAGCTGGAGCTGCATGCCTCTCCAAGAACTGCTGTATCTGTTTAATATAAAGGAAAAATGTACGCACTGGAGTGAGAGGACCTGGACTCAAATATGCCCATCTCTAATCTTCCTGATTCTAAAATAGGTATATGAATTAATAATGGAATTATTACTATTATCTTATTATAAGGGGCATTTACATCTTCTGTGTGAAATATCTGCTTAGGAGAAGGTAAAGTTGGAATTGTTTTTACTAGAGCGCAAAATGTCACTCAGTCTTCTTCCATTCCTGTTTTTGCTACCAGCCTGACACAAGTAAACAGAAGTTTTTAACCAGGTATAGCTAACTACATCTCTTACTGTTACTTTTTACAGATATACAACCGTGGCAATCCTCATTCTAGCAGCAGCTCTCTTTCCTCCTAAATAATGTTGTTACTGCTCCTAAAAGCTCCCACCCCTAAAAGCAGCTGACAGATCTGAGATGAGCTCATAACAGACAGCTATTGCAGTCAGCTCCAGATTTATATTATAAGGTATTACGACATATAAAACATGATAAGTAAATTCTCAATCAGAAGGATTATAAGAAGGAGCATATAGCACAAACCCTTACTTCTTTCTAAGGTCTTGAAAAGGTACTTTTGCTGCTTACTTATCATGGTAAGAGCATTCCCAGCCACACAAAAGCAAGACAGCAGCATACGTAGCATGGAGTATGGGAGGGAGTCACTATACGACTGCATTATTACACAGACATTAGGAAGCTGGAAATCCTTCATAAATTATGCTGCTTATCATAGGACATAAATTCTACTAGCCCACATCATGGTTCGTTTCTTCTGCC